>CM039095.1:25481068-26137139 GCA_022113865.1 Chimonanthus praecox
GGAGTTCTTTCGGAAAGACATCAGCAAATTCTTTCACAATTGCTGGAAGCTCAGTGACTGGTTCTTTGTTGATGACAATATTGTTCAACACCAAATGGTGCAACCCTTCCTGCAGTCTGCTTTGCTTGTCGACACGAACTATATACTGCTTCCCCTCGGGTGACCAAAATGTCACTCTTCGGCGATAACAATCAATATTGGCTTCATAACTAGCCAACCAGTCCATGCCGAATATAATATCGTACTCAGTCATGTCGAGTACCAGATAATTGAACTCAAATATGAGTCCAACGAGTTCTGTATTTACGACCGTGCATATGAGTCCCAAAGACGTGTCTCCGACAGGAGATACTACTGTAAGTGTGGTGGACAGCTTTTGAACTAGTGTACCAGTAGCAGTTATAAAGGATGCAGATATAAAAGAGTGCGAAGCGCTAGAATCAAACAATGCATAAGCATAAGAACTATTGACAACGACCATACCTTGAATCACAGAATGATCCACATCCTCAGGAGGTTCCAGAGCAAATAGTCATCCACATCCGGTAGGATTAGGAGCCCGACCAGCCTGATTATAAGTCCTGCCTCCTTGGGAGTTAGCTGGCCTGGCTGGTGGACGGAAAGATCCTTTGGAATATGAGAGCTTATTGAGCTTTGGACAGTCTCTCTTGAAGTGACCCGGCTGATCACAGTGGAAACAGTTGTTCACCCCTCTGAATGACTGGGTGACTGATGCAGATGGGGAGGGTTGGTTGGGATGGAAGCCTCCCGTGGACCCTGCAGATGGTGTGGGTCTGCTGAAGTTCGGTCAGAACCTCTTGTTGGGCTGGAACCCACCCCTCCCACTTGGAGCTCGACGGTTGTCAAACCACACCATTGCATTCAACTCCTGTTCTGCTATTGTGGCCTTGCTGACCACCTCATCCAATGTGGTGCACTTGAATATGGTCACTTTGGCCCTGATGTTTGGCCGTAGACCCCTCTCAAACTTCCTTGCCCTGCGATGTTTCGTGTCCACCATATGGAATGCATATATGGATAAACTGAGAAATTCCCGGTGATACTCTGCCACCGTCATAGACCCCTGTACCAAGGACAGAAAGGTTTGCGTCTGTCGCTCCTTCTCCTCCTCCGAAAAGTAGTGTTCCAGAAAGGTTGCTGAAAACTCATTCCATGTCATGGCCGTCCTCTCCCTAATTGGTATGAGTGCCCTCTGCTTCTCCACCACCTCCCACCATTTACCGGTATCTTCTATCAGTTGTGAAGTAGCCAGTAGAATCCTGTCAGCATGACTCGAGATCTTAAGTAAATTTAAGATCTGAGTGATCTTCTTCAGCCAATGCTCGGCTCCGACAGCCCCTTCATTCCCTTTGAAGTAGGGAGGACGTTGTTGCTGGAATTCTCTAGCCATACTCGGGTCACTGGCATCTTTGGAACTTTCACTCCCATTCACATGTTGCTAGAGTACAGAGGTTACCACTACTTGAACTAAGCCCTGAAGTTCAGGCGGCACATGTGGTATATGTAAACCACTGTTCCCTTCTCCCTCCTTCCGAGATGAGTATTCCCGCTCCTTCCTTTCTCGCCGAGAATGATGAGACTCTTCAGAATGGTGTGACTTTTCAAAGTGATGTGACCTTTTAGAATGATGTGACTCTTCCTCATTATGTGTTTTTCCAGCCCCTTCTTTAGGCTGAGAATGCTCTTCCTCTGGTGGAGATCTTTCCCTTCCTTCCTCATACTGAACGAGTGGTATCTCTTTCTCTTTCCCTTTCTTGCTTTGTAGGATCTTTCTTTTTGGTGCCATTTTCCCTAAGTCATGAAAACATATTTGACTTAGTTTCTTCATACAGTTTGTGTTTTCACTATTTTGGGGAGATTTCCAAATAAGCAATCTTGGTTTTCTTTTGTTTTTGGGGAAAATTTTCTAAATACCTATTGTTTGTTTTCTTTCTCAATTTGGGGAATATTGGGGGATATATATCCTATTTTGCTACGTTAGATAAATCAATTATAATACTGTACTTTTGTTATCTTTCACTGTTGTTCTCAAATTGATTTGTTCAGTCTGAGTCCACGAAGTAAATTAATCCGGGCCCCAGTCAGCGGACTCCGGAGAGTCGGTCAGTTGGGATTCTTATCCGTCAGTGAGACATGAAACCGTCTTAATCTTACTTCGGAAGATTCAACTTCCCGTTTCGCTCAGATACCAACTGTAACACCCCGCCCTTTTCACTCTAATTTTCAGAGTTTTTTTTTTTTAAATATAATAATCAAGTGATCGGGGCGGAGTGTCACGACGCGAGTTAAGTTCGGATCTCTAAATCCGACCCTCAACTGGCCAAGCCCATGTGCGTATGAACTAAGTCCATAAAACTGATCCACACATGGTACAAATAAAACTTGCGGAATTAACATAGTCTTAATCTAACTGAGGTTATAATAGATCCTATGACTATTCCAATTTTCCATTCTTAGATAGCAAAGTACATAATTTTATTCTCCAAAATTACTAAATAATATTAATCTACCATTCAATCCAACCATCCAAAATAAACCAATCCATAGCATTTACTTAACTACTTATTACATGCCAACAAATCTAGTTACCAAATTACATTGTCCAAATAATTCAAATAACAAATCCACAAATAGTCCATTCAAGTCCATTCAAAGTGCCCAAGCTCCTATGCTTGGTTTTCTTCTCGATCCACGTTCTTCCCTTTCCCTGCGTCATCCACTAAGGATATAGATAGGGCATTAGATCAACGCGCCCAGTAGTGTTTCCGAATAGGGCTACCACATGGTCAGTAAAAAACATCGAAATAGTATAATAATAATACATGTGTGACAAAATTCCATAAAAACATGATATGTATGAAATGAACATGTAATGAGTCCCACCCATCACCACTCAACATAGCCATCACTTGACGGGATTCTCATCGTCAAGGTAACCCATAGTGGTCTTTCGGACTCTCCGACGGAGTGTGGCCTCCGGATTCCTCCTGATGGGATTCTCATCATCAGGGTACCCCACAGTGGTCTTTCGGACGCCCCGGCGGAGTGTGGCCTCCAGTTACAACACCATCATCCCATGCCATGCATGACATGTCTATGCAAACATGTCATTTAGAAACATAACTTTACAATCATAACAATCATATAAGTTATCGAAATCAACATAAAACAGCATATGGAATTGTGGTTACGATAAAGGTAGGAAACCTACACAATGATCATTTAATTTGACCCATCTCTTGAACCATCTCCCGTTTACAACTTGTACACCGTTCAAGCAAGTCCGATACTAATACCGCGTCTCCTTCGGTTCTTTTGACTCCTTCTTTGACCCTTTATTTCCTTGACCTCTCCTTCTCTCTTACTGTTCTTTGGGCTGAGACTGATCTTGTTGCAAGCACCTTGAGATAATTCAGCCAGATGACAAGGATTTGGGAGAGAGAGAGAGAGGGAAAAGGAACTTTCGTCTTGAATGAAATTGATAACCTTGTTGCCAAAACCCTTTTGCTGATTTTTGTCTTGATGAAAGGATTACCCAAGAACTAATTGAAATGAGCAACCAGCTGCTGCTCTTGGTTTAGAAAGCTAGAGGACGTCCAAGAGAAAGAGAGAGAGAGAGTTGGAGATCCAATTCTTTGTTCCAAAAATGGGGTGGTTGGCCAAAGTGATGGGTTTTGATTTAATCCTTGTGTAACTCCCATTGCCTTAATCCAAAATCCTTTATGTTACTTGGGAGTTTCATCTATGAAATGAAACTCCCCAACCCTTCAACGTCTCCCATGCAAGGTCTTGAGTAACATCCTCAAATCCCATTCATTTCCCATCTAGAAGTTTCATCCAAAAATGTGAAACACCCATGAGCCCCAACGTTGTAGCCTATAATTTTGAATTTGAAATGCCATAACCATTATGTAATTCCACCTCCCTTGATTCTCACCAATACCACATGTGGGGGGTTTCATGCATGGAATAAAGCCTACATATTATCCAACGTGCATATGGATTAACCCTTGAAACATAAGTCTCACCAACTTAACTCCCAAAAACGCCACCTCCATTAATTTCTTATCTTGGAGTTACATGCATGAAGTACCTCTCCCATGCAATTCCAACATTTTTCATTGTTTAAAAACTTGTAATCAGCACACATCACTCTCATACACTCATTTAAAATATTTATTCATCCAACTCATTTATTTAACTCACCCAACCTAACTCATTCACATAATTTAACTTAACTAATAACTTCAACTCATTCAAACTCCATTATTTATTTCAACTCAAACCCAACTCAAACATTTAACTCATCTTAACCCAATTAAGCTTTGAGCTCAATTAATGGTAAAACATGTCAACCACAACCCATTGGGTCCAATTTGGCCATTTTGACCCATTTAACAAAAATTGACCCAACTATGATTTTTGACCCGTTTAAGTACATCTTATCCATTTATTTGTTTTGTAAACAAAACTACCATCCTTTGGGTCTTGATTGAACCATTGACCCATTTAAATTCAAATCACATATATCACAATGGCAATTCTGTAAATATGAATAAATTCATATAAATTGCTATCTTTGAAATTCCAGGGTGTTATAGTTTTGATGGATAATCGGATTAAGTTTATGATGGAAATTATGTAATAATTATATGCTTTGATTTAAGAATTATATGGACTTAGTATAGGTAAATAATCAGCCATCATGGATGATGGAAAGAGGAACAAAAACCAGTTTGGTGAGGCTCGACCATGAAGTATGGCCGAACCCCACTAATGGTCATTGGTGGCCTTAGTGTGTAGTTAATAATATGATTGAAGATGTATGTAAGAATGATTTAAAGACCAATTCAAGTGGTGAGGTTCGGCCTTGTTGTATGGCCGAACCCCACCAAGGTGGATTAATTATGGTTATTGGTTTTTAAGTAAAAATTGAACAAGGGTAGTATAGTGGCATTATGGTAAATATGGATGAAATGATCAAAGATGAAATGACCAAAGGATTTGAAATATGGGCCAAAACCAAAGTGGTAAGGTTCGGCCATGTTGTATGGCCGAACCCTAACAATGTACTTTTGGAGGATTAGGTATGTGGATAAATAAAAGAGAGACCAAAGTTTAAATGGGTGAGGTTCGGCCATGGGGTATGGCCGAACTCCAAAGTGGTTTTTTGGGACTTAGACTAAGTTGGAATCATATGGTTAAATGTTTGATTTGCTGTTATATAAATAGGGCCACGGGACTTGTTTGAACGGTGTATGAGTTGTGAACGGGTGACGGTTTAAAAGAACGGTCAACCTAAGTGAACATTGTGTAGGTTTCCTACATTTTTGTAACCACACATATATGTGATGTTTTATCTTAGTTTTGATGAGTTATGTGCTAAGTTATCATGTTTCAAAGTAGTTTTGTATGGTAATATGTATTTACAAATGGCATGACATCATGGGCATCTTATGCATGGCATGGGGTGGTGATTATGGAAACCGGAGGCCACACTCCGTCGGGGCATCGGAAAGACCACTGTTGGGTACCTTGATGATGAGAATCCTATCAAGAGGAATCCGGAGGCCACACTCCGTCAGGGCGTTCGAAAGACCACTGTGGGGTACCTTGACGATGAGAATCTCGTCAAGAGGAGGCTATGTATAATTGTGCTAGGTGGGACTCATTACATGAGCATAACATACATAGCATTGTTTTTATGAGGTTTTGATGAACATGTATTATTATATTATTTACATGTTGTTTTACTAACCTTGTGGTAGCCTTAATAGGAAACACTACTGGGCGCTTTGATCTAACGCCCTATCTCTATCCTTAGTGGATGACGTAGGAAAGGGGAAGAACGAGGATTGTGATGGAAACCAAGCATAAGCGCTTGGGCTTTGAATGGAGTTTGAATTATGGACTTTTTATTTAAGTTATTTGGACATTGTAATTTGATAGATAGATGTTATTGGCATGTAATAATGTAGTTAACTATGATTTGGATGGTTTGGTATGGTTGTTTAGTTTAAGGCTATGCTAGTAATTTTGGAGATAATGTTTATATGATTTGTTATCTAGAAATGGAAAATGGAGTAGTCTTAGGATCTATTATAACCATCAGTTAGACTAAGTAAATTCCGCAAGTTCTTTGTACCATGTGTGGATCAGTTCTTATGGACTTTGTTCATACGCACATGGGCTTGGCCAGTTAAGGGTCGGACTTTAGAAGTCCGAACTTAACTCGTGTCGTGACATTCCGCCCCGATCACTTGTTATTGTAATAAAAAATAAATAAACTCTGATTATTAGAGTGAAAAGGGCGGGGTGTTACAGAACCCCATGAGGAATGATTTTGTGGAATTAGGGTGTAAATGATTACCTTAGTGATGTTTGATTAACAAATCAAAAGAGGGACTAAAACCAAATAGGTGAGGTTCGGCCATAGTGTATGGCCGAACCCCACAAAGTGTGTTTGTGGACTTAGACTTTATTGCAAATCAAATGGGATATTGGTTTGAGTCATGGATTGTTATAAGGTAACGGGACCTCATAAGGTGTAACGTCCTGCCCTTTTCCACCCTTCCGAAAATCAGAGTCTATTTTTTTAAAAAAAATAAATAAAGTGGAAGAGAGCGGGGAGCGTCACGACACGAGATAAGTCCGGACTTCCAAAGTCTGACCCTTAACTAGCCACCCATGTGTACATGGACTAAGACCATGAAAACCAATCCACACATGGAATGAAGTAAAACTTGCAGAATGCGGAATAACAATAGGATAACAATCTTATTCCATATGAGATAGCAAAGTACAAGTCATCTATCCAAAATTACTTAAATCAAATAACCATCATCAAAACTATTCACAAACCATAGCAATGTTACTAGTTATTACATATCCATGAAAATTATCCAAATAACAATATATAAGAATCCATTCCAACACCCAAGCTCCTATGCTTGGCTTACTTCACGATCCTCGGCCTTTCCCTTTCCTTTTCCTGCGTCATCCACTAGGGTAGAAGTAGGGCGTTAGACAATGCGCCCAGTAGGTATTCCGATTAGGGCTAACACATGGGTTAGTATATAAAATCCAGATATAATATACCATATCATACTTATAAAACATCATATCAAAATCATGTATGATAATAGAGATTCAATCATACAGATAAAAACCAGTAAACTTGCATGATAATAAAGATCATATCATGCCGATTCAATGCCATGTCATGCTAGCATATGTCTTATGCAATGAGTCCCACCCATCATATACATATAATCTCTTGATAGTATTCACATCTCTTGATAGTATTCACCACATCAAATTACTCCTCACGACTTACGGACACCCCAACGGAGTGTGGGTCTCCGGTTAAAGTATCCTCCTGGTGGGACTCTCACCACCTAAGGAGGCCCCACAGTTGCATCACGGACATTCCGATAGAGTGTGGGCTCCAGTTGCATAACATCCCTCCCCCATGCCATGCATGAGATGCAAATGCCAACATGCTACAGAATATTACAAAACATAGCATGAAAATCCCATAATTGCAACATGTGGTTTGATACCAAAATAACTTATCAAACATGAAATAAAATCATCAAAAGTACATAATACATATCCATGGTTTCAATGTTGTAGGAATCCTACCAAAAGACCGCTCAAGTGTCCTTTGCTTCTTAATCCAGCAACTGCTCACGGTCTTGCACGGTTTGTGAGGTCCCGTCACCTTTTTTATATAACAGCGAGTTAATCACATATCCTTTTGATTTCTAATTAAGTTTAAATCCCAAAAACCACCTTATGGGGTTCGGCCATACCCCATGGCCGAACCTCACGCACTTAAATTTGATCTTTTTAATCTTGTGGGTCTAAAATCAGCCACCCTTTGATTCATTTACCCAACACATAGGGTCATTTTTAAGAGTCCCTAAGTCCTCAACCATTCCCTATGGGGTTCGGCCATACACCATGGCCGAAACCATGGTTCTTCATTTTTGGCCATATTTACATCCTTGCCACTCATTCTTCCCATGGTTAATCACCTTTTATTTATGCATGTCTATATCCCTAACTGATCCATAAATATAGATCCATCCATGCCTCATCAATCATGACATGAAAACACTATACATCATTCATTTCCTTAATTTAATACCCATTCATTTTAGTACATACATAGACCTAAACTTAGCCTATAAAATGGTCATGGGGTTCGGCCATACACCATGGCCGAACCCATGATGTTGTTTTCCTCATTTTCCTTGAATCTTTTTCAACCTTTTAGATCCACAGCAAGGTCCCTTCTCAAGGGGGTGTTCCATCATATATTTTGGTCCTCATCACTTTCCACTTTTAAACCTTTTAAACTTACCCAAATTCCCATCATCTTCATGGTTCCAAAAACACTTAAATCCATCAAAATCACTCCATGGGGTTCGGCCATACACATGGCCGAACCCTATGGTTTCTTATTTCCATCTATTTACACTTTAAAACATCATAGAACCAATAATAATTTGTAACATAATCTTACTCCAATTAACCCATAAAAATAGTCCATGGGGTTTGGTCATACACATGGCCGAACCCTATGGTTCTCTTGACTCAATCCTTCCCATAATTATTCATGGTTTAATACCCAACATTTTAATCATAATCATAGTATGGTTCAGCCATCCAATGGCCAACCCAAAACATCCATCATATTTCCATATTAAACACCTTACAACCTTAAATCATTGTATGGTTTTTGTCCTTTAAAAACCATACAAATAACCAAATTATTTCATGGGGTTCAGCCATCCAAAGTGGCCGAACCCTATATCCATATTTTCTACTCTTTTAAACATCATCTTCCATGTTTAAACCCTTGATAGAATCGGCCAAACCATGGCCAAATCATGCTCCCTTTAACCCATTTATTTAACTAATTTTCATGAAATACTTACCAATCTTTCTTAGCTTTTCTTCTTGCCTTTGATTCTTCTTTGCTCCCTTCTTGCTCCTTTGGTCCTTAGCTGATTGTGAGCTTTGATCAATGGTGAAAACACCAAGGGCTGGTTCGGCCAAGGAGGTTTTGAGAGAGTGAGAGAGAGATGAAATTCTATGTTTTCTTTGAGATGGAATTCGGCCAAATGGCGGTGTGCATCTTTTGTAAAAACAGCCCTCAAACTTCTTATTTACCCTCATGATTATTGGTTTAACCAAGGAGTCCCATGGCTTAACTATGGGACACTTGGCTTAAGATCATGCAACCTTTCCATCTCCCCAACGTTGGTGCTTGGGTCTCCATTATGAGATGGAAACCCTCCAAGCTCCCAATGCAAGCTTATCTCATTGTAGATTGTGTACTCCCACCAAACAGCCCACAAACATTGAAGTTTCAACATGGGATACCACTCCAACGTGTATGACATTACTTGTCTTTGAAACAAGTTCAGCCCCTCATCTCCTCACTTGACTCACTTGAGATGAGGGTCTCCATATCTTCCAATCTCACTCAATCAACTTAATTCAGCTCAACTCACTTATCGCAACTCAACTTAATTAATTTAATTCATTTGAACTCATTTTCCACTTAACTCACTTCCCACTTGACTCAAGTAAACTTATGAATCAACTCAACATAATTTAACTCAACCTTTGAGCTCACTTGATGGTCCACATGGTCAATGTGGTCATCATGGTCAAGCTAGACCCATTGGGTCCCCATTTAACTTCTTGCTCCAATTAGGTGCCATGACCCATTTAAATGACAATTATCCATTTAAATGTGGTTTACCCAATTGCACATAACTTACCCATTTATCCTCCATTGAACTCCCATTCAATTCAGCCTAACCCAATTAAACTTGAGCTTACCCAATGGTCAAACAAGTCCACCACGACCCATTGGGTCCCAATTGAGTAGTTGACCCATTTAATCACACATACCCAATTATTTCCAACCCGAATTCTATCCTTGATTCATTGAATCATAATTGGCTATTGACCCAATTCTTACCCATTTATTTCCATTGATCCACATCTACTATCCGTTGGGTCATTGACCCATCATTTACCCATCTAAGGTTCATAACTTTTTAATTCACCATCTCAATGGACAATTTCCATATATATCCCTAGCTTGAAAATGCGGGGTGTTACACTAGGGGTGCACGATTGTGAGCGGTTGCTGGATTAAAGCGCAATGACACTTTAGTGGTCTTTGGGAGGATTCTACCTCTTTGAAACCATGGGTTATGTATTATGGTTTAATCTCTTATTTTGATGGTTTATGTTGTTAAAATGTTATATTTCAAATATGAGGTTTTAATGCTATGAGTATTCTATTATGTAGCATATGGACATATACATCTCATGCATGACATGGGAGGGATGTTTGTAACTGGAGGTTACGCTCTGTCGGGGCTTCCGTAAGGCATTCGTAGGAAGACCTTGATGTGCATTATCCATCAAGAAGTAACCGGAGAACACACTTCGTCGGGGAGTCCGTAAGGCAACTGTGGGGATACCTTGATGAGGAGAATTCCATCAAAAGGATATATGTACTTGTGATAGGTGGGACTCATTGCATTTGACACCATGGCATGGCATAGTTTTTATATGGTTTTGATAATCTGTTATTATATATAATTTGTACTAACCATGTGTTAACCTTATTTGGAGTACCTACTGGGCGCGTTGTCTAACGCCCTACTTCTACCCTAGTGGATGACATAGGAAATGAAGGGAACGACGAGCGTGATCGGAGCCAAGCATAGGAGCTTGAATGTGTTTAATTTATAATTTGATTAAGTTACTTATGGACTTGTAATTTGAGTAGCTAGAATTCAGGCATGTAATAACTTAGATAATTTGCAATGATTTGAATGGTTAATGTTGGATATTCTAGTTGAGATAATTATGGTTAAAGACTTGAACTACTTTGCTATCTAAAATGAAATAGAGTTAGGTTCTATTATAATCCGTAGTTTATGTTTTATTCCGCATGTATATATATTAGTACGTGTGAACCGTATCCGTGGACTTAGTCCATGCACACGTATGGTTGGCCAGTTAAGGGTTGGGCTTTAGAAGCTTGGACTTACCTCGCGTTGTGACGTCCCGCTCTCGCTCACTCTTCTATTTATAAAAAAAAAAAGATAGACTCTGATTTTCGAAAAGCGAGTGAAAAAGGGCGGGGCGTTACAGTTGGTATCAGAGCGAAACGGGAAGGTTGAATATTCCGAAGTAAGATTAAGACAGTTTCATTTCTCACTGACAGATAAGAATTCCAACTGACAAACTCTTCGGAGTTCACTGTACGGGGACCGGATTAATTTACTTCGTTAGACTCGGACTGAAACATTCAATCTAAGAACAATAAGAATGATAGCAAAGGAGATAGGGTCAAAATAACTAGATTTATCAAACATAGCAAATTAGGATATATTTCCCCGATATACCCCAAACTGAGAAATAAACAATAGATACTTAGGAAATTTCCCCAAAAACAAAGAAAAACTAAGAGTGCTTATTTGGAAATTTCCCCAAAAGTATGAGAATACAAAGTGTATGAGGAAACTAAGTCAATATTCAATGACTTAGAAAAAATGCCTCCAAAGAGAAAGACCCAACAAAACCAAAAAAAGAAGGAAAAGGAGGTACAAAAGTCTCAACATGAAAAGGAGGAACAACACTCTCGACATGAAAAGAAAGAACAACATTCTCAACATGATGAACAACCATCCCACCAAGGGGAGGAAGAACAACATAGCGTGAACATACCCGTGGTTCCTCCCGAACTACAAAAATTGGTTCAAGCTGTGGTTACTTCTGTTCTTCAACAGCATCTGAACGGAAATGCGACCACAAGTGACGCCAATGACAGGAGCATGGCCAGGGGCTTCCAGCAACAGCGCCCTCTTTACTGCAAAGGGAAAGAAGGGGCTATCGGAGCGGAAAACTGGCTGAAGAAAATTACACAGATCCTGACTCTATTGAAGATCACGAGTCATGAAGACAAGATATTACTGGCTACATAACAACTGATTGATGATGCCGGTAAGTGGTGGGAGGTAATAGAGAAACAGCGAACGCTCCTTCCGGAAGGAGAGAGGACTACAATGACTTAGGATCAGTTCTCAGCTACCTTCCTGGACCATTACTTTCCCGAGGAGGAGAAGGAGCGCCACACTCAAGCTTTTCTATCTTTGGTACAAGTTACCATGATGGTGGCAGAGTAGCACCAGGAGTTCCTCAGTCTATCCTGTTATGCTCTTAATATGGTGGATACGGAGTACCGAAGGGCTCGCAAGTTTGAGCGGGGCCTAGGTCAAGCATTGGGGCCAAGGTAACCATATTCAAGGCAGCTACACTAGCAGAGGTGGTCAACAGGGCCACTATAGCAGAGCAAGAGATGGCTGAGATAGTGCGGTTTGACAACCGCCAAAGTCAGAGTGGGAGGGGTACATATCAGCCCAACAAGAAGTTCCGACCGAACTTCAGCAGACCCTCAGCTTCTACCGGGTCAACAAGAGGCTTTCGTCCCAATCATCCCTCCCCATCAGCATCAGTCTCACAGGTTCCCCGGGGGGTGAACAACTGTTTTCATTGTGACCAGCTGGGTCATTTCAAGAGGGAATGCCCCATAGCTCAGCAGGCCTTCTTATTTCAGAGGTTCATTTCGCCCACCAGCTAGACCAACAAATTCACGAGGAGGCAGGACATATAATCAGGCGGGAAAGGCGCCTAACCCTACCAGATCTGGACGGCTGTTTACTTTAGCTCCTCCAGCAGCAATGGATAATTCTGTGATTCAAGGTATTGCTGTAGTCAGTAGTTCCTACGCCTTTGCTTTATTTGATTATGGAGCTGTAATACCCCGGATTTCCAAGTTATAAATATTTACGAAAATTACCCAATTAATTTATGAATTTTACATATGGATCTTAGATGGGTAAAATGTTCGGTCTTTGCCCAACTAAGACCCAACGATTATGATAAATGATTTCAAACTAAATTAAATGGGCTGAATTTAATTAGTAATTCAATTTATATAATAAAGGGATCATGGAAAGATTTTAGGAATAAGATAAATTGCCATGGCCGTGTGGAAGATTTGAATATCTATGATTATGCGCACAAAGGAAATTTGGAAAAACATGGATTACTTAATGGATGTTTTGGTGATTTTTAATGGAAGGTATTGGTTATATTTTAAGGGATGAAAACCATGGACTAATTATGTATGTTCTAAAAGGGATTTAAAATGGTTTAAGAAAAGGGTGATGAACATAGGGTTCGGCCATGATGAAGGACCGAACCCCATGAAAGGTTATTGGTTATTTTATGGAAGAATAATTGGGAAGGATTATGGTTAATAAATTTGTATGGTTTTAATGGAAGGTTGTTGATTATATTTATATAGTTGAAAACCAGGGAAGAAAACTATGGGAGATGAATAAAATAAATCTAAGGGAAGGTGATGAACCATAGGGTTCGGCTATGGTGTATGGCCGAACCCCATGGAGTTGTTTTAAAATGTTGGATGGGTTTTGATTTGTTAAATTAGAAGCTATCTAATTATGGATCTTAGATTAAAATGGAAGGTGGGGATTATTTATAGAAACCTTCTAAATATGGAAGCAAGGATGCTAAATTTGGAAAGTGTCTAAATATGGAAACATGGATGCTAAATGTGGAAAGTGTCTAAATATGGAAACATGGATGCTAAATTTGGAAAGTGTTTAAATATGGAAACATGGATGCTAAATTTGGAAAGTGTCTAATTTTGGAAGCATGGATGCTTAATTTGGAAAGTGTTTATTTATGGAAACCATGGAAGGACCTTGGTGAATCTTTTATAGAAGTTTGAATGATGAAACAAGAAATTAATGGAGCATAGGGATCGGCCAACTTGTATGGCCGAACCCCATGGGAATTGTTGATAAGGTTATATGATTTTTGAAGGATAATGTTTTATTTTAAAAGGATTGGTGATTAATTAAATGGAAGAGGAATTATTATTAATTCTAAAGAGGAGGATTGTGAACCACAGGGTTCGGCCATGGTGTATGGCCGAGCCCCATGGAGTGGTTTTGTTAAGGTTGTTGGATTTTGATTGATTAATTGGAAACTTTCTAAGTAAGGAAATGGAGATTAATATAATTGGAAAATTTACATCATAGGGTTTGGCCATGGTGTTTGGCCGAACCCGATGAATCAAGTCTTTGGTCCAATTATGGATTTATTATTATCAAATGAATTTAGAGGGAGGATGGAACCATGATATCATGGGTTCGGCCATGGGGTATGGCCGAACCCCATGAACCAAATTTTATGGGTCTTTGATGGACCTAATATGGTTAAAGCAATAGAAGGTCTTGTTTATGGTTCCATGGTGGTGAAGTATTGGAGGATTCATGTATATAATTTATAAGTGAATGGACCTATGTTTGGAACCAAAAACCTAAGGTAATGAGGGATTTAATTACATACAGACCTATGTTCATAAGTTATGTTATTGGTTATGTTATTAGGTATAATGGCATGTTGGTAATTAAGTAAGAATAAAGGACCATGGGCTCGACCATGGTGTATGGCCGCACCACATGGGAAATATTGGATGAATCATGTTGGGACTAAGGAACCAGTTATGGATATATTAAGTTTATGTATTAATATTATGGATGGGTTTTGAGCATAAACCTAAAGTAATGGCAAAAATTGTAAATACATGCTAAAATGGAATGATAGCCATGGATAGCAATTTGGTAAATAAAGTGTGAAAATGATAAACCATGGAGATTGGTTTATAGACTTAAAATATTGTAAATCAAGTAGGACTTGGCTTTGATTGATTAATATGTTATGTAGCACCCCAATTTTTCAATGAAGTGGATAATTATGAAAATGCCCCTGGGTTAGTGAATTTATTAATTATGATGTTAAATGAGAAAATAGTGGGGCCCATTACTCAAAATAAGACCCTATCAGCATACTATAAATGTCAAAGTTGGTTGAATGGGTAATCTATATCAATTGGGTCGAAAATGGCTAAATGGCTCAAAGGGCTCAATTGAGACCCAATGGGTCATCATGGATGATTTGACCATTGTGTAAGCTCAAATTAAATGGGGTTAAGCTGAATTGATTGGAAATCAAGTGGAACAAAAATGGGTAGGCTTGATGCACAAGTGAAAACCATTTAAAACTGGCAAAATCAGCCCATTAATGGGTCATGTTGTCAAAACGGGTTAAGGGGTTAATTGGGGACCCAATGGGTCGGGTTGACTAAGTTGACCACGGATGACCCTGTGGGCCCTCAATTGAACTCAAGTATGAGTTAGTGCAGCTCGAGTTGGACTGATTTGGAGTGAGTTTTAATTAAGAATAAAGTTGACTCAAATATGGTGCATTAAATGTGTTGAGTTGGATGAGTTGAGTTGGAATAAAAAGATCATGAGTCAAGTGAGTCAAGAGGAAGTGGAAAGGAGCTCTAATCTCACACAACCCTTAGATAGACAAATCCTAGCCATTGGATGAAGGGGTGCCTTGGCCAAAGCCAAGGGTTACCAAGGTTGGGCGGCATCATCTCATCTCATGAGATGCATGTGTTGAAAATGAATGGATGCAACGTTTGGTGCCAAGGGGTGTAACGCCCCACCCTCTCCGAGACAAAAAAATATCAGAGTCTATTTCTTTTTTTAAACTTAAACTCCGGACAAGGGTGGAGGGACGTCACGACGCGAGTTAAGTTCAGACTACTCAAGTCTGAACCTTAACTGGCCACCCATGTGTACATGGACTAGACCATGATAAATAATCCACACATGGAACTAAACAATAACTTGCGGAATAAACTAGACTAACTGCGGAAATAGAATGAATAGATAACAAGTAACAGTCTCAATTAATCTTTAACATAAAACAACCATCCATAGTTAATAACCTAATCAAACCATAGCAAAGTAATAACTTATTACATATCCATCAGAAATAACTCAAACGACAGTAAATAAGAAGTCATGTTCATCAATCAAGCGCTTAGGCTTGGCTCCCCTCCCGGTCATCGACCTTTTTCTTTCCCTTTCCTTGTTCCTGCATTATCCTCTAAGGATAGAATTAATGCGTTAGATCAACGCGCCCAGTAGGTTCCCGATCAGGGCTACCACATGGTTAGCATATAAAACATGCATATATATCATAGTACATGATTATCAAAAACATATAAAACCATGCTATGTATGTATGCAAATGTAATGAGCCCCACCCCATCACACATACATAGTCATCACTTGACGGGACTCTCACCGTCAAGGTAAATCACAATACACTTCCATTTGGGTCTCACATGATAAGGTAATCCACAGTAATCCTCGTTACCTGTGGAAAGACCCTTCATCATTGAGTTGATTCATATCACATATTAGTCCTTCTGGCGGGACTCTCATCGCCTAAGGAGACCAATGTGACTCTGATCATCATGTTACTCCTCCTGGCGGGACTCTCATCGCCTAAAGAGACCAATGTGACTCTGATCATCATGTTACTCCTCCTGGCGGGACTGTCATAGCCTAAGGAGGACGGTAAGTCAGAATTGCAACACAACATAACCTCAGTCATCATCCCATGTCCATGCATGAGATGTCAATGTACATGTATATCATTTGTAAATACATATCTCAACATTCAAAATCATATTTGAAACATAATATCAAATACCACCTATCTCATAAAAACATGATAAAATCAAATCATAATTGTGGTTACAAGTAGGTAGGAAACCTACTGAAGATTCACTTCAGTATTTGATCTTTCTTAATCGTCAGCCCTTCACGACTCGTACGCCGTATACGCAAGTCTGGATACCCTATTTAAATAGCAGCAAACCAAACATTTGTCATGTAATTCCAACTTGTCAATGTCCCAAAAATGTACTATGTGGGGTTCGGCCATGCCCATGGCCGAACCTCACCTATTTATCCTTTTGGTCTCTCATTCGTTTAATCCCTATTAAACATCAAATTGTACAAAAATACCTTGGTAGGGTTAAACCATACTTTATGATCATTCCACCTTTGATCATTTCACCCATATTTACTATTATGCCATTGGTTCCAATACTCAATTATATCCCATTTTAACCTTTAAAACTACCGATCAATTCCATGGAATGGATCCACGCCAAAACCTATTGTCATGGTCCATGATCTTTACATTGAAACCTTTTAATTCAATAAAAACATTCCACATAAATATAATCCGTATAAAGTGGTCCATGGGGTTCGGCCCTATATATGGCCGAACCCAATGGCTCCATTGGTCCAATAACTTTAACCTAGATATTTAACTTAGGCTACATCCTTTTTCCAAGGTTATTAAATGGTTCAGCCATCCATAGGCTGAGCCAATCAATAACCATAACCCCAAGTAAAACCCATACAAACAGCCCATAAGGCAGCCCATGTGGTTCGGCCATGGGGGTTCACTTGGTTCAATATTGACCATGATTACTCATGGTTTTAACATGCTAATTCAACCATGAATAATACATGGTTCAGCCGTATATTAACCAACCAAAAACAGTAAACATGTATTCCAATAATTGCCATAAGAACACCATAACCTTATATGGTTTTTATCTCACAAAATCATCAAATACTTTCATGGGGTTCGGCCATCCAAAGTAGCCGAACCCTATGTCCATGTCTTGGTCTCATAACATGTTTTAGGTCTCATTTAAACATGTACTAATCAGTATAACATTACCCGATTTTTACCTCTCAAAACCATCCAAATAAGTCCATCACTTTGCATGGTTTCCACTTTATAAAAACTCAATCCAAATGACCATAATACTTCATGGAATTTGGCCATCCAAGATGGCCGAGCCCAATGGTCCATTTCATCAATTTAAATCCATGATTTAGACCCATGATGCCTTCAGTCCTTCATGACATTCAAGTCCATGTTTTAACCCTCTTTAAAACATGCATTTTAAGTCTTAAAGAAACATCAAAAACAGTCCACAAAACTTCATGGTTTCTATATTTCAAAGACATCAAAACCAACCAATCATTTACATGGGGTTCGGCCCTCCATGGTGGCCGAACCCAATGATCACTTTTACCATCTTAAAACCTCTATTACTCAAGGTTAAAACCTTGATGCATTCGGCCATAACCATGGCCCAATACATACCATTTTCTTACAACTTGTTCAACTTGAACACTTAAGAAAATCTTACTAATTTCCTTTGCTCCTTCCCTGTTGCTTCCTTCCTTTATTCCTTAATCCTTTGCTGGTTTATGCTTGTTTAATTGGTGCCAACACCTCTGCTGTTCAGCCAAGAAAACGAGTTTGGAGAGTGGGAGAGAGATGGGAATTCTTTGGATTTTCAATGTGAAAATCAGCCAAGAATAGTAATCTTTCCCTTTTGTAATTTCAGCCCCATCTTCCATTCATTTTCCCTCATTAATTTTTGCCAAAAATGATGGGATATTGGGTGTCATCCAAGACACCCCTTCACCCAAACGTTGCAACCCTTCATGGTTTAACACATGCATCTCATGAGATGCATGTTGCCGCCCAACCTTGGTGTCCCTTGGCTTTGCCAAGGCACCTCTTCATTCCAACGGCTAGGATGGGTTTGATTAAGTGT
This sequence comes from Chimonanthus praecox, assembly GCA_022113865.1. Classification (NCBI taxonomy): domain Eukaryota; kingdom Viridiplantae; phylum Streptophyta; class Magnoliopsida; order Laurales; family Calycanthaceae; genus Chimonanthus; species Chimonanthus praecox. The sequence continues at coordinate 25,499,733 of CM039095.1, forward strand.
TGGGTGAGATTAAAAACTCATTTCCACCTCCTCTTGACTCACTTGACTCATGATCTTTTTATTCTAACTCAACTCATCCAACTCAACACATTTAATGCACCAAGTTTGAGTCAACTCTTTTCTTAAATCAAACTCACTCCAAATCAGTCCAACTCAAGCTGAATTAACTCATACTTGAGTTCACTTGAGGGCCCAGACGGTCATCCGTGGTCAACATAGTCAACCCGACCCATTGGGTCCCCAATTAACCCCTTGACCCGTTTTGACAACATGACCCATTAATGGGCTGATTTTGCCACTTTTAAATGGTTTTCACTCATGCATCAAGCCTACCCCTTTTTGCTATACTTGATTTCCAATCAGTTTGGCTTGACCCCATTTAATTTGAGCTTACACAATGGTCAAATCATCCATTATGATCCATTGGGCCCTTTGACCCATTTAGCCATTTTCGACCCAATTGATGTACATTACCCATCCAATCAAACTTGACATTTATAATGTGCTCATATAATCTTAATTTGAGCAATGGGCCCCACCATTTCCTTATTCGACATCACAAATAATTAATTTAACAAACTAAGGGCATTTTCGTAATTATCCACTTCATTGAGAAATTGGGGTGTCATAAGGGGTGCCATCCTCCTTGGTTTTATCAAGGTTTAATGAGGGAAATGAATGGATGTTGTGGCTGAATTACAAAAGGAATAGACCACATCATTTGGCCATTTTTCACACAAGAAATCCTAAGGAATCCTCATCTCTCTCTCCCTCTCTCCAAAGTCTTTTCTTGGCTGAACCAGCAGTGGTGTTTGCACCAATTGATCAAGCATAAACCAGCAAAGGATTAAGGAAGAAGAAAGGAAACAAGAGGGAAGAAGGCAAAGGAAAATTGGTGAGATTTTATTAAAAGTTATGTAGTTAAATAAGTTGTGAAAAGGGTGTGATTGGGGCATCATTTGGCTGAATGCATCAAGGATTAGACCTTAGATGGAAGTTCATAATTAAGATGGAAACTTGATCATTGGGTTCGGCCATTGGCCATAGCCGAACCCCATGGAAATAATTGGTTGGTTTTGATGGTTTTTGAAACATAAAAACCATGCAATTTGTGGGACTGTTATAGGTGTTCCTATTAGATTTAAAATGCATGCTTTAAAGAGGTTTAAAACATAGATTTGGATGTCATGAAGGGCTTAAAGTATCATGGGTCTAAACCTTGGGTATAACATGATGAAAGGAATCATTGGGTTCGGCCACCTTGGCTGGCTGAACCCCATGAAATGTTATGGTTATTTGGATTGAGTTTTTATAAAGTGAAAACCATGCAAATGATGTACTGTTTTGGAAGATTAAATTAGACATAAGATGAATGTCTAAGAGGTTCAAACCAAAGGCCATAGTGTTCGGCCAATGAGCATGGCCGAACCCCATGAAATCATGTGATTATTGTATGGTGATTTTGATGGTTTTGAGAGACAAAAACCATATAAGATTATGGTGTCTTTATGGGAATTAAATGAATATATGTTTACTGTTTTTGGTTGGTCAATATATGGCTGAACCATGTATTGATCATGGTTGAAATAGCATGTTAAAACCATGAGTAATCATGGTGAGTATTGAACCAAGTGAACCATAGGGTTCAGCCATGGGTATGGCCGAACCCCATGGACCATTGTATGGGTTGCTGTATGGGTTGTTTTATGCGAATAACTTGGAGTTATGGTTACTGATTTGGCTCAGCCTATGGATGGCTGAACCATGTAATTACCTTGGTAAAAGGGTGTAGAACCTAAGTTAAGAACATAGGAGGGAAACATTGGGTTCGGCCATGTGTATGGCCGAACCCCATGAACCATTTTATATGGACTGTTTTGGTTGAATCAAAGAGGTTTCAAGTTTGAATATTATGGAACAATATGAGGTATTTAAAAGGGTTCTAAGTGAACAATTGGACAAGATATGGGTTGGCCATTTCATGGCCAAACCATAGGATTTCTATGGCTAAGATATGATGGAAAGGTTTAAATGGGAAAGCCATAGGGTTCGGCCACATGTAGGGCCGAACCCCATGGACCATGATTATGGGTTTTATGAATCAATTTTATGGAAATGATTAGTGGTTCAAAAGTTTAAGCATGATACAATTATGAATGGATAAAGAGATCAATTATGGCCATACCCATAGCCATAGGGTTCGGCTATGGGTATGGCCGAACCCCACAAGATGGTTTTTGGGTCTTAGATGTGAATGAATATTTAAATGATAGTATGATTTGCTTATTATTATATGGACAAGGTAACGGAAGTTGAACGACGTGCGAGTCGTGACCGGATAAAGCCTAAGAAAGAACGGACGCTGAAGTGAATCTTCAGTAGGTTTCCTACCTACTTGTAACCACAATTATGATTTGGTTTTACTATGTTTTTATGAGATATGTTGTATTTGATTTATGTTTCAAATGTGATTTTGAATGATGAGTTATGAATTTACAAATGACATACAATGCATTGGCATCTCATGCATGAACATGGGATGATGATTGTGGAACCCGGAGTCGCACTCCGTTGATATACTGTGATGCAATTGTGAGACCTCCTTAGGCGATGCAGGTCCTGCCAAGAGGAGTATTTATGATATGAGTTACCGTCCTCCTTAGGCGATGAGGGTCCCGCCAGGAGGAGTAACATGATGATAGAACCACATCGACTTCCTTAGGCGATGAGGGTCCCGCCAGGAGGTAGATCATCAAGATGGAATGAAAAAGGTATTCTGTGTTACCTTGACGATGGAATTCATGTCAAGTGATTGCTATGTAGATGCGTGATGGGTGGGGACTCATTACATGTGCATGCATAGCATTGATTTACATGTTTTGATAATATATGTATATTATGATAAGCACATGATTTATAAGCTAACCTTGTGGTGGCCCTGATCGGGAACCTACTGGGCGCGTTGATCTAATGCCCTAATTCTATCCTTAGAGGATAATGCAGGAATAAGGAAGGGGAAAGAGAAGGTCGATGACCAGGAGGGGAGCCAAGCCTAAGCACTTGTTTGTTGATCAGGATTTCTTTATTACTGTCGTTTGAGTTATATTTTGTGGACATGTAATAAGTTAATACATTGCTATGGTTTGTTTATGACATTAACAATGGATGGTTGGTTTAAGTTATTTATTAGTTAAGACTTGTACTTGCTATCTATTCAACCTATTCCACAGTTAGTCTAGTGTATTCCGCAAATCATTGTTTAGTTCCATGTGTGTATTATCTATCATGGTTTAGTTTATGCACAAATGGGTGGCCAGTTAAGGGTCGGACTTTGGGTAGTCCGGACTTAACTCGCGTCGTGACGTCTCTCCGCTCTTGTCCGGGTTTATAAAAAAAAATTAGACTCTGATTTCTCGGAGAGGGCGGGGTGTTACATGTTATAAGGTAACGAACTTCACAAGGTGTTTACGATCGTGAGCGGTTATCGGACGAAAGACGCAAGGACACGTAGCGGTCTTAGGTAGGATTCCAGCTCTTTGAAACCATGGGTTTATGTACACTATTTTTATCTTATGTTTGATGAAATTTATGTTTCAAAGGATATGCTTTATATGATTTTATGTGCTATGTTTATTTGATAAAATAGCATGTGTTTTTAAATATGAGCTTTTAAATGCTATGATTTTGTATAATTGCATAGCATGTGGTATTTACATCTCATGCATGGCATGGGAGGGATGACAGGTAACCGGGGACCCACACTCCGTCTGGGTGTCCGTAAAACACTCGTGGGGGGATACCTTGATGATGAGAATCCCATCAAGAAGATACTATGTATGAATACCTTGATGATGAGAATCCCATCAAGAGGATACTATGTATGAAGACTCTGGTGATGAGCATTCCATCAGGGGATACCTTGATGATGAGAATTCCATCAAGAGGATACTAAGTAACCGGAGCCCACACTCCGTCGGAATGTCTGTAAGGCAACTGTGGGGAATACCTTGATGAGGAGAATTCCATCAAGAGAGAAGACCTTAGTGACGAGCATTCCACCAGGAAGATACTTTGATGAGGAGAATTCCATCAAGAGTATACCCTATGTTTTGTGATGGGCGGGACTCATTGCATATGATAGCATGGCATGGCATTGAATCGGCATGATTATGATATTTATTATCATGCAAGGTTTCTGGTTTTAATTGGTATGATTGGATCTCTATTATCATACACTATTTTGGATACAATGTTTTGAAAGTATGGAATGATTTATTATAATTAGTTTTGATATATTATATCTGGATTTTTGGTACTAACCCATGTGTTAACCCTAATTGGAATACCTATTGGGCGCGTTGTACTAACGCCCTACTTCTACCCTAGTTGATGATATATGAAACGAAGGGAGCGATGAGCGCAATACGAGTCAAGCACAGGAGCTTGGATGCTTTTAATTTATATTTTGTTTAAGATACTCATGGGCTTGTATTTTGAGTATCTAGAGTCGGATGCAACAACTTAGAGATGAATTTGCTATGGTTGGATGTTTATTTGGATAATTGCGTTATGATAATGATGATTAAGGACTTGACGTACTTTGTTATCTGAATGGAATAGAACTGTGTTCTATTATGATTTTGAAAATTGATGTTATGATTCCGCAGGTAATGATTTTTATTCCGCAAGTTGATATTGCTATGTGTGAACCATTTTCGTGGACTTGGTCCATGCACACATAGGGTTGGCCAGTTAAGGGTCGGACTTTAGAAGTTCGGACTTAACTCACGTCGTGACGTCCCGCGCTCTATCACTCTACTTTGTTATAAAAAAAAAAAAGACTTTGAATTGAGGGGAAGAAGCGAGTGAGAAAGGACGTGGCATTACAGGAGCATCCCACTCCTTCATATCTGCTGCATTCATAACTGCTACTGGAACATAATACAAAAAATGTCCACATCACTCACCATCGTATCCCAATCGGAGACACGTCATTGGGGCTTATATGCACAGTAGTGAATACTGAGCTCGCTGGACTCAAATTTGAGTTCAACTATCTGGTACTCGATATGACTGAGTACGACGTCATCTTTGGCATGGACTGGTTGGCTAGCTTTCAAGCCAACATTGATGGCTATCGCCGCAGGGTGATATTTTGGTCACCCGAGGGAAAACAATATGTGGTGCGTACTGACAAACAAAGCAGACTGCATGAAGGGTTGAATCATCTGGTATTGAAGAGTATTAGAATAAACAAGGCACCGGTGGCTGAACTTCCGGTGATAGTAAAAGACTACGCGGATGTATTCCCAAAACAACTCCCTATGATGATTGTGGAACCCGGAGTCGCACTCCGTTGATATGCTGTGATGCAATTGTGAGACCTCCTTAGAAGATGCAGGTCCCGCCAGGAGGAGTATTTATGATATGAGTTACCGTCCTCCTTAGGCGATGAGGGTCCCGCCAGGAGGAGTAACATGATGATAGAACCACATCGGTCTCCTTAGGCGATGAGGGTCCCGCTAGGAGGTAGATCATCAAGATGATATGAAAAAGGTACTGTGTGTTACCTTGACGATGGAATTCACGTCAAGTGATTGCTATGTAGATGCGTGATGGGTGGGGACTCATTACATGTGCATGCATAGCATTGATTTACATGTTTTGATAATATATGTATACGATGATAAGCACATGTTTTATAAGCTAACCTTGTGGTAGCCCTGATCGGGAACCTACTGGGTGCGTTGATCTAACTCCCTAATTCTATCCTTAGAGGATAATGTAGGAACAAGGAAGGGGAAAGAGAAGGTTGATGACCAGGAGGGGAGCCAAGCCTAAGCGCTTGATTGTTGATCAGAATTTCTTTATTTTGTGGACATGTAATAAGTTGATACCTTGCTACGGTTTGTTTAGGATATTAACAATATATGGTTGGTTTAAGTTAGTTATTAATTAAGACTTGTACTTGCTATTTATTCAACCTAATTCTGCAGTTAGATTAGTTTATTGCGCAAGTCATTGTTTAGTTCCATGTGTGGTTTGTTATTGTGGGTTAGTCCATGCACACATGGGTGGCCAGTTAAGGGTCGGATTTTGGAAGTCCGAACTTAATTCGCGTCGTGACATCTCTCCGCCCTTGTCCGGGTTTATTTTTTTAAAAAAAATAGACTATGAAATTATCTCGGGAAGGGCGGGGTGTTACATTATTGGCCCTTTTGAAGTTTCATGCATAAGAAATAATTCCCATGCATCCAACGTTGTAGCCATTGTTTGGCTTGAGTAACCGCTACCTCTCCAATACTCTCATCAATACCCCATGTGGGGGTTTCATCTTTGAGATGAAACTCTCCTTTTCTTTCCCTCCAACGTGTGGACCACTTATCTGAATTTGAAACACCAGCCCTTCAACCTCATACTCCACTCATTTCTAATTTATTTCAAACAAGTCACTCACTTATAATTTATTTCCAACCCACTCACTCATTTAACTCAACTATTTAATTCCTTTTAAAACTCCAATCAGCCCCAACTTAATCAAGCTTGGACTCACTTGATTGTCAACCAAGTCAAACCCGACCCATTGGGTCCAAATTGGCCATTTTGACCCATTTCACAAACTTTGACCCAGTTAGTAATCTTAACCCAATTAAACATACATTACTCATTTATTTTATTTCAAACACAAAACTCATAGCCATTGAGTCTTAATTGAACAATGGGCCCCACAACTTACTCATCTAAGATCATAACCCTTTAATTCATAACTCCAATGGCATTTTCGTAAATATTGATATATTGAAAAATCTAGGATATTACAAACCATGTTGTATGGCTGAACCCCACAAGTGAGTTTTGGTGGACAGTGGACAGTGGGTAGTGGACAGCGGGTAACCTACTGATTTTTGGGACTTAAGTCATATGTAATTAAACGAACTAATTAGCTATGGTTAGAATGATGGCTAAGTTGGAGTATGATTAAAATGATGGACCATGGGTTCGGCCATGGTGTATGGCTGAACCCCATGGAGAAGGTTTTGTGGACTTAAGTTTTATTAATGCTAAATGACTAACTCATGCATGATTGATTAAGGAATCAAAAGAGGGACCCAAATCAATTGAGTGAGGTCCGGCCATGTTGTATGGCCGAACCCCACTAAGGCATGTTTATGGACTTAAACATGGTGGGAAATCAAATGGAACATGGGTTTTATTTATTTATATGTTATAAGGTAACGGGACCTCTCAAGCGGTGTGCGATCGTGAGCGATTTTCGGACGAAAACACAAGGACACATTAGTTGGTCATTGGTAGGATTCTTACCTCATTGAAACCATGTGATATGTATGATGATTTTAAATTCATATTTTGATGAGTTATTTTGTATAAATGATATGTTTCAAATGTGAGATTTTAATGCTATGATTGTATTATTACATAGCATATTTGCACTTGCATGTCATGGGAGGGATGGAATGTAACCAGAGATCCTCACTCCGTTGGGGCGTCCGTAAGGCATTTGTGGGGGTACCTTGGTGTGCATTGTCCATCAAGAGGTAACCGGAGTCCACACTCCGTCGGGGGGTCCGTAAGGCATTCGTGAGGATACCTTGGTAAGGAGTTTCCATCAAGAGGAAGACCTTGGTGAGGAGTTTTCCATCAAGAGGATACTATGTGTTTGTGATATGGATGACGGGTGGGACTCATGGCATATGACACCCATGGCATGGCATTGAATCAGCATGATTATGATCTCTATTATCATGCAATGTTTCTGGTTTTTATCTGTGTGATTGGATCTCTATTATCATACACTGTTTTGGATACAATGCCTTACAAGTACGATATGATGTATTATATCTAGATTTTTAATACTAACCCATGTGTTTGACCCTACTTGGAGTACCTACTGGGCGCGTTGTCTAACACCCTACTTCTACCTTAATTGATGACATAGGAAATGGACGAAACGAGGAATGAGATCGGAGCCAAGCTTAGGAGCTTCGATGTTTTAGTTTCAATTTATTTAAGTTACTCATGGACAGTGTAATTTGAGTTGTAACTCCCCACCCTTTTTCACCCGTTTTCTGAAAATCAGAGTCTATTTATTTATTTATTTGAAATAGAAGAGTGAGAGAGGGCGCGGACACCACGATGCAAGTTAAGTCCGAGCTTCTAAAACCCGACCCTTAACTGGCCAACCCCACGCGTGCGCGGAACTAAGTCCACGAAAATGGTTCACGCATAGGAAGTAAGCTCGCGGATTATAATCATTGCGGAACATGATAATAAAGTCTATCCTACCGGTTTTTAGATAGAAGGGAAGATACAACATTGAATTACCAAAATGCCCCTATGTTCATATTTATACCACAAAATGTAATCGTCCATAAGTAACGTCCAAACCATCGCAAGAAATTTAAATTTATACAACCCGACAAGCTAAGTTACTTTAAAATTACATCTCCCAAAATGTAAACGTAAAGTAAACTAAGACTGCATTTTCCAAGCTCCTAAGCTTGGCCTCCGGTATGTCCACCGCTTCCTGCCTCTCCTGCGTCGTCAGCTAGGGTAGAAGTAAGGCTTTAGTCAATGCGCCCAGTAGGACTCCGAGTAGGGCTAGCACATGGATTAGTGATAACACATATACCGATAAAATAACATATAACAAAATAAGCATGTGATGAATGTTATGCCATGGGTGCCTATGTCATGTGTCCCACCCATCATCCGTATGATCATACAATGGATTATCCTCATGTTTGCTTCTCGGTCGCCCCGACGGAGCATGGACTCCGGTTATAGCCCTCAGGCTATCCCCATTTCTGATTCTCGGTCGTCCCGACGGAGCGTGGACTCCAGTTTCATTATTTTCCCGCCCATACCATGCATGAGATGTACGTGCATTATGCTATGTAGTATATAGATAAACCATAATTTTGATATACCATACATAGCCATATAATGCATAATATTAAAATATAATCCATATGATTCATAACTTAAAAACACATCATAAGATAAATTATAATCATCAATCCATCATAAGCCAAATCAAAATAATTTAAAACACCATCACATATCCATCGCTTACAAAAAGGTAGGAATCCTACCGAATACCGTGTCGCGTTCCGTTACGCTTTCCGTTAAATAATCTGGTCGCCAATCGCGTACCGTTTGCGACGTCCGATACCTTATTACATTTACCGAATTAGTCCATACGTTATCCATGATTAAGTTCCTAACTAATCATAACCCTAGGTCCATTCAATGATCTTTAAATACATTATAAGTTTATCGAAAGTCGGCCCTTAACTTAGTCCATTATCCATTGGTTTAATCACATACATAAATCCGATTTTGACCATTTCGAATATTCAAATGAGCGAGCCTAAACACAGCATCTATACGTTTCTTTTCATCTTTCATATTGCATCGAATTTTTACATCTAATCCACATAGGGTTCGGCCATGTACCATGGCCGAACCCATGGTTCCTCAATGTGGCTAATAATTACCCTTTTGCCACTTTCTCTTCCATGGTAAATCATTCACCCACTTATGTCTATTTTAAGTCTAGATTTCATCCATAACTTAGACCTATTTATGATTCCATAACATATCCCAAAATCAGCCACCTATTTAATTAAATTTGTAATCATCTAACTCCATATAAGATTTACTGCTTGGCCCATAATCATGACCTCCAAATGGGTCATGGGTTCGGCCATACACCATGGCCGAACCCATGGTGCCTATTTTCCATTCCCTTGGGTCCATTTTACTCCCTTTAATCCAATCTCCAATGGATTTAATTTATCCATTCAAGTCCCCATTTTTATTCCATTTAAAACCTCACATATCATTTTTATAAATCCATTAAAATCTAGCATTCTTCTACATCATTTTCCATTTATTAAAACCACTAATCACTACCCTAAGGTTCTCCTTTATGGATGCCATTTTCAAAGACTAAGTTTTGTCCCAAAATAATCCAATTTAAAATCACTAATTTTCATTTGTTTTGGCCCTTAAAAAAAAACCATATCATACACTTTGTAAATCCATTTAAATTTACCCTTTACTTACCCAAATTTCCATTCGCTTAACCATATGTACAAATCATAATTTAGTCCGCAAATGACCTAAAAACATTGGTCATGGGTTCGGCCATACACCATGGCCGAACCCATGATGTCTTTCCCTCATTTTTAACTTGGGTCCTTTATCACATTTAGGTCCATTAAAAGGTCCCTCCATGAAGGGATTTCATCATACATTTAGATCACTTCTTTTCAATCAATACTAACTTTATTTAAAGTCTATTAAAATCACCAACATTTTCTCATGATTTTCTCATTTTAACAATCCTTTAAAATCATCCATTTTTAATCATTTGAGGCCTAACTTTCATTAACCACTCTCCATATTTCCATTCTTATAACAACTCCAATAATTCACAATCACTAACCATGGGGTTCGGCCACCTTGTATGGCCGAACCCTATAGTCCTTGATTTCTTTTAAAACATCACAACTCCATTCGAATTAAAATCATCCATTTACATTACCCTTTTCACCCCACTTAAACATCACATTCTATGCCTTTAAATCCTCTTTAAAAATCACTATTTAAACCACTTGTAAACTAGTTATCATAAATCATTCTCCACCATTTTTAAACCTTCAAACCTTAATTAAAAATCATCTACATTTACCATGGGGTTCGGCCATGTATGGTCCATTCAATCATTAAAAATTCCATATTCTCCATGCTTCCATTCTTATAAAACACTAGAATTTCACCCATGGATTCCATCATAAAATTTCTTCCAAAAGTTGCCTACCTTTAACCCTTTAAACCCTTGAAACCCTAAACCATTCTCCATCTTTTTATTCTTATAAAAACCCTAATTAAATGCATTCATCACCAAATCATCCACCATGGGGTTCAGCCATCCTACGTGGCCGAACCCTATGGTTCACAATTCTTCCAATTTTTATACAACCCCATGCTTAAAAAATTGAATATAAAGCATCCCTAATCCTTTTTCTTAGCCTTCCATTTGATGGATTTTAGATCCATTCCATAGCCTAAAATAATTTGGCCACCATCATATGGCAAGGATGGATTCCAAAATTTAAACCCTAAATAATAAATTTCTTGTTTAGAACATACTTACGATCCGACGACTCCTCCGGTCTTTGTTCCTCCACTTGATTTCCTTAGCCTCTTCTCTCATTCTTCTTGATCTTTGATCGGCTAGATGTGCTTGATCAATGGTGGGACATGCTTGGATCGGCTAGGGTTGAGTGGGTTTGCTTGAGAGAGGGAGAGGGGAAGGTGATGAGAAAGGTGTTTCAAGTGTTTATCTTGAGGTGGTGGGTCAATACTTAGCCTTTTCCTTTTCTTTTCTTCTCTTTTCTTCTCTTTTTCTTCTAAGTTTTTTCTTCTCTTCCTTTGCAAGGTGGGTAACGATCTTGGTGTGTGAGGAATGCTAGAGTGAAATGGGTTAGTTGGAGAGGAGGTGGAGGTGGTTGGAGTGGCCTTTACTCAACATTTAATTCCCTCACCAACCAAGCATGGGCTAGCTTGACTTTGGTGGTGGTGGTTGAGCCCAATCCACCATTTAATGCCCATGGTTTTTATTTTGTGTTTCTTAAGAGTGGTTTGTGTTTGCTGGAGTGGTTTTGACCATTTGACCAATTTAGATTAGGTTAATTAACTTAGATCAATTTGATTTTTAGGTTAAGTTAATTAAGCCCCATATTTCATTTAATTCCATTAAATTCCTTCTATAAGATCCACCCATGGTCGACCAAGTCAACCATGGTGGTCGGCCCCACTATCCTTGGGTCCACACGCCACCTCCATGGGTGAGGTGGAGGTGGGCCCCATTGGCCATGTCACTTTGGTCCATTTATCACCTAACGTAGGTGATTTAAACTTTTATTAAATGTATCCCTCTTATTGGAACACCATTGGGCCCATGGCCCAATTAGATTCTTGTCTTACTCATTTACCTTAGGGCTTAATTACCTTAGTCCATTGGGTCCCATATGGCCCTTTGACCCAATTTGACTAATCTTGACCCAATTACTTACCGTTGCCCGATTAAATGAACCAATTCTAATTCAAGGTCTATTGGGTAACCATTGGGCCCATGGCCCAATTAGATTCCCTCCTTTTCCACTTACCTTAGGGTTTGAACCGATTTTGATCCATTGGGCCCCACATGGCTATCGGGCCCACTTTGACCATCATTGACCCGATTAGTCCTCATTGACCCATTAAATGGATTTTATCGAATCCATGGCCCAATTGGGCCATCCTTGGGCCATTGTCCCAAACTTTGGTCCACTTGGCATTTTATTATATCAAGCTTCAAATTAACATGAATAAATGCCAATATATATATTTATCAAAAATTCGGGTTATTACATGAGTAGCTAGCATTTGGGACTGTAATAACGTAGATTATTTGCTATGTTTTGAATGTTAATTTTGGATATGTTAACGTAAGATACTTATTGTTAAATGATGGACATCCTTGCCGTCTAAAATGGAATAGGATAGTTATTCTATTATAATTCCGCATTTATGTTTTTTCCGCACATTAACTTGAGTACGTGTGAACTGTTTTAGTGGACTTGGTCCACGCACACGTATGGTTGGCCAGTTAAGGGTCGGGCTTTGGAAGTTCGGACTTAGCTCGCGTCGTGACGCTCCCGCTCTCTCTCACTCTTTTATTTTTTTAAAAAAAAATAGACTCTGATTTTCAGCGAGTGAAAAAGGGCGGGCGTTACAGGTTTAGCCTTTCACCGAGGGGTCAGTGCATACGAGATTCTCGATCAGAGGCAAACCCAAAATGATAGTTTAATCTTCCAGAACCTAGTGTCATTCATGTCGACCAATCTTTGACTACAATGGGTGGATCCTGATTGCACCAAGGGGTCGGTGAGATAAGATTGGTCGAGGTGACATTGAAACCAAATACATATTTCCAAACTGGGTTCCAATTCACTGTCAACCTTCCTCACTAGCCTTCATATATTTAACCATTTGTTTTCTAAGGCTAGGGATACTCCTCTCTAAGGTGTGGGTACCAACTAAGGTCATCATGGCCATAATCCATGTTTTGTGATTGCCATAACGATGAGCTTCAATCCGGTGGAGCATGATCCTTTCTCTTGATCATCTTGGGTCTTCAAACTTCCAGCAAGTGCTTGTTTCTGAGTCATGGAATTGACAAACATAGGGGCTTGGCCAAGCCTAGGCACTAACAAAACTATCTTAAGAGTTGGACTCATCTGATTTTAAATGGTTGAGAAGAAATTATCCAAAGTGGTTTTGGAACTTTAAAATTAACTACAATTAATTTGGATTGAGGGCTTGTTGCAAAAAGGCTTGGATTTTTGGTGTTTGTGTTACTTTGCAATTTTAGGTGAGGGAAGCAATACACTTACATGAATTTTACTAATTAATGAATTTTCATAAATTATGTTTTGATGTGTTGGGATGCATAAATTGGGTTTAGAAAAAAAGGGCTGAGAGTTTGTGAATTAACATGTAAAGTCTTGTGCATCTCACATAATGTAAAGGGGTAAAACTACTGGCAAAGTGTTTAAGCAAGTGAGTGACTCAGTCTGCCTGTACTTGTAGTTTTTACTTGTTACTTAGTTGAAAACCCATGATATGGATTCAAAATTTGCATTGGATTTGATCTATGCTATGATTGGGAATTTGGTGAGTTTTGATGATTTGTTTGAGTATTGATATGCCTTGTATTTTGGATGATTGATGTTGGCACATGTTTATTTGTGCTTGAATTTAATTTAGTATTTCTAGATATGCTAAATTATTTGAGATTATTTATGGTTCTTTATGGCATATGTTCATATCTCCATATTTATTTTAATTTGGTCATGGCATTCATGCATGGATTATATATTTTGTTATCATGCATGTGCATCCATGATTGGGTAGGTGTTGGAGATTTTTTGGCTGATAGCCTTGTGATTTGTTGGTGAACTTTGAGTTAGAGACCAACAGGTGACCAATTGGGTTGAGTTCCTTGGACTAGTGGGGACCAGTTAGGTCAAGTATTTGGATGGATTTGGTGTCCAGAGTAGAGACCTCAATGACCATCGACTTAAGCTGATGGCCGAGTAGAGTTACGTTGCAGGACATTCCTATGCTAGTGATTGAGAGGCGGCCATGTCTTTTTACAAACCAGTGTTCGTATGGTACGTTGTGATAATCAACTTGTTGCTGACAGGCCAGGTTTGTGGACCATGTTATGTGCACACTGGTGTTTGGTGATTTGGATGATAGCATTAGATTGGGATTCATGCATCATTGTTGCATTTTGCATTTTTATCATATAGTTGCATATGTTTTTATTTACCTTGATCTTTGAGGAATTGTTGTTCGACTATATTGCATGGTTGTGTCTGTTTCTTTCATTGGGCTTAGAGCTCATTCCCCATACATTTCAGGAATACCTTTGGAGTTAGATTGTAATAGCCCGAATTTTTGAATCAATATATATTTGGCATTTATTGATTTTAATTTGAATTTTGACATGATGGAATACCAAATGGATCAAAAGTTGGGACAAGGGTCCGAGAATGGCCCAATTGGGCCATAGGTTGGATGAAATCCATTTAATGGGTCAATGAGGACTAAGCGGGTCAACGATGGTCAAAGTGGGCCCGATAGCCAGGTGGGGCCCAATGGATCAAAAATCGGTTGCAACCCTAAGGTAAGTGGGTAAAGAGGGAATCTAATTGGGCCATGGGCCCAATGATTACCCAATAGACCATGAATTAGAATTAATTCATTTAATTGATCAATGGTAAATAATTGGGTCAACTAGCCATACGGGACCCAATGGGCCAAGGTAGGTAAGCCCTAAAATAAATGGGAAAGACAAAAATATAATTGGGCCATGGACCCAACGGTGATCCAATAAGAGGGATACATTTAATAAAATTTAAAGCACCTAAGTTAGGTGATAAATGAACCAAGGTAACATGGCCAATGGGGCCCACCTCCACCTCACCCATTGAGGTAGCGTGTGGACCCAAGGGTAGTGGGGCCGACCACCATGGTTGATTTAGTCAACCATGGGTGGATCTTATAGAGAGAAATTAATGGAATTAGATTAGATAGGAATTAATTAACTTAACCTAATAATCAAATTAATTAAGTTAATTAATCTAATCCAAGGATTGGTCAAAAGGGGTCAAAACCACTCCAACAAACACAAACCACTCCTAAGAAGCACAAAAATAAAACCATGGGCTTAAATGGTGGTTCTATCTCAACAACCACCATTAATGCCATGTTGGTTGGGGAGCAAAAATTAATGGAGTCTAGGTTACTCCACCCACCTCCATCTCTTTCCAAACTAATCCATTTCACTCTATCTCTCCTTGCATTCTCCAAAACCGTCCCCAACATTCACTAAGGAAAAGAGAAGAAAAACTTAGAAGAAAACTTAGAAGAAAAGAAGGAGAGAAGGAAAACAGCAAGCCTTGGTCCACCCCTCCAAGATCAAAGGTTAAGATTTTGTTTCCCATCACCTTCCCCTCTCCCTCTCCCAATCTAATCCCATCTACCATAGCCGACCCAAGCATATTTCACCATTGATCAAGCACATCTAGCCGATCAAACAAGGAGAGAAAGAAGAAAGGAGGCCAAGGAAGTCGACGGGAGCGACAAAGACCGGAGGAGTCGTCGGATAGTAAGTATGTTCTAAACAAGAAATTTAATTTTTAGGGTTTTAAGTTTTGGAATCCATTTCCTTGGATTGGATGGTGGCCAAACCATCATAGGCTTTGAATTTAAAAATCCATCCAATGGTAGGATAAGGAATGGATAAAATGGAGGAATGGATTAAGTAATGGATTAGGGATGTTAAGTATTTAAAATAATTGTTATGGATTTGTGAGGAAACTTTGGGCCATAGGGTTCGGCCATGTAGCATAGCCGAACCCCATGTTGGCAAATTAAATGATGGATGATGGAAGTATGGAAAAATATGGAGAAAAGGTTAGGTTTCCTAAATGCAAAGTAATTGATGATTTTATTAAGGTTAGAAGGTTTAAAATGCTAGAGAATGATTTATGATAATTAGTTTTCAAGTGATTTAAAATAGGTGATTTTAAATAGGGTTTAAAGGCATAGAATGGAATGAATAGATGACCATAGGGTTCGGCCATGTAGCATGGCCGAACCCCATGGTAAATAATGGGTAATTTATTAAGATTATAAGGTTTAAAGATAATAGAGAAAAATGATAGATTTAAATGGATTTATTGAGTATAGAATGTGATGTTTAAATGGGATGAAAATGGTGATGTAAATAGATGATTTAATTCAAATGGGGGTATGATGTTTTAAAGAAATCATGAACTATAGGGTTCAGCCATACAAGGTGGCCGAACCCCATGGTTAGTGATCTATGAAGGTTAGGGCTCTTAGATGCTCAATGGTTAATGTTTCCTAAAGTTTGAAAATTATGAGTATGGTAAGTGATTTTAAAATGGATTATTTTTGGGACAAAACATTAGTCTTTGAAAATGGCATCCATAAAGGTGAACCCCTAGGGTGGTGATTATTGGTTTTAATAAATGGAAAATGATGTAGAAGAATGCTAGATTTTAATGGATTTATGAAAATGATATGTGAGGTTTTAAATGGGATGAGAATGGGGACTTAAATGAATAAATTAAATTCATTGGTGATAGGATTAAATGAGACAAAATGGACCCAAAAGAAGGGAGATAGGGTACCATGGGTTCGGCCATGTGTATGGCCGAACCCATGATCTCTTTGTGGGCCACCTTTAGGGCCAAATGTGAAGGGACATATGGGATTAAATATTTTTCAAAATTAAATAATAGATGGCTGATTTTATGATACTAGGTCATGATTAAATGGATCTAAGTATGAATAAATTGTTGGTCTTAGAACGTACATAAATGGATGGATGATTGAACCATGGGAGAGGAATGGCAAAATGGTAAATAAGTGCCACATTGAAAAACCATAGGTTCGGCCATAGTACATGGCCGAACCCTATGTGGATTGAACATGGAATTGGATATATTAGAAGGACATTATGAATGATTAAAAGAAACGTATAGATGCTGCGTTTTAGGCTCGGTCAATGTAATATTTGAAAAGGCCAAAAATCAGATTTATGGATGTGTTTTAACCAAATGGATAATGGGCTAAGTTAAGGACCGAGTTTTGATAAACTTGTAAAAGATCATTGAATGGATCTAGGGTTATGATCAGATAGGAACTTAATCATGGATAACGTATGGACTAATTCGGTAAATGTAATAAGGTATCGGGACGTCGCAAACGGTACGCGATCGGCGACCGGATCATCGAACGGAAAACGTAATGGAACGCTACACGGTATTCGGTAGGATTCCTACCTTTTTGTAAGCGATGGATATGTGATGGTATTTTAGATTATTTTGATTTGGCTTATGATGGATTTATGATTATGATTTATCTTATAATGAGTTTTAAGTTATGAATCATATGGATTATATTTTAACATTATGCATTATATGGCTATGTATGGTATATCAAAATTATGGTTTATCTATATACTACATAGCATAATGCACGTACATCTCATGCATGGCATGGGCGGGAAAATAATGAAACTGGAGTCCATGCTCCGTAGGGGCGACCGAGAATCAGACATGGGGATAGCCTGAGGGCTATAACCGGAGTCCATGCTCCGTCGGGGCGACCGAGAATCAAACATGGGGATAGTTCTATAACCGGAGTCTATGCTACGTCGGGGCGACCGAGAAGCAAACATGGGGATAATACATTGTATGATCATACGGATGATGGGTGGGACACATGACATAGGCACCCATGGCATAGCATTCATTACATGTTTATTTTGTTATATTTTATTGTATCGGTATGTGTGTTATCACTAATCCATGTGCTAGCCCTACTCGGAGTCCTACTGGGCGCGTTGACTAACGCCCTACTTCTACCCTAGCTGATGACGCAGGGGATGGCGGGAGCGATGGACATGACAGGAGCCAAGGAGGAGCTTGGGAAGCGCAATCTTAGTTTATTTACGTTTACATTTTGGAGATGTAATTTTAAAGTAACTTAGCTTGTCGGGTTGTATAAATTTACATTTCTTGCGATGGTTTGGACGTTACTTATGGACAATTACATTTGGGGATATAAATATGATCATAGGGGCATTTTGGTAATTTAATGTTGTATCTTCCCTTCTATCTAAAAACTGGTAGGATAGACTCTATTATCATGTTCCGCAATGATTATAATCCGCGAGCTTACTTCCTACGTGTGAACCATTCTTTTGGACTTAGTTCCGCGCACACATGGGGTTGGCCAGTTAAGGGTCGGGCTTTAGAAGCTCGGACTTAACTCGCATTGTGGCATCTGCGCCCTCTCTCACTCTTCTATTTCAAAAAAAAATAAAAAATAGACTCTGATTTTCGGAAAACGGGTGAAAAAGGGGCGGGCGTTACATAGATCAAGGAGAAGCTCAGAAGCAAGCTTAGATTTTCTCGGAGCTGTTAGGAGCAAAGTCTTAGACTATTTTAATTTCCAATATAAAGACTATTGGATTTAGAATTGGTTTGATATTGTTTTGAGGCACTTAGAATGTCATTTAAGGATTTGTAATAAGTATTAGATTTGGTTTGAGAATTTGTCATTTTGCCGTTAGTGTGAGACAGTGAGATTAGTTATAATTCTCATTAGTTATGCTTAGATTTTTAGTTGTGGTTTGATTTGTCGTATCCTACCTGTTAAATGACAAATCTGATATGGGACTTATTCTGCGCATTATGGCTTATATGAAAATATTTCTGCAACTCTGATTATTTGTGAGTCATGTGATTTATTATGAATGACGTTATGGAACAGAGCAATATTCCATGATGATGAAAAAAAATTGAGTTATCTTGAGCCATGTATGAATATATTCCCATGCTAGATGTTTGTTTAACTTTGTCAGGCCCCGTTTGTTGCTACTGAACGGACGTGTCCTTACAATAGGTCTCCTTGTGGGATTCAAACTGATATAAATTTTGCACCATTTTGAGATCTACAAGTCAAGATAAAAAAAAAAAAACTTGTGGACTGCTGTAGAATTGTCTTGCAAGCTCAGATCTAGAATTTGGTCTGACTTGCAGACTAGATCGGGGTATCAATCCTTACTAAAAAGGTTCTCAAATTTTAGACATGATTAGATATCTCTGTCTGCTTTCCATAAATATAAATTTTATTAAATTCGGAGTTCAGTAGTATCGGTTATGATTTTTTCTTGAGATAGTGCGCAGAATAAAACAAATCTGGGTTTGAAATCGATTTCTCCAACATTCCACCTTAAAAAACCATCAACTGGGTCTTCTAAAATTATTTCCAGATATGTATAATTTGTTCGTAAGGAGATATGACCAGAGAAAGAGCTCTAAAAAAATTCACCCAAGTCTTACAAAATTCGAATATGAGGGTTCTGGGCTCTCTCTAACGAGATTATTTATAGAGAGGGATAAAATTCCAAGGAAAAAACTTTCCCTCCAACCTTTTCTCAAATTCACCCAACCTTAGGGGCAATGTGATCTTTTCTCTCTTGAAAATTAGAATACCAAATTGGAATTGTCTTCTTTAGCAAAATTCAAATTTTATTAGGGTTAATCCTTGCAATTTGGTCCAAGTTGTGTGGGTCCCAAGGCCAACATGAATTTGGAGAATTTAGGTTAATTATTTATATTTATTTGGCTTTCCAAATAATTGTAATGGCCCAGCCCTAATATTTTAATATATATATATATATATATATATTAAAATATTAAGTCCATACGTAAGTTAGTGTTTGCACAAAATTAGGCTTATTTCACTTCCTTCCTCTTCCAAACAGCCAACTGTTTTTCCCTAACAGCAAACCCTTGTTTCCTTTACCTTCCCTCCATTGATTTTCACCCACTAAAGGCTTTGGATTCAAATTTCCTGTGCTTGGACACCCCTTTGCACAATTCCTTCTAGCTAAAGATAAGATTAGTAATCTTTCTCTCCTCTTTCTTCTTTTTTTATGGGATCTGAATGGGATGGGTTGAGAATGGAGTTTTAATGAATAAAATATCCTTTTGGGAGAGGAATCCATGAAAGAAATTGGGGATTTTGTTATAAACCTTTGATTGGTTAAGATCTGATTTGATTTTGAACTTGGAACCATAGGAAGGGAATTAAATTTGAGAAAAATGGGTTCGTGCATGATTTTGGAGATGATTATTGGGAGGAGATTTGGGGATTTCCCTTAGATTGAAATGATTAATCTAAATTACGGATAAATATTAGGTCTAAATTGGGGGGTTTTGTTCTTAAGCTTTGATTTGACTTAATCTATGATCTAATAGCAATGTATTATGTTCTCTTTCATTGATTAGAGCCTTTGAACCCTGAACCCGTCGAGGTACGGCCTAAAGATCAACCCGAGACAGCGTAACTTTTGAGGTGAGGATTGCTACACACATTGTATGAATGCTTGTATGCTTTTACATTGACTTAGGAATATATTGTGTTATTAATGTATTTAATGCACGTTAAATAAGATGGATGTGCCCTCTGATATGCATGAGATGCTATAAATTCTTTATTATGTGATTTATAGCATGCCTAATATCTTGTTATGATGATAAAAAAATTATGATAATTGTTGGAGACTCTTGTGAAGGGATGGGATGATTTATTGATGAATTTAATTGGGTTTATGTGGTGGAAAAGGGAGTAATTGGACTTAGGATGTTAAACCACCATGAGACGGGTTGAATAAATTGCAAAGACTAAGAATATGTGTAAATAAACCCAATGTGTGTATCTCAAGGTTGGTGTGTAATCGAAGTCCCTAAAATAACCCAATATGATAATTATGTTGAATGTATGAAACGTAATGGAATGTACTAGGCTGCTATCATTGTGAAATTATGGTCATTATGTAATTATGACATATATGTTTCTTATGTAATTGTGAATATGATCCCTTTTGCATTACTCATTGATGTGTGTCTAGGAGGTTATCTAGGAGGTGAATATTGGATGTTGTGCTAATGGGAATGATGAGATTAAGAATCAATAGTGTTATGATTAGAACCAAAGGGTATATAGGACTTGGTGATGTGCCTTTCCCTTTATTGGGCCCCACTAGTGATAGTCCCCACTCTCTAGAGGAGGTTGGTCTGACATGATGATGATTTAGATGTAAGGAACCTTGTTTGTTAGTGACTTGGCTTGCCAAGTCAGTTATTTTTCAATTCCATGACTTAGGTGAAGTATTGTCTTGGAAAGTTGGAGCCAATGAAACAAGACTCATGTGATGAAGATCTAGTCAAGATCTCTGAAGATGGATGATCATATGCAGATTCATCATCACAAAGTTTATGTCAATCACAAAAGGTAATTGGCCATAGATGACTTTAGATGGAACCCATACCCTTAGGTGGACCTTGCCTAGGCTTTGTGGAACATGTTACTGTTAACATTAACAAGCCTTTGTGTACCCTATGACAGCCACAGAACCAAATACGTGAAACATTGGAAAAATGACAAATTGTCAGGTCGACCCATCGAGTCCACCGCCCATCTGTGAGACAGGATAGACTCGTCGTGGTATTTGACACATTGACCGAGTTGACAAAGGTTTTGGAATGGACACACTGTCATTCGGGGTTGCACTTAGATCGAGTGTATCGAGTTCACCAACCCATCGGTGA
Organism: Chimonanthus praecox; assembly: GCA_022113865.1. Lineage (NCBI taxonomy): Eukaryota > Viridiplantae > Streptophyta > Magnoliopsida > Laurales > Calycanthaceae > Chimonanthus > Chimonanthus praecox. The sequence goes on from CM039095.1 coordinate 25,521,527, forward strand.
GACAAGTCTGACCCATCAAGGTCATCGATACGTCGAATGGAAAATTCAAGCTTCTGGTTTGGAACAGACTGTAAAACCTGGTTGCTCTCAAATTGAGTGTCTCGTGCACACCGACACATCGATGAGAAAATATAGACCTAACGGTGCGCACGATACGTCGACCTGGGTTGAGTGAGTTCTAGAACTTAGAACTTGGACTACTCTCAGACAAACATATTAAGGTCACAGATCCGTCGAGAGTATCAGGACTGACCCATCGATGGTACGGACTGGTGACCTAGGTTTGACAAGTTTTTGTACTTTAAACCCTGTTTGCATGGTTTTGCTCGGGTCGATACGATCGACAAGAACGACACATCGAACATAAGTTTGTCGATCCATCGGTAGTGACTGTTTTATATCCGTTGGAATCTTAACGGTCAAATTGCAATGATACTATGCCAGTACCGACCCGTCGATCAAGTCGACCCATTGACAGCCCAGAGTCGGGATTTTGTGTTTTCCTATATATTCTCCAAACCTTGAAGAGTTTGTTTGGAGACCTTGGACCCCTCAAATAGGAAAATCTTAGAGGCATTCCCAGATCATCCCAACCTCTCTTTATGCACTAAATATTGGTGAATCATTTGAGATCCAATCTTCCATAGATTGTGATTGAGAGAGAGGAAGAAAAACCACTCTAGGATAGATATTGGTCACCCAATTTCCTAGAGACATCCAAAGGATTGTGATCGCACATACTCGGCGCATCTTCATCATCGAACGACATCACATTGGGAGATTCTTCAAGAAGCACACATCTACATCAAGAGAGCTCAACAAGGCAAGTGGTTCTAGTTTAGTTTTATTTTAAATCATCTTGTGAAGTGGATTAAAGCATGGTGCGTGAACCACTACAAAAAATAGAGAGATAAGGACGTAGACCGGGGTAGGTTGAGCCTTTCAAAATGTTAGGGATTGGGTAACATTCCCTGTTAATCAAGTTAGGTGGAATTCCTACTCTATTTGTGAAGGTGTAATTCCCCATATAGTGAATTGGGATAGCCTATGTAATACCCTAGATTTTTCAATATATCAATATTTAAGAAAATGCCATTGAAATTATGATTTGAAAGGATATGATCGTAGATGAGTAAATAGTGGGGCCCATTACTCAGATAAGACCCAATGTACATGTTATAAGGTCATATTAAAATAAATGGGTAATGTGCATTTAAGTGGGTCAAAGTGTGTTAATTGGGTCAAAGGACCCAAATGGGACCCAATGGGTCATGGTTGACATGTTTGACCATTGGGTGAACCCAAAGCTTAATTGGGTTAAGTTTAATTAAATGTTTGAGTTTGGATTGAGAGTTTGAATGAGTTGAATTTATTGGTTAAATTGAATTAAATGAATGAGTTGAGTTGGGTCAGTTAAATAAATGAGTTGGATGGAATATTTATGTTTAAGTGAGTGAAGTATGTAGATAAAAGGTTTTTTTGGGTAGTTTCAAATTCAAAACTACCCTACATGTTGGTGGCATGGGGCGGTGTGGGTGTTGGTTTACCTCATGCATGAAACGACTAGTCAAGTAATAAATGGAGTTGTCGTTTTTGGAGTTAAATTTAGTGAGAGGTGGTATTTCAAATTCAAAGGTGATGCACGTTGGAATACATGGGAGTGTTATTTCATGCATGTAACTCCAAAGATGGAGAATGAATGGAGTTGCTGTTTTGTGGAGTTACACAAAGGGGTTTTGACATTTCAAATTCAAGTGCTAGTCTACACGTTGGATGAGGGGGAAAGGTTTCATCCCAAGATGGAACTCCCATGTGAGACGTTGATGAGAGGAGGAGGAAAGGGGGAGGTTACACCAATGCCATCCATGGGAGACGTTGAATGCTTGGGGAGTTTCATTTCCTAGATGAAACCCCCAAGTAACATAAAGGATTTTTGTTAATGGGTATGGGAGTTACACAAGGGCTTAATAAAAAAACCCATACCTTGGCCGACCACCACATTTTGAAACAAAAGACTTGGATTTCCATATCATACTCTCTTGGTTGTTTCTCTCCCTCAAACACTCTCTTAGCCGACCAACACCTTAAGGAAAAGAAGGTCAATCACTTTGAGAATTCTATCTCATTTCTTCTCTCTCTCAAGGCCGGTTTTCCTCTCAAAGACCAAGAAGGATTTGGAGCATTGTTCTAAGTTTCTCTCCCAATCCATATCACCTGGCTGAATTATTCCAAGGGGTCTCTAAGCAAGATCAGTCTCGGCCAAAAGAACAAGAAGAAAGAAGGAGAGGCTAAGGAAGTAAAGAAACAAAGAAGAGCAAAGAAAGACGGGAGGAGTCGCGGACCGGTGAGTGTTTTTGTTAAATGTTATTTAAAATAATTATAGGGTTCGGCCAAGGTTTATGGCCGAACCCCATGGTTAAAAATTAAGGATTGAATGATATAGTTTAAGAAGAGATAATGGACCATAGGGTTCGGCCATATGTATGGCCGAACCCCATGGAAAGACTTGGTCATTCTAAGGGTTGAAAATCATGGGACAGTTTGATGGTCTTAAAAGGATTTTTAATGGATGAAGTTTTGGATGTTGAATAAATCAGTTCAATGGAAGAACATGGGCTATGATTAAATTAATTTCTAAGATGTTCTATGGACCAAAAGTATGGAAAAGAAAGGGAGAGGTTCGGCCATGGAGTATGGGCAAACCCCACCCAATATATTTATGGAATTAGTATTTCTTAGACATTGAATCATGTGGTTGGTTTCATTAAATTTTAATGGATTTGATAATATGAAGATCATGGAACATTTTGAATGGTTTGTAAAGGATTTCTATGTGAACATATGGACAAGACATGGGTTGGCCATTTCATGGCCGAACCATGGGATTATTATGCCAAAATTATGATAAATGATGGAATCATTGAGTTAAGAGGACCATAGGGTTCGGCCATGCACTGTTTTGATGGATATTTGGATTAAAATCATGTTGGAACTATGATTTGTTTTATGCTTTTGATTTAAGAATCACCTATGCTTAGTTATGGATTTAATATTAATTTGATCAAACCATGATAGATGATGGAATATGGAATAAAAATCCATAGGGTGAGGTTCGGCCATGTAGTATGGCCGAACCCCACCAATGGTTATTTGGTGGATTTAGTGCTAATTTATAATGTAATTGGAGATGGGATAATGAAGGATTTAAAGGACAAAAACTAAGGGGTGAGGTTCGGCCATGTTGTATGGCCGAACCCCACTAAAGTGGTTTGGATATGGACTTTGGTTTTTAAGAAAAATTAAACAAAGGTTAGCATAGTGGCATTATTGTAAATATGGGTGAAATGATCAAAGATGAGATGACCAAAGGAATTGAAGTATGGGCCAAAACCAAAGTGGTAAGGTTCGGCCATGTTGTATGGCCGAACCCTACCAAGGTTCATTTGGAAGTTTGGTTTAATTGAATGGTTTTAAGTAAATAAAAGAGTCCAAAATTTAAATGGGTGAGGTTCGGCCATGGGGTATGGCCGAACCCCACAGAGTGGATTTTTGGGACTTAGACTAAATTCGAATCACATGGATGAATGTTTGATTTGCTGTTATATAATAGGGACACGGGAATTGCTTGAACGGTGTACAAAGTCGTGATTGGTTGACAGTTCAAAAGAACGGTTAATCTAAGTGACATTTGTGTAGGTTTCCTACCTTTTTGAACCACATTTATATTTGATGTTTTATCGTAATTTTGATGAGTTATGTGCTATGTTATCATGTTACAAAGTGGTTTTGTATGGTGATATATATTTACAAATGGCATGACATCATGGACATCTCATGCATGGCATGGGGTGGTGATTATGGAAACCGGAGGCCACACTCCGTCGAGGCGTCCGAAAGACCACTGTGGGGTACCTTGATGATGAGAATCCCATCAAGAGGAATCCGGAGGCCACACTCCGTCGGAGCGTCATAAAGACCACTGTGAGGTACCTTGACGATGAGAATCCTGTCAAGAGGAGGCTATGTATAATGGTGATGGGTGGAACTCATTACTTATTCATTTCATACATAGCATTGTTTTTATGAGATTTTGATGAACATGTATTATTATATATTTGCATGTTTTTATACTAACGTTGTGGTAGCCCTAATTAGAAAGACCTACTGGGCGCGTTGATCTAACACCCTATCTCTATCCTTAGTGGATAACGCAGGAAAGGGGAAGAATGAGGATCGTGAAGGAAATCAAGCCTAGAAGCTTGGGCTTTGAATGGACTTTTAATGGATTGACTTATGGACTTTTATATGGACAATGTAATTTGATAGTTAGTTGATGTCGGCATGTAATAATGTAGTTAACTAGTTACTATGGTTTGGTTTATTTTGGATGGTTTGGAATGAATGTTAGTATAAGGGTATTATAGTAATTTTGAAGAATATGAATATGTATTTTGCTATCTAATGATGTAAAATGGAGTAGTTTTAGGATCTATTATAACCCGCAGTTAGACTAAGATTAAGTTTATTCCACATGTCTCATTGGTACCATGTGTGGATCAGTTCTTATGGACTTAGTTCATACGTACATGGCCTTGGCCAGTTAAGGGTCGGACTTTAGAAGTCCGAACTTAAATCGCGCCGTGACACTCAGCGCTGATCACTTGTTTATCATTATAAAAAAAAAAAACTCTTATTATTAGAGTGAAAAGGGTGGGGTGTTACAGCCTAAGATTAGGTGACTCCATCAGTGGATGTAGGAGGGTTTACTCCGAACCACTATAAATATGTTGTTGTGGTATTAGAGCCCTTTTTCCTTGGATTATTTTTTAGCACATACAACACATCTTGATCAATTTGATTTATCCGGCAGCAAATTTGATAATTAATCAAGTAAATTTTAAAAGGAATAACAATTAGGGATTTCCTATTCAAACACCCCCCCCCCCCCCCCCCCCCCCCCCCCCCCCTCTCTCTTCCCCCCTCCTCTCTTGGGTCAATCTTGTTCTAGCACACCAGGAACTTTCAATTGGTATCAGAGCCTTGTGCTCTTCATACGGATCTAACATCCGAGTTGATCCGTGCTAAAACCTCAAATATGGATGCTCGAAAAATTGTTTGTAGATCTCTATTGTTTGTTTATTCTATCTTGGTTTATTTGATAATAAAAATAGAGAATATCTTGGCATCCTATAATGAGAAAATTTAGACCTCTATCCAAAATGATTTTATTGAAAATATTTGCAATTCTTTGGATAGTTCAATGGAAGGCTCCACCTCTCATAACCAATTGGAGAATCATGAGAGAAAAGAAAATGCCAAATGTTTTATTGCCTCCATTGTTAAATGACCAAGAGGGATCCTCAAGTGAGGTAGAGGATAATGATGTGGACCTTCAAGATGAAGATGACCTCCAAGAATCATACAATGCCTTGTACTTAGAGAGTATGAGATTGGCTAAGGATCTTGATAAGGTGAAGATTGAGAATTCCAAACTCTCTAGCCAACTTCAAAATGTAAATGTTGAAAATGATCTTCTCTCATCAAATTTGAAAAATGCAAATGATGAATTATTGAAATTGAGAGAAAATCAAAAGTTGCTACAAGAAAATTTAAAAGTTTTTAATAATGAAAGCTTGAAGCTAAATGAAGTTGGAAATTGTCTTAGAGATGAAAATATGAAATTGAGCTCAAATTTGGAAAATCTTAAGATATCTCAAGGCATGGTTACCCAAGGAAATCTAAGATTGAAATAATCCATTTTGGGTAAAGCACATGGCGATTGGCATGGTATTTCTCAATCTAACTCAAAGAGACCAATAAACCAATCCATATTAGGTAAAAGCCACACCACACACACTTTTAATGTATTGTGTTTTTATTGTGGATTAACTGGGCATTTCAAGCATGAGTGCAAGATAAGAAGAATGCAGGTTAAATCAAAGGTGGCTAATGGTCTTTCTCCAAGAACAAAGAAGAGAAAGGTTGAGGTGATTGGAAATTCACATTTTCCAAGAAAAATAAGGTAAATTATTTTGAATATGTGAATGTTCCTAGGAAACACAAAGAACATCACTTCAAGCATCATCCCTACAATGTAAAATCTATTAGGGATAAGTTAAGACCTCCTCATTCTATGAATAAGAACACCCAAAGGAGGGTCTTGTCTCAATCTTTTGGATTTGGCCAAATGTTCAAGATGGAAGAATCAAAATGCCCAAAGTCAAAGGATTAGAGAGGAAATGTTCTGATAAGAAATTCATATGGATCCCTAAGGGATAAAGACCTTATTCATGTCCTACATTGGTCTAAGACTTGAGCATCATTGGAGTAATGTTACGAAAGAGTGTGAAAAAAAAAAAATTTCTAGACCAAATGTAGTTGGACTCAATCTTTGCATAAGTGAGTTCAAACAACCATGGGTTGTGGCATGGAACATTTGACTCTTTCAAGCCTTGATTGTATTTTTCTTGGCTATAGTACACATCATACTTGATGAGTCATACATGTGTTGGACTTTGATTCCAAGTTCTAAATTTGTAAACTAAGATATGTTCAGACATAACATTGAGTGTATCTCATTTAACACATGCTTGGAATCTTAGTTGTTATCTTGTTTTTTTTTTCCATGTTCCTAAATTAGTATATATTTTGTGGATTGAATAATGTACAAGATGTGTTCATGGAATTGCATTTCTTGTTAGTAAAATCATTTTATACCATGTTTTGCTTATGTATGTTTTGTTTAATGTAATATGTGAAAGGATGATGTATATGTTGGGGAATGTTATAAATGAGACTTTAATATTTGTAAATTAAGTTTTGTATTTGACTCACTTATTGTTGGGAAACTCCTTATTTTGCTCTGATATGTGTATTACTATTCATGAAATGGAATAAATTTTTAAATTTCCGCAGGATAATCAGAGTGTGTGCGAATGTTTTCATGCACACTCTAGTTGGGCCAGTCAAGGGTCGGGTCTTTGGACTCGGACTTGGCTCACGTCGTGACGCTCGCCTTCCTCTCCACTAAATATTCGTGTAATTTTACTCTGGTGATGGTGGTCAGAGGGAGGGGCGTTACAATAATTTCTTAAACGATCACACTAAGTTTAGAACCCTCTGCATATTGCTTGATTATCTATGCTTGTGTACAATGTATAAATAGAGATAATCAAATGCAAAGTGATGTGTGCTGAGTAAGAGTGCTTGAAAACTAAAACACAAACACATATTGATCAAACACCATAAGACCACATTTGTAGTGGTTTAGTTAGCCAACCTACAAACACTGTTAGGACGAGCTCAACCTTCAGCTATCTCCAAATCCACTAAATGGGAACTTATACCCTCACAATTAAAGTATGAATTCCACCTAACTCATTTGGCTAGGAATTTCACCCACCACATGTAGAATAGGAATTCCACCTATTCTAATTAGCTGGGAACTCCACCCATCACATGTGCTAGAGATGATGCCCTAGATTTTTTATAGTGGTTCTAGAGCCAAGCCTCCTTAATCCACTTTGATAGGATAAAGGCTTTCAACAAAATTAAAACCAAGAAGAACTTGACTTTGTAGCTCTTTCTCGATGATGTGTGCTTCTCAAAGATCCACCCAATGTGTGCCCAAGTTAATCTCGATGTTCCGCCTCGTAGCCGTCGTTGAACAATCATAATCTCAGGGTGACTAGGAAATTGGTTCTACCAATATCATTCCTATTTGTATATCCTTTCCCCTCTTTCTTTTTTTCACAACCTCAATCACTATGATTGGTTGAATTAGATTTCCCAAGTGTAAGCACAAGAGAGAGAGTGATCCTGTTTTTAGACTTTGTTTGAGCTCACTGATAATGATGAGGATCCAACTAGTTGCACAAAGATTAATATTTATAGAGATGGCAACTAGTTGCAGAAACGATCATGTACTGACAGGTTAGGCTCACCGAGGGGTCGGTGACTAAAAATATTACCATTCAGCCACCCGACCATTGCGCATTAAATGCACTCCTAACTGTATAATTATTTCCCGGTCGAGAGGTCGGCGTTGCAGATGGGTCGCAGCCATGGTACCGAGACGTCGGTCCAAAAGAGGGTCTCGATCTGGGGCAAAACCATGCAGACAGAGTTTATGTCCCGAAACTTGTCCTGCCCAGAACGACCTGTTGCCCTTTACCAAGGGGTCAGTCCTGGTACTCTCGCTCAGTCTTGAAATCCTAGATGTTTGTTTTCTTGAGAGACCACTTGAGTTCAAAGACCAGAACTCACACGATTTTCATCGACGAGTCGTTGACCACGAGGGGTCGTTTCATCCTTTCATCGAGGGGTCGGTGCATATGGGACTCTCGATCAGAGGCACATTCAGAATGACAGTTCTTATGATCAAGAATCTCTGTCAAACTGGCATACCAATATTTGACCACGATGTGTCGATCCTGTCTCCATTGAGGAGTCGGTGAGAACGACAGGTCGAGCCAACAATGAATTTAATTCATATTTCCAAGTTCACTTCCAATTCATTGTCAAGCTTCCTCTCTAGGTTTTTGATGATTTTACCATTTGTTCAACAAAGCCTAGGAATGGTCCTCCTAAGGTGTGGGTATCACCTAAAGTCATCTATGGCCAAATACCTGTTTTATGATTACCATAACGATGAGCTTCAATCCGGTGGAGCATGATCTTCAATCTAGATCACCTTGAGTCTTCAAGCTTCTAGCAAGTGCTTCTTCCCGAGTCATGAAATTGACAAACATGGGGACTCGGCAAGCCAGGACACTAATAGTGACATTATCTATTTGATGAAAGATTTGAGGTGTTATCCGACCACAAAAGTCTTAACTATTTGTTTACTTAGAAAGACTAAAATTTGAGGCAGCGGCGATGGGTGGAGTTTCTGGCAAATTATGATTTCCAAATATCATACCACACAGGTAAAGCCAATGTAGTGGCAGATGCTTGAGACAACAACAAATTATTATCTTCAGTTGGTCAAGCACAGTGGTTAGCATCGCGATTGGTCAGTGGTAGATACTTGAGACAACAACAAATTATGATCTTCAGTTGATCGAGCACAATGTTTCAGTTGGGTACAGAATTTAGTTGTGCAACCTATACTTGTGGATAAGGTAATAAAGGCACAAAAAATAGACCCTTTCGCTTCAGAGTTGAGATAGAAAGTACGCCAAAGGCAAGGCTCTGATTATCGTTCAGTTAGATTAGATGGTGGATTGGTTCTCCAGAGACGTTTGTCTGTACCGACTACAGATCAGTGTAAAAAGGGGGTACTCAGTCAGTTTCATCATTCTCATTTCGCTACACACCCAGGCAGTACGAAGATGCATCATGTTGTTTGACGGCAGTTCTGGTGGAAAAGTTTGAAATGGGATGTTGCTAAGTGTGTAAGCCTTTGCCTTATATGTTAGCAAGTTAAGGTTGAGCACCATAGGCCAGGTGAAGAAATACAGAGCCTTCCAGTGTCTCAGTGGAAATGAGAGCATATTACGATAGTTTGTCGAGGTCACCTAAAGGCAGAGATTCTATTTGGGTGATCATAGACCGTTTTACTAAATCAGCCTATTTTGTTCCTTTGAAGGTGACAGACTCAATGGAAACTTTGAGTAAGTTGTACATCAGAGAGATAGTTGTTTGTCATGGAGTACCAGTCCCGATTGTCTCTGACAGAGACCCCAGATTTGTATCGAAATTTTGGCAGAGCTTACAAAAAAAGTTGGGGACGCAGTTGTGTTTCATTATGGCTTACGACCCACAAACAGATGGTCAATCAGAGAGGACCACCCAAATTCTTAGGGATATGCTTCGAGCTATTGTAATGGACTTAGAAGAAACTGAGAAAAATACTTACCCTTGGTAGATTTTTTCATAATAGTAGCTACCAATCCAGTATACAAATTGCTCCATATGAGGCTTTGTATGGAAGACTGTGTTGCTGTCCACTATGTCGGTCAGAGGTAGGAGATAAGACTTTATTGGGCCCTCACATGGTACAACAGACTTCATAGTAGGTGACAGTTATCAGAAATCGCATGTTAGCAGCGCAGAGCAGGCAGAAAAGTTATGCGGACCGTAGGCTACAGCCCTTGGAGTTGAGTGTAGGCAATCATGTTTTTCTCTGGGCATCCCCATGGCATGGATTTAGACATTTTGGACGCAAGGGGAAGTTATCCCCTAGATATATTGGTCATTTTCAGATTCTGAAGCGGATAAGTGAGTTGGCTTATCGACTAGCTTTGCCGCCATAGCTCACCCGAATCTACAACATGTTTCACGTGTCGATGCTCCGAAAGTATCAGCATGATCCTTTTCATGTGGTCAGTTGGGAAGGTGTAGAGCTCGATGAAGATGTGACGTTCCATGAAGGTCCCATCAAGATTTCTGCGACATGTTTCAAGAAACTCCATAGGCGAACTATTTTGTTGGTCAAGGTTGAGTGGAAGCACCGCAGAGCAAAGAATACCACTTGGGAACTCGAGTCAGCTGATACGGGAGTTGTACCCGCATATGTTTGATCTTCCAGGTAATTGAAATTTTGAGGACGAAATTTCTTTTAAGGGGGATGGATTGTAATGACTAAATATATATATATATATATATATATATATATATATATTAAGATTGTACATAAGTCCGTGTTTACACGAAACTTTCCTTTTCCAAACAGCCAACCCTTCTTCCCGAACAACAACCATTGCCTCCTCTACCTTCCCTCCATTTATTTTCACCCACTAAAGGCTTTGGATTCGGATTCCCTATGCTTGGAGCACCCCTTTGCATGGTTCCATCTCCCCCAAAGATAAGATTAGTGATCTTTCTCTCCCTTTTCTTCTTCTTTTATGAGATCCGAATGGGATGGGTTGAGAATGGAGTTTTAATGAATAACAAATCCTTTTGGGAGAGGAGTCCATGAAAGAAATTTGGGATTTTACTATAAAAATTTGATTGGGTGTAGATCTGATTTGATTTTAAACTTGGAACCATAGGAAGGGAAGTAAATTTGGGAAAAAAAGATATATGCATAATTTTGGAGATGATTCTTGGGAGAAGATTTGGGGATTTCCCTTAGATTGAAAGGATTAATCTAAATTAGGGATAAATCTTGGGTCTAAATTGGGGGATCTGCTCCTAAGCTTTGATTTGGCTTAATCTATGAAATAATAGGAAGGTATTATGTTCTCTTTGATTGATTAGAGCCTTTGAACCCCGAACCCATCAAGGTACGACCCGAAGATGAACCAGAGACTTCGTAAATTTTGAGGTGAGGATTGCTACACACAAAGTATGAATGCTTGTATGTTTTTACATTGACTTAGGAATACATTGTGTTATTGATGTGTTTAATGCATGATAAATAGGATGGATGTTCCCTTTGATATGCATGAGATGTTATAAATTCTTTATTATGTCATTTGTAGCATGCCTATTATCTTATTATGATGATAGAAAATTTATGATAATTGTTGGACACCATTGTGAAGGGCTGAGATGATTTATTGATGAATTTAATTGGGTTTATATGTTGGAAAAGGGAGTGATTGGATTTAGAATGTTAAACCACCATGAGATGAGTTGAATAAATTGCAAGGACTAAAAATATGTGTAAATAAAACCGTTGCGTATCTCAAGGTCGGTTTGTAGTCCATGTCCCTAAAATAACCCAATGTGATAATTATGTTGAATGTATGAAACATAATGGAATATGTTATGCTTCAATCATTATGAAATTATGGTCATTATGTGATTATGACATATATGTTGCCTATGTAATTTTGAATATGATCCATTTTGTATTACTCACTGATGTGTGCCTAGAAGGTAATCTAGGAGGTGAGTATGGGATGTTGTTCTATTGGCATGATGAGATTGAGAATCACTAGTGTTGGGATTAGACCCAAACGGTATATAGGACTTGGTGATATATCTTTATCTTGTTTGGGCCCCACTCCCTACAAAAGTTTGGTGTGACATGGTGATGATTTACATTTAAAGAACCTCATTGGAACGATGGCGTCGGCTATGGAACTTAGCCCTGTAGGGTTTCCGTTGAGGAGTATAGCTCCTATCATACTTCGTGTTGTAGGTCGCTCTCACTGTTGTTGTGGTTGTCGTTGAGGAGTATAGGCCCTCACATGCTTCGCGTTGTAGGTCGTTCTCATGACTATTTTGTTCACTTGGTGTGCAGTATTACGCATGGTTAGATACATGTGAGCCCTACTTGAGAGGTACTACCTTAGTGAGATGTAATGCTCAAAGATATTTGTGAGCCCTACTAGGGCAGTACTGTAATAGCCTAGAATTTTTAAATCAATATAAATGTGGATATTATTTATTTAATGATGGAAATTAGGAAAATTGATGGAATGAATGGTGAATGGATCAAAATATGGACAAAGGCCCAAGTATGGCCCAATGGACAATGGATTGGATTTAAATTCATTTAAAGGGTCAATGATGGTCAATTGGGCCAAGGGTGGTCAAATTGGGCCCAATAACCACTTGGGACCCAATGGATCAAGTTAGTGTAAGCTCTAAGGTAAATGGGTAAGATGAAAATGTAATTGGGCCATGGGCCCAATGGTGATCCAATAAGAGGAATGTATTGATTTGGAAATTAAGTCATCTAAGTTAATGTTAGTTGGACCTAAGTGACATGGCCGAATGGGGCCCACCTCTACCTCACCAAGTGAGGTGGCGTGTGGACCCAAGGTTTGGTGGGGCCGGCCACCATGGTTGAATTGGTCAACCATGGGTGTATGCATAAAGGGAATTTAAGCAAGTGGAGTTAAATTGAATGAAATTAATTAACTTAATGATCCAATTAATTAGTTAATTAAGCTAAGTTAAAAAGGTGGTCAAACGGTCAATGAAAGACCAAAACCACCTATTGGAAGACACCAAAAACGTTGGATAATATGGTTGGGTCAAAAAGCATAAAAAATATCTTATGCTTGGTAGGTGAGAAAGTTATGGTGAAGTGTAAGTTAAGCCATCTTAGGATAAGATGAGTTTTCTCTCATTCTCTCCCATTTCACTCTCTTCCCATCTTTCACTCTCTCATGGCCTTCCCACACTAAAGAGAAAGAAGAAGAAAGCTAAGGAGAAAAGAAGAGAAGGAGAGAAGAAATAAGTGCAATTTTTAGTCCACCACTCTAAGATCAAGGTCTACTATCTTCCCTCTCATCATCTCCTCCTCTCCCTCTCTCAAACAAACCATACTATGGCCGAACCCAAGTTTGGAGGTTGTCACCATTGATCAAGCATCTTAGCCGATCAAACAAGGAGAGGAAGAAGAAAGGAGGCCAAGGAGTCCGACGGGAGTGAAGAAAGTCGGAGGAGACGATGGATTGTAAGTATTTTCTAAAACAAGAGATTTGGATTTTCTTAGGGTTTAAGAGGCTATGAAATCCATTTCTTGGATTTGGAGGTGGCCAAATCATGGCCTTGGATCTCAAATCTATCAAATGGAAGGATGAAAATGGGTAAAACCCTAAATGAGTAAATTAGGGTTAAGAAGAAAAAAAAATAAAAGGATTAAGGGTGTTATGTAATTAAATGGATTAAGCATGGAATTATGTAATTGGAAGAAAATTATGGGCCATATGGTTCGGCCATGTAGCATGGCCGAACCCCATGGTGGGTGATTAGGTGATTGGTTATGTGATTGATTAATTGTCAGGGTTTTGTAACGAATGGAAGCTATGGAGGGTGAATTATGATTATTAGGGTTTTAATGTTTGAATGGGCTAATTTTTAAAGGCATTGTAAATGAAGAATGCATGGGAAGTATGAATGATATTAAGGATCTTAAAAATGGTAAATGGGGATGGATCATGAACCATGGGTTCGGCCATGGTGTATGGCCGAACCCTATGGTGATCAAATGGTGGATTTAATGGTTATGTATTATGAAAAAAAAAATATATAAATGGGGAATGTTGGTGGTGTTGATGGACAATGTGAACTTAATGTTGATAGTTGGGATGGAAATGTGATTAAGGAATGATGAATCAAATGTATGGTTTAGGTTCTCTCAATGGAAGGACTTATGATGAATCTAATATGTAACCAATGACCAAGGAAAATGGGGATTTGGTTAAGAAGGGGTTGATTTTTAATGAACCCAATGGTAGATCATTTTGGCCTAAGACTAATATGTAGGTATATGTTTAAATGAATGGACTTTAGGTTAAATTTAATGGCTGGTGTAAGTGGTCTTGTGATATGGGTGATGGGTCAATTATGGACCCAAGAATGTGGCTAAGAATGATGATTTAATTGTAAGTCATTTTTTTGGGATAAGGAAGGATGTATGTATGTGATTAATTAATGGGGATTAGATTAATTAAATGGCTAATTTTAATGGTCATGTGACATGGTTCAATGGGTCATTAATGGACCTAAGTTAGGGATCCAAGTTTATGATCAATTATGAACTTAGTTAGGCAAGGGTGAATGAGTGATTAACCATGGAGAAGGGGTAGTGGCAAAACCGTAATTAATGGCCAAGTTCAAGAATTCCATGGGAGAGGACCATGGATTTAGCGGCACTAAGTAATAAGTTTACATACGGTTAAATAAAGCCTAGGAGGCTGATTTTTAGACTCATGTAATTAAAATATGTAATGGATTAAATGGGACCCACAAAACCTAAATAGTGACCGATTTTTCATATGGACTTGGAAATGATTAATGGGCTTAGAAATAGTTAAAATATGGACTGATTATTTGTATGTAATAAGGTATTGGATATCGCGAGCGGTACGCGTGTCGGTAGCCGGATTATCGGACGAAAACGTAAAAGGACACGAGTCGGTATTCGGTAGGATTCTTACCTTTTTGTAAGCTATGGATTAGGTACTATGTGAATGGTTTCTTGGTTTATTTTTGGGGATTTGGTTTATGACATTATGATTTATATGTATTTTATGGTATATGGCTAGACCACGAATTATATGTAAATGAGGCTATGGTCAATATATTATTACATAGCATAATGCATTACATCTTATGCATGGCATGGGCGGGAAAATAAAGGAACCGGAGTCCATGCTTCGTCGGGGCGACCGAGAACAGGCATGGGGATAGCCTAATAGGCTATAACCGGAGTCCATGCTCCGTCGGGGCGACCGAGAATAGGGATGGGGACACCTTGACGAGGCCTTGCCGTCAAGGGGGATATTTTATGATTGGATATATCTTGACGAGGTTTTTCCATCAAGGGGGATATGACATCATGATGGTGGGGATGATGGGTGGGATTCATAACACAGACACCCATGGCATGGCATTTACTTTATAGTTTCATTATATGATTGTCTACCAGTTTTCACTATATTATTATCGGTATGCTTGTTATCACTAATCCATGTGCTAGCTCTACTCGGAGTCCTACTGGACGTGTGGTCTAACGCCCTACTTCTACCCTAGCTGATGACGCAGGAAATGCCGGAGCGGAAGGACGAGACGGGAGCCAAGCTTAGGAGTTTGGGGAGGCGGCTACTTAATTCATTTAAATTTGTTTTGGAAATGTATTTGAGTAGCCTAGCTTGTCGAAAATGTAATATTTTAGATTACCTGCTATGTTTTGGTTTTCAGTTTTGGACGTTGTAATTTTGAGGTATCTTAGTAATCAAATGAATGTTCTTCCCTGCTGTCTAAAATGTATAGGTTAGTCTCTATTATCACTCCGTATTTAATTTAATATTCCTCGAGCTTACTTCTACGTGTGAACCATTCTCCGTGGACTTCGTTCCACGCACACGTAGGGCTAGCCAATTAAGGGCCGGGCTTTAGATTCTCGGACTTAACTTGCGTTGTGACGTCCGCGCCCTTTGTCACTCTTCTTACTTTGTCACTTTAAAAAAAAAATAATAGACTCTGATTTTTCGGTGAAAAGGGGCGGGTGTTACAAGTACTAACTTGGTAAGTCGTATATTGATCAACTTAGAGTTGTCTTATTCATCAGAGTGGTGAGGGACGCAGGGTGAGGTAGATTATCTATGTTGTATGGAGATCTCTCATTTGTAAGTCGTTGCCTATGTCCCTCAAGGGATCATGATGTTGGACAGCCCATTCCATAGAGGTGTCATTTGGTGGACACTGTGTTCATGTTGATGAGATTGGCGTCCTTAGGTAGACACTGTATTCACATTGATGAGATTGGTATTCTTAGGAGGACATTATGTTCATGTTGATGAGATTGGTATCCTTGGGTGGACATTGTGTTCATGTTGATGAGATTGATAGCACGAGGTGATAGCATAACATTATTTATATTCCATTTCATACATTACTATTATGTGGGTGCGTGAGAGTGTAGTATGCATATTTCCTCACTGAGTATTGTTTGTACTCACATACTTGTAATTTCAGGTAATGTTGCACCAGATGGGCCCGAGGGACACTGAGGAAGAACTTAGTTATTATGCTGCTTTAGACGCCCTACATATTTGAGTTGATTATTTTAGTTAATTGGTTTGAGTTGATATGTTGATATTTTTACAATTTCATTTATTGAAGAGTGGTATGTAATAATTTCCAGAAGACATATTGATATTTATGTGGAGGAGTTATTACCATTTGAGATATTAATGGTTATTTGGGATTATTTATGGTTTTTATGTTTGAGATGTGAACACACATGTTTTTCCCATGTGTGATATTTGAAAAAGATAAATTATTTCCATGTCACATGCCAATTTTTGGTCAGGACGTGGCATCTTGGTATGAGAGTTTAGGCTCATTTCTCATAGGACTGTGCGTGTGGAGTCTACCTCTAACCATCCAGGGAGGAATTTGTTTCATTTAGAGTTTGTTTTGAGTTGCAGTAGGGTGAACAAGATTATGAGTTGAGGCTAGGACCTCTTCATGCCACCAAATTTAGGCGACTACTGTTTAGACGTACATCAGAAGGGGTGGCTAAAGTGATATTATAGTATGAGCAGGACCCATGAGGGTTGGACTCACGAGAATCCCAATTTGAGAGGTATTGGAGATGGTTAGGCTTGCGAAAGTCGCAAGGTAATGATTGAGAGTATGAAACCGTATGCAAAAAACCCTGTGAGGTGGAGATGACCTTGTCTTCTTGGGAAATGGGAGTGAGACCAATAGGCCGAGAATCTTAGGATTGGGGTTAGATAGACCAAGCAATGGTATGTTGGTAGGTAACCATCCGATTGACAGGTAAGGTCGTCACTGATTCCATGTAGGAGGAAGACTAGAGGGGATCTGTATTTGTGGCATCGATTATGAATGTGCAGAACTTCAGCCAAGGATATCTTGGACTGTAACTTTCAGTCTGGACCAAGAGTTTAAGGCCTGTAGTTTGTTATGAGTAGTGGTTATGGTAGACCACAAGTTTTGTTTAGCGGCAATCTTGGATGACCGAGGACATTCTCGATCAGTGAGCCAAGTTTGATTCATGACTCTATGAAGTCTGAGCTAACGATTTTGGACCCGAAGGACTCGGGAGAGGTTGGAGAAACCATTGAGACTCTGTCTCGATGTGATGACTAGTGGGTTCTAGTGACCAGACATTTTTTTTAGACATATTATGATGAGAGTTGCTCTGATTTGAACGGGATTGTTTCCCCATAGTGTCTAGACATGGCATAGCTTAAGGCCAGTAATTCGAGGCTTAACATAATGTACTATTGGTATTGGCATTAGTAGAGTAGTCGCCCCTCAGTGATCTACGAGTATAACCCCGATCTTTGCCCAATAGTAGGCCCTGTAAATTTTATTGCCAGTTCAAGACAGATGGCTGGAGGAGGCAGAGTGGAGATCGTCATGGACGAGATAGTCTGAGTAGGATACATGCCATGATGCCTCAGACTGGAGAGACTGTTGATCCTCCAGTTATGCAAAGTATCCTATCTCTCTACAGTTTTTGGGCACGTGTGATTTGATAATGGTGTATACCATTCTTTCATTGCATCATGGTTTGTTCATCTTTTGGGGCTTCAAATTGAATCTTTTCGTGCACCGTTGAATGTTACTTCCCCATTGGGACGAGAAACTGTGGTATAATATAATGCCATGTCCCACTACATGCGTGTTATCTCCGAAAGAAAATCTCAAAACGTCACAAAAGACGTACGTCAGGTATAATTTTTTTTTTGAATTGGGGTGACTACCTCCCTCTCAACAAACCACAAATCCAGAACTCAGGAATATAACAAACCACAAGTGTAAACTAATCAAAAGTGGTTATACAATCTTCCAAACAAACATATAAAATGAGTTCATATAACTAAGGTTTCCCAAATTCAAAACAAGACATAGACATAAACTTTTATTCACTACTACTCCTCCCCATGAACTTGCTCAAGGGGCCCGCCTGGCCCCTCCACCATCAGGGTACCTGAAAGGTAAGGGTTGAGCAAACCAGCCCAGAGAAGGGATAAAGCATACCACATATTAGCAACATAGTTATAAATCATAAGTGTAAGGTGTAATAAACATCATAGGTGAACGAATATCCCTCCCCGTGGATACTCAACTATACTACTAATCAATGGTCCCACTGACCAGTCCATGTTCCCATCCCCATAACTCTTAATGGTCCTCTGACAACTCCGGTCTCCCTACCACTACAAACGAGAGAACATACAATACACAATACTTCAACCGCCGAAATGGAGTTAGGAAACCCGCATCTCCTATGGGTTCTTGACCGCCGGAGTATAACGGGGAAGCCAATCTCAAAGGCAGGCACCTCGACAGCCAGAACACAATGGGGAAACCCACATCCCCTATGGGTTCTCGACCGTTGGAATAGTCTGTCCAATGCATGCATACGGTGTTAGGATCATGTATAACGATAAGGATACATCCTTATACAACCAATTCAAAATCAATAACATAACTCGTCATGCGCGTCAAAAGTATATAATAAATTACTTAGTCACGTATGTATACATTCAACATGGCTTCATTAGTATCTAGTGAATAAACAGTTCAAGCATCATCAACCATTTCCGATTATTACATTCAATTATCAGGTTGTCTAATTAAAATTCTCCACAAATGCATGTAGGCAATTAGAAGTACCCCAGAGCGAACCCTCTACCACATACATATTACAACAGTCTTGTAACACCCCGCCCTTTTTTCACTCGAAATCAGAGTCTATTTTTTTAAAATAAAAATAAATAAACAAGTGATAAGAGCAGGATGTCACGACGCGAAGTCCGGACTTCTAAAGTCCGACCTTTAACTGGCCAAACCTATGTGGGTAAGGACTAAGTCCAAGAGAATGGTTCACATATAGTACTTTAAAATCTTGCGGAATATTACTTAATCTACTGCGGATTATAATAGAACCTAAGTCTATTCTATTTAGATGGCAAGTACATAGTCATTTATCCAATGTTACTTTAACTTAATTATTCGATCAAACCATTTCAAACCATAGCAAATATTAACTAAGTTATGACATGCCAACATCTAACTACTCAAATTACATGTCCATGTAAACTTAACCAAATATCAATAAATAAAAGTCCATTCAGATATCCAAGCTCCTATGCTTGGTTTCCTCCGCGTTCCTCGATCTTTCCCTTTCCTGTGTCATCCACTAAGGAAAGAAATAGGGCGTTAGATCAACGCGCCCAGTAGGTGTTCCGATTAGGGCTACACAAGGTTAGTATAAAACATGCATATAACATAATAATACATGATCATCAAAATCTTACAAAAACAATGCTATGTATGTATGCATATGTAATGAGTCCCACCCATCACAAGTATACATAGCCTCCTCTTGATGGGATTCTCATCATCAAGGTACCTCCACATAGGTTATTCAGACGCCCCGACGGAGTGTGGACCCTCCGGTTTCCTCTTGATGGGATTCTCACCATCAAGGTACCACTACATAGGTTTTTCGAACGCCCCGACGGAGTGTAGTCCCTCCGGTTACATAACCATCACCCCATGCCATGCATGAGATGTCAATGAATACATGCCATTTGTAAATAAATCTTAGCATTCAAATCCACTTTGAAACATAATAGTTTAGCACAAATCTCATCAAAATTAAGATAAAAACATCAAGTATAAGTGTGGTTACAAAGAGGTAGGAAACCTACACAAAAGTCACTTCGAAATATCCGCTCTTTTTAAACCGTCACCTGTTCACGATTTGTGCACCGTTCAAGAAGTCTCGTTACCTTGTTTATATAACAACAAGTCAAGACAATATGCTTTTGATTTCTAATTAAATCCAAGTCCAAAAACCACCTTGTGGGGTTCGGCCATACTACATGGCCGAACCTCACCCACTTGAATTTGATCTCCCTTTGTATTTAATCAATACCATCCTAATAACTTATTTAAAACCTCAATCTACCAAACATACCTTGGTGGGGTTTGGCCATACAACATGGCCGAACCTCACCATTTTGGTTTGAGCTCCTTTTTCAAGTCCTTTGATCTTTTCACTCATATTTACAATATTGCCACTAACCTAACCCTTGCTTAATATTGCCAATAACCAATGTCCATAAAACAATCCACCTTAGTGGGGTTCGGCCATACAACCACGGCCCAACCTCACCATCTTAAATTTGGTCCTTTTAATCCTTGACAAATCTCCATTTTGATTTGACCAATTATATTACAAGTTAACCACTTCAAAGATACTAAATCCACCAATTATCCATTAGTGGGGTTCGGCCATACAACATGGCCGAACCTCACCATATTGATTTTGTCCCTTTTTTCCATCATCTATAATTGCTGATTATTTAATACTAAATCCCAAGATAAACATATGTGATTCCTTAAATCAAAAGCATATAACCATTAATAATTTCCAACCATGCTCTTAACTCCAATTACCCATAAAAATGTTCCATGGGGTTCGGCCATACACATGGCCGAACCCTATGGTTTTCTTGATCCAAACATTACAACATTTATACATGGTTTGTGCACAACACCTTAGCCATAAAAACAACATGGTTCAGCCATGCAATGGCCAACCCAAAACATTAACCTTTTCTCCATTTAAAATAACTTAAAACCTTCATCACAATGTATGGTTTTTATCTCTCGAAAACCATAAAAATAACCAAGTCTTTTCATGGGGTTAGGCCATCCAAAGTGGCCGAACCCCTATGATCCGTTTTCTACCCTTTTTAAACATCATTATCCATGATTTAAACCCTTGATAGGTTCAGCCATACAATGGCCGGATCATGTTCCCTTAACTAATTTATTTAACAAGGGTTTATAGTGCACTTACCAATATCGCGACTCCTCCGGTTCTTTCAGTCCTTCTTGATCTTCTCCTTCCTTAGTCCTTCCATCCTCCTTCCTTCTTGTCCTTTAGCTGGGCTTAATCTTGCTGGAAACTCGTTGAAGTTGATCGGCCAAAGTATTGATTTGAGAGAGAGAGAGAGATAGAAAAACTTGAGATGGAAAAATACTCCCAAGTCCTTGATTGAGATGCCGACCAAGAGAGGGTGTGAAGGAGAGATAGCCAAGAGGGAGAGGGAGAGTTGAATCTTGTTTGAATTTGAAAAATAAACCCCAAACTCCCCCTTATCTCTCCAACGTGTAGCCTTGTTTGAAATTGAGATTTAAATCAACTTCATTATCTCTCCATGTCAGGGTTTCCTCTTCATTATCTTCCCTATCTCTACATGAGATAGAATTCTCAAGACTCCAACGTGTATGCCATTGAAATTTGAATTTTTTAAATGTAAAACTATCTCCATTATCTTTCCATGTGTATCCTTGTTTTGATTTTGAAATAAACCAAACCTCCCTACCTCTCCAACGTGTAGCTCTTATTTGAATTTGAAATAAACCATCTACATCTCTCCAACGTTTGAGTTTGAAATAAAAACAATACTATTCCATCTCCCCAACGTGTATCCTTACCTTTGTTTTGAATTTGAATTCCAAATGTAAAAAACCGTCCATCCCAACTCATTTGAATTTTGAATTTGAAACATAGACCGTCCATCCCATTATTTGAATTTTTGAATTTGAAACATAACCCGTCCATCCCAACTCATTTAATTTAACTCACCACTTAATTTACTTAGAATCAACTCAACTCACTTGGTGGTCAATCAAGTCAAACACGACCCATTGGGTCCCAGTTGAACACATCTCACCCAATTATTCCAAGTGCCACCATATCCACAATTCGTTGGGTCTTAATTGGGCAATTGACCCAACCCTTTACCCATCTAAGGTCCATATCCATTAATTCACACTTTCAATGGCAATTTTCGTAAATATTGAGAAACTAAAAATCTGGGGCATTACAAGTCTTCCCTTATCGGGTGGGTAAATAAATAGAGGATTACACCCTGGTCACTCTATGTCCAAAAAGATAAAAGGTTAATATATGCAATGCATACTAAATAGTAGTAAGTCCCCTCACTTTGTGTGGAGTTGAAGGTCCAAAGCATGTAAGCAACTTGAAGGGTCGAAGGGAGCTCAATCTGTTGAAGCAAGGAGGAACCGATGAGTATTTAAGACAAAATGCATTAAAAAAAAAAAAGGATGAGAAGAAATGGGCCTAAAGCTGGGCCAGGAGAAAATGGGCCTGAAACTGGGCCGGGCCCAAAATGGGCTGAATTGGGTCGGGCTTAAAAATGGGCCAGGCCGATGGACTGGGCCCACTAGAAGTGGGACGTACCAAGTCGGGTCGAGTGAAAGTGCTAGATCAAGCTGGTCCGGACCCGAACCAGCCATTGGGCCTAGACTGGGCCAGACCTGAACTAGTCCATTAGGCCTGGACTAGGCTGGACCAAGTTTGGGTTCGGATGGGCCAGATTAGGTTTAGGCCTGACTGGGCCAAAAACCAGTTAGGCCAAGTCTGGGCTTGGCAGTTGGGTCGGGTACAACCCAACTAAGGAATCGAGTTAAGTCAAGGGTCTTGCCTGAGTCGACTCGGTACTCGACCGAGTAACTCAGTCACCAGTTGAATTAGGAAGAGAAGAGGGAGGGAAAGGGAAAGGGAAAATCAGGGAAATCAAAGGAAAAACGTGGAAAATCGAAGAATCAAAGAAAAACGTGGAAAACCAAAGAAAAAAAATCTATGGAATTAACAGAAAAACATGGAAAACCTGAAGGGAAAAACTCGACGGAGAAGATGAAGAGCATACCCGGGAAAAGGCGATAAGAGGGAGGAAATCCGGTGGCGGCGAGTGACACATCCGAACGGCGTCAGCCGCCATGGTTGCTCGCCTAACCGAGAGTGAAGAGGAAGAAGAAGAAGAAGCCTTGGGAAGAAGGGGGGGGGGGGGGGGGGGGGGGGGGGGGGGGGTCACCGAGAGGGGGAAAGATGGGGAGGGGCCATAGCTTGGGACGGTGGCACCATAGCGCAAACGGCTACAGTGTCGCGGAAAAAAAGGGAAATTTATAAGGGTTAGGGTTTAGGGTTTTCAACTTTTTTTTTTAAAAAAAAAAAAAACTTTCCAAAATTCTCTTTTCAAAAAAATAGAAAAAAGAGGGTTGAAAATCCGAAAGATCTCGAGTGCTAAACGTCGAGCAAGAAAACGTGTGACCTTTGAACAAATTTTTATGATAAATCACAATAATTATAAAATTACCAAAATGTCCTTCGAGTTCCCAAACGCGAAAACAGACAAATTTGGCCCACAATGGTGCCCACACTCTCGTCACTGCTACCATAGTCTCGAAAACAACTCGGAGATTCAAAATATCTCCGAAAGTAAGAAAATCAGAACGGGTCATTACAACACTACCCCCTTTAAAGAAATTTGTACACGAATTTCAATCTGAACTCATGTCTTTAGTCTCAAATAAGGCTGGAAATTCTTTCCGCATCGTTTCTTCATTTTCCCAAATAGGAGTCTCCTTTCCTTTGCGCCGCCAAACAACTAAAACTAAGCGGATGGTCTTGCTACGAAGCCTTTGCTCCCTTGAACCCTCGATCCGCACTGGTCCTTTCTCACAGGTAACATCCTCATTGAGCTCCACATCTTCTAAGTTAACCACATGTAACGGATCTTGATGATACTTCCGAAGCATTAAAACATGGAAGGCATTGTGCACTCGGACGAGACTCGGAGGAAGTGTAAGTCTATAAGCCACTTCCCCAATCCTCTCTAGCACCTCGAATGGACCAACATAACGAGACGACAGCTTCCTCGGCGTCCAAACCTTTGAATCCCATGATGGGGCGAAACCCGAAGGAAAATACGGTCTCCAACAGCAAATTCAAGCACCCTCTTTCGACGATCGGCATAACTATTGTAACACCCCATATTTTCAGTTTATCAATATTTACCGAAATTGCCATTGAAATGGTGAATTAAAAGGATATGACCTTAGATGGGTCAGTTGTGGGGTTCATTGTTCAATTAAGACCCAATGTTCATGTGATAAAGATCAATTTAAAGTAAATGGGTAAGGTGCATTTAATTGGGTCAAGGTGGTTATTTGGGTCAAAAGGCCCAATTGGGACCCAATGGGTCGTGGTTGACTAGGTTGACCACTAAGCGAGATCAAGCTTAATTAGGTTGGGGCTGAATTGAGTTGGAAAGGGAAATCAAATGATTGAGTTGATTCAAGTGAATCAAATGGGTCAAGATTACTAATTGGGTCAAAGTTTGTGAAATGGGTCAAAATGGCCAATTTGGACCCAAAGGGTCGGTTTGATTTGGTTGACCATCAAATGAGCTCAAGTTTGATTAGGTTGGGGCTGAATTGAGTTGGAAATGGAATCAAACAATTGAGTTGGTTCAAGTGAATCAAATGGGTGAAGTTTTATTTAATTGGGTCAAAATGCCCAATTGGGACCCAATGGGTCGTGGTTGACTTGGTTGACCACCAAGTGAGTTCAAGCTTAATTAGCTTGGGACTGATGTGAGGTGGAAATGGAATCAAATATTTGAATTGATTCAAATGAATTAAAGGAATTAAATTAAAAAGGTGAGTTGAGTTAAATATATGAGTTGAGTTAAATATATGAGGTAAATTAAATGAGTTGATGGAAAGTTGGAGAGGTGCACTTCACCAAGATCATCTCAAGGTGGTCCACACGTTGGATGCATGGGAGGTTATCTCATGCATGAAACTCCAAATGAATCATTAATGGGGAGATGAAAGGGTTTTAGAGGTTACACAAGCCTTAACCTTAGCACATGTTGGAAAGATGAGAGTTTCATTTCATAGAATGAAACTTCAAATTGTATCACTAGTGGGAGGTGGACTGTTTTGTGGTTATTACACAATTTAACCACGGCACATGTTGGAAGCATGGAGGGTTTCCATCTCAAGATGGAAACCAAAGGGTCAATGGTGGGAATGTTTCATCTCATGCATGAAACCTCCAAATAAACCATTAATGGGAGGAGAAAAGTTGGTGGAGGTTACATCATTCAAACAAGGTAGCACCATTGGGGGCGTTGGAGTTTCATCTCAAGGATGAAACCCCCAAATGGATTAAGTGAAGGAAATGAATGGGGAGGGGAGTTACAAGTGGTGCCACCAAGAGACACCACCATGGGCTGAAATTCATTAACCAAAGGAGTTCTCATTTCTCTCTCTCCCTCTCCCTCCCTTGGACGTTTTTCACATCTCAAGACAAAGAACCTTGGCTGGTTGGCTCTCACACAAATCAGTCCTTGGTCGATCCCTCCACCAAGACAAGAGGACTTAGAGAAAAGGAGTTGCATATCTAGGTTTATCACTTCCATCCAAGGCCAAGTTTCTATCTCATTTTCTCTCTCAAATCTATACCTTGGCTGAATTATTCCAAGGAGTTTCCAGCAAGGTTAGGCTAGGCTAAAGATCAAGAAGGAAGGGAGGAAGGAAGGACTAAGGAAGGAGAGGATCAAGAAGAAGTGAAAGAACCGGAGGAGTCGCGGTTTTGGTAAGTGCTCAATAAACACTTGTTAAATAAAATGGTTAAGGAAGCATGATCTGGCCATTGTATGGCCGAACCTATCAAGGGTTTAAATCATGGATAATAATGTTTAAAAATAGTAGCACATGGATCACAAGGTTCGGCCACTTTGGATGGCCGAACCCCATGAAAAGACTTGGTAATTTTATGGTTTTTGAGAGATAAAAACCATACCATGTTTTGAAGTTTTAAAAGGTTTTTAAATAGAGATAAGGTTGTTGTTTTGGATCAGCTATTGCATGGCTGAACCATGTGGTTATTATGGCTAAGTTGCTAACCATAAACCATAGATAAATATTGGAATGTTTGAATAAAGAAAACCATAGGGTTCGGCCATGTGTATGGCCGAACCCCATGGACCATTTTTATGGGTAATTGGAGTTAAGAGCATGGAAGGATATTAAGTATTTCTCCATGGGTTTAAAGGATGAAAACCATGAAATGATTGGTTAATGGTTTTAGGGTTTTTAAATGGTTAAATGTTAGTAAATTTTAAAGGGATTAAGTGAGGGAAATCATGGAGAAATGGTGATGATTATGTATGGTCTTAAATGTTGCAAATAAAAGTGAGCCATGGACCATGGGTTCGGCCATGTTGTATGGCCGAACCCCATGGAGAGATTTTGTGGACTTATATGTTTTTGGAACCATGGAGATGAGGGGAATGTTGGTAAGTTTAAAAAGCTTAAAAGTGGTTAATGATAATAACCAAAATGTATGATGGAACCCCCCTCAAGAAGGGACTTTGTTGTGGATCAAAAATGTGGTAAAGGATCGAAGAAAAATGAGGAAAATGACATCATGGGTTCGACCATGTTGTATGGCCGAACCCCATGAGCCATTTTATGGGCTAAGTTTGGGTCTATACATGTACTAAAATGAATGGGTATTAAGTTAAGGAAATGGATGATGTATAATGATTTTTATGTCATGGTTGATGAGTCATTGATGGATCCATACTTATGGATCAGTTATGGACATAAATGTGCATGAATGGAAGAAGTGTTTAACCATGGAAGGAGTGGCAAAAAATGTAAATATGGCCAAAAATGAACCATGGGTTCGGCCATGGTGTATGGCCGAACCTCATGGGGGATGGTTGTGAACTTAGGGACTTTTAATGATGACCTTATTTGTTGGATAAATGAACCAAAGGGTGGCTGATTTTAGACCCACAAGATTAAAATGATCAATGGATCAAAAAGGGACCCAAAAACCTAATTAGTGAGGTTCGGCCATGGTGTATGGCCGAACCCCACAAGGGTGTGTTTATGAACATAGACTAAATGGTAAATCAAATGGATTATGGATTGACTTGTTGATAGGTAATAAGGTAATGAGACCTTACAAGTGGGACACGATCGTGATCGGTTGCCGGTTTAAAGCTCAAGGACACCTTAGTTGTCTTGGGTAGGATTCTACCTTATTGAAACATGGATATGTATATGGTTTTTAACTTCTTATTTTGATAGTTTATGTTGCAATTATATTATGTTTCAAAGTGAAGTTTTAATGCTATGGTATTTACATTACATAGCATATGGACATGTACATCTCATGCATGGCATGGGAGGGGAATTTGTAACCGGAGGCCACGCTTCGTCGGGGCGTCCGTAAGGCAATCGTGGGAAGACCTTGATGTGAATAATGCCATCAAGAAGAATCCGGAGGCCACACTCCGTCGGGGCGTCCGAAAGACCACTGTGGGGATACCTTGATAAGGAGAATTCCATCAAGAGGTTACATGGAATGTGATGGGTGGGACTCATTGCATAAGTCATATGGCATGGTATGATTTCATATGGTTTTGATGATATAATATTATACATGTTTTTGTGATACTAACCCATGTGTTAGCCGTACTTAGAATTCATACTGGTCTCGTTGTTCTAACGCCCTACTTCTACCCTAGTGAATGAAACAGGAAAGGAAGGGGTCAAGGATCGTGAAAAGCATAGGAGCTTGGATATATGAATGGATTTTATTTATTATATTTTTGTTAAGTTATCATGGACATGTAATAATTAGATATTTGCTACGGTTTGTGAATGGTTTGGTATGGATATCTAATCTAAGTTAAGTTGGTTAATGACTAAGTACTTTGCTATCTAAAATGGACAAGTGTTAGGTTCTATTATAATCCGCAATCAGTTATGTTATATTCCGCATTGATAATAAATTACTATGTGTGAACCGTTCTCATGGACTTAGTCCAAGCACACATAGGGTTGGCTAGTTAAGGGTCAGACTTTAGAAGTTCGGACTTAGCACGCGTCGTGACATTCCGCTCTTTATCACTTTTGTTTATTTTTAAAAAAAATAGACTCTGATTTTCGTGTGAAAAGGGTAGGGTGTTACAACTTTTCTGCTGACTCTAAGCAAAGGGTGTTACGAAACAGACCGATTCAGTTCGTCAAGGTGGTATGGGATTGACATGGTATTGAGGAAGCCACTTGGGAACTCGAATCGGAGATGAGAACAGCTCACCCTGAATTATTTATGTAATTTATTTTGGAATTCTACTTTGTTCGATTTTCGGGACGAAATTTTTTAAAAGAGGATTGTATTGTAATACCCCTGATTTTTAGTTTCTCAATATTTACGGAAATTGCCATTGAAAGTATGAACTAATGGATATGGACCTTAGATGGGTAAAGGGTTGGGTCAATTGCCCAATTAAGGCCCAACGGATTGTGGATATGGTGGCAATTGGAATAATTGGGTAAGGTGTATTCAATTGGGTCAAAGTTGTTAATTGGGTCAAAATGTCCAATTGAGACCTAATGGGTCGTGTTTGACTTGGTCGACCACCAAGTGAGTTGAGTTAAATTAAATGAGTTGATATGGATAGTTTTCATTTTAAATTTAAATTCAAACAATGGGATCGACGGTTTTTATTTCAAATTCAAATGAGTTCGGATGGACGGCTTTTACTTTTGGAATTCAAATTCAAAGGTAAGGATACACGTTGGTGAGGAGATTGGTTTGTTTCCAAATTTAAATGTTGGAGAGATAATGGAGATGGATATGTTTAATTTTCAAATTCAAACAAATGGAGGAATATTGTTTTATTTCAAATTCAAAGGCACACGTTGGAGAGATAATGGAGATGGTTTGGCTTATTTCAAAATCAAAACAAGGATGCACATAGAAAGTTAATGGAGAAAGTTTTACATTTAAAAAAATTCAAATTTCAATGGCATACACGTTGGAGTCTTGAGAAT
Source organism: Chimonanthus praecox (assembly GCA_022113865.1). Classification (NCBI taxonomy): domain Eukaryota; kingdom Viridiplantae; phylum Streptophyta; class Magnoliopsida; order Laurales; family Calycanthaceae; genus Chimonanthus; species Chimonanthus praecox. The sequence continues at coordinate 25,550,657 of CM039095.1, forward strand.
TCTATCTCATGTAGAGATAGGGAAGATAATGAAGAGGAAACTCCCACATGGAGAGATAATGAAGTTGGTTTAAATCTTAATTTCAAACAAGGCTACACGTTGGATAGATAAGGGGAGTTTGGGGTTTATTTTTCAAATTCAAACAAGATTCAACTCTCCCTCTCCCTCTTGGCTATCTCTCCCTCACACCCTCTCTTGGCCGGCCAGCAACCTAAGAGAAAGAAGATCAAACATTTGGAGAATTTTATCTCATTTTCTCCCTCTCTTGGTCGTTCCTCTCAAGTCAAGGACTTGGAGTATTTTTTTTCCATATCAAGATTTTCTATCTCTCTCTCTCTCTCAAATCAATACTTTGGCCGATCAGCTTCAAGGTGTTTCCAGCAAGATTAAGTTCGGCTAAAGGACAAGAAGGAAGGAGGAAGGAAGGACTAAGGAAGGAGAAGATCAAGAAGGAGTGAAAGAACCGGAGGAGTGCGGTAATGGTAAGTGCACTATAAACCCTTGTTAAATAAATTGGTTAAGAGAGCATGATCCGGTCATTATATGGCCGAACCCATCAAGGGTTTAAATCATGGATAAATATTTTAAAAAGGGTAGAACATGGATCATAGGGTTCGGCCACTTTGGATGGCCGAACCCCATGAAAAGATTTGGTTATTTTGATGGTTTTTGAGAGATAAAAACCATACAATGTATGAAGGTTTCAAGGTGTTTTAAATGGAGATTTGGTTAATGTTTTGGGTCGGCCATTGCATGGCTGAATCTTATTGTTATTATGGCTAAGGGTTGATCATAAACCATATATAAATGTTGGAATATGTGAATAAAAAAAACCATAGGGTTCGGCCATGAGCATGGCCGAACCCCATGGACCATTTTATGGGTTATTTGGAGTTAAGAACATGGCTGGAAATTATAAATGGTTATATTCTTTTGATTAAGGAATCACATATGTTTATCTTTGGACTTAGCATTAAGTAAATAATCAGTCATTATAGATGAAGGAAAAAGGGACAAAATCAGTTTGGTGAGGTTCGGCCATGTAGTATGGCCGAATCCCACTAATGGATAATTAGTGGATTTAGTTTCTTTGAAGTGGTTAACTTGTAATATGATTTGTCAAATCAAAATGGAGATTTATGAAGGACTAAAAGGACCAAAATTTAAGATGGTGAGGTTCGGCCATGTTGTATGGCCGAACCCCACTAAGGTGGATTTGTTTTGGACATTGGTTGTTAGCAATATTAAACAAGGGTTTAGGCTAGTGGCAATATTGTAAATATGTTATGAAATGATCAAAGGACTTGAAAGAGGGGTCAAAACCAAAGTGGTAAGGTTCGGCCATGTTGTGTGGCCGAACCCTACCAAGGAATGTTTGTAGTTTGAGGTGTTTAAATTAAATTAATTGGATGGTGTTGGAGTGATCAAATTCAAGTAGGTAAGGTTCGGCAATGGTCTATGGCCGAACCCCACAAGGTGGTTTTTGGGACTTAGATTTAATTGGAAATCAAATGGATTGTATCTTGACTTGTTGTTATATAAACAAGGTAACGGGACTTCTTGAACGGTCCGCAAATCGTGAACGGGTGACGGTTTAAGAAGAGCGGATATTTCTAAGTGACTTTTGTGTAGGTTTCCTACCTCTTTGTAACCACACTCTATAGTTGGTTTTTATCTTGATTTTTATGAGATATGTGTTAAACTATTATGTTTCAATGTGGATTTGAATGTTAAGATTTATTTACAAATGGCATGTATTCATAGACATCTCATGCATGGCATGGGGTGATGGTTATGTAACCGGAGGGTCCACACTCTGTCGAGGCGATTGAACAACCTACGTGGAGGTATTTTGATGATGAGAATCCCATCAAGAGGAAACCGAAGGTTCCACACTCCGTCGGGGCGTCCGAACAACCTATGTGGAGGTACCTTGATAATGAGAATCCCATCAAGAGGAAGCTATGTATACTTGTGATGGGTGGGACTCATTACATTTGCATACATACATAGCATTGTTTTTGTAAGATTTTGATGATCATGTATTATTATGTTATATGCATGTTTTTGTACTAACCTTATGGTAGCCCTAATCGGAAGACCTACTGGGTGCGTTGTTCTAACGCCCTATTTCTATCCTTAGTGGATGACACAGGAAAGGGAAAGGTCGAGGATCGCGAAGGAAACCAAGCATAGGAGCTTGGGCATTTGAATGGTTTTATTTATGGATATTTTGTTTAAGTTTACATGGACATGTAATTTGTTAATTAGATATGGGCATGTAATAACTTAGTAATATTTGCTATGGTTTGGAATGAATGTTTAAGTTTTAGATAACTTCGGATAAATGACCATGTACTTTGCTATCTAATAAAATGGAGTAGATTTAGGTTCCATTATAATCCGCAGTTAGAATAAGTGTTATTCCGCAAAGTTTTTACTTTACTATGTGAAAACCGTTCTCATGGACTTAGTCCATGATCACATAGGTTTGGCCAGTTAAGGGTCGGACTTTAGAAGTCCGGACTTAACTCGCGTCGTGACATCCCGCTCTTATCACTTGTTTATTTTTTTAAAAAAAATAGACTCCGATTATAGTGAAAAAGGGCGGGGTGTTACATGCCTAATCCACCTCACCTAATCAGTAGTCTCCCTGACCATCTCTGGTCCTGACATCACTGTACCACTGGCCTCTGTTCAACACAAGGGTGATCTGCACGCCATGCCAAACAAGGCCTCATGTGGTGCCATCTTGATACTAGACTGATAGTTGTTGTTGTAAACGAACTCAACCCGATGTAAATGATTTCCCAGCCACTGCCATAATCCAAAACAAAAGTTTGGAGTATATCCTCTAAGATCTGATTGGTCTGCTCTGACTGACCATCTGTCTAGGGGAGGAGATCTGTACTGAAACATAACTGTGTGCCGAACTCTTTCTGCAAACTGTGCTAGACCCGAGAGACAAACCTCGGGTCCCGGTCTGAAACAATTGACTTAGGCACACCATATAGTCTGACAATGTCCGTCAAATATATCTGACTAAGAGTCTCAAGAGAAACTATTGTCTTTATACCAATAAAATCGGTCAACTTGGTCAATCGATCCACTATGACCCACACAGTCTCCGAGGAGATTTCGGTAAACCACTCACGGAAGTCCATAATAATGTGGTCCCATTTCCAATCGCGGACCGGGAGTGGCTGCAACTTACCAGCGTGTAACACCCCAATTTCTCAATGAAGTGGAAATTTACAAAAATGCCCCTGAGTTGTTAAAATAATTATTTTGTGATGTTAAGTAAGGAAATAGTGGGGCCTATTGCTCAAATTAAAATCATATGAGCACATTATGAATGTTAAGTTTGATTGGATGGGTAATTTTCATCATTTGGGTAAAAAATGGCTAAATGGGTCAAAGGGCCCAAATGGGACCCATCGGGTCTTACTGGATTATTTGACCGTTTTGTGAATTTAAATTAAATGGAGTTAGGCTGATTTGATTGGAAATCAAGTGGAGGAAAAATGGGTAGGCCTGACCCATATGTAAAAACCAGTTACAAATGACCAAAATACCCATAATTGGGTCATGGAGTCAAAAACGGGTCAAAGAGCTAAAGGGGGACCCAGCGGGTCAGGTTGACTTTGTTGACCACAGCCGACCGTGTGGGCCCACAGATGAGTTCAATGGTGAGTTAAATCAGGTTAAGTGGAATTGATTTTATTTAATTTGAATTAAGAATGAGTTGACTTAAGTGTAATTAATATATGGTGTTTAATATGGTGAGTTAAGCCATTGAGTTGGGTGAGTCAAAGTGGAAGTCAAATGGGCTGTAAATTCAGTGAGTTAAGTGGAATATGAGGAGGTGTGGTGATCTCAAACAAACCCAAAACAACTCCCACACGTTGGGGACTTGTTATGGTGAGTTTCATGCAAAACATTAAATGGGAATATGGGGGGTTTCTATTCCATTTGGAAACCCCAAGCCTTCAACATTGGAATGCCAATGGGTGCATTTGTTGGTAGCAAGTGTCCCATTGGTTTAGGTAAGAATTGATGAGGAAGTGGAGGGGTTTTGAGAGCTGAATTATTAAAGGAAACAAACACAATCTTGGCCGTTTTTCACCATTGAAAAGCCAAGATTCTCCATCTCTCTCTCCCTCTCTCCAATTCGTTTTCTTAAGTGGAACAGCAGAGGTTTTTGGCACCAATTATTCAAGCTTAAACCAGCAAGGAATTAAGGAAGAAAGGAAGAAATAAAAGGAAGAGGGCAAGGAGCAAAGGCAATAAGAAGAGCTTGGAATTTGGTAAGTGTTTCATGGACTTTTGGATTAATAAAGTGGGGTATGTATTGGGCCATGGTCATGGCCGAATACACCAATGTTTAACCTTGATTAATGGAGGTTTAGAAATGACAAAGATGACCATTGGGTTCGGCCACCATGAAGGGCCGAACCCCATGTGAAAGATTGCTTGGTTTTCATGTTTGGAAACATGAAAACCATGGGTTTTATGGACTGTTTTCATGGATCATTTTATGGATGCGTATGTGATTTAAGATAGAATTATTTTTACTGATATGGTCGGCTAAAACATGACTGAACCATGTTAAGGTTGTGGGTAAGTTGTAGAGTGTAATCAAGGCATTGGTAGCAATGGCATGTTTGTAAATAAGGGTCACAATCATGAATTGGTGGACTTAGACTCAAAAATGGGAATCAAATAAAGTAAGGGATTAAAGTTGGTCCATGATGTATGTGAATAAGGTGACGGATCTCTGTGACGGTGCACGACTGTGAGCGGTGACCGGATAAAGCCTAAGAAAGAACGGACGCTGAAGTGATTCTTCAGTAGGTTTCCTACCTACTTGTAACACAGATTTACCCCAGTTTTCTTATGAGATTCTTGTTTTATTATATGTGTTTCAAATGATGTATTATGCATTAACAAATGGCATACAGGCATTGGTATCTCATGCATAGACATGGGATTATGAATGAGGTTCTACAGTGTTTCAAGTTATGAGTTACGTCCATCCTCGGTGGTGCAAGTTACGCCAGGAGGAGTAACATGATGATCATAGTCACAATGGTCTCCTTAGGCGATGAGAGTCCCGCCAGGAGGATTAATATGGGATATGAATCAAGTCAATGATGAAGAGATGGAAGTGTATTGTAATTTACCTTGTCGGTACGAGGCACGTCAAGTGATGGCTATGAATGTACATGATGGGAGAGACTCATTGCATGTGCATACTTCATAGCATTGTTTTACCTGTTTTTACTAATCACTATCTCGTCTAACGGTCCATCCAAAAGGTCCATTGCCACTGGCCACAACATTCTCAATGCGATGCACCTATTTTCTGTCTGCTGAGCTCTCAAAGCTCTATCATAAATCCTTGGTTGAACAACCATGCTGCAAAGTCTAGATGCTCTATATTCACCGATCAGACTTGATAAGGTTGTTCTCGTTCTTCGACTAAAGGCGTATGCAACTACGTTTGCCTTATCGGGGTGGTAAGACAACACGAAGTCGTAGTCACCAAGGTATTCAATCCACCGTCTTTGTCTCATATTCAGCTCATTTTGTGTGAATAGATACTTTAGGCTATGATGATCTGAGAAAACCTCGAACCTCTCCCCATATAAGTAATGTCTCCAGACCTTAAGTGCAAAAACTACAGCCGCTAACTCTAAGTCGTGAGTATGGTAGTTCTATTCATGGGTCTTAAGCTGTCTTGAGCCATAAGTTGTCTTGACCACATAGCCACCGCCTCTCTCTGTTACTATCAACACTGGAGTGGAAGTCAAACTCTCTTTCAATCTCTTGAAGGCAGTCTCACAAGATTCATCCTAGACGAATTGCAGATCCATGCTGGTTAACCTTGTCATAAGTGTGGCAATCTTAGAGAAATCCTTGATAAACCGCCAGTAGTAACCCGCAAGACCCAAAAAGCTGCGGATCTCAGTCACACTTTGTGGTCACACCCAACTCAGAACAGCCTCAACCTTAGCCGAATCCATTCCTTCCTCCCGAGCGATCATTCTGACTTTCAGCTGTTGTGGCCAACTGAAATGCCTCGCTCAAGGTGTGAACAGGCTGATATCTTAAGAAGTCGTGGAGTGAAATGAGAAAACGACCCAAGAATCGTGAGACTTTGGGTCTCAGTCTCAAGCAAGTTGGCTCTGGTAGAAACGCGATAGAACTCTTTTGTGTAGTCACAAACTGCACGATTTCCCTGACGACAATTCTGATATGACTCGAAAAGGACTTGTTCATAATTAGCAAGAAAGAAGTGAGTCCGCAATAACTCTCTCATTCGCGTCCATGAATTGATATGATGCTTCTCCCATCACTTTCGGCCGGCTTGCAGCTGTTGCCACCATAAGGATGCTCTGCCCATGAGTTGGTAGGCTATTAGCTTTACTTTCTTCGCCTCATCGATTTCCATGCAATCGAAGAAGAGTTCGACTTCAGAGAACCAGTCGAGGAAGCTTTCGACATGTAGTTGACTATTGAAAGATGGTAAGCTCATCTTTGGACGGTATTTTCGATTAGTATCGTTGTCCGGAGACTCACGGTTGTCTTCTGACTCCTCATCGCTAGATTTATACTCGGGTCAAACTGGGTGTCTCCTACCATGATTGTCGCGATCACGTCGATTGTTGCAGTTGAGGAGTTGTTGCATCATCACTCTCAAATCTTCGATAAAGTGTTGAACTGCATTCATCTCAGTCCTAGTGATAAGCTGATTGTCTTCAGGATTGGGAGTCGCAGCCATGGATTTTTGTTTTTTTATTTTATTTTTTGAATCTAGGCTCTGATACCACTTGACGCAGCGGGGGTTGGGTTTAAAAAAAAAAAGGAGTCTGGGTAATGGTTTAGATAATTGGAATAAGTTGGGATCAATGGAGTTAGTTAAAAGGGAAAGAAAGAGTGGATAGGTTTAATTAGCTAATAGGATGTAATGGTTAGAAATTGGTCTCGGTCAAAGAGGCTTGGGAAATTGAATGGGTTGTTGGCAGATGAGTCAGGAACGATGGTGGCTAGCAGTCTCGGCTAAGTAAACAAGGCAAGTGGAATAATGGTTTGGATTTAAGTGGAGGACGATGGGGGTTGTTGGAAGAATGGGCTAAAGGGTGGCTAGGTTTAGGTACAGGGTGTAACACCCTTGAATTTCAAAGTTATCAATTTATATGAATTTATTCATATTTACGTAATTGCCATTGTGTTATACTTGAGTTGAATTTAAATGGGTCAATGGTTCAATCAAGACCCAATGGTTAGTAGTTTTGATTACAAAACAAATAAATGGATAAGATGAACTTAAACGGGTCAAGAATCATAATTGGATCAAATTTCGTTAAATGGGTCAAAATGGCCAAATTGGATCAATGGGGCGGGTGTGACTTTGTTGATCACTAAGTAAGTACAAGATTGATTAAATTGGGACTGATTGGATTTTGAAAATGGAATTAATAGTTGAGTTAAATGAGTGAGCTGATTTAGAATAATTATAGTGAGTGAGTTGATTAAAATAAATTTAAGTAAGTGAGTTGTTAAATAAGTTTTAATTAAGTGGTGTGTGAAGTGAAAGAGTTGATGATTCAAACTCACATCACTCCACACGTTGAAGGGCAGCTAGAGGGGGGTGGGGGAGTTTCATCTCAAAGATTAAACCCCCACTCATAGTCTTTAATGAGAAGTTATTCAAATCCAAATCATGGGACGTTGGTTGCATGAGACATTGCATGCATGTAACGGCTACTAAGGAGATAAATGGGGTGGCTATTTTGAGAGTTACAAATGCAAGGGTAATGTGAGATGATAATGAGAAGAAGGAGCCAAGGAGGGGAGGTTACACCAACAACCATGCAAGGAGACGTTGGAGGAGGGGAAGAGTTTCATCTTAAGATGAAACTCCAATTTGAATTGTTAATGAGAGAAGGAAGGTATTAAGAAGTGGAGGTTACACAAGTCCCACCAGCAAGGGAAGTTGGGAGCATGAGAAGGTTTCATCTCATGATGAAACCCCCAAGTAACATAAGGTTTTGGGTTAAGACAATGGGAGTTACACAAGGTTAATTTTGGGCTGAATTTAAGTAGCCAAAGGGGTTTTCATTTTACTCTCTCTATCTCTATCTTCCTTGGACTGTTATCATCTCTCTAAGATCAAGAACACCAGCTGGTTACTGATATGAAATCAGTCCTTGGTTGATTTATTTCACCAAGACAAAAGCATACATTGAGCAAAGGAGTTGGCATCAAGGTTTCCCATCCAAAGCCAAAATTCTTTCTCTCTCTCTCTCTCTCTCTCTCTCTCTCTCTCCCTCTCTCTCTCTCTCTCAAATCCTTGTCATCTGGTTGAATTATCTCAAGGAGCTTGCAACAAGATCAGTTTCAGCCCAAAGAACAGTAAGAGAGAAGGAGAGGTCAAGGAAATAAAGGGTCAAGAAAGGAGTCAAAAGAACCGAAGGAGACGTGGTATTCGTAAGTGCATTTTGAACCCTTGTTTAATAGATTGGTTAAGAAAATGAGATCTGGCCAGATCGATCAATGGTTTAAATATAGGATTATGATGTTTAAAAGTGGTAAAATATGAACCATAGGGTTCAGCCCTTTGGATGGCCAAACCCCATGGGAAAACTTGGTGATTTGTATGATGTTTGAGAGATGAAATTCATATTATGTAATGAAGTTCTTTTAAAGGATTTTAAGGGGAGATAAGGTCACTGATTTTGACCAGTTATTACATGGCTGAGTTATGTGGTTATTAAGCTAAGTGCTGATAAAAAATTATAGACAAATATTGGAGGGTTTACATCAAGGAAACCTTGGGGTTAGGCCATGTGTATGGCCTAACCCCATGGACTGTTTTTTATGGTTATTTGAGTTAAGTGTAGGATGGATATTATGTAATCATTATGTGCTTTGATTTAAGAATAAGATAGGTTTATCTATGGACTTAATATAAGAAATTAATTAGCCATCAAAGATGATAGATGATGGACCAATTGAATCAAGAGAACCATTGGTTCGGCCATGTGTATGGCCGAACCCATGGACCATTTTTATGGACTGTTTTGGTTGAATCAAAAGGTTTCAAGTTTGAATATTATGGAACAATATGAGGTGTTTAAAAAAGGGTACCAAGTGAGCATTTGGACAAGTCGTGGTTCGGCCATTTCATAGAAAGGATCGCTGATTTTAATGTTAGTAAAATTATTTATTGGTAGCAATGGCATAAAGGTAATTATTGAGGAAATGATCAAAAATGGTATGATCATGGGATTGGATGTATGGACCCAAACCAATATGGTGTGGTTCGGCCATGTAGTATGGCCGAACCCCACCAAGTGATATTTTGTGGATTGAGGTTGTCAATAAGTTATTTGGATGCTGTTAATCCAAATTAAGAGAGACCAAATAGTAAATAGGTGAGGTTCGGCCATGGGGTATGGCCGAACCCCACATAGTGCATTTTTGGGACTTAGACCAAGTTGGAATTACATAATGAATGTTTGATTTGCTGCTATGTAAATAAGGTATCGAGACTTGCTTGAACGGTGCACAAGTTGTAAACAGGAGACGGTTCAAAAGAATGGTCAAACAAAGTAATTTAGTGTAGGTTTCCTACCTTTATTGTAACCACAATTTCATATGTTGTTTTATGTTGATTTCGATAACTTATATGATTGTAAAGTTATGTTTCTAAATGACATGTTTGCATAGACATCTCATGCATGGCATGGGATGATGGTGTTGTAACCGAAGGCCACACTCCGTCGGGGCATCCGAAAGACCACTGTGGGGTACCCTAATGATGAGAATCCCATCAGGAGGAATCCGAAGGCCACACTCCGTCGGGGAGTCCGAAAGACCACTGTGGGTTACCTTGACGATGAGAATCCCGTCAAGTGATGTCTATGTTGAATGGTGATGGGTGGGACTCATTACATGTCCATTTCATACATAGCATGTTTTTATGGAATTTTGTCACACATGTATTATTATTATACTATTTGCATGTTTTTTACTAACCTTGTGGTAGCCCTATTCGGAAACACTAGTGGGCGCGTTGATCTAACGCCCTATCCATACCCTTAGTGGATGACGCAGGGAAATGGAAGAACGTGGATCGAGAAGAAAACCAAGCATAGGAGCTTGGGCACTTTGAATGGACTTGAATGGACTATTTATGGATTTGTTATTTGAATTATATGGACAATGTAATTTGGTAACTAGTTTGGTTGGCATGTAATAAGTAGTTAAGTAGATGCTATGGCTTGGTTTATTTTGGATGGTTGGATTGAATGGTAGATTAATATTATTTAGTAATTTTGGAGAATAAGATCTTGTATTTTGCTATCTAAGAATGGAAAATTGGAATAGTCATAGGTTCTATTATAACCTCAGTTAGATTAAGATTAAGTTAATTCCGTAAGTTGTATTTGTACCATGTGTGGATCATTCTTATGTACTTAATCCATACGCACATGGATTTGGCCAGTTAAGGGTCGGACTTTAGAAGTCCGAACTTAACTCGCGTCGTGACACTCTACCCCGATCACTTGATTATGATATTTAAAAAAAAATAAACTCTGAAAATTAGAGTGAAAAGGGCGGGGTGTTACACAGGGAACAGTAGTAGTTGACAAGGATGATTAACTGAATGACTTATGAAGATGGAGAAGGAATAGACGGTGGAGATAGAGGGGTTGCTGGTTGGCAGAAGGGTGGAGAAAGCGGTGACAGTGAGAGCACAAACCTGGCTACAATATGAGGACTGTAACAGTCCTGGAGTTGCAGATCGGGGGAAAAATCCAACCTTCTACTTGTAGGTAGAGGAAGGAAAAGACAAACTCGACGGGTTGCAAACGAACGCCGGCGTGAGAAAAACCCAAAGAGAAATCAACACATACAATGCACAACAGAGAGGAATCTCAAATTTATTTCATTCAATTAATCCTATATTACAATCTACAAAAGGGGGATTTTTATATACAACTCTAATCATCAAAAACAGAAAACAAAAATACGTAAGGAAAGAAGAAATAAAAAGAAAGGAGAAAGCAATTTCAGTGATTGCCGCTCTTGTCGGTCTCTTCTGTCGTCTTCATCGGCCATGATTTCCTTCATGTAAAGACGGTGGAGAGAAAGGAAAAAAGAAGAGAAGGGAAAGTAGGGAAAGAAGGGGAAAGTTGGAAAAATGCCCCTTTGTATTTGTTGGTGGCTTTTGAGAGTCGTGTGTGTCACATGTGGACACACACATGCTGCATCAAAATGAGATCTACAAAGTCATAGGATAGAAGGTGATTACTTATCTCGGTTTAGAAGGTGCAGAGAAGGTAGATAGATTGGCACCTGACGCCTATTTTATGGAGCAGATTAGAAGTCTTCAAACTAGAGTTGAAGAAAAGTCAAGCAAATATGGAATGACGATTGATGAAGCCAGGAAACCAGGTCAAGTTGATCCAATCAGGTTCCTGTGAGCGAATTGAAAGGCAAAAGATGGCAGAGGAGATGGAGAAAGGCCTCTTTTCATCAGAAACCCACATGACACGATCCTCAGCCAAGGCAAAGGGAAATTGTATCTTAATAATCAAATCCCAAATAGCGCGAAGAGAATCCGAAGGGGGGGGGGGGGGGGGGGGTAGGCAAATTCCAACATCCATTACAGATGAAAGAACCAACAACAGTGTCTTCACGAAGGCCCAAGTCAAGGATGGAGGTGAGACCCAGTTGTTCCTTGAGAATGAAGCTGGGGTTTAAGCCCCGGATCTAACCAGAAACGTGTCGACATCTCATTTCCAATAGAGTGGATGATGAAGGATTTAGCAAAATCAAGAACAACCAGGATAGATTTCCAACCCCATCAACCATATCTATTGGGCTTGATGGCCCAGAAGTTTTTTTTTTTTTTAAGTACTTAGCATGGATCCACTTGATCCAGTGGTTGTCCTTTTTATAGCAATGCTCCAAACTTGCTTCATGAGGCAGACTATGTTAATGGAAGTGATACTTCTGATGCCAAAATTGCCACTGGATTTCAATTTGCAGATGTTTTACCAAGCCACAGTGTGCACCTTGCGGCCATCCTTGTTGCCCCAAATGAAGCTACGCATGATTTTTTCAATGGCAAGAGTGCAAGTCTTGAGGATAAACAAAGTATTAGCGCAATAGATATGCATATTGTTAATGAAAGATTTGATGAGTTCACCCGGCGAGCAAGAGAGATGGAAGAGGAATTCCAAGAATCCACTTTCCTCCAAAATTTAGAAATGAGATCAGTAGAGATGTTCTGACCTTTAAAACATGCCATTAGACTCTAGATGTACAGTAAATTAATAGAAATTTATTTATAATTTTTTTTTAAATTTAGTTCAATTTGAATCCTCCATGGATCCTAGGTATATAATTATCGGGCAAGTTAAGTTTGGACGGGAGATTCGCTTTTACGTATAAGGCCAAAGTAAATTTCGTATCTCGCTTTTTCTGCTCTACCTCACTTCGATAATCTATCGTCAGATTTCATTCTCAAGTCCCTGTCGTGACCTCTTTTGAGGAGCGATTAGGGTTTGGATTAGCCCTAATCGTCTTCTTGTTCATTAAAATTTTAATCCTTTGGTCGATCTATTTATCGTATCAACGTTCAACAACCTTGATCGATCGATCTCTCTAATTAAGGTTTTGTTAGGGTTTGCTAGAAATCCCTAATTTCCACTTGCATCCAATGGTGGAAAGCGAGGAATTCCTCTCAAATAAGGTGTGCATCAACGAAAGGCTAAGAGACGACGAGCTGCGAGCGATCCTGGAGAGGTTAGAGAGCAGCAAGGACAAAGACGCATTTGGGCTTGTCTGCAAGCGCTGGCTCCATCTCCAGAGCTCCGAGCGCAAAAGGCTCTGTATGAGAGCGGGTCCACTATATCTGCTACGACTCTGCTTTAGATTCTCTCGCCTCATAGAGCTTGATCTCTCCCAATCTGCTTCTAGATCTTTCTACCCTGGAGTTACAGATTCCGATCTTACCATTGTCGCTGCCAACTTGGTTTACTTGCGCTTTGTCTATCTTAACAACTGCAAAGGTCTGTTGTGATAGATCGATCATTTGATCCTTTCTGAATGCATATTCCTCAAAAGAGATAGTTTATCTTCTCTTTTGTGTTGTTCTCTGTCTATGTTTTTTATTTTGGGCAGGTAAGAAGCACGTTCTTCGCCTAAGTGTTAGTAGTAGATCACTCTTTCTCGACTTTACTAATTTGTGTACAATTTTTTTATATGAAATTATCCGTCAATTTTTTTCCAAGCAACCATTAATCATAAAATCCCTTATTTTTTCTATTTTTATTCATTTTCTGCATGAATATCTTCTATTTTTTATTAATAACATGATAATAGTAGATCACATCTTTGAAATTCATCAAATTTAATCTTAAAATCTGTTGTTACTAAGTTTTTAGTCCTTTTTGTATGATTTTTTTTTTCACTAAAACTACAAGGACATGTGAAAGCTTTCAAAATTCTCAAATTAAATATTGAAATTCTTTTTTTTCTCTTTACTTTAGCCCTTTTTAATAAAACTTTCATATTTTCCTTGATAACAAGGAATTTGATCACAATCATTTATTTTCAAAATTATTTGATGGTCACTTCGAACTGCGAACTCTTAAACTAGACTAGTAAGATGCTTGCATGCAATTGGAATTATTAAATAACACTTCACTTTGTTTTCTTTTATAAATTGTGCTAAATGAATCATTTTTATGGGAACATGAAGTGCTTTGCCTGCCCCTGTATATCATCACATGGGCTGATGGGAGCACGCAATGATAATCTCGTTGTTAACTCCACTATGGACTTTAAAACCCTATTCATCCAATCATAGTCTGCCAACGGATTTCTATATCCACATGATTATCCATCCATCAGATGATTTTTGGTTTATTTATTTATTTATTTTTATTTTCTATTTTTATTTTGTATGTCGAAAAGAATGTTGTTAGCAATGGTTGGGTAACTAGAAATCCAATAGGGTTGGAGTGATGGCTTAGAACCCACTTCTGAAATGAGGTATTGAGTTCAATTCCCACTCCCCCAAAGTGCCACTCCCCATAATTTTATTGTGTGGGTAGGGAGGTTTGCACATGCCCCAAGGATTAGTCAGGTGCTCTATATAAGAGGCTTGGACACCTTGGTCTTAAAAAAAATGGTTGGATCACTAGGAGAACAACTTCTAATCTTGTAACAGATGCTTGCTCAAAGGGTTAAATGTTAACCAGTTATGCTATTGTTGTCAATGTTAGGTTTGAAAGGAAAGTAGAATTCAAAAACTTGATCTGAAACAGGTGGAATGAAGTTTAAATGATGATGACATGAACTTTTGCACTATTCGGTTTGCTTTCTGTGATTGTGCAGTGTAGTTCAACACCATCATGGACATCATATACTAATCATCTGTTCCCCTTAGAAGTTGGTTACTCAGATACACAAGGACAGACATTTGAGATGAGTTATAGCTTATGTGTGTTTGTTGGTTCATTTCAGCAGGCTATATCTATCATTTTGCTCGTTTAGCTCTCTACATTCATAATGTTTAGAGACTCACCTGAATGTTCATGTGCTTATTTGTTTGCCTTGATTTTTTAAATGCTTAGTGAAGTTCCTTATTGTGGTTAGTCTCTGACCTCTGCACTAGTTGTACTTAATGGAAAAGCGTAAGAGGAGTTGATTAATGACTTCTGAGTTTTTGTGAGAGAAGAGGTTTTCATTCTCATAGTGAATTAACCTTGGTTTGAATAGGAGTTGAGCACTGGTATTTTTTTCATTCCCACGTAATTATTTCCAACAGGGTTTTTATCCTAGTCATTCATTTCACATAGATGTTCTACTTTTATTATATTTTACTGTTCTACCCTTTATTAAGAGGCAAAAATGATCGCATGCTGGTCATATCATGATTTGCTCATCTCCTATGTTGACTATGTTTTGTGGTTTTACAGGCATCACAGATGTTGGACTGATGGCACTTGGAAATAGTCTGCCATCTCTGCAAGGACTTGATGTTTCCAACTGCAGAAAGCTAACAGATAAGGGATTGGTGGGAATTGCGAATGGATGCCACAGTTTGAAGAGCTTGCATCTTGCTAACTGCAAATCTGTTACTGATGGATTATTAGAAGCTCTTTCCAAAACTTCTTGTCATCTGGAAGAGCTGGGAATGCAGGGATGCATCAAAATAACCAACTCTGGACTCTCTTCTCTTGTAGAAAGGTGCCGCCAAATCAGGCTTCTGGATGTTAATAAATGTAGCAAGATTGGAGATGATGGGGTTGTGAAGGTCTCCAAGTTCTGCTCTTCACTGAAGACCCTAAAGCTATTGGATTGCTGCGAAGTTGGGGATAAATCCATATATTCCTTGGCGGAATCCTGTAAGAATCTTGAAACTCTAGTGATAGGTGGATGCCGAGGAGTCTCTGATGAATCCATAAAAGCTCTTGCCAGTACTTGCAGTTACAATTTGAAGACCTTACGAATGGATTGGTGTTCAAACATATCTGATTCTGCTTTGTGCAATGTCCTGTCACATTGCAAAAAATTGGAGGCCCTTGATATTGGGTGCTGTCATGAGATATCTGATATAGCTTTTCGAGGATTGGAGAGAGGTGGATTTGAATCAGGTTTGAAGGTTTTGAAGGCTAGTAACTGCCCTAAGATCACAGTTTCTGGGATAGCCATGCTATTGGAATTCTGCAAGTCCCTAGAATACCTCGATGTCAGGTCATGCCCTCACGTATCGAAGGAAGGTTGTGATCAAGCAGGATTGCAGTTTCCTGAATATTGTAAAGTAAATTTTACTGGTAGCTTATTGGAAATGGATGCATTTGTGGTTGGCACTCTTTAAAATTAAAACTAGTTTCAGTATGTGGGATAAAATTCTTTAGTCAGCAGCTTCAAGCAGTTTGCTACAACAGCGGTGAGTATTTCCCAAGTGTTTCATGATTGTATCTATGGTTCTGTTGTCCAAATTATTTAAATCTATTGGTCCTTAATTGAAGCGAATGGAATTTCTGTGCACCTGGCAATTACATGAAAGCTCTGCTGGTGACGGTAGAATTACGTGTCAAGAGAAGAGAGAGGGCCCACAAATAGGTGGGCACAAGAGAGTGGCTGCTTTTAGGCTGTGAAATAACGTTAGAATTAGATCACTTGGCAATAAGATAAGGCTCATTGGTGTTGCAAATCAGTGTTGGTTGTTAGGGATGCAAATTGGGCACATTGGTGTTGCAAATCGGTGTTGGTTGTTAGGGATGAAAATTGGGCAGGTATAGTCCGAATCCACACGAGAAAATCTAAAAAGATTCGGTTTGAGTCAAGGTCATTTTTAGACCCAAATTATGAGCCTCGAATTAGAATCAGGTCGAACAGTGGCCTAGTATATGAATGTCGAAGTTTTTCTTCAAAGCCCAAATTTTAACCAAATTTTTGTAATATATAATTATATTTTATAGAATACTACAAAAGCTTTCTTATAATCCAACGGCTAAAGAAAGCAAAACAAAAAACTTTCGTATCAGCCCTAAGAAAGACTTAGCTTGGATAAGCTCGTATAAAAAGTTCTGGGCTTGGGTCCTACAAATATGATTTTGGTTGGGCTCGAGTTTGACTAATCTGAGTTAATCTAGGCTCAGGGTTGGGCTTAGGCTCTTAAATTGAAATTTAGATCTCGGTTTGGGCAAGCTCAAAACTCAGCCTGACCCACTTGAGTTGTTACTCTTAATGGATGTAAAAATTTAAAAGAAGTTAGTATGTTCAAATCTGCTCGGCCCAACAAATTTAAATTAAATGAAATAAATAAATAGTCAAAATGGAGTTACGTTTCAACTATTTAATTTCTTTTTATATAAAAAAATAAGAAAATCTATTGAAATGTGTTTTTTTAATTATAGTATCTGAAAGTTCTCGGTGTATTAGAATACGGGTCAAAATTAACCTTAGAGGGGGAGGGGAGGGATAAATAGGGCAATCACCAAATTAGATGGTCTTTAAATAAGATTAATCAAGTGTGTGATAAAAGAGTGCTAATTTAAAAGAGCAATCACACAAATAAAGACCAAACACACACAACACAAGATGTATAGTGGTTCGGTTTAAACAAACCTACATCCATTGTTGGACTCATCCAACCTTGGATTATCCCAAATACACTGTGGGGAATTACGCCCTCACGAATAGAATAAGACTTCCACATATCTAATTGATTGAGAATTTCACCCAATTGCCTAGGGTTTTGAAAGTTCGACCAAACCTCGGTTTATGTCCTTATCCCTCTATTTTTTTATAGTGGTTCAAGCTTTCTTGCCTTACTCCACTTCACAAGATGATAATTTAAAAATAAAATCAATACTACGAAGCACTTGCCTTTTGATAGCTCAAACTTGTAGATGTGTGCTTCTTGAAGATGTCATTCCCAATGTGATGTCGACGATGTCGAGGATGTGTCTTGTATATGCTCAATCACAATCCTTAGGTAAGGTCTCTAGGATTTAAGATATGTAAGTTGATCCGAGATGGTTTTCACTCTCTCACTTAATCACAACCAAGAGGTTGATTGGATTTTCTAATTGATTCACCTATGTGAGTGCATGGAGAGGTTGGGAGAGGTTTGGGATCACTAGTGATGCCTTACGATGTTCCAAGTTGAAAGGTCCAACTCCACTCATAAGAGTTTGTAGTATATAAATGCAAAGAAGAGAATTCTGAGTTGTTACGGGAGATTGGTCGCCACCCACAATCGGTCGTGGCCACCAAAAGAGCCGTTGGAATGTTACCGTTGAGGTTTGAGTGCGTTTCCACCAGAAACATTCTGGACACTGGCGATTGATTGTCACTCATGATTGATTGTGCTGACAGTTTTTTTAGTAAAACTGCTCTCTACTAAAATAGCCATATCTTGGGCTCCCGAACTCCGATTTGAATGTTCTTTGGCTCTATGAAAATATTTGTCAATGATCTATCCAACCATGGTGGTTTTACCAGTTGATTACTACGTTTGGTTGGTCGAAATAGTCTCACAAGTCATGACATTTTGACTATCATGAGTTTTCCAAAGAAATGTTTTAAGAAGCTCCAAGGCCATGGCCCATTCCCGCTAGGCTTGCTTATAATTTACCAATGTGTGTTCTAAGCCTAGGGAATGTCCTCCTAAGGTGTTGGGTTCACCCTAATGTCAACTTCAAGTCCAGCTGTTGTCTTGTCTTTGCGATCGATTGATCGCTCACACGATAGTATCGTCAAGTTTCCAGACGATTAATCTTGACCACGATATCAGTCACCAATGTATCGTCCTAAGACAACTGGAGTTTGACAGTCCATTCCAACTAGTACCTTCGATTTTCCAGACGATTGATCGCTACACCACGATTGATCGTCTGTTGTCACTAGCGATTGATCGCCGACACGTTGTGTCGTCCTGACAGCAACTTCAATAGTTTGAAACTTAAGTCCATTGATCTTAGTTTTGTGTCAAACATCCATTAGGCTTAATAGATTATCTAGATGTGATGCCTAAGCCTAGGCATAAGATTCTAAGGTGTGGGTTCCACCTATAGTTATCTATGGCCAATTACCTTTGTGTGATTGCCATACACTTTGGCGATGCTTGATCTTCCTCTTGATTTTTAGTCTTCACCACCACTTGACTTTCTTTCATGCTTCAATATTCCAAGTCAAGGCTTCTCTAGTGTTATATAATTTGACAAACAGGGACTCGGCCAGCCGGGGCACTAACAATATCAATAATCTTTAATTTATTTTTAAGATTAATTTTCTTATAAATTAATATATTATTAAAATTAAATTGGGTCCCGAATTAAATTGAGTTACAAGAATTTTGTGACTTGATTGAAAGTCCCAGTGCTAGAACACGATTGACAGTAGAGGAAGAGGAGGAGGAGGATGGGGGGGTGGGTGGGTTGAATAGGGCAATCTACAAATTTGTTGGTCCTTTAAAAATTCCTTGATTAATTAACCAATTTGCAGCGGATACAAGTCAATCAAGTGTGTGTGTTAGCAATTGTGATTTAAACAAGAATTCAAGCAATTAGCTCTAACGCTATAAGACCAATATAAAGTGGTTCGAAGTAAACCCTCATACATCCACTGATGGAGTCACCCAACCTTGGGCTATCTCAAATTCACTAAGTGGGGAATTACACCCACACTAACATATTAAGACTTCCACCTAACCAATTGATTGAGACTTTTACGCAAAACCATTACCTAGAGTAAACCCTCTATTTTTTATAGTGGTTCAGGAGAACACCCTCTTTAATCCACTTCACAACAAGATGATTTAAAACAAGAAATTAAATCAAATAGCAATTGCCTTAGGAGCTTTGCAATGTGTAGATGTGCTTCTCAAAATTCGTTCCCAATGTGATCTCGCAAGATGACGATGAAGCGCTGAGTGTAGAGCAATCACAAGAACTTGGGACGCCCTGTAGGAAATTGATTCACCAATGTCTATCCTAGAGTGTTTGCCTTTGCCCTCTCTCTCTCTCTCTCTCTCTCTCTCTCTCTCTCTCTCTCTTTCTCTTTCTTTCTTTCAATCTCAATCTAAGAAGATTGGATTTTGGATTGATTCACCAAGTGTATGCACAAGAGAGATGATCCATTCACTCAAGGGTATTAATTTACCAATATACTTTCGTAGATCAGGATTATTAATGCTCAAGGGAGGTCTTTCTTAAATAGTGCCAAATAGGCAAAACTGTTTTTCGAAATAGTTCATCACCGACAGTTCGACCAGACCGATGGGCCGGTGAACTTAAATGTGACCGTTCAACTACTCGACTGTTGTGCATTATTTGCATTCCAACGGTATAGAAACTGGAACACCAATGGATCGATAACTTTATGTTCGACATGTCGAGCTTGTCGATGGGTCGATCCAGTTTATCAAAGAGCAACATAAAAAGACAGACCCTGCTCAACCAGAACCTTGAAAATACTTATCGACATGTCTGTCCATCGATGGGTCGGTCCTCGTACTCTCGATGAGTCGACGACCTCAATGTATTTATTTTAGAGTACTCTAGTGACCTAAGTCCAGAAGTCAAACTTGACCCAGATCAACATGTCGAGCTCGCGACAAGTAGAACCCGATTATCAGAGAGCAGAATGAATTTATAGTATGTTTTGTCTAGAGACTGCATAATCCCAATCGACATATCGAGGACCTCGAAGGGTCAGTTGTACGTTCATCGAGGGGTCGGAGGACACGATATGCTCGAGCCCAGAATGACAGTCCTTCCAGTCCAGAACCCTTGTCAATACAGTGGACGTGTCGATGACCTCGATGGGTCTGTCTTGTCTCACCGATGGGTCAGTGGACACGACGGGTCGACCTAACAGATTACCAGATTTCCAATGTTTATCCCATCTGGTTCTGTGACTGTCCAGATACCACTTAGACTTAAGATTAATTTTACCAGAATGATCCCTAAGTCTAGGCAAGGTCCACTAAGGGTGTGGGTTCCACCTAAGGTCATCTATATTCAATTTTACCTGTGTGATTGCCATACACCGATAAGCTTGGAAACTAGGACTTTGATATTCAATCTTCTGATCATTTTGAGTCTTCAAATCTTCTAACAAGTGCTTTTCACAAGTCATGGAATTGACAAACAAAGGACGCGGCAAGCCGGGGCACTAACAATTGTCATATTAGAGTTTTTTTGCAAATTGAATGTCTAGGACAATGCTATTAGAACCGGACTGTGTGCTGAACCGTCTCCGAGGAAGGTTGGGTTTAATAAGATTCAACCATGGTCAAACTCGGTCAAAACTATGTCCATCAATATAAAATTCTAAATAATATCAAATATTCATAAAAAAATATTTTTCATAAAAAATAATTTTGTTCTCATAAAAACAATTATAAATATAAAAATCTAATAATCCAACATCCATTTTTCGATATCAATGTTCATTCCAACAAAAGGCTTTCATAATTAGTGATCTCACAATCTAATCCAACAGTCCAATATTCATCCTCCAATAATACCATGAAAATAAAAAGTTTCATAATTTAAAATATTATCTAACAACCCCTTACTAATTAATATAAAAAACAATTCAATGACTCAATGTTAGTTAATGTCTAAAAACAAATTAACTTCCAAAGTCATCATGATCTCCAAAAGATTTAACATCTTCATATTCATTTTGATCATGTAAAGAAACCAAGTTTCCCGTTTCATCTCCATCATTGCTCTCCATCAAATTCATTGAAATTGAAGAAAATACATGTATAAAAATATGCAACTTTATTACATAATAATTCAAGTAATATTATATCAACAATGATTATAATTTAAATAATCATACCTAAGTCACCTTTCTCAAGTTGAGTCATAACACTCGTAGGTTGTTCCATGCTCTCCTAAGTTTATAGCTCCTCCTCGTTTAATACAGGTGGCTCTGACTCAACTATCCAATCTTCTAGTATGTTAATATCTTATAAACATATTGGATCAAAACATATCTAAAAGTTCCTAAGTGCTAGTGTCACGCCCCGACCCGAAGGGTGGGCCTGGAACGCGACTGATTTTTTTTTTTTTTGAAACCAAACTAACTTAAGCATTTTAACTAGGGAGGATCAACAGTTGGGCCCAGAGGTCACACATGATCCCAACATGTGGACTCAAACATAAACCATAAGTCTACCCGACAAAAGCACAACAGCGACACATACATGCTCACATAATTCCAACACTGAAATTTTCATTCAAACACCACATCAGAGTAACTACAGAAACGTAGTAGTCCTAGTACATCATATTAACACACACTAAGTACCACACTCGGTACTTTACAAAAGAAAATGGTTTCAAGAACCAGAAAGCACAAATACAAGGGTATTCCCCTCAGTGGAAATCCCAAATCAACGTCGTAGCTTATCCACTCTAAGCTTCATATAGAGGGTTCTCCTCCTCGGGTTCATCTCCTGAAAGGTGAGTGGCGTGAGCTAACTAGTCCAGTGAAGGAAATATAACAGTGTAGTTTTAAAGTAAACAACAAGTTAGTATATAATCAACAGTTGTAATGTAATTTCTCATGCTTGATAACAATATTCACAATATGAAGTATAGTCTCATTATCATTTCCATCATCTCATCATCATTTTTGCATTACTGTTGTCATCCAACGTAACCCCTAGATACTATACTGACACCAATAGTATTAAATCCCGACACAATCAAAATACATCCTTGCAAGTACATCTCCGGGTCTCCCATGCCGATACTGACACCCTTAAGTCAGCAACTGTCAACACCCATGATCCAGTAGACGTAACTGACACCCACGACGATGGTCCAATAGTAAAAGGTATGTGGAAGTAGTATTTCACAATTCATATGATCCACATCATAGCATTTATCAGCATCATAGCATTCTTACCATAGTGCATCAAGTCTAGGCACATGAGTGGGTTCATCAAATCTGAATCCACTCTTTGTTCAAAATCCATCTCAAATAACAAAACCTGTTTACATTTTGACTACAAAGTTAAGTTCCCTCACCGTGACTGTGTGGTTTCGCGGTCTCTATTCAAACAAGCAAACAAGTACATAATCAATATACATCGCATTCATATATAGCATATATACCTACAAGCAGTATTTCGAAATCATACTGGTTTTCCCAAAATATCCAAGGTACATGGAATTGAGTCTCCTACTTGGTTTCTATCCTTTTTAAATTATAATAATCCACGAGATATAATTAAAAGGTGCTCAATCCAAAACTCATATTGTCTTCTGGGCATTGACCAGATTGACTTATTGAGTTAGGTCTAAATTCTCAGGTCATTTCTCGATTGTCTTCTGGATAGGACCAGATCTGACATGTTGAGTAAGGCATTGAGGTCACTCAGTGCCCGACAAATATAACGTCGGCCTGAAAGTGAGATCACTCAGTGCCCGACCAATAGAGTCGGCCTGGAAGTGAATACAATAGTAATAAGAGAATAGTACAATTTTTAGATTAACAATGGGGTACTAACATCACAAGGAATCAAATAACAAATAAACAAGATTTAACACTTAAAAACAGGGTGCATCGGAACATGCCTCAGAACCAGGTACTGTGGCTTAGGATCATTCGAACTATACCTAAACTAGTCACTGACCTCGGATCTTGGGTCTGACTTCGGATCGTCCGAAGATCGGATCTCGGATCATCCGAAGTCCATCCGAACTGAAAAAATCTGCAAAAAGGTCTCGGTGGGTCTGTAAGTCTCGGAGCATCCGAGTGAGGCTCGGAACGTCCGAGTGGGGTTCAGTCCTTCTGAGCTCTGCTCGGATCGTCCGAGTGGGTCAAGCTAGCCTCGGGTGTAACTGGGCTTCGGGTGAACCTCCAAACTTCCGAGGGGTCCTTTCGGACCGTCTGAAGGGCTTGGACCATCCGAGGGTCGACTCTTGGACCGTCCGAGAGTCGTCTTCCCCAATGTCTGTACCAGCAGACAGTGACGGCAGACAACATGTGAAATGTGAATCCTAGATTCGGTTTTCACATCTAGCTGGTCCGATGGACTCCTCTTTCTATAGAGAATGGTTTGGAGTCTTGAAGCTTACTAGGCCAACCGATTTTAACACTGGAAGCTCACTGGTATAAGAGAACCCATGGTTTTTCTTAAACTTCAAATTGGTTTTTCTCACTTAAAACAGCGCTAAAACCAGTTTTTCTTGATTCTAAACCGACTGAAATCAAAAGAGGAACACAGTGGTTACCTTCACTGGAGTTCCTGGGCTAAAAATCCTACTTTTGGAAAAACTTCCTTTAAGGCTACGGTGACTGAAAACTAGGAAGAAAAACAGAAAGGCAAGGGTGATCGGCTGGGTACTCAGATGGCAGCTGAGACTAAGGGAGAAGAGATGAAGTTTGGAGGGATTGAAACCAGCTGAACAAGGCCACATTTATAGGAAAATCAACCGTGGATGGTGGCCGGATGGCCACTGCATGCCATTGCATGCAGTGCCTGCTTACATTCGAAACAGTAACCATACTGTTTCGAGCTAGTTGCAGATGAACCCTCCAACAGTTTTGATTTTGCAAATAAGTCCCTCTTTTTAATAAAACTTGATTTTTAACTAAAAATATAATTTTAAAAACTCAAAATCTTAATCCAACCTTACAGATAAGTTGGTTTTAAAAACTTTAGCTACCATAAAAATTTGAGATTTAAAACTTGCTAAAACCCATTGATTTAAAATAAAACCATCATTTAACACTATTTACTTAATTAAACAAATGTTAAATAAAACAACTTAGAGACCTCATTTTAGGGTTTTAAAGAATAACTAGACCATTCTTAAAATGTTCTAACATGAAATACTAGTTTCGAAATTTATCTCATTTCCAAAACCGTTTGAAATAATTATTACTCCCTTTCGGGATTTTGACGGGCGGTTTTAAATAATCTTTTCAGAAAATAAAATTATTTTAAAATCAGAAATACAAATACTTTATTAAGGAGAATATTATCATCCAATAATAATCACATAACAAAACAATTTATAAAATAATAACAATAAGCGGTAAATTACCAAATTTCCCCTCCAGTTGGACGAGCTGGATCACTGAGCTTTCGGGCTCCGATTGGGCCACACGTGGGCTTTTCTCAAATCCCTAACCGTAATCTTCAAGATTGACCGGTCAAAACAAGGTTTATTAAACGAAACTACGCCTAATCTAGGTCTGGGTGTTACATCCTACACCCCTAAAAGAAATTTCGTCCCGAAATTTAAAACAAACTTATACCTTTTTTGGCCTGTGAACAAGCCAGGGTACAGCTTCCGCATCGTCGATTCAGGTTCCCACGTCTCGTGTTGTACGTCGCTATGTTGCCACAACACTCGCACTAGAGGTATAGACTTCCTCCTGAGCTCTTGAGTCCGATGTCCTTGAATCTTGACTGGCACTTCTTCAAAAGTCAAGTCCTCTGAGACTTCAATGTCTTCAAAACTTATCGCAAACTCTCGTAGGTACGGTCGGAACATGTGGTTCATCAAATCCATAAACATGGCTGGCGCGTTCGTCGAACCGAAAGGCATCACCACAAACTCGTACAAACCATATTGCGTCCGGAAAACAGTCTTAGGAATGTCTTCCTCTCGAATCCGCAACTGATGGTAACTCGACCTTAAATCGATTTTCGAAAGAAAACACATCTCAATCCCCTCAAAAGATCAAAGAGGTCGTCTATTCTAGGAAACAGATACTTATTCTTAATAGTTACCTCGTTAAGCCGTCGGTAATCTATACACATCCTCATCGATCCATCCTTCTTTTTCACAAAGAGAGCAGGTACGCCCCACGGCGAGTTGCTCTGACGGATAAAACCAAATCTAAGAAGCTCATCTACATGCGTAGCTAACTCTCTCTGTTCAGCCAGCGCCATCAGATAAGGTGCCATTGAAATTGGAGATGTTCCTGGCTGTAGGTCTATAACAAACTCCATCTCTCGGCGTGGAGGTAGCCCAGTCAACTGGTCAGGAAACACATCCATAAATTTACACACCACCCGAGGAGTAACAGACCCTACACCACTTATATCTTCCCAACCCATGCTAGCCACCACACTACCAGGATACGCCCTAAGGCTAGAGAAAGTGACTCATTTTCTCATAGGGTACCAACTTCTCCATAAACCTCTCATTGGTTGAGGAGACCCCACGAATTCTCCTTTGAAAACAGTCTATTAAGACCTCAAAAACTGACAACCAATCTATGCCAAGGATGATGTTAAAGTCCGTCATTTCCAACACAAGAAAATCATAGGACAACTCTACACCGCTAATCTTCAAAACACAAGATTTACACCTTTGGTTTACCAAAGCCTTCTTACCCAAGGGTGATACTACCATTAGCGGGTTAACTACTTCTACCGGTTTCAAACCCAATCTATCACAACAAGTTCTAGAAATAAAGGAATGCGAAGCACCGGTATCAAAAGCACTCGAGCCAAAATGCTAAAAGGATTAAGGGTACCTTTCATCATCATATTCTCGATTGGCTCTTCCTTCTGAGTCTCAATCGTATAGACTCTTCCCTGAGGACGTCTTTGTCCTCTCCCCTGACCGTTCTGAGGTGGTCCATTCCTTGGTGCCACCGATCCTCTGGAGGTCTGATGAGAACCTCGATCAACAGATGGTTGCGCCATAGAAAAAGAAGTCCGTGCTCCTTGCGAAGGTGCAGCTTTACCAAGATAAGAGCAGTCCTTAAACAGGTGCCCGATTTTCTTGCAGCGAAAGCACGCCTTCTCTCCTCCTGATGGGCAGAACTTAGAAGTATGCCCAGGCTGGTTGCAGGTGTAGCACATGAATCGTCGGGAGTCAGATCGACTCGACTGTCCTGTGCTAGGCTGGCTCTCCTTACAGAACGGCTTCTGCTGGTTAAACTTGGCCTTCTTGTTGGAAGAAGGTTTCTGGGAGTTGTCGGCACTCCGGTTGATGGTGTCCACTGCCTCTACCTTTAAAGCTCGATCGATGATCTCCTCCAAAGTGTCGAAACTAGGCCGACCACTTGCTGCTGCAGAAACAGTCGGAGTCCATTCTCAAAGTACTGGACCTTCTCATCTTCGTTCGCCGCTATCCACGGTACGAATTGCATCAAGTCGATGAAACGCATAGCATACTGTGCCACTGAGTCGGAACCTTGCTGGATGTTGAGGAATTCCTTTTTCCTTGCTTCCTACACGGTTTTCGGAAAGTAACGGGCCAGAAAGGTTGCAGAGAACACTTCACACGTCCTTGGCTCGTGGTTACGAACCAAGTTCTTCGCTTCCCACCACTCGTAAGCATTCCCTTCTAGCTGGTACGCCGCCAAGGTCACTCGCAAGTCATCGGCGATAGCTAAGGTGTTAAGGATCCGGCTAATCTGAATTAGCCAGTTCCTAGCTGCACTAGGGTCCTCTGTCCCCGAGAAACTCGTCGGGTTCAGTCGCTTGAACTCTTTAAGAGCCGAGGTGGCTCTCTCATCTGGTGTTCGGATAGGAGGGCTTCGTATATTTTCAGCTATCTGCCGAAATGCTTCTACCGCTACTCGAACGGCCTCACTGGGTAGGTCACGGGGTGGAAGACCAGTCCTCCTCCCACGACAATCGTTTCTACTAGCGTTGGGTCCTGACATCTGTTATTTACACTGGTAAATATTACTTAACCATTTTAAGGAACTTATTAAGGCAAATCACACAAGTTTGCAAAATACATTAGGAATCATTCAAAAGCATTACAATCACAAGGATTGGTAGGGTTTGAAAAAACTCAATAAAAACAACAAGACAAAACTCAACCCATACAAAACAAAATCTCCCCGATTCCCGACACACTCTAATCTAATCTTCCGAAGAAGATCCTGCATCAACACCAATGTAATAGAAGTTGTCCGGATAAGTCGTCAACTTATGCCCGAACACTCCATCGGTCAAAACAAGGTATGATCCCTGGTCCCCCAACAACAAGTCTAATTAGGTTGTAACCCATCATAGTCCTAGAGTTTGAGCCGAAGCTTTGATACCCAGTTGTCACACCCCGACCGGAAGGGTGGGCCCGGAACGCGACTGTTTTTTTTTTTTTTTTAAAAACCAAACCAACTCAAGTATTCTAACTGGGCCAGATCAACAGTTGGGCCCAGAGGTCACACATGATCTCAACATGTGGACTCAAACATAAACCATAAGTCTACCCGACAAAAGCACAACATCAACACATACATGATCACATAATTCCAACACTGAAATTTTCATTCAAACACCATATCAGAGTAACTACAGAAACGTAGTAGTCTTAGTACATCACAGTAACACACACTAAGTACCACACTCGGTACTTTACAAAAGAAAAATGGTTCCAAGAACCAGAAAACACAAATAGAAGGGTATTCCCCTCAGTGGGAATCCCAAAGCAACGCCGCAGCTTATCCATTCTAAGCTTCATATAGAGGGTTCTCCTCCTCGGGTTCATCTCCTGAAAGGTGAGTGGGGTGAGCTAACTAGCCCACTGAAGGAAATATAACAGTGCAGTTTTAAAGTGAAACAACAGGTTAATATATAATCAAAAGTTGTAATATAATATCTCATACTTGATAACAATATTCACAATATCAAGTAAAGTCTCATCATCATTTCCATCATCTCATCATCATTTTTCCATTACTGCTGTCATCCAACGTAACCTCTAGATACTATACTGACACCAATAGTATTAATTCCCGACAAGGTCAAAATACATCCTTATAAGTACATCTTCGGCTCTCCCATAGCCGATACTGACACCCTTAAGTCAGCAACTGTTAACACCCATGATCTAGTAGACGTAACCGACACCCACGGTGATGGTCCAATAGTAAAAGGTACGTGGAAGCAGTATTTCACAATTCATATGATCCACATCATATTATTTATCAGCATCATAAGCACTCTTGCCATAGCGCATCAAGTCTAGGCCCATGAGTGGGTTCATCAAATCTGAATCCACTCATTGTTCATGATCCATCTCAAATAACAAAACCTGTTTGCATTTTGACTGCAAAGTTAAGTTCCCTCACTGTGACTGTGTGGTTTTGCGGTCTCTGTTCAAACAAGCAAACAAATGCACAATCAATATATATAGCATTCATATACAGCATGTACATATACAAGCAGTATTTCGAAATCATACTGGTTTTCCCAAAATATCCAAGGTACATGGAATTGAGTCTCCTATTCGGTTTCTATCATTTTTAAATTATAATAATCCACAAGATATAATAAAAAGGTGCTCAGTCCAAAACTCATATTGTCTTCTGGGCATTGACCAGATTGACTTATTGAGTTAGGTTTAGATTCTCAAGTCACTTCTCGGTTGTCTTCTGGATAGGACCAGATCTGTCATGTTGACTAAGGCCTCGAGGTCACTCAGTGCCCGACAAATATAGCGTCGGCCTGAAAGTGAGATCACTCAGTGCTCGACCAATAGAGTCGGCCTAGAAGTGAATACAATAGTATATACACTATAGTAATAAGAGGAGAGGGTTAGTACAATTTTTAGATTAACAATGGGGTACTAACATCACAAGCAATCAAATAACAAATAAACAAGATTTAACACTTAAAAACAGGGTCCATCGGAACATGCCTCGGAACCAGGTACTGTAACGCCCCGCCCTTTCGGAGATTGAGAGTCTATTTTTTTTTATAAATTAAAACCGGACAAGGGCGGAGAGACGTCACGACGCGAGTTAAGTTCGGACTTCCAAAGTCCGACCCTTAATTGGCCATCCATGTGTACATGGACTAAACCCATGATAACAATCCACACATGGAACTAAACAAGTTATGCGGAATAAACTAGACTAACTGCGGAATTAAACTGAATAGATAGCAAGTACAAGTCTCAATTATTAAAATAACTTAATCCAAACATCCATTGTCACTATCATAAACAAACCATAGCAAAGTTAACTAACTATTACATGTCCATAAAACTGTAACTCAGAAAATAGTAATAAATGAATCCCAATCATCAATCAAGCACTTAAGCCCGGCTCCCCTCCTGGTCCTCGACCTTCTCTTTCCCCTTCCTTGTTCCTGCATTATCCTCTAAGGATAGAATTAGGGCGTTAGATCAACGCGCCCAGTAGGTTCCCGATCAGGGCTACCACATGGTTAGTTTATAAAACATGCATATATATATCATAGTACATGATTATCAATAAAACATCTGAAAACAATGGTATATATGTAAGTGCATATGTAATGAGTCCCACCTATTACAAGTATACATAGCTATTACTTGACGGAATTCTCACGTCAAGGTAATCCAGAGTAATCCACATTTCCTCTGAATAGAAGTCTAATATCAAGGTAAGCCAGAGTAATCCACATTTCCTCTGGATAGGATTCTGATGTCAAGGTATTTCACAGTGTAATCCATATTATTCCTCATTTCCTATGGATTGGGCTCCTGTTTCCCAAAGTCATCACCCCATACCATGCATGAGACGTCATTGCATTATATATATCTTTTGTAAATACATATTTTATCATTCAAAACCAATTTGAAACATAATATCAATAACAACATATCTCATTAAAACATGATAAAACCAAATCATGATAGTGGTTACAAGTAGGTAGGGAAACCTACTGAAACTTTGCTTAAGTGTCCGTTCCTTTTTGAGCTTCACCCGGTCACGACTCGCACGTCGTTCAACTCTCGTCACCTTTTGATGTACCAATAAGTAAAGCATACTATCATTTAAATGTACATTCACATATAAGATCCAAAAACATCTTGTGGGGTTCGGCCATACCCATGGCCGAACCTTACCTACTTTAACTTGATCTCTTTGGTTTTGGATTAACACCATCCAAATGATTTATTAACACTTCAAATCACTAAATATCACTTGTGGGGTTCGGCCATACAACATGGCCGAACCTCACCATATTGGTTTGAACCCCCTTCTTTAAGTCCTTTGTTCTTTTTATTCATAATTACCATAATCACTTGTATCTACAGCTTTGCCACTAGGCCAAGCCTTTTTTAATTTTTGCTTCACAATCAAAGCCCATATGACCAAACCACCTTAGTGGGGTTCGGCCATACAACTTTTAATCATATACTTGAATCCAATATCCATTTAAAGATCCATGGGGTTCAGCCATACACATGGCCGAACCCAATGGTTCCCTTGGTTCAATGATTCCATCCTATGTACTTAACTTAGGTTCTACTCTTTAACCATGATAACTACATGGTTCAGCCATCCAATGGTTGACCCAAATCAGTAACTATATCTCCATTTAAATCACATAACAACCCCATAAAATGACCCATGGGGTTCGGCCATTCACATGGCCGAACCTTATGTTTCTTTTGATGTAATACTTCCAATAATTTTACATAGTTTATCCACTGTATCTTAGCCATAAAAACAGTAGGATTCAGCCATCCATAGCCGATCCTTCACATTAACCTTAACTCCATTTAAATTACATAAACACTCTCCACCATTGGTATGGTATTTATCTCACCAAAAACCATACCAAATTATCAAATACTTTTATGGGGTTCGGCCATCCAATGTGGCCGAACCCTATGCCCATATTTTGGTCCTTTTTAACTTACATCTTATGTCCATTAAATCATGTAAAAATCACCATAATATTGTACTTCAAAAACCATCAAATACCCAAACCATTTTCATGGGGTTCGGCCATACATAATGGCCGAACCCAATGATCCACCTTTATCATTTAAACCAACTTTACCCAAGGTTTGAACCCATGATACATTCGGCCATTCCATGGCCAATTCATGACATCTATATCCATAATTTAAGAACCCTTTTAACTTGCATCATAAGTCTAATTTAAACATCCCAAAACAGTCCATCATTTGCATGGTTTTAACTTACAAAAACCATCAACATGACCATAACATTTCATGGGGTTTGGCCAACCAAAGTGGCCGAACCCTATGGTCCATGT
This sequence comes from Chimonanthus praecox, assembly GCA_022113865.1. NCBI lineage: Eukaryota > Viridiplantae > Streptophyta > Magnoliopsida > Laurales > Calycanthaceae > Chimonanthus > Chimonanthus praecox. Next base: position 25,582,194 of record CM039095.1, read on the forward strand.
TAGCTATCTTTTAAACATCAAAATACATATTCCAAACCCTTGGTAGATTCGGCCATCCCATGGCCAAATCATGTTCCATTTAACCCATTGTATTAAACAAAATTCCATGAAAATATTTACCAATTCTCTAAAGCCTTTCTCCTTGCTTTTGATCCTTGCTTCCTATGTTTCTTAGCCTCCCTTCCTTTGTTGATTATATGCTTGATCAATGGTGAAAAACACCAAGTATAATTCGGTCAAGAGAGTGTGTTCTTGAGAGAGGTAGAGAGATGAGAAATCCAAGGTTTTTGGCAATGTAAATTCGGCCAAGTGATGGTGTTCTTTCCTTTTGTTAAACAACCCCACTTCCTCTCATTAATCCTCATTAACACTTGCTCAAACCAATGAGACACTTGCTGCCAACCAATGCACCCATTGGTACCAATCGATGCATCTCTTGGTATCAACCAATGCATCTCATGAGATGGAAATACCCCTCCATCTTTGTTCATTAATGCCGCCCCAACCATGGTGACCCTTGGCTTGGCCAAGGCACCCTTTCACTCCCAACGTGTGGGACATGTTTCCTTGATGATGTTTGAGATCAAGACACCCCCTCAAATTCCATTTGACTCACTTGAACTCAAGGTCCTTTTGATTTCCATCTCAACTCACCCAACTCACCATATTTAAAGCATTTCATTTAATGCATTGAGTCAACTCTATTACTTAATTCCAATCCAACTCATTTCAGTCCCACTCAACCTGTTTTAACTCATATTTGAGCTCACCTAATGGTCCACATGGTCAACCATGGTCAACTCGACCCATTGGGTCCCCATTTAGCTTATTGACCCAATTAACGCCTAGACCCAATTATGAGTGGTTTAGCCCCTTTGAATGTGGTTTACCCATTTGCATCAAGCCTACCCATTTATGCTCCACATAATTTCCAATCAATTCAGCTTAACCCCATTAAATTTGGGCTCACCCAATGGTCAAACAAGTCCATTATGACCCATTGGGTTCCAATTGGGTCCTTTGGCCCAATTAACCATATTGACCCAATTTGATGTTCGTTACCCATTCATGATAAATTGAACCTTATACTATGTTCATAAGGTCTTAATTTGAACAATGGGCCCCACCATTTTCTCATTTGCAATCACATTTATTAAATTCACCAATCCAGGGGCATTTTCGTAAATATTCATATCTTTGAGAAAACAGGGTGTTATAGGTACTGTGGCTTCAGATCATCCGAACCATACCTAAAATAGTCATTGACCTCGGTTCTTGGGTCTGACTTCAGATCGTCCGAAGATCGGATCTCGGATCATCCGAAGTCCATCCGAACCGAAAAAATCTGAAAAAAGGTCTCGGTGGGTCTGTAAGTCTCGGAACATCCGAAGTGAGGCTCGGAACGTCCGAGTGGCGTTCGGTCCTTCCGAGCTCTGCTCGAATCGTCCGAGTGGGTCAAGCTAGCCTTGGGCGTAACTGGGCTTCGGGTGAAGCTCGGAACGTCTGAAGGGTCCTTTCGGACTGTCCGAAGGGTCCTTTCGGACCGTCCGAAGGGCTGGGACCGTCTGAGGGTTGACTCTTGGACCGTCCGAGAGTCGTCTTCCCCACTGTCTGCACCAGCAAACAATGACGGCAGACAACATGTGAAATGCGAATCCGGAAACAGTGGGTTTCCTGGATTTTAGGTTTCCACATCTAGCCGGTCCGATGGACTCCTCTGGGAGTCCTCTTTCTATAGGGAATGGTTTGGAGTCTTAAAGCTTACTAGGCCAACCGATTTTAACATTGGAAGCTCACGGGTATAAGAGAACCCATGGGTTTTCTTAAACTTCAAATTGGTTTTTCTCATTTAAAACAAGACCAAAACCGTTTTTTCTTGATTCTAAATCGACTGAAATCGAAAGAGGAACACAGTGGTTACCTTCACTGGAGTTCCTGGGCTAAAAATCCTACTTTTGGAAAAACTTCCTTTAAGGCTACGGTGACTGAAAACTGGGAAGAAAAACAGAGAGGCAAGGGTGATCGGCTGGGTACTCAGATGGCAGCTGAGACTAAGGGAGATGAGATGAAGTTTGGATGGATTGAAACCAGCTGAACAAGGCCACATTTATAGGAAAATCAACCGTGGATGGTGGCCGGGTGGCCACTGCATGCCATTGCATGCAGTGCCCGCTTACGTTCGAAACAACAACCATACTGTTTCGTGCTGGATGCAGATCAGCCCTCCAACAGTTTTGATTTTGCAAATAAGTCCCTCTTTTTAATAAAACTTGATTTTTAACTAAAAGCATGATTTAAAAAACTCAAAATCTTAGTCCAACCTTACAGATAAGTTGGGTTCTAAAAACTTTAGCTACCATAAAAAATTTGAGATTTAAAACTCAGTAAAACCCATTGATTTAAAATGAAACCATCATTTAACACTATCTACTTAATTAAACAAATCTTAAATAAAACAACTTAAGACCTCATTTTGGGGTTTTAAAGAATAACTAGACCATTCTTAAAATGTTCTAACATAAAATAATAGTTTCAAAATTTATCTCATTTCCAAAACCGTTTAAAATAATTATTACTCTCTTTCGGGGTTTTGACGGGCGGTTTTAAATACTCTTTTCTGAAAATAAAATTATTTTAAAATCAGAAATACAAATCCTTTATTAAGGAGAATATTATCATCCAATAATAATCACATAAAAGAACAATTTATAAAATAATAACAATAAACGGTAAATTACCAAATTGCCCCTCTAGCTGGACGAGCTGGATCATTGAGCTTTCGAGCTCGGATTGGGCCACACCTGGGATTTTCTCAAAGCCCTAACCGTAATCTTCAATATTGACCGGTCAAAACAAGGTTTATTAAGCTAAACTACGCCTAATCTGGGTCAGGGAATTACAGCTAGAGCCCGATTGTCTAGATTGACCGAGGAGGAGGAGGAGGGGGTGGGGGGTGGTGATTGAATAGGGCAATCACCAATTTTTATGGTCTTCACAATTCTTGATTAATTAAAGTAATTTGTAGCTGATATAACAATGTTAATCAAGATAAATGTGTTGTATGATGAAAGAATGTGGCAATAGAAAATCAATCACACACAGAAAAGACCAAACACCCACAACACAAGATGTATAGTGGTTCGGAGTAAATTCCTCTTACATCTATTGTTGGACTCACCCTCTATAGGGTTATCCCAATACCCTGTTGGGAATTACGTCTTCACAAATAGAATAGGATTTCCACCTATCCAATTGATTGAGAATTTCACCCAATCCCTATCCCTCTATTTTTTATAGTGGTTTGAGAGTAAACCCCTCTCTAGTCCACTTGACAAGATGATCTATAAGTAAAATCAAACTCTAAGATGTACTTGCCTTGTTTGAGCTCTCTTGAGATGATGTGCCCCTTGAAGATCTTCTTCCCAATGTGATGTTGATGACGACGAAGATGTGCCTTGTGTAAAACAATCACAATCTGTGGGAAAGGTCTCTAGGATTTAAGATTTGCCAATTGATCCTAGAACTATTTTTCTTTCTCTCTCTCTTAATCTCAATCAAGGTGATTGGATTTCAAATAATTCACCTAAGTAAAGTGCATAGTGTAACGCCCCGCCCTTTCCGATAAATCAGAGTTTATTTATTTTTTTTTAAATAAATCGGACAAGGGCGGAGAGACGTCACGACGCGAGTTAAGTTCGGACTTCCAAAATCCGACCCTTAACTGGCCACCCATGTGTGCATGGACTAAACCCACGATAACAAACCACACATGGAACTAAACAATGACTTGCAGAATAAACTAGATTAACTGCGGAAATAGATTGAATAGATAGCAAGTACTAGTTTCAATTAATAAATAACATAAACCAACTGTCCATTGTTAATATCCTAAACAAACCATATGAAGGTATCAACTTATTACATGTCCACAAAATATAACTAAAAGACAGTAATAAAGAAATCCCAATCAACAATCAAGCGCTTAGGCTTGGCTCCCCTCCTGGTCATCGACCTTCTCTTTCCCTTTCCTTGTTCCTGCATTATCCTCTAAGGATAGAATTAGGGCGTCAGATCAACGCACCCAGTAGGTTCCCGATCAGGGCTACCACAAGGTTAGCTTATAAATCATGCATATAACAAATGTCTGATTATCAAAAACATATAAAACCATGCTATGTATGTATGCAAATGTAATGAGCCCCACCCCATCACATATACATATAGCCATCACTTGACGTGTCTCATATCAACCTATTAATTCTCCTGGCGGAACTTTCACCACCTAAGGAGCCCCACAGTTGCATCGGGCATTCCGACGGAGTGTGGGCTCCAGTGTCCATAATCATCTGATAATTCTCCTGGCGGGACCCTCATTACCTAAGGAGGCCCTACAGTTGCATCACGGGCATACGACGGAGTGTGGGCTCCGGTTTCCACAATCATCATCCCATGCAATGCATGAGATGTCAATGCATTGTATGTCATTTGTAAATACATAACTCCTCATTCAAAACCACATTTGAAACGTAAATCAAATACAACATATCTCATAAAAACATAATAAGACAAAATCATAATTGTGGTTACAAGTAGGTAGGAAACCTACTGAAGATTCACTTCAGCGTCCGTTCTTTCTTAGGCTTTACCCGGTCACGACTCGCACGTCGTTCAACTTCCGTTACCTTGTCCATATAACAATAAGTAAATCATACTATCATTTAAATATTCATTCACATCTAAACCCGAAAACATCTTGTGGGGTTCGGCCATACCCATGGCCGAACCTCAACATTTTGGATTTGATCTTCCTTTCATGTCCTTTTGCAATTTAACTTGTACTTATGATTTTGCCATTGTCTAACCAATGATTAATTTTTCTAATCACCATTATCCGAAACCAATCCATCTTAGTGGGGTTCGGCCATACAACATGGCCGAACCTCACCATCACACTTTTGATCCTTTTTATTCTTCATACATAATTCTAATTTCCAATCCATTCATCTAAGAATTCACACACTAATCATCTAACCTTTAATCCACCATTGTCATTTTATGGGGTTCGGCCCTATACATGGCCGAACCTTATAATCCCTTTTATCCATCACCAAATGGTTCTCATAACCCCATCCATTGGGATATTTTTAAACCTTTTTAAAACCAAACACCATTCATAACACTTGGTGGGGTTCGGCCATACAACATGGCCGAACCTCACCCCTTTGATTTTTGGTGCTCCACTTTGCCTTTCTTTTTGATGAACATTAACATCCAAATCCATCACTCTTTCAGTTATATTAAACCTTTTAAAACATCATGGAACCAATAACAAATACTACCCATAAACTTAGTCCATTTAACCCATACAATGGTCCATGGGGTTCGGCCATACACATGGCCGAACCCAATGGTTCCCTTGGCTCAATGGTTCCATTATTTGTATACCAATTGGACTCTACCCTTTAACCATGTTAACCACATGGTTCAGCCATCCAGTGACCAAACCAAAACAGCAAACTTATATTCATTTAATTCCCATAAAAACACCATAATCTTGTATGGTTTTTGTCTCTCAAAACCATCAAAATCACCATACAATAATCTTATGATTTCATGGGGTTCGGCCATGCTCATTGGCCGAACTCTATGGCCTTTGCTTTGAACCTCTTAGACATTCATCTTATGTCTAATTTAATCTTCCAAAACAGTACATCATTTGCATGGTTTTAACTTAAAAAAAAACCGTCAAAATTCCAACATCATTTCATGGGGTTCGGCCATCCAAGGTGGCCGAACCCAATGATCCCTTTCATCATTTTATACTCAAGGTTTAGACCCATGATACATTCAGCCATTCATGACATCCAAATCCATGTTTTAAACCTTTTTAAAACATGCATTTTAAGTCTAACAAAAACATCTAAACAGTCCCACACTTGCATAGTTTCAAGTTACAAAGACCATCAAAACCAACCAATTATTTCCAAGGGGTTCAGCCCTCCAAGGTGGCCGAACCCAATGATCCCTTTTAGAATATTTAAACCACCATTACCCAAGGTTTAAACCTTGGTGCATTTGGCCATACCCATGGCCCAAAACATGTTCCATCTGTCCCATCTTTTTAAACAAAAATCCATGGAAATACTTACCAAATTCCAAGCTTTTCTTCTTGCCCTTGCTCTTTACTTCCTATCTTTCTTAACCTCCCTTCCTTTGCTGGTTTATGCTTGATCAATTGGTGCAAACACCACTGTTGGTTCAGCCAAGAGAAAGAGTTTGGAGAGAGGGAGAGAGATGAGGATTCTTAGGATTTTCCTTGTGTGAAAATCGGCCAAATGATGGTGTTGATTGCCTTTGTTAAGCAATCCCAAATCACCCATTTAATCCTCATTAACCCTTGATAAAACCAAGGAGGCATTGGGTGCCATCCAAGGCACCCCTTGGTACCAAACGTTGCATCCATTCACTTCAGCCCATGCATCTCATGAGATGAGATGCATGACGCCATGGCTTGGTGTCCCTTGGCTTTGGCCAAGGCACCCCTTCATCCAACGGCTAGGATTTGTCTATCTAAGAGTTGTGTGAGATTAGAACACCTTTCCACTTCCTTTTTGACTCACTTGACTCATGATCTTTTTATTCCAACTCAACTCATCCAACTCAACACATTTAATGCCTCAAATTTGAGTCAACTCATTTCTTAATTAAAACTCACTCCAAATCAGTCCAACTCGAGCTGCACTAACTCATACTTGAGCTCAATTGAGAGCCCACACGGTCAGCCATGGTCAACCTGGTCAACCCGACCCATTGGGTCCCCAATTAGTCCCTTGCCCCGTTTTGACAACATGACCCATTAATGGGCAGATTTTGCCATTTTTAAATGGTTTTCACTTGTGCATCAAGCCTACCCATTTTTGCTCCACTTGATTTCCAATCAATTCAGCCTAACCTCATTTAAATTGAGCTCACCCAATGGTTAAATAATCCATTATGACCCATTGGGTCCCAATTGAGCCCTTTGACCCATTTAACCATTTTCGACCCAATTGATGTACATTACCCATCCAATCAAATTTGACATTTATAATGTGCTCATAGGGTCTTAATTTGAGCAATGGGCCCCACTATTTTCTCATTTAACATCATAATTAATAAATTTACTAACCCAGGGGCATTTTCGTAATTGGCCACTTCATTGAGAAATTGGGGTGTTACACATAGAGAGGAATTGGGAGAAGCTGGGATATCTGGGAATATCTTGAGATTTCCTCTATTAAAAGCTCCCTCTGAGTGTCCAACCAAACTCATCAAGGTTTAGAGTATTTATAGGCAAACAAAATCCCGAACTGACATGGCGATTGATCGCCAACACGATCGATCATGACACTTAAAAATGTGGCATTGAAAATGTTACTGTTATGCATTTAATGCAATCTCAGCGGTTAGAAAAGGTCAACCATGATTGATCGTGCCTTACGATTGATCATGCGATCCTATGCCGATGTATCATGTATTGATGATAGGATCACCCTGGGGCCAGCTGTGTTTGACAGTATTTCTTTAAACTCAATTTTTATAATTCTTAGCCAATTGGTCGTGATCGCAATGGATCGCCCCTGTACATGATGATGGGTCATTCACCTGATTGATCGTCCTGGGACAGTTCCAGTTTGATAGACTTCCTCAAACCAGAACCTTAAGTGTGACCTGCCGATGTATCGTAGTCCCGATGTATCGACCCTGTCCCAAATGATGGGTCGTGCGCCCATTGGATCATGAAATGGTCCTCATGATGGGTCGCCACCACGAATGTATCGTCCTGAGGTGAACAATGTTTGACAATGCCTTTCCAACTAGAACCCTTGACTTTCTGGATGATTGATCGCGCTATACCACGATGTGTCATCCCAGCCCAATGCCAAAGGATCGCTAGACAAGATGTGTCGGCATGACAGTAAAAACTGTTTTAAATTGATTCCATCTGGTTCTGTTGGTTGTCAAAGACCACTAGACTTGATTTATAATTTACCAAGATGTTATCTAAGTCTAGTCCAGGTCATCATAAGTGTTCGGTACAACCTAAAGTCATCTATGGCCATTTTACATGTGTGAATGCAATACATTTAGTGATGATGAATCTTCAACTTGATCTTCCATCATCAATGCTTGATTCAATCCTCATCACTTGAGTCTTGTTCATTGCTTCAATCTTCCGAGGCAAGGCTTCACCTAAGTCCTGGAATTAACAAACAGGTGACTCGGTAAGCCGGGCACTAACAATCTACCCCTTTGTCAATTTTCATGACAAAACCTAGAAGCTAATGAATTACAGACTCAATGACTTAACTCATTCCAATATAAATACATTTGAATACAAATTGATACAACAATTTAAAGTACATATTCAAATGACTCCTAGACTCTATGCTTCAAGATGCATTTTTCATCTTCTTGCTCAGCTTGCCATCTTCTTTGTGATCCTATAGATATACCTATACACACAAACAATGCAAGTTAAGTGGAACCATAGGTTTCGCCCTCAATGTTAGTCCATAAGCACATAGTGCTCGCCCATAACTAATGGACTAATCCCCTTTTGTCAATGATTAAACTCCCCTTTAATCATAGACACTCTTCCTTTAAGCTTATTGTAAGCTTAAAAAATTCTCTCCCCTTTTGTCATAAATTGACAAAGGGTGCTAAGCACTAATTTACCAAATTTGTTGTGCTTCAACAAGCCCCAATTGTTGGACTGGATAAGGAGAAGAGGGGCACATGCATTTTAAAAAGTTATACCAATTTTGAAACAATTGTAATGCATGCAAGAAGAGGTAATCACTCATACAAGAAATATTCCAAGAAAAGAACATATGAGTGAACACATCATGAACTAAATAAATTATACACAAATTTGAGCACATAGTTCATGATAAAAGAAATGATGCAAAAAGATTTACCAATATAAGCACAATTGCATCAAGACAACTGAGTTCATTCAACCCAACATCTTCCAAAGAAAAATTAATGAATGAACAAATATCATATCCTTGGAAATGCATTAAGCACATGGAAGATGGAGGCTTACTTCTTCCCAAAATCTTCCAAGGCATGCTCTACATTGCTCAACAATTTTGAGAGCCCAATGTACCAAGTCCAATTTCATTTGGACAACATAACTATGTCACTACCAAAATCCATTTGGTTTTAAGATTCTACATTTGATTGTTCTTGAAAGCCAAGCCAAAGGTGCATAAAAACAGTTTTGGAGTAGAAAGATTTCATTAATTGAACATTTCTCCAAAACACATTTCCAATGTCTAATGATTCTCCAAAGTAGTGCATTCTAAGACAATTGGAAAGACAATAATACATCCCTATAAGATTTAATAATTTGAGGGATGAGAAAAGTATGTGCTTGTGATGCATGGAATTCCACAAGTGTAACGACCCGAGAATTCAACCCCCAATCTCCGATGTAGCTTCTCTATGAATTTCAAATAAATTTTGGAATTTGAATCTCAATCTAGAAATTATCGAGGAAATTGTTGAGAATTTAGTGTTTAAGAAATTAATGAGAATTTTAAATTGGGTAGAGATAATGAATGAATTATTTAAATTTGTGGGATAATAAATAAATTAATTAAAATAGGGGAATTATTAGTGTGTAATTAAGTAAATGATTTAATCTAATTACACATCAAATTATGTGAGGTCAACTGCGCCACACTTGAGAAGTCATGGCAATACATCTTAGCAAGTGGGGGCCACACTTGAGTTGCAAACCCCATGTGAACCCACCAGCTAATCCTCCCATGTGTTTTCCACCGAAAAAACACTTGGCAAGATCCCCATCTTGTGCTGCAATGAAATGGAAAAAAACCCATTTTTGCTATGGTTTGCAGCTGAGAATAAGGAAGACCCATGCCATGCGCTGGAAGGAGATAAGGAAACCCATCCTTGTGCAGTCCTCTCTGAGATGGAAATCATAGAAACGGCAAGATCCACCCTTGGCGCTGGTAGACTGCAGGAAACCCATCTTGCATTTTGCTTCTTAACCTCTCTCTCCCAGCCGACCCTCTCTTCACTCCATCACCAACACCAGCTCCAATAGTTTCTCCCCTATGCTTCCTTTCTTTTCTTTCACTCTCAAGCAGTAAGAAAAAACTAGAGGGACCTCAAGCTTGGAAATGTCAGTAGCTCTGCAACATCTTCTTCCTCTTCAGTTTGTTTTTAGGGAAAAACTTGTGGATGATTCATGTTGGAAAAGCTCCAAATAGGTTGGTCCCCCTCAATCTTAGTATTAAAACTGAGTTTGACGCTTAGAAGTGGTTTAGAAACAAAGCCCTCTTATAAGAATAGATAAACCATGATTTAGACTAAATTTTGGCTCAGATTTTTTTTAGGACAATTTTGCAGCTCTTCAATGTAAAATCTATATCTTGGTCTCTTGTCAACCGATCTCAGTGAAATATTTTATGGAGGTATTTCACAACCATATGAGACTCCAGTAAAAACTTCAAAGAAATTGGATCAGTCTTGATACCTCTGTTAATGGCTGTTTTTTAGATTAAATCCGGATTCAGATCTGAGATAGTTTCAGTTAGTGCATGTTGCAAAATTCATAACTTGATGAACACTTATCTGATTGCTATAAAATTTATGTCTATGTTCATCTATACAAATAGATCTATTTGCTATAAAATGTTGAGGGCCAAACAATACCATCTGATGCCTCAAACCGTGGTCGCAATGTGACTAGATGTACAGTCTAGAACTGTGAATTTATTTTACAGTAGTTTAATGAGGAATTTTTATCTTAATCTATAGGTCTCTGATTTCTGCAAAATTTTAGTTGGGGTTAGACAACATAAAACTGAACTTCCAGTAAAAAATTATGGGCCACTGCATTTGAATTGATAGGTCAATAAATTACTGTATTTTTCCGATTTCTGTAAATTTCTGGATGCTGAATTGATGGACATAAGTGGATGTCTTGGGGACTGATTTTTCAGTCCATGATCGATTGAAATTATGACTCTTTGTTTGCTGATTTTAGACTAAAATTAGGACTCTTTGTTTGTTGATTTTAGACCCATTTACTGGCTATAAATAAGACTATTTTCATGTCTTAAAACCTTTGAAAATGGGACTGTTTTACAATCTCAAAAACCATTGATATGAGTATTGTTTTACAAGATTCAAAACCATTGATTTTAGGATTGTTTTTCATGTGTCAAAACTATTGGATTATGATTTAAGCCCCTGTACTACAGATGTTCATTTCATGGGCAAAGTTGTCATTGTGTTATTAATGTCAAGTTAGTATGAGGACTCAACCTTCATCCATTGCCCTTAGATTATCCACCCATTTAGACATGAGTTTCAGCCCAACCAAACACATAGCATTCTTCCCTCTTCAACTTGAATTTTAAACAAGTTAAAGACCTTATTAATGAAAAGTAACAAAATGAGACTATGAAATTAAGGACAATTAATTGGGTTAAGTGTAATGACTTGATTATGATGTTTTGATATACATGAAAATGAATGCAGGATTCGAGAGTGACCCCGATATTGTACGTGTCGATTTCTAATCCTCTCATTCGGTGAATACCATCAAACAAGTAGGTGATCCTACTTTGTTGAAGCACTAAGAGTGATATTATGTATATTTTTCCTATCATTATGCATGACCATTGGACTTGCTTATAATTTATGACTTGCAATGAAATATGTGTAGTTGTGCAAGTGGAATACTCTATACTAATGAGGCTTTACAATTTGTGATTTAAATGATGTGTACTCCTGAAATTATAATATATTGAACATGTGATGTGTTGATTTATCTTGAAATAACCTGATTATGGTATGATGAATGAGGAACTGATTTATTTCAAATACATGTGGCTTGATTAAGTTACCTTTGAACATATGAATGATACGTTTTGGAAAGAATTGAGGAGATACAAATGAAATGGACTTGGCATCTTACATACACAAACCTCATGCATGTGGCATGGGATAGGACTTGCATTAGCTAGAACCAAGCCTTGGGTTTGCATATGAAATGATGGTTGGACTGATTGAACAAACTGTAATGAATTGGTCATGTCCATTGGTTACAAAGAAAAATGCATTAAATTGGGCCATAAGAGCTCCAAGGTCAGAGAAGTCCCGAAACCTGCGCAGGAGTATGGGAGGTTGACACTCCCCCGATAAGTCCCGGTTAAATGTCAGTATAGGGTACAACACCATGTCAGTTGCCCTTGGAAAGGCTGCGGACACATGATTGGTCAGTATATGAACCATTGAATGAAAGGATGGTAATTGAGAATGGAATCTGAAGGGGAATACATGGATCGTGACATACATGGCATAGCATTCATGTTAACAATGGCTTGATGTATGAGACTTTAATTTGTTAATCATGACTTGTGAAATATATTCTTATTTATCTTATGGACTTTTAATCATGGAGAAATGTGTGTGTATGCTTTTCATACAAGTATATGATATAATTGTTATAACTCTCAGTGTGCACCCCCCCTTTCCCTATGATCGGATTACCTACTGAGTGCGCTGACTAAGCCCATAATTTCCCCTCTAGATGATAATGCAGCACAAGGAAACAGAACCGAACCAGGTGGCAGTAGAGCGTGAGCAGTTGGATAAGAAGAGATGATATTTAGATCATAGATGAGATGTATGAGCAGTTGGATAAGAAGAGATGATATTTTCAAAAAAAAAATACTCTGATTTTAAGCGTTGAGAAAAGGGCTGGGTGCCACAGTTGGTATCAAAATGAATGTTGTATGAAAGCAAAATTTAGATACTCCCGTAGTCAAATTCAAACGAGAATTGAGAACTCCCCCATGTGTGATACAAATGAAAACTAGGGTTGTTTCCCCCAATCAGATGATGAACTATAACATAGAGTTTCCCCCTATGTCAATGTAATATAACTCTTGTGATGATCTAGTGAATGAAATCTGATTCAAATTTTCCTCGACATAGGAAAATGGCATGAAGAGGACGACCCCAGAAGAATCCCACCTACCCAGAGGGGAATCCCACCAACCCGGAGAATGTTGATGAGACGAGTGGCAATGTCCTGACTCCTAACACCTGAAGTTCAGAATCTGCTGCAAGCATTGGTGAATACTATAAAGCAAACATAACAGACAAAAACCGACTCAACTACCACTGCCGACCGAGCTATTGGTGAGAGACTTCCAACTGCAGCGTCCTCCTTATTTCAGTGGTACTGAGAGACCAATGGAGGCATAAAACTGGATAGAGATCATCGTCCAAATATTTGAACTGTTGAAGATTACAAAAACACAAGACAAAATTCTTCTGGCCGCATCACAGCTGATCAATGACGCTGATAAATGGTGGAAGGCCACCAAGGAAGGCCAGATAGTGGCAGGGATGAAATGGAAGGGTTTTGAGGATTTTTTTTGAGAAATTACTTCCCAGAGGCAGAAAAACAAACCAAAGTACATGAATTGTTGAATCTGACTCAGAGAGCTATGGCTATAGCAGAATACCATCAGGAATTCACCAGATTATTCTGCTATGTCCCCTATATGGTCGACACTGAACTCAAGAAGACCAGGATGTTTGAGAGAGGTATACGACCCACCGTCAAGTCCCGAGTGGTACCTCTTGCTATCATTACTTGTGCAAAGTTAGTCAACCGGGCAAGCATTGTCGAACATAATTTGGCCGAGTCTGGAAGTTCCATGGAGCACAAGAAGAAGCATAGTGGTGGAGGTTTTCACCAACCATAGAAGAAGTTCCGTACAACATCTGCTAGCCGACAGAACTCCAACTACTCTTCGGACCCAACACCTACAAATTTGTTCATTGGGAATGCTTTCTCATGTTTCTAGTGTGGGCAGGTGGGCCACATTAGAAAGAACTGTCCTCAACTTCGTCAGGCATCGATGACACAATCTACTAGAAGTATTTTTCCATGCTTCCAGTGTGGGCGGACAAATCACATTAAGAAGAACTACCCGCAACTACGACAAGGATCTCAGGCGCGGACCTTCAATCGTCTGCCAGGCAGACTGACACAATCCCATATGTCCCGATCTTAGACATAGTCAGGATGACCACCAGCTCCAACAATCTCAGGTCAACTGAATTCTTTAGTTCCCACTTTAGAGGCAGCCAACCATTTTGTGATTCAAGGCATGGCTATTTGGCAGTTCATATGTAGTGACACTGTTTGATTCTGGAGCATCACATTATTTCATGTCTACATCTATGATTATTGCTACGGGTTTATTTGTGCAATGTTTGTCATCTTCTCTCACCATAGTCTCACCTGTTGGAGACTGGGTTTAGTTTGCACATCAGTTGACATTGAACTGGCTGATTTCAAGTTCAAGTTTGATTATCTGGTTTTAGAAATGTCAGAATTTGATGTAATTTTTTGCATGGACTGGTTGACCACCTTTCAAGCTTGTATTGATTGTTATCTCAAAAGAGTAACCTTTTGGTCACCCGAAGGATAGAGATTCATAGTTTATGGGGATAGACAAAGGATGACTGTATGTGGTAGATCCTATGATTGGGTTAATCAAGTCTTGTTGAACGACCTTAAATTGGAGGAGTCACCTACCCCTACTCTCCCTGTAATCGTGAAAGATTTTGCCGACATCTTTCTGACTGAACTTCCCAATCTACCTCCCAAGCGAGAGATAGACTTTGCGATTGAATTGTTTCACGGTACCACACCTATATCACTACCAGATTACAGGATGACACCTGCTAAAATGACTGAGCTAAAGAAGCAAATTGATGACTTGCTTCGGATGGGATTCATTCGACATAGTACTTCTTCATGGGGAGCACCTGTGTTGTTTGTTAAGAAAAATGATGGGTCACTGAGAATGTGCATAGATTACCAGAGATTGAATCAAGTCACCATCAAGAACAAGTATCTTCTACCCAGAATAAATGATCTATTTGACCAGCTGAAGGGGTCAAGTTCCTTTTCAAAGATAGATCTCATGTCTGGCTATCATCAAATCAGAGTCAAAGAGGAGGATATACAGAAGACGACATTCAGGACAAGATATAGACTGTAGAGTATGTGGTGATGCCATTTGGATTAACCATTGCACCAGTAGTCTTTATAGACCTAATGAACTGGATCTTTCGCCCTTCTCTCGACAGGTTTGTGATCGTGTTCGTTGATGACATTCTCATCTACTCAAAGAACAAGGAATAACATGCTGAGCACTTACGAATTGTCCTAGACACACTAAGAAGCAACAAGTTGTTTGCCAAAACCAGTAAATGTGAATTCTGGCTATCAAAAATGAATTTTCTTGGACACATAGTAATAGCAGGACGAACAACAGTGGACCCGGCAAAATAGAAGTAGTTCAGAATTGGAAACCCCTTCAGAATGTTATAGAAATCCAAAGCTTTCTTGGATTAGCGAGGTATTATCACAAATTCATTGCGGACTTTTCCAAGATTGCAGCCCACTCACTCGTCTGACTTAGAAAGGAGTCAAATATGAATGGTCAGAAAAGTGCAATGAGAGATTTGAAGAACTGAAGCAGAGACTCGTAACAACTCCTGTCCTTATCCTTACAGAAAGGGGTAAAGGCTATGCAGTGTACTGTGACGTTTCAGGTGAAGGGCTACGGTGTGTCCGCACCACAAAGACACGGACAATGGCTTATGGTTCTCAACAATTGAAGATACATGAACGGAATTATCCTGTTCATGACTTGGAATTGGAAGCCGTGGTGTTTGCACTCAAGAGCTAGAGACACCAACTTTTGGAGAGAATTTTGAAGTTTATTCTGACCACGAGAGCCTGAAATATTTGTTTGGACAGAAAGAACTCAACATGAGGCAGAGGAGATGGATGAAGTATCTTCATGATTATGATTTTACTCTTCATTATCATCTAGGCAAAGAAAGCAAGGTTGCAGATGGACTTAGCCGCAAACCTTATGGAACCATTGCAAGCCTAATCATGAAGGAGTGGAAGATGCGCTCGGCCATTGTGGAATTGAACTTGCACTTGTCCAACAGATTGGTGGTACATTCGACGTTGACATCAAAAATAGAGTAGGCACAAAAGACAGATCCGGGAATGGTAGAAATTTTGGCCAAGTTATCTGCAAGATAGAGAGTCCAGGATTGGCAATTGCAACCTGGACAAGGACTCATGTTCAAAGGCAGGGTATACGTACCAGAAGAATGCAAAAAAGAGATACTGACAGAAGGACACCAATCGAAATTTTTGATACACTGTGGAAGCACAAAGATGTATAGAGATCTCAAGCGGCAGTATTGGTGGTGTGGACTTAAGAAAGACATGGCAGATTACTTCTCCAAGTGTCTAACATGTCAACTAGTTAAAGCAGAACATTGGAAGCCCCCTGGTTTGCTTAAGCCCGTTTCTGTACAAGAATGGAATGTAATACTCCGGATTTTCAATTTGTTATTGTATATGAAAATTATCCATTTTTAATTATGAACTTAAGATTGGATCTTATATGGATAAAGAATTGGGCCATGACCCAATTAGGACCCAACGAATTGGGGGATTGGTTCCAATGAAAATTAAATGGGTTTGAATTAATTTAGTGATGCATTTAATTAAAAGATTATGCATGGCCGAATTTTAGATAATAAATATATAGGTTATGCGCATGGATTAGTATCCAAGGACACTATCTAATTTAAATAGAGATAGGATTAAGGGAAGGTTCTTAAATAAGGAAGGGAGGTCGGCACTGTAATAGCCCGAATTTTTAAATCAACATATATATGCCATTTATTTATTTTAATAATGGAAAATTTTTGGAATTTTGATATATGGATGTTAAATGGATCAAATTTTGGAGCAAAGGCCCAAGTATGGTCCAATGGACCATGGATTGGATGGAATTCATTTAAGGGGTCAATAATGGTCAAAGTGGGCCCGATAACCATTTGGGACCCAATGGGTCAAAATGAATCAAACTCTAAGGCAAATGATAGAAAATAATTTAATTGGGCCATGGCCCCAATGGTGACCCAATTAATTGAAATGGGTTGAATTGGAGTTAAACCACCTAAATTAGTGATGAAATAATCAAGATGGCATAGGTGGGTTCAACCATCATGGTTGACTTGGTCAACCATGAATAAGTCAAAGGTAACTAAAGAGGATCAAAGTGAATTAATGTCTATCACCTAAGATTAATTTTGATTAAGCTTAGGTGACATGGCCGAATGGGGCCCACCTCCACCTCACCAAGTGAGGTGGCGGGTAGGCTAGGATTGGTGGGGCGGGCCACCATGGTTGACTTGGTCAACCATGGGTGGATTTCATAGAGAAAATTTATTGGAATTAAATTAAATAGGAATTAATTAGCCTAAGTTAATGATTCAATTAAATTAAGACTTAGGGAAGTCAAGTGGATCAAGGGGGAGTCAAAGAGACAAGTCAAGGGGTGGTTTCATCTCCTTGAAACCACCCAAAGAAACACAAACCACTTAAAACAAACACAAAATAAACCAAGTACTTAGGGTGGTGGTTTTATCCCAACCACCACCACTAAGCACACTAACCCATGTTGGTTGGTGGGAGGAGTTAATGCAAACCAAAGGATGAGATGAGTTTCCATCTCATTCTCTCCTTTCCACTCTCATTTCACTCTCTCCCTCCCTTGCACTCTCAATAAACGTCCTCCCTCTCTCTCCCAAGGAAAACACCAAGAAAGAAGAAAAAACTTACAAGAAAAGAAGGAAAAAACTAGGCTTGGCCAACCACCACCCCAAGACCCAAGCTTGAGATAATTTTCTATCCCTTCCTCCCCTCTCCCTCTCTCAAAATCTAAACCTACCTTAGCCAAACCCTACCCATGGAGACTTCATCTTGATCAAGCACACAGTGGCCGGACAACAAGGAGAAGAAGAAGAGAAAGGGCTAAGGAAAGCAAAAGGAGAAAGAAAGACCGGAGGAGTCGTCGGTGTGGTAAGAAATCCTTAGACAAGAATTTATATTTTTTTTAAAGGTTAAGATGTATTTATGGAATCCATTTCTTAGAATGAATGGTGGCCACAAATGTTATGGGCCTTAGATCTAAGATCCATTCAATGATAAGATGAGAAATGGATGAAAAGGGGAGAGATAGATTAAGAAAAATAATAAGTAAAAGGATTAAGGAGGTTATGAAATTAAATGGATTTAAGCATGGAAGTAATAGGTTTTTGAATGGATTGATGGATCATAGGGTTCGGCCATGCAGTGTGGCCGAACCCCATGGTAAATGGGTGATGATTTTAATTAAGGTTTTAAAGTTTAAAACCATGGAGAATGATTATGATTTTTAGGGTTGCAAATGATTAAATGTTGGAAAAATTTAAAGGGGTTTAAATGAGGAAAAATCATGGAGTATATGAATGATTTTGTGGCCTCAAGAGGCATGGGAAAATGGAGAATCATGAACCATGGGTTCGACCATGGTGTATGGCCGAACCCTATGGTGATAGAATGATGAGTTAAGTGGCTATGAAAGTATGGAACTTAATAAAGAAGGTTAATGGTAATTAAGTGGATTTTTTTTTAGGTATTTTAAACAAGGTTTTAAATGAGTGGAAATGAGGCTTTTAAAATAAAATTATGGACCATGGGTTCGGCCATGGTACATGGCCGAACCCCATGGGGAGACTTTGAGGAAAATATGGGGTCTTGGAACCATGGAAAATAAAATGGAATGATGATTAAATTAAATGGACCAAAGTATATCTCATGATGGTTATGAAAGGGTGATTTAAATGTATGATTTAAATTTATTTATGGTAGGACAAATGAGGTAGAATGGACCCAAGAAAAATGGAAAATAGGCATCATGGGTTCGGCCATGGTGTATGGCCGAACCCATGACCCATTTGTAGGTCATGTTATGGGCTAAATATTAAATTATGTATGGGATTAGATGATTGTAAATTTAATTAAATTAAGTGGCTGATTTTAGGGATGTTATGTCATGGTGATTAAATCATTAATGGGACTAAGTATGTGGATAAATTATGGACAAATATATACATGAATGGAGGGAATATTAAACCATGGAAGTCTAGTGGCAAAACCGTAATTATTGGCCACAATTGAGGAACCATGGGTTCGGCCATGGTATATGGCCGAACCCCATGTAGGTTGGACATGAACTTGGGTACATTAAGATGACATTATGAGTGATTAAATGAAACTTAGGGTTGCTGCGTTTTAGACTCACAAATGAGAATGTTTAATGGGCTAAAACTTGGAATTATACATGTATTTAAATCAATGGGAATGAGGCTAAGTTAAAGGCTGAATTATGATAATCTTGTAACATGATTAGGGATCATTAATGGATCTAAGGTTGTGATCAATTAGGGACTTAATCATGGATAAAATATGGACTAATTTGGTAAATGTATAATAAGGTATCGGGACGTCGCAAACGGTACGCGATCGGCGACCGGATTATCGAACGAAAACGTAACGGGACGCTAAGCGGTATTCGGTAGGATTCCTACCTTTTTGTAAGCCGTGGATTATGTGTATGTGATGGTTTCCGTATTTTATTTCGGTAATTATATGATCTATTTTGAGATGGGTTTTAAATGCTATGGATTAGCTTTTAAATGCTATGGCTTATATTTCCAATGTTATGGACTATATGTATTAAAGATATGAATTATATATATATGCTACATAGCATAATGCACTTACATCTCATGCATGGCATGGGCGGGAAAATAAAGTAACCGGAGTCCATGCTCCGTCGGGGCGACCGAGAAGCAAACATGGGGATAGCCTGGGGTGCTATAACTGGAGTCCATGCTCCGTCGGGGCGACCGAGAAACAAGCATGGGGATAGCTTGATAAGCTATAACCGGAGCCCATGCTCCGTCGGGGCAACCGAGAACAAACATGGGGACACCTTGACGAGGCTTTGCCGTCAAGGGAGATATGACATTTTAGGATGATATGGATGATGGGTGGGACACATGACATAGGCACCCATGTCATGGCATTCATCATATGGTTTTATTATGTTGTTATCGGTATGTTTGTTATCACTAATCCATGTGCTAGCCCTACTCGGAGTCCTACTGGGCGCGTTGTCTAATGTCCTACTTCTACCCTAGCTGATGACGCGGAAACGACGGACGCGACGAGAGCGAAGCTTAGGAGCTTGGGGAAAGCGGCTACTTAGTCTTATTTAAGTCTTATTTTGGAAATGTAATTTAAGTATCTTAGCTTGTCGGTTTGTAATAATTACTGTTTCTTGCTATGGTTTGGACTATACTCTGGACGTTATCATTTTGACATGTGATTATGAACATAGGAGTATTTTAGTAATTTAATGATGTATCTTCCTTTCTATCTAAAACTGGTAGGATAGTCTCTATTATAATGTTCTGCATGCAATTATATTCCGTAAGCTTACTTCCTACGCGTGAACCGTTCTCGTGGACTTCGTTCCGCGCACGCGTAGGGTTGGCCAGTTAAGGGCCGGGCTTTAGAAGGTCGGACTTAACTCGCGTCGTGACGTTCGCGCCCGTTATCACTTATTTAAAAAAAAAAATTTAGACTCTGATTTCGGTGAAAATGGGGCGGGCGTTACAAGCACTCACTAAACAAGGAAGGGGCGCCCGGCCAAAGGGGAGGGAGTGACTATCTTAAGTACTTCCTAAATTTGGATCAAGGAAAGATTATAAAAGGAGAGAAGGACTAGGGGCACACGGTTTTACCACCCTTAGCCGAATTTTATTTCATCTCTCTCAATTGTCATTCTCGCCAAGATCAAGAGCAAGAGAAGAAAAGGCAGCAACAAGAAGGTGTTCTTGGTTGGAGAAAAATTAAGAAGAAAGAAGAAAGATTGGAAGAGCAAAGAGGTTAGTATCTTAATTGAATGATTTTATTTATGAAACCAAAGAACCATAGGGTTCGGCCATAGTGTTTGGCCGAATCCCATAGAAGAAGTTTGGATGATGATTTAATAATTTAAATAGAAAAGAAAGAACCATAGGGTTCGGCCATAGTGCATGGCCAAACCCCATGGAAAGAAGTGTTTAATTCATGGGTTTTTGAAGATTGAAAACCATGGAGAGATTTGATTTATTTCATTGGGTTTATGTTCTTAGATTTTAGATCATGCAAAGACATGGTGATTTCATGATGGTTTGAATGATAAAAACCATGGGAATTTATGGTTTAGATTTATAAATTTGAATGATGAAAACCCATGGGAGAGTTTGATAATTTTAAAGGGAGATATGGATAAGGATGTGGGTCGGCTATGGTATGGCCGAACCATGATTGTATCATGACAAAAATATTGATCAACAGTAATGAAAAGAAGGGGTGAGGTTCGGCCATGGTGTATGGCCGAACCCCACCAAATATTTTAATGGATTGGGGATTGATTCTAATGGATCTAACCAATGGTCAAGATCATGAACTATAGGGTTCAGCCATGGTGTATGGCCGAACCCCATGGGCTAGTGTTGGATTGGTAAATGTATCTTGGTTGCTTAATATGGAAAGCTTCCAAATATGGAAGGAGTTGCTAAACTTGGAAGGCATCCAATAATGGAAAGATAGTTTCTAATTTAGGAACCTATCTATCCATAGAAGTTTGTTTAATATAGGAAAGTGTCTATTCTTGGAAAGTGGATATTGAAATTAGAAAATATCTAATTATGGAATCTATATTTGGAAAGCATTCAATTAAGGAAAGGTGGTTTATAATCTAGGAAACTATCTAAGTGTGGAAAATGGTTACTAATTTGGAAAGTTTCTATTTTGGAAGGAGTTGGCTACATTAGAAAGCTTCTAATTTTGGATGGTAAATATGGAAACCTTCTAATAATAGAATGTGGAGTCTAATTAAGGAAACCTTCCAATTATGGAAAGGTGGAGTTTTATTTGAAAACTATACACCATAGGGTTCAGCCAAGGTGTATGGCCGAACCCCATAGTCCAAATTAAAGGATCAAATGGCACTTTAATTCATGGTTAAGGGCTGATTGATGAATCGAATTATGAACCTATTTTATGAGCTATGTTTTGTATATTTTTAAATAAAGGGAAGGATACAAACATGTGTTATGAATTATTGATGAAGGTAGTGGCAAAATGGTAATTACATGCCAAAGTGGAGGATCATGGGTTCGGCCATGGTGTATGGCCGAACCCCATGAGTTGTGTTTGATGGACTTGTTTGGTTAAGGAAATATATAGGGTCTAGTTATGTAGATTTAAAGGAATGAGGGAACCAATGGCATTTTTGTAAATATGTGAGAATATTGGACATTGGGTTCGGCCATGGTGTATGGCCGAACCCCATGATTTAATTATTGGACTATGTGATTGGATGCATTATTTTAGAACTTAAGCAAGTAAAATGACTAAGGTTTAGATCAATGGCATTTTGGTAATTAATGGGATAAATGAACAAAATGGGTGAGGCTCGGCCATGGGTAAGGTGATTTTAAATGCTATGTTTATGTTATTAAAATAGCATGTGTTTCATTGGCATCTCATGCATGGCATGGGGTGGAGGATTTATAACCGGAAGGGTCACACTCCGTCGAGGCGTCCGAAAAACCTATGTGCGGTACCTTGATGTGATTTCCATCAAGAAGATTCTGGAGGGTCCACACTCCGCCGGGGCGTCCGGAAGACCTATGTGGTGGGTACATTTATGTACATGTGATGGGTGGGACTCATTGCATATTTGTCATCATTGCATGGCATGGATTTTATATGGTTTTAACATCACTATATTATTATATATGTTTTGTACTAACCATGTGTTAGCCGTAACTGGAATACCTACTGGGCGCGTTGTTCTAACGCCTACTTCTACCCTAGTTGATGATACAGGTAATCAGGGGAACGATGAACGTAAGACGGACCAGACATAGGAGCTTAGAAGACTTATTTTACATGTTTTGAATAAAGTTACTCATGAACTTGTATTTGAGTATTTGGATTTCAGAATGTAATAACTTAGATGGTCGAATGATTTAGTTTGATGATTATAACGTTTTTAATAATGATTAAGGACTTGACGTACTTTGCTATCTGAATGGAATAGAATTTGGTTCTATTATGATTCCGCATTTTGATGTTATGATTCCGCAGGTTATGATTTTATTCCGCAAGTTGATATTGCTATGTGTGAACCCTTTATTTGGACTGAGTCCATACACACATAGGGTTGGCTAGTTAAGGGTCGGACTTTGGAAGTTCGGACTTAGCTCGCGTCGTGACGTCCAGCGCTCTATCACTCTACTCTGAATTTAAGGGAAAAAGTGAGTGAAAAAGGGCGGGGCGTTACATGGAAGTGGGAACACATTGCAATGGATTTTGTGACGGGATTGCCTAAATCTTCTAAAGGAAACGATGCTATCTGGGTCGTGATCGATCGTCTTACCAAGTCAGCACACTTCATGCCTATCAAGATGACATATTCATCTGAGAAGTTGGGCAGGAGGTACATCAAGGATATTGTTGGACTGCATGGGATACGCAAGACGATTGTGTCAGATCATGATGGAAGATTCACTGGAAGGGTATGGCAAAGTTTATAAATGACCATGGGTACATTCCTACTGTATAACACAACATTTCATTCGCAGACTGATGGACAATCAGAAAGGATCATACAGAAATTGGAGGATATGTTGAGGGCTTGTATGTTGGATTTCCAGGGTAGTTGGGAAGATCACCTTCCATTGGTAGAGTTCTCGTATAACAATAGTTATCAGGCGAGTCTCTAGATGGCTCCATTCGGAGTGCCAGTGAGCATCATATCGAAACGTGATCGATGGTTTGTATCTAGATTTTGGCAAAGCCCTCAAAAAGAACTGGGTACACAATTGTGTTTTAACAAAACTTTTCGCCCTTAGACGGATGGTCAGTCTTCAAACTGTAGAAGATATGTTGAGAGCCTGTGTAATGGATATGCAGGGTAGTTGGGAAGAGCATCTTCCGTTAGTAGAATTTGTCTACAACAATAGTTATCATTCCAGTATTCAATGGCACCATACAAAGCTTTCTATGGTAGACCATGCAGATCACCGTTATGTTGGACTGAAGTAGGAGATAAGGTGTTGCTAGGGCCAGATATGGTCAGGGAAACATCAGAACAAGTCAAAGTTATCAGACAACGTCTCAAGATAGCACAAAAATAAAACTGACACATCGAGTTTTATATACATATCGGGCAAAGAACCGGAGGATATATTGATTTTGTTGACATATCCAGAAACAGAGCAGAAACTGACCAAAAACTGTCAAACAGGAAAGTATACATCGCCATTTTATGATACATACAGAAATGGAACACATTACCATTTCTCGATGTATTGAGAAAATGTACATATCGATAGAGTCTATATGTCGAGTTTTAACAGACATATTTGGATATAATTTTCATGAAAAATGTTTGGTTATTTAAACCTTTTTTAAATATATGAATTATTTATACTGATTAAATGTTTTAAATAGATTATTGAAAAAACACTCGCCAACCAAAGGTGAAGAGATTCAACCACACTATGTATTTTATTTAAAATGCATTACATTTTGCATTCAATACAATATTTCTTACACCGTTAAGTCTTACGGCAATGAGTGGATATCTGTGGTCATTTTACTGACGGAAGAGTTTGATTGGACCAGAATGCGATACCAACACTGTTCACACATAAGGGAATGAATGATTGTTTCTACATATGAAACGTGAAAAATATAGTGTACGGGAGTCGAGGTCTAGCCATTCTAAAACGGAGAACGGAACCCACTTATTCCAAGAGACTGACCGATATCGTTGGAGATTCGGACAGAGATCATTATCTAACCGCGATTCAAATGGGAAGACGTGTATTTGTATATAACTGTGTATTGCAGGACAATTATCCTACGAGGTAAAAGATTAGTATAAGGTAGATGTACCCGACTGGAGAGAACGATAACACTTATGTGTCATAATTTATAACCTATTGTAACACCCCGATTTCTCAATGAAGTGGATAATTACGAAAATGCCCCTGATGTGTTAAATTAATTATTTTGCGATGTTAAGTAAGGAAATGGTGGGGCCCATTGCTCAAATTAAGATCATATGAGCACATTATGATTGTCAAGTTTGATTGGATGAGTAATTTCTCAATGAAGTGGATAATTACGAAAATGCCCCTGACGTGTTAAATTAATTATTTTGTGATGTTAAGTAAGGAAATGGTGGGGCCCATTGCTCAAATTAAGATAATATGAGTACATTATGAATGTCAAGTGTGATTGGTTGGGTAATTTACATCAATTGGGTCAAAAATGGCTAAATGGGTCAAAGGTCCCAAATGGGGCCCATCGGGTCTTACTGGATTATTTGACCGTTTTGTGATTTTAAATTAAATCGGGTTAAGCCTATTTGATTTTAAATCAAGTGGAGAAAAAATGGGTAGGCTTGATCCATATGTAAAAACCAATTAGAAATGATGAAAATACCATAATTGGGTCATGGAGTCAAAAACGGGTCAAGGAGCTAAAGGTGGACCCAACGGGTCGTGTTGACTATGGTTGACCATGTGGACCCTCAAGGGAGCTAAAAATATGAGTTAAATCAGTTTGAGTGGGACTGAAGTGAGTTGGAATTAAATCAAGTGGTGAGTCAACTCATGTGCATTAAATGAAATGCATTAAGTATGTGAGTTGGGTGAGTTGAGATGGAAATCTAAATGACCTTGAGTTCATGTGAGTCAAAATGGAAATTAAAAGGGCTGTAAATCAATGAGTTGAGTGGGAATTTGAAGAGGTTGGCTGGGTTATAACTGTAACGCCCGCCCCTTTTTCACCCGTTTTCCGAAAATCAGAGTCTATTTTTTTTTTGAAATAGAAGAGTGAGGGCGCGGGCGTCACGACGCGAGTTAAGTCCGAGCTTCTAAAGCCCGACCCTTAACTGGCCAACCCCACGCGTGCGCGGAACTAAGTCCACGAGAATGGTTCACACGTAGGAAGTAAGCTCGCGGATGATAATCATTGCGGAACATGATAATAGAGTCTATCCTACCGGTTTTTAGATAGAAAGGAAGATACAACATTAAATTACCAAAATGCCCCTATGATCATATTTATATCACCAAATGTAATTGTCCATAAGTAACGTCCAAACCATCGTAAGAAATGTAAATTTATACAACCCGACAAGCTAAGTTACTTTAAAATTACATCTCCAAAATGTAAACGTAAATAAACTAAGACTGCGCCTCCCAAGCTCCTAAGCTTGGCTCCTGTCATGTCCACCGCTTCCGCCATCCCCTGCGTCATCAGCTAGGGTAGAAGTAGGGCGTTAGTCAACGCGCCCAGTAGGACTTCGAGTAGGGCTAGCACATGGATTAGTGAGAACACGCATACCGATACAATAAAATATAACAAAATAAGCATGTAATGAATGCTATGCCATGGGTGCCTATGTCATGGGTCCCACCCATCATCCGTATGATCATACAATGTATTATCCCCATGTTTGCTTCTCGGTCGCCCCGACGGAGCATGGACTCCGGTTATAGAACTATCCCCATGTTTGATTCTCGGTAGCCCCGACGGAGCATGGACTCCAGTTATAGCCCTCAGGCTATCCCCATGTCTGATTCTCGGTCGCCCCGATGGAGCATGGACTCCGGTTTCATTATTTTCACGCCCATGCCATGCATGAGATGTACGTGCATTATGCTATGTAGTATATAGATAAACCATAATTTTGATATACCATACATAGCCATATAATGCATAATGTTAAAATATAATCCATATGATTCATAACTTAAAACTCATCATAAGATGAATCATAATCATAAATCCATCACGAGTCAAATCTAAATAATCTAAAATACCATCACATATCCATCGCTTACAAAAAGGTAGGAATCCTACCGAATACCGCGTAGCGTTCCGTTACGTTTTCCGTTCGATAATCCGGTCGCCGATCGCGTATCGTTTGCGACGTCCCGATACCTTATTACATTTAC
Organism: Chimonanthus praecox; assembly: GCA_022113865.1. Lineage (NCBI taxonomy): Eukaryota > Viridiplantae > Streptophyta > Magnoliopsida > Laurales > Calycanthaceae > Chimonanthus > Chimonanthus praecox. The sequence goes on from CM039095.1 coordinate 25,609,251, forward strand.
CGAATTAGTCCATACGTTATCCATGATTAAGTTCCTAACTGATCATAACCCTAGATCCATTGAATGATCCTTGAATATATTACAAGTTTATCAAAAATCGGCCCTTAACTTAGCCCATTATCCATTGGTTAGAACACATACATAAGTCCGATTTTGGCCATTTCAAATATTCCAACGAGCAAGCCTAAAATGCAGCATCTATACGTTTCGTTTCATCATTTGTAATATCCGATTTCATGTCTAATCCCCATATGGTTCGGTCATGGTATGGTTCTTCAATGGTGGCACTTATTTACTGTTTTGCCATTCCTCTCCCATGGTTCAATCATCCATTTATTTATGTACATTCTAAGTCCAAAAATTTATTCATACTTAGATCCATTTGATCATGACCTAGTATCATAAAATCAGCCATCTATTATTTAATTTTGAAAAATATTTAATCCCATATGTCTTTTCACATTTTGGCCCTAAAAGTGGCCCACAAAGAGATCATGGGTTCGGCCATACACCATGGCCGAACCCATGGTACCCTATCTCCCTTCTTTTGGGTCCATTTTGTCTCATTTAATCCTATCACCAATGATTTTAATTTATTCATTTAAGTCCCCATTCTCATCCCATTTAAAACCTCACATATCATGTTCATAAATCCATTAAAATCTAGCATTCTTCTACATCATTTTCCATTTATTAAAACCACTAATCACCATCCTAGGGTTCACCTTTATGGATGCCATTTTCAAAGACTAATGTTTTGTCCCAAAAATAATCCATTTTAAAATAACTTACTATATTCATAATTTTCAAACTTTAGAAAACATTAACTATTGAGCATCTAAGAGCCCTAACCTTCATAGATCACTAACCATAGGGTTCGGCCACCTTGTATGGCCGAACCCTATAGTTCATGATTTCTTTAAAACATCATACCCCCATTTGAATTAAATCATCTATTTACATCACCATTTTCATCCCATTTAAACATCACATTCTATACTCAATAAATCCATTTAAAATCTATCATTTTTCCCCATTATCTTTAAACCTTATAATCTTAATAAATTACCCATTATTTACCATGGGGTTCGGCCATGCTACATGGCCGAACCCTATGGTCATCCATTCATTCCATTCTATGCCTTTAAACCCTATTTAAAATCACCTATTTTAAATCACTTGAAAACTAATTATCATAAATTATTCTCCAACATTTTAAACCTTCTAACCTTAATAAAATCATCAATTACTTTGCATTTAGGAAACCTAACCTTTTCTCCATATTTTTCCATACTTCCATCATCCATCATTTAATTTGCCACCATGGGGTTCGACCACGCTACATGGCCGAACTCTATGGCCCAAAGTTTCCTCACAAATCCATAACAATTATTTTAAATACTTAACATCCCTAATCCATTACTTAATCCATTCCTCCATTTTATCCATTCCTTATCCTACCATTGGATGGATTTTTAAATTCAAAGCCTATGATGGTTTGGCCACCATCCAATCCAAGGAAATGGATTCCAAAACTTAAAACCCTAAAAGTTAAATTTCTTGTTCAGAACATACTTACTATCCGACGACTCCTCCGATCTTTGTCGCTCCCGTCGACTTCCTTGGCCTCCTTTCTTCTTCCTCTCCTTGTTTGATCGGCTAGATGTGCTTGATCAATGGTGAAATATGCTTGGGTCGGCTATGGTAGATGGGGTTAGATTGAGAGAGGGAGAGGGGAAAGGTGATGGGAAACAAAATCTTAACCTTTGATCTTGGTGGGGTGGACCAAGGCTTGCTCTTTTCCTTGTCTCCTTCTTTTCTTCTAAGTTTTCTTCTAAGTTTTTCTTCTCTTTTCCTTAGTGAATGTTTGGGACGGTTTTGGAGAATGCAAGGAGAGATAGAGTGAAATGGGTTTGTTTGGAAAGAGATGGAGGTGGGTGGAGTAACCTAGACTCCACCATTAATTTTTGCTCACCAACCAACATGGCATTAATGGTGGTGGTTGAGATAGAACCACCATTTAAGCCCATGGTTTTATTTTTGTGTTTCTTAGGAGTGATTTGTGTTTGTTGGAGTGGTTTTGACCCCTTTTGACCAATCCTTGGATTAGATAAATTAACTTAATTAATTTGATTATTAGATTAAGTTAATTAATTCCTATCTAATCTAATTCCATTAATTTCTCTCTATAAGATCCACCCATGGTTGACTAAGTCAACCATGGTGGTCGGCCCCACTACCCTTGGGTCCACACGCCACCTCAATGGGTGAGGTGGAGGTGGGCCCCATTGGCCATGTTACCTTGGTTCATTTATCACCTAACTTAGGTGATTTAAATTTTATTAAATGTATCCCTCTTATTGGATCACCATTGGGTCCATGGCCCAATTATATTTTTGTCTTTCCCATTTATTTTAGGGCTTACCTACCTTGGCCCATTGGGTCCCGTATGGCTAGTTGACCCAATTATTTACCATTGACCAATTAAATGAATTAATTCTAATTCATGGTCTATTGGGTAATCATTGGGCCCATGGCCCAATTAGATTCCCTCTTTACCCACTTACCTTAGGGTTGGAACCGATTTTTGATCCATTGGGCCCCACCTGGCTATCAGGCCCACTTTGACCGCCGTTGACCCGCTTAGTCCTCATTGACCCATTAAATGGATTTCATCCAATCCATGGCCCAATTGGGCCATTCTCGGACCCTTGTCCCAACTTTTGATCCATTTGGTATTCCATCATGTTAAAATTCAAATTAAAATCAATAAATGCCAAATATATATTGATTCGAAAATTCGGGCTATTACAATACAATCCTCTTTTGAAATTTTCGTCCCGAAAATTCGAGCGAAGTAGGGGTCCAAAACAACTTACGCGAAGAGCTCCGGATAAGCGGTTTTCATCTCCGACTCAAGTTCCCAGGTGGTTTCTTCACTGCCATGTCTTTCCCATACAACCTTGACGAACTGAATGGCGAGGTTCCGCAGCACCCTTTGTTCGCTTCCAATAACTCTGATCGGCTTCTCCACATATGTCACATCGCTTTGTACATCGATGTCTTGAGCATTTATTACATGAGAAGGATCAGGATTGTACTTTCTTAGCATGGACACATGAAACACATCATGTAGAGATGACAGCTGTGGAGGGAACGCTAACTGATAAGCCACCCCTCCCACCCTCTTCAGTATCGGAAACGGCCTCACAAATCTAGGCGACAATTTCCCTTTCTTTCCGAACCTCATGTGTCCTTTCCGTGGCGAAACTTTTAAGAACACTAAGTCTCCCACCTCAAACTCGAGGAACCTTCTCCTCTTGTCGGCATAGCTCTTCTTCTGGCCCAATCAACGCAGGCTCATCGGCCTCCGTCCAACACACTGGCGATCTACAAGGTCTACCATACAAGGCCTCAAATGGAGCCATCTGAAGGCTTGCCTGGTAACTGTTATTGTAAGAGAATTCCACTAGTGGCAAATGATCCTCCCATCCGCCCTTGAAGTCTAGCATGCATGCTCTCAGCATATCCTCCAGTGTCTGTATCGTTCTTTCTGACTGTCCATCAGTCTGTGGGTGAAATGCTGTGCTAGTCCATGATGAATTTCCGATAGTAACCGGCCAATCCCAGAAAACTGCGGATCTCGGTCACATTTGTCGGCGCTTTCCATTCCTTGACTGCTGCTACCTTAGCTGGGTCCACGACTATACCTTCCTCTGATATGATGTGCCCCAAGAAGTTGACTTCAGATAGCCAAAATTCACACTTGCTGGCTTTGGCATACAATTGGTTCTTCCGCAAGGTGTCTAGGACTATCCGTAGGTGCTCGACATGTTCGTTCTGACTTTTGGAGTAGATCAGAATATCATCAATGAATACGATCACAAACTGATCTAAGTATGGACGGAATATCCTATTCATCAGGTCCATGAACACCGCCGGTGCATTAGTAAGCCCAAACGGCATGACTACATACTCATATAACCCCTACCGTGTCCTGAAGGCAGTCTTCTCTATGTCCTCCTCTCTAACCCGAATTTGATGGTATCCGGACATCAGGTTAATCTTGGAGAAATGAGAGGAACCCCTAAGTTGATCAAACAGATCATCAATCCGGGGTAGGGGATACTTGTTCCTGACAGTCAGCTAATTTAACTTCCTATAGTCGACACACATTCGTAGGGTATCGTCTTTCTTTTTTACGAATAACACTGGGGCTCCCCATGCGGATGTACTGTTCCGAATGAAGCCTCGTCTGAGCAGTTCATCAATTTGCTTCTTCAACTCTGTCATCTTAGCTGGTGCCATCCTATAATGGGGTAATGGTACTGGAGCGGCGCCAGGGTATAATTTTATTTCAAAATCTATCTCCCTCTTGGGTGGCAAACCAGGGAGTTCTATTGGGAATACCTCGGTAAAATCTGCGACTACCGCCGGAAGTTCAACCAATGGTGCCTTATCTAGTCTGACGCTGTTCAAGGCGAGATGGTTCAATTCCTCCTACAGCCTTCTAGGGATACCCTGCCTGTCAGCATGTACCACGTACCGCTTTCCTTCGGGTGACCAAAATATCACCCTATGAAGATGGCAGTCAATATGGGCCTGATACGTAGTCAACCAATCCATGCCAAATATGACATCATATTCCGCCATATCGATTACTAAATAGTTGAACTCGAATCTGAATCCTAAGAGTTCAATGTTCAATGCCGTGCATATAAGTCCTAATGATGTGTCTCCGACGGGGGATACAATGGTGAGTGATGTGGACAGGTTTTGTACTAGTGTACCCATGGCAGATATGAATGCAGCAGATATGAATGAATGTGATGCTCCAGAGTCAAATAAAGTAACAGCACTGAACGGTCCATTGCTATTGGAGATGGTATGGTGAAGAGTCGTCCAGATCCCGCAGGTTTTGGTGCCCGCCCCGCCTGATTATATGTTCTGCCTCCCCGCGACTGTGTTGGTCGAGTTGGAGGGCGGAAAGAGCCCCTGAAGTTGGAGGGTCGGCTAGTCTGTGGACACTCTCGCATGTAGTGGCCCTGTTTGCCACACTGATAACAAGTGTTCCCACCTCGGGGGACCTGTGTGACTGATGCCGATGTAGAAGGTTGACTGGGGCGAAAGCCCCCTGTAGATCCCATGGAGGATGAGGGCCTGCTAGGATTCAGGCGGAATTTCTTGTTGGGTTGGAATGTTCCCCGCCCAACCTGCCCTCGGCGGTTGTCGAACCGCACTATCTCATTTAGTTCCCGTTCTGCGATGGTGGCCCTACTAACCACCCCTGCTAGTGTGGACTCTTTGAAAATGGTCACTCTAGTCTTGATGCTTGGCCGAAGGCCTCGTTCAAACTTACGGGCCTTTCGGTGTTCAGTATCCACCATATAGAACGTATAGATAGACAGCTTAAGAAATTCTCTGTGATACTCCACCACTGTCATGTTGCCTTGTACCAATGAGATGAAGGCTTCAGTCTGGCTCTCTCTTTCTTCCTCCAGAAAAAATTGTTCTAGGAAGGTGGTTGAGAACCACTCCCATGTCATGGGGATCCTTTCTCTTTCCGGTACCAGCGTTTGTTGCTTTTCTACCACTTCCCACCAACTACTCGCATCCTCGATCAGTTGGGATGTGGCTAGAAAGATCTTATCAGCAGGACTGGAGACCTGGAACAAATTCAAGATTTGATTGATCCTCTTTAACCATTGCTCCGTTCCCACAACCCCTTCCTTTCCCTTGAAGTAGGGAGGGCGCTGTTGTTGGAAGTCCTTGACCATCTTCCGTTTACTAGAGTCGCTGGCGGTCGCATTGCCGCTTGAGTGTTGTTGGAGAGCAGAAACGATTGCCGCTTGGACTATGTCTCTTAACTCGAGAGGTACACCTTCTATGTTTATACTATTTTGTCCCTCGGCGGTATGAGGTGGTGGTTGTACTTCCTCGTCCTGACGAGGGGGTGTTACCTCTTTCTCTACCCGTGGGTTGCGGGTTGTTCTTCTTTTTGGCAGTATTTCCTAAGTCAGCGAAAAATATTGACTTAGTTCCTTCATAATATTGGCATGTTCATAGTTCAGAACAATTTTCCTAAGTATCAAATATTTCCTTCAATTTGGGGGAGAATTATCGATCAAGTATACTTTTTTTTTGGGGGAAAATTCTTAAGTATCGAATATCGTTTCTTTCATTTAAGGAAAGTTGCCAAATAAGCATACTTGGTTTGGGGAAAACTTCCCATCTAGCTATGTTTGTCCATTTTTATGAAATTGGGGAAATGTTCCTACGTTTGATAAACCTATCAATGTTATAATGATTGTACTTCCCTTCCTATCATTTTCTTACGTCAAATGTGGCGCTCAGATTGAATGTTTCAGTCTGAGTCAATCGAAGTAGATTAATCCGGCCCCCGTGCAGCGGACTCCGAAGAGTCGGTCAGTTGGGATTCTTAGCTGTCAGTGAGACATTCAACCGTCCTAATCTTACTTCGAAGGATTCATTCTTTCGATTTCGCTCTGATACCAACTGTAACGCCCGCCCCTTTTTCACCCATTTCCGAAAATCAGAGTCTATTTTTTTTTTTTGAAATAGAGGAGTGAGAGAGGGCGCGGACGCCACGACGCGAGTTAAGTCCGAGCTTCTAAAGCCCGACCCTTAACTCGCCAACCAACGCGTGCGCGGAACTAATTCCACGAGAATGGTTCACACGTAGGAAGTAAGCTCGCGGATTATAATCATTGCGGAACATGATAATAGAGCCTATCCTACCGGTTTTGAGATAGAAGGGAAGATACAACATTAAATTACCAAAATGCCCCTATGATCATATTTATATCACCAAATATAATTGTCCATAAGTAACGTCCAAACCATCGCAAGAAATGTAAATTTATACAACCCGACAAGCTAAGTTACTTTAAAATTACATCTCCAAAATGTAAACGTAAATAAACTAAGACTGCGCCTCCCAAGCTCCTAAGCTTGGCTCCTGTCATGTCCACCGCTTCCGCCATCCCCTGCGTCATCAGCTAGGGTAGAAGTAGGGCGTTAGTCAACGCGCCCAGTAGGACTTCGAGTAGGGCTAGCACATGGATTAGTGAGAACATGCATACCGATACAATAAAATATAACAAAATAAGCATGTAATGAATGCTATGCCATGGGTGCCTATGTCATGTGTCCCACCCATCATCCGTATGATCATACAATGTATTATCCCCATGTTTGCTTCTTGGTCGCCCCGACGGAGCATGGACTCCGGTTATAGAACTATCCCCATGTTTGATTCTCGGTCGCCCCGACGGAGCATGGACTCCAGTTATAGCCCTCAGGCTATCCCCATGTCTGATTCTCGGTCGCCCCGACGGAGCATGGACTCCGGTTTCATTATTTTCCCTCCCATACCATGCATGAGATGTACGTGCATTATGCTATGTAGTATATAGATAAACCATAATTTTGATATACCATACATAGCCATATAATGCATAATGTTAAAATATAATCCATATGATTCATAACTTAAAACTCATCATAAGATAAATCATAATCATAAATCCATCATAAGTCAAATCTAAATAATTTAAAATACCATCACATATCCATCGCTTACAAAAAGGTAGGAATCCTACCGAATACCGCGTAGCGTTCCGTTACGTTTTCCGTTCGATAATCCGATCGCCGATCGCGTATCGTTTGCGACGTCCCCGATACCTTATTACATTTACCGAATTAGTCCATATGTTATCCATGATTAAGTTCCTAACTGATCATAACCCTAGATCCATTGAATGATCCTTAAATATATTACAAGTTTATCAAATATCGGCCCTTAACATAGCCCATTATCCATTGGTTAGAACACATACATAAGTCCGATTTTGGCCATTTCAAATATTCCAACGAGCGAGCCTAAAATGCAGTATCTATACGTTTCGTTTCATCATTTGTAATATCCGATTTCATGTCTAATCCCCATATGGTTCGGCCATGTACCATGGCCGAACCTATGGTTCTTCAATGTGGCACTTATTTACCGTTTTGCCATTCCTCTCCCATGGTTCAATCATCCATTTATTTATGTACATTCTAAGTCCAAAAATTTATTCATACTTAGATCCATTTGATCATGACCTAGTATCATAAAATCAGCCACCTATTATTTCATTTTGAAAAATATTTAATCCCATATGTCCTTTCACATTTTGGCCCTAAAGGTGGCCCACAAAGAGATCATGGGTTCGGCCATACACCATGGCCGAACCCATGGTACCCTATCTCCCTTCTTTTGGGTCCATTTTGTCTCATTTAATCCTATCACCAATGATTTTAATTTATTCATTTAAGTCCCCATTCTCATCCCATTTAAAACCTCACATATCATTTTCATAAATCCATTAAAATCTAGCATTCTTCTACATCATTTTCCATTTATTAAAACCACTAATCACCACCCTAGGGTTCACCTTTATGGATGCCATTTTCAAAGACTAATGTTTTGTCCCAAAAATATTCCATTTTAAAATCACTTACTATACTCATAATTTTCAAACTTTAGAAAACATTAACCATTGAGCATCTAAGAGCCCTAACTTTCATAGATCACTAACCATGGGGTTCGGCCACCTTGTATGGCCGAACCCTATAGTTCATGATTTCTTTAAAACATCACACCCCCATTTGAATTAAATCATCTATTTACATCACCATTTTCATCCCATTTAAACATCACATTCTATACTCAATAAAACCATTTAAAATCTATCATTTTTCCCCATTATCTTTAAACCTTATAATCTTAATAAATTACCCATTATTTACCATGGGGTTCGGCCATGCTACATGGCCGAACCCTATGGTCATCCATTCATTCCATTCTATGCCTTTAAACCCTATTTAAAATCACCTATTTTAAATCACTTGAAAACTAATTATCATAAATCATTCTCCAACATTTTAAACCTTCTAACCTTAATAAAATCATCAATTACTTTGCATTTAGGAAACCTAACCTTTTCTCCATATTTTTCCATACTTCCATCATCCATCATTTAGTTTGCCACCATGGGGTTCGACCATGCTACATGGCCGAACCCAATGGCCCAAAGTTTCCTCACAAATCCATAACAATTATTTTAAATACTTAACATCCCTAATCCATTACTTAATCCATCCATTCCTTATCCTACCAATGGATGGATTTTTAAATTCAAATCCTATGATGGTTTGGCCACCATCCAATCCAAGGAAATGGATTCCAAAACTTAAAACCCTAAAAGTTAAATTTCTTGTTCAGAACATACTTACTATCCGACGACTCCTCCGATCTTTGTCGCTCCCGTCGACTTCCTTGGCCTCCTTTCTTCTTCCTCTCCTTGTTTGATCGGCTAGATGTGCTTGATCAATGGTGAAATATGCTTGGGTCGGCTATGGTAGATGGGGTTAGATTGAGAGAGGGAGAGGGGAAGGTGATGGGAAACAAAATCTTAACCTTTGATCTTGGAGGGGTGGACCAAGGCTTGCTCTTTTCATTCTCTCCTTCTTTTCTTCTAAGTTTTCTTCTAAGTTTTTCTTCTCTTTTCCTTAGTGAATGTTGGGGACGGTTTTGGAGAATGCAAGGAGAGATAGAGTGAAATGGGTTTGTTTGGAAAGAGATGGAGGTGGGTGGAGTAACCTAGACTCCACCATTAATTTTTGCTCACCAACCAACATGGCATTAATGGTGGTGGTTGAGATAGAACTACCATTTAAGCCCATGGTTTTATTTTTACGTTTCTTAGGAGTCGTTTGTGTTTGTTGGAGTGGTTTTGACCTTTTTGACCAATCCTTGGATTAGATAAATTAACTTAATTAATTTGATTATTAGGTTAAGTTAATTAATTCCTATCTAATCTAATTCCATTAATTTCTCTCTATAAGATCCAACCATGGTGGTCGGCCCCACTACCCTTGGGTCCACACGCCACCTCAATGGGTGAGGTGGAGGTGGGCCCCATTGGCCATGTTACCTTGGTTCATTTATCACCTAACTTAGGTGATTTAAATTTTATTAAATGTATCCCTCTTATTGGATCACCATTGGGTCCATGGCCCAATTATATTTTTGTCTTTCCCATTTATTTTAGGGCTTACCTACCTTGGCCCATTGGGTCCCGTATGGCTAGTTGACCCAATTATTTACCATTGACCAATTAAATGAATTAATTCTAATTCATGGTCTATTGGGTAATCATTGGGCCCATGGCCCAATTAGATTCCCTCTTTACCCACTTACCTTAGGGTTGGAACTGATTTTTGATCCATTGGGCCCCACCTGGCTATCGGGCCCACTTTGACCATCGTTGACCCGCTTAGTCCTCATTGACCCATTAAATGGATTTCATCCAATCCATGGCCCAATTGGGCCATTCTCGGGCCCTTGTCCCAACTTTTGATCCATTTGGTATTCCATCATGTCAAAATTCAAATTAAAATCAATAAATGCCAAATATATATTGATTCGAAAATTCGGGCTATTACAATAACCACCAAAACGAGTCCCACACGTTGGGGACTTGTTTTGGTGAGTTACATGGTGATTGTTGAATGCAAAATGATGGGTTTGAGATGAGTTGCATGGAAAACTGAATGGCTGCATGGGTAGGTTCCAAGGGGTGCCTTGGATAGCACCCAAGACCCATTGTTTTATGCAAAAATTAATGAGGAAGTGGAGGGGTTTTGGGGGCTGAAATACAAAAGCAAACAACACCCATGTTTGGCCGATTTTTATCATTGCAAAAGCCTTAGAATCCCATCTCGTTCCCTCTCTCAAGAACACCTCCTTGGCCGAATTTTATCTTGGTGATTTCACCATTGGTTCATGCCTCTAACCAGCTGAGACAAAGAAAGAAAGAAGGCAAGGAGCTAAGGCATAAGAAAAGCTTGGAATTTGGTAAGTTGTTCCATGGTCTTTTGATTAATAAAATGGATGTGTATTGGGCCAAGGTTATGGCCGATTACACCAGGGTTTTAACCTTGATTAATGGAGGATTAAAAATGGTAAAAATAACCATTGGGTTCGGCCACCATGGAGGGCCGAACCCCATGTAAAAGATGGGTGGTTTTTCATGTTTTGAAACATGGAAACCATGGAGGTTTATGGACTGATTTTTGGGTTTTATTTAAGAATCAAATACTTGTTATAGAAAGGATCATAAACCTGGATCTGAATGACAAAAAGGCTGAAGGTGTTATGGGTATAAAACTGTAACGCCCCACCCTTTTTCACCCGTTTTCCGAAAATCAGAGTCTATTTTTTTTTTTTTAAATAGAAGAGTGAGAGAGGGCGCGGATGCCACGACGCGAGTTAAGTCCGAGCTTCTAAAGCCCGACCCTTAACTGGCCAACCCCACGCGTGCGCAGAGCTAAGTCCACGAGAACGGTTCACGCGTAAGAAGTAAGCTTGCGGATTATAATTATTGCGGAACATGATAATAGAGTCTATCCTACCGGTTTTTAGATAGAAGGGAAGATACAACATTGAATTACCGAAATGCCCCTAAGTTCATAATTATATCACAAAATGTAATCGTCCATAAGTAACGTCCAAAACATCGCAAGAATGTAAACTTATACAACCCGACAAGCTAAGTTACTTTCAAATTACATCGCCAAAATGTAAACGTAAATAAAACTAAGACTATACTGCCCAAGCTCCTAAGCTTGGCTCCTGTCATGTCCACCGCTTCCGCCATCCCCTGCATCATCAGCTAGGGTAGAAGTAGGGCGTTAGTCAACGCGCCCAGTAGGACTCCGAGTAGGGCTAGTACATGGATTAGTGATACACACATACCGATAAAATAAAGTACAACAAAATAAGCATGTGATGAATGCTATGTCATGGGTGCTTATGTCATGTGTCCCACCCATTATCCGTATGATCATACAATATCCTGTTCCCCATGTTTGATTCTCGGTCGCCCCGACGGAGCATGGACTCCGGTTATAGCCCTCAGGCTATCCCCATGTCTGATTCTCGGTCGCCCCGACGGAGCATGGACTCCGGTTATAGCCCTCAGGCAATCCCCATGTCTGATTCTCCGTCGCCCCGACGGAGCATGGACTCCGGTTTGTTTATTTTTTTCTGCCCATGCCATGCATGAGATGTAGGTGCATTATGCTATGTAGTATATAGATAGACCATATTCGATATACCATACATAGTCATATGATGCATAATATTAAAATATAATCCATGATACTCTCATGTAATTCATAAGTTAAAACCCATCATAGTGCAAGTCCCATAAATCATAAATTATAATCATAAATCCATAATAAGCCAAGTCAAAATAATTTAAAACACCATCACATATCCATCGCTTACAGGAAGGTAGGAATCCTACCGAATACCGTGTCGTGTTCCGTTACTCTTTCCGTTCGATAATTCGGTCGCCGATCGCGTACCGTTTCCGACGTCCGATACCTTATTACATTTACCGAATTAGTCCATACATTATCCATGATTAAGTTCCTAACTAATCATAACCCTAGGTCCATTCAATGATCTTTAAATACATTATAAGTTTATCGAAAATTGGCCCTTAACTTAGCCCATTATCCATTGGTTTAATCACATACATAAATCCGATTTTGACCATTTTAGATATTTCCAACTTGCGGCCTAAAACGCAGCAACTAATCGCTTCACTTAACCATTCACAAAATATCCGATTTTTATGTCTAATCCCTATAGGGTTCGGCCATGTACCATGGCCCAACCCATGGTTCTTCAATGTGGCCACTTATTACGGTTTTGCCACTCTCCTTCCATGGTAAATCATCCATTCATTTATGTGCATTCTAAGTCCAAGATTCATTCATACTTAGGTCCATTCAATCATGACCTAACATCATAAAATCAGCCACCTAACATTTAATTTTGAAAAATAATTACTCCCACACCTAATTCCACATTTTGGCCTAAGGTGTGGCCCACATATCATTTTTATAAATCCATCAAAATCTAGTATTCTTCTACATTATTTTCCATTTATTAAATCCACTAATCACTACCCTAAGGTACACCTTTATGGATACCATTTTCAAAGACTAAGTTTTGTCCCAAAATAATCCAATTTAAAATCACAAAACTTTAATCATTTTGGCCCTTTAAATCAAACTCCTAAGCATTGATACATGCATTTAACCTTAGCCTAAAATTGATCAAATTTTGGGTCATGGGTTCGGCCATACACCATGGCCGAACCCATGATGTTTCTTTCCCCATTTTTCTTGGTTTCAATTACCCATTTAAACATACCTCCAATGAAAATTAAATCATTCATTTAAATCACCATCCTTATTCCATTTAAACATCACATATCATACTTGTAACACCCATACAATCTATCCATTTTTCTTAACCAATTTCTCTACTTTCCCATCATTAAAAATTATTAATTACCACCATAGGGTTCGGCCATACACCATGGCCGAACCCATGGTTCATGGCTCATCATCCATTGATGCCATTCTTAGACCAATGTTTTTGTCCAAAAGACATCCATTTTTAAAATCAATAATCCTCATTCATTTTGGCCCTCTAAAAAAAATATCATATACTTTGTAAATCCATTTAAATTTCATCATTAACCTAACCTAATTTCTAATTTGTTTAACCACATATATAAACCATACTTAGCCCATGAATGACCTAAAAACATGGGTCATGGGTTCGGCCATACACCATGGCCGAACCCATGATGTCTTTCCCTCATTTTTTATCTTGGATTTTTAATTACATTTAAAATCCACTCCTACCACCAATTATTACCTCCATAATTCAAAATTATTTACTCCACTACTTCCATCTTTTAGCATCCACTTGAAAATCACATACCATACTCAAAATTTTCAATTCTTAGAAAATATCAATCATTGAGCATCTAAGGGTCCTAATCCTCATAGATCACTAAATCATCACCATTTAAAACTTACCAACTTTTCAATCATTTTAAAATCTTGAAATCCTCATAACAACCATTAAGCATTCTCCAACATTTTAAACCATATAATCTAAATTAAATTATCCATCATTCACCATGGGGTTCAGCCATGCTACATGGCCGAACCCTATGGTCATCCATTCATTTAATCTATCTCTCTCTAAGTTTATCCATTTCTTAATCTTCTATTGATGGATCTTAGATCCAAGGCCCATAATATTTTTGGCCATTATCTAATAAATGGATTCCCTTTTTTTTAACCATAAACAAAAATCTAAACTCTTGTTTAGAAATACTTACGGATCTGAGGGCTCCTCCGGTCTTTGTCGCTCCCGTCAACCTCTTTGGCCTCCTTTCTTCTTCCTCTCCTTGTTTGATCGGCTAGATGAGCTTGATCAATGGTGGGACATGCTTGGATTGGCTAAGATAGGGTTAGGTTGAGAGGGAAAGAGTATGGAAATGAGGGAGAAAATTCTTCAAGGATCTTGATCTTGGGGTGGCCCAAGACTTAATCTTTTCCTTCTCTTTTCTTCTTCTTTCTTTCTAAGTTTTTCTTCTAAGTTTTGTTCTCCTCTCTTGCAAGGTGAGAGCGAATTTCCTTGTGTGTGTGGAGGGCTAGAGTCAAATGGGTAGTTTGAAATGAGATGGAGGTGGTTGGGGTGACTTAGACTCCTCATTAATTTTCCCCACCCACCAAGCATGGGCTAGCTTGACTTGGGTGGTGGTGGTTGAGACCCAACCACCAAGCATGGCTCTCATGTCCTCTTTGACTTGTTTATGTTGACCCTAACTAATCAACTTAATTAAGTTAAGCCCTTACTTAGGTTAATTAATTTTCATCTAATTTAATTCCCTTAAATTATTTATCTAATAAATCCACCCATGGTTGACCAAGTCAACCATGGTGGACGGCCCCCACAAATACCTACCCCACCCACCACCTCACTTGATGAGGTGGAGGTGGGCCCCACTTGGCCATGTTATTTTAATTCCCTTGATTTTAACTTAAGTAATTTTACAATAATTTTAATCAATTTAATTTACCTTAATCCACCTTAGTCTTCTTAATTTTATCCATGGTTGACCAAGTCAACCATGATGGTTGGTCCCACTTTCTCCTTGGTCCACACGCTACCTCAATGGGTGAGGTGGAGGTGGGCCCCATTGGCCATGTTGCCTTGGTCCATTTATCACCTAACTTAGGTGATTTAAATTTTATTAATTGTATCCCTTTTATTGGATCATCATTGGGCCCATGGCCCAATTTGATTCTTGTCTTACCCATTTATATTAGGGCTTAGTTATCTTGGCCCCTTGGGTCCCATATGGCTCTTTGACCCAAATTGACCATCTTTGACCCGATTACTTACCATTGACCAATTACATGTATCAATTCCAATTCAAGGCCTATTGGGTAACCATTGGGCCCATGGCCCAATTAGATTCCCTCCTTTTCCACTTACCTTAGGGTTTGAACCGATTTTGATCCATTGGACCCCACATGGCTATCGGGCCCACTTTGACCATCGTTGACCCGATTAGTCCTCATTGACCCATTTAATGGATTTCATCCAACCCATGGCCCAATTGGGCCATCCTTGGGCCATTGTCCCAAAATTTGGTCCATTTGGCATTTTATTACATCAAACTTCAATTTAAAATGAATAAATGCCAATATATATATTTATCAGAAATTCGGGTTATTACAAAAACAGCGATTTAAAACTGATAAGATGGACCACTGGGTTCGGCCACTTTGCATGGCCGAACCCCATGGAAACAAGTGGTTGGTTTCGATGGTTTTTGGAAGTTAAAACCGTATAAGTTGGGACTGATATTAGATGTTTGTGTTAGATTTAAAATGCATGTTTTAAAAAGGTTAAAACATGGATTTGGATGTTTGGTTCAGACCCAAGATGAATGATTAAATGTTTCAAAACCAAAGGGTATGGTGTTTGGCCAATAAGCATGGCCGAACCCTATAAATTGGGTTAGTTATTGGATGATGTTTAATTAGTAAAACTCGGTAATAATATGCTGTTTATTACATGATGATTCGAGATTTAAAAATTGTAAACATAACCATTGGGTTCGGTCACCATGGAAGGCCGAACCCCATGTAAAAGATTGTTGGTTTTCATGTTGGGAAACATGGAAACCATGGACCCTTATGGACTGTTTTTGTATGAATTTAATTAGATGGTTTCTAAGAGGTTTAAAGGCAGCAATATAATACTGATATTGCATGTTTAAATAACACCTAAAGCATGTTTGAAAGACCAAAACTTGGACATTGGGTTCGGCCACCTTGAATGGCCGAACCCCATATAAGTAATTGGTATGATTTGGTGAGGTCAATTTACTATTTTGATTGATGTTTATGCGGCTGAACCGTGTGTAATTCATGGTTGGGTTAACATGTTAAATCATGAATAATCATGGGAAGTTGAGGGATTATGTGGAAGGCCGAACCCCATGGGGCTAGTTTTGGGATAAATGGACCAAGATTTATGGGTTTTCTTATGTATGTTAAATGAAATAAGCTTGCTGTTTTGGGTTGGCCATGGGATGGCTGAACCTTGTAGTTAACATGGCTAAATAGTAGAGCCTAACTTGTAAACAAATGATGGGATCATTGAGTAAGAGGATCATAGGGTTCGGCCATATGAATGGGCGAACCCCATAGATTGTTTTATTGGAGATGATGAATTGGTTATATGAGTTGGATTAAGTAAACGAATGGAGCTATCTTTGGACTTAGTGATAAGAAAATAACCAGCCACTAAGGTAGATTACTTTTATGATTTTTGTTTATGAGCAAGATTAGACATTGGTTAGACCAATGGCAAATCTATGAATACAAGTCAAATGAAGGGATTGATCAAAGGACTTACAAGATGTTTTGGGTCTTATATGTGAATGGACATTTAAGTGACAATATGATTTACTGATTATTGTATCACAAGGTGACGAGAGTTGAACGACGAACGAGTCGTGACCGGGAGAATCTCAGAAAGGAACGGATACTTAAACAAAGCTTAAGTAGTTTTCCTACCTACTTATAACCACAGTTTTTACCCAGTTTTCTTATGAGATTCTTGTTTTATTTTATGTGTTTCAAATGTTATATTATGCATTAACAAATGGCATACAGGCAATGGCATCTCATGCATAAACATGGGATGATGAATGGGGTTCTACAGTGTTGCAATTTATGGGTTACGTCTTCCTTCGACGGTGCAAGTCACTCCAGGAAGAGTAACGTGATGATCATAGTTACAATGGTCTCCTTAGGCGATGAGAGTCCCGCCAAGAGGACTCATACGTGATATGAATCAGTTAGTGATGAAGTGATGAAAGTGTGTTGTAATTTACCTTGTCGGTGCAAGGCACGTCAAGTGATGGCTATGAATGTACATGATGGGGGATGCTCATTGCATGTGCATACATCATAGCATTGTTTTACCTGTTTTTGATGATCATGTAATATGATATATATATGCATGTTTTATATGCTAACATGTGGTAGCCCTGATTTGGGAACCTACTGGGCGCGTTGATCTAAAGCCCTAATTCTATCCTCAGAGGAGAATGCAGGTACAAGTAAAGGAAAAGAAAAGGTCGTTGACCGGGAGGGGAGCCAAGCCTACGCGCTTGAATGTTGAACTGGACCTCTTAATTACTGTCATTTGATTTATAGATTGTGGACATGTAATAAGTTATGACTTGCTATGGTTTGATTAGGTTATTAACTTTGGATGGTTGATTTATGTTAATTAATATTTGAGACTGTTATTTGCTATCTAGTCATTCTATTCTGCAAATAGTCTAGTTTATTCCGCAAGTTGATGTTAGTTCCATGTGTGATTTATGATCATGGTCTAGTCCATGTACACATGGGTGGCCAGTTAAGGTTCAGACTTGAGTAGTCTGAACTTAACTCGCGTCATGACGCCGCCCGCTCTCTTCCGATGTTTTATTATTATTTTGTTAAAAAAAAATTAGACTCTGATTTCTCGGAAAGGGCGGGGCGTTACAGTTGGTATCAGAGCGAAACGGGAAGTTGAATCATCGAAATAAGATTAAGACGGTTTCATGTCTCACTGACGGATAAGAATCCCAACTGACCGACTCTTCGGAGTCCACTGCCTAGGGGCCGGATTAATTTACTTCGAGTGACTTGGACTGAACAATCAATCTGAGAACGACAATGAAAGATAGTAAAGTAAAGTACAGTCATCATAATTGGACATATCAAACATAGCAAGGTAGGATGCACTCCCCTGAAATCCCCACACTGAGAAACAAACAACAGGAAATTAGAGATTTCCCCAGAAACAAAAGAACACAAAGAGTGATGATTTGGTAATTTTCCCAAACAAACTACATGACTTTATGCATGATCAGATTCCCCTGAAAACCAAGGTTGGTTTATTTAGAATTTTTGTTAAATATGCTTGTGTTTTATTGATATAATACAGATATGTCGAGTAACGTGGAGTACTCGGAGTGGTACAGCGGAACCCCTATCAATCCCATAGATTTGGTGTCTGCTTCCAACAACACCAACGTGGAAGATAATGTGAACCTTCAGGAGGGGCCTCCCGAGGAGAAGGAATAGAACCTAGCACCATTGGAGGAATGGAACCTAGCACCATTACCGGAGTATCTTATGGAAGATATTCCTTGGTTAATGGAACCTTTCGAGGAAGTTGAGGAGGATCTAGGATTCTTTCTAGAGGATCCTATGGAAGATGTTCCTATAATATTGGAATCGCTTGGGGAGATAGATCCCTACGATACTTGTGAGTTGTGTAATCAGGACGACCACAACTGTAGGTATTGTCCTCACCCCCTAGGAGTTGTCTGCCAGGTTTGTGGACTGCATGGGCATGGAGAGGCGAGGACTAATTGTCCTTATATCGGAGGACCTGGATTAATACCCTGCACGACATGTGAAGTATTGGGGCACACGGCGATGACGTGTCCTGATAACCGTTTCAAGTTCGCTGATGATGCGGAGTCTTCTACGGAAGACTAGGTTAGGAAGTAATATGAAGGGGTATTAAAAAGACAGTTATTTGGTATGGGTGTATTTTGTTCGCTATAGGGTTTTGTTTCACCCTACCCACCTTTGTACAAGGATGAAGTATGAATTTATATAAAGTATGCGATGTTATGATTCTAAGAGGATTTTTGGCACTAAGATATAGGTGACGAGGTCACTTGATTACATTGAGATGTGGTATGGGTGCGTCCCTCACATGATGTTGATGATTGAGATGTGGTATGGGTGCGTCCCTCACATGGTATTGATGAGATAAGAATATAAACTTCATGAGTATGGCTTTGAGTAGCTATGAGGCTGTGGGAACCTTGATACGAAATACGGAGACTTGGTCCTGTAGGACTACCGTTGAGGAGTGGGTCCCTCGCATGCTACGCGCTGGAGGGCGCTCTCACGGTTGTTTGGCACACTAGATGTGCTGGAATGCAGTGAGCTAGGTACTATTTTACCCGGTGGGGGTGGTACTAGCTTTGTCAGACGAGGAGCGACCGCCTTAGGCTCGACTGAATCACCTATGAGGTGAAGGGATGCAGCGCGAGGTAGACCGGATCACGTTGAACGTGGGTCTTCTGCTTGGTAAGTCATGAGCCCTAAGTCTTGCAAGGGGTCGGGATATATTTGTGATTTAATATGGTTACCACAGTCTTATAGTAATTCATTTGAATGTTGTTCCTACGGATATTAATCATGGATATATGATACTCATGGACAGATTGATACCAAGGATGGATGGTTTCCATGAATGGATTATACCCATGGGAGGGTTATATTCATGGATGACTATAAAACAGGAATAGATGATATTTACTGAAAGAGAAACACCAGGGATAGATTTATTTAACCATGGGTGATTATTCCCATGGTGGTTTGGATTGATGCCGAGTATCGGTATCAGGGAAGTTGGAACAAAAAGGTGTTAGTCACATAGTGGCATATGTGCGAAAGAAGATGTGCGAAATTTTGAAGATGTATTTAACGAAAAAGATAAGTGTCGGGTGAAACTTGAATGGGAAACTATGGACAACTGCCGAGTTAGACTGATCACCTGACTCTGTAGTTAGCCAATGGAATTCCAGGAAAGTCCAACTAGAAACCTAGTTAAAATGGAATCAGAAAAAGCTTTGAGCATAGGCTCGCATTGACAGACTACCTCACACAGAGAGTAGATGAAATAACATATTGAGCAGGTACGTATGGAAAATACTATGAGAACAGGTAAAGTGAAACAGAGTAGATTGATCTATGTGAGATCACAAATGGCTCACGAGAAAAAGATATAACATGAGACAGAACAAAAGGTGTTACAGAACCAAGCGATTCAATTTGTCAAAGTGGTGTGGACCGACATGGTAATGAAGAAGTCACTTGGGAACTTGAAATAGGAAATAAGAATAGCACACTCTGAGATATTTATGGAATCGTTTAGAACCCTACTTCACTCGATTTTCGGGACAAAAATTTTAAAAAGAGGGTTATATTGTAACACCCCGATTTCTCAATGAAGTGGATAATTACGAAAATGCCCCTGATGTGTTAAATTAATTATTTTGCTATGTTAAGTAAGGAAATGGTGGGGCCCATTGCTCAAATTAAGATCATATGAGCACATTATGATTGTCAAGTTTGATTGGATGGGTAATTTCTCAATGAAGTGGATAATTACGAAAATGCCCCTGATGTGTTAAATTAATTATTTTGTGATGTTAAGTAAGGAAATGGTGGGGCCCATTGCTCAAATTAAGATCATATGAGCACATTATGAATGTCAAGTGTGATTGGTTGGGTAATTTACATCAATTGGGTCAAAAATGGCTAAATGGGTCAAACGGCCCAAATGGGGCCCATCGGGTCTTACTGGATTATTTGACCGTTTTGTGATTTTAAATTAAATGGGGTTAAGCCTATTTGATTGGAAATCAAGTGGAGAAAAAATGGGTAGGCTTGATCCATATGTAAAAGCCAATTAGAAATGACGAAAATACCATAATTGGGTCATGGAGTCAAAAACGGGTCAAGGAGCTAAAGGTGGACCCAACTGGTCGTGTTGACTATGGTTGACCATGTGGACCCTCAAGGGAGCTAAAATATGAGTTAAATCAGTTTGAGTGGGACTGAAGTGAGTTGGAATTAAATCAAGTGGTGAGTCAACTCATGTGCATTAAATGAAATGCATTAAGTATGTGAGTTGGGTGAGTTGAGATGGAAATCTAAATGACCTTGAGTTCAAGTGAGTCAAAATGGAAATTAAAGGGGCTGTAAATCAGTGAGTTGAGTGGGAATTTGAAGAGGTTGGCTGGGTCATAACCACCAAAACAAGTCCCACACGTTGGGGACTTGTTTTGGTGAGTTCCATGGTGATTGTTGAATGCAAAATGATGGGTTTGAGATGAGTTGCATGGAAAACTGAATGGCTACATGGGTAGGTGCCAAGGGGTGCCTTGGATAGCACCCAAGACCCATTGTTTTATGCAAAAATTAATGAGGAAGTGGAGGGGTTTTGGGGGCTGAAATACAAAAGCAAACAACACCCATGTTTGGCCGATTTTTATCATTGCAAAAGCCTTCGAATCCCATCTCTTTCCCTCTCTCAAGAACACCTCCTTGGCCGAATTTTATCTTGGTGATTTCACCATTGGTTCATGCTTCTAACCAGCTGAGACAAAGGAAGAAAGAAGGCAAGGAGCTAAGGCATAAGAAAAGCTTGGAATTTGGTAAGTTGTTCCATGGTCTTTTGATTAATAAAATGGAAGTGTATTGGGCCAAGGTTATGGCCGATTACACCAGGGTTTTAACCTTGATTAATGGAGGATTAAAAATGGTAAAAATAACCATTGGATTCGGCAACCATGGAGGGCCGAACCCCATGTAAAAGATGGGTGGTTTTTCATGTTTTGAAACATGGAAACCATGGAGGTTTATGGACTGATTTTTGGGTTTTATTTAAGAATCAAATACTTGTTATAGAAAGGATCATAAACCTGGATCTGAATGACAAAAAGGCTGAAGGTGTTATGGGTATAAAACAGCGGTTTAAAACTGATAAGATTGACCACTGGGTTCGGCCACTTTGCATGGCCGAACCCCATGGAAACAAGTGGTTGGTTTTGATGGTTTTTGGAAGTTAAAACCGTATAAGTTGGGACTGATATTAGATGTTTGTGTTAGATTTAAAATGCATGTTTTAAGAAGGTTAAAACATGGATTTGGATGTTTGGTTCAGACCCAAGATGAATGATTAAATGTTTCAAAACCAAGGGGCATGGTATTCGGCCAATAAGCATGGCCGAACCCTATGAAATTGGGTTAGTTATTGGATGATGTTTAATTAGTAAAACTCGGTAATAATATGTTATTTATTACATGATGATTGGAGGCTTAAAAATAGTAAACATAACCATTGGGTTCAGCCACCATGGAAGGCCGAACCCCATGTAAAAGATTGTTGGTTTTCATGTTGGGAAACATGGAAACCATGGACCCTTATGGACTATTTTTGTATGAATTTAATTAGATGGTTTCTAAGAGGTTTAAAGGCAGCAATATAATACTGATATTGCATGTTTAAATAATACCTAAAGCATGTTTGAAAGACCAAAACTTGGACATTGGGTTCGGCCACCTTGAATGGCCGAACCCCATATAAGTAATTGGTATGATTTGGTGAGGTTAATTTACTGTTTTGATTGATGTTTATGCGGCTGAACCGTGTGTAATTCATGGTTGGGTTAACATGTTAAATCATGAATAATCATGGGAAGTTGAGGGATTAATCAGATCAAGAGAACCATTGGGTTCGGCCGTGTGCATGGCCGAACCCCATGGGGCTAGTTTTGGGATGAATGGACCAAGATTTATGGGTTTTCTTATGTATGTTAAATGAAATAAGCTTGTTGTTTTGGGTTGGCCATGGGATGGCTGAACCTTGTAGTTAACATGGCTAAATGGTAGAGCCTAACTTGTAAACAAATGATGGGATCATTGAGTAAGAGGATCATAGGGTTCGGCCATATGAATGGGCGAACCCCATAGATTGTTTTATTGGAGATGATGAATTGGTTATATGAGTTGGATTAAGTAAACGAATGGAGCTATCTTTGGACTTAGTGATAAGTAAATAACCAGCCACTAAGGTAGATTACTTTTATGATTTTTGTTTATGAGCAAGATTAGACATTGGTTAGACCAATGGTAAATCTGTGAATACAAGTCAAATGAAGGGATTGATCAAAGGACTTATAAGATGTTTTGGGTCTTATATGTGAATGGACATTTAAGTGACAATATGATTTACTAATTATTGTATCACAAGGTGACGAGAGTTGAACGATGAACGAGTCGTGACCTGGAGAAGCTCAAAAAGGAACGGATACTTAAACAAAGCTTAAGTAGGTTTCCTACCTACTTGTAACCACAGTTTTTACCCAGTTTTCTTATGAGATTCTTGTTTTATTTTATGTGTTTCAAATGTTATATTATGCATTAACAAATGACATACAGACATTGGCATCTCATGCATAAACATGGGATGATGAATGAGGTTCTACAGTGTTGCAATTTATGGGTTACGTCTTCCTTCGGTGGTGCAAGTCACGCCAGGAAGAGTAACATGATGATCATAGTCACAATGGTCTCTTTAGGCGATGAGAGTCCCGCCAAGAGGACTCATACGTGATATGAATCAGTCAGTGATGAAGTGATGAAAGTGTGTTGTAATTTACCTTGTCGGTGCAAGGCACGTCAAATGATGGCTATGAATGTACATGATGGGGGATGCTCATTGCATGTGCATACATCATAGCATTGTTTTACCTGTTTTTGATGATCATGCAATATGATATAAATATGTATGTTTTATATGCTAACATGTGGTAGCCCTGATTCGGGAACCTACTGGGCTCGTTGATCTAACGCCCTAATTCTATCCTCAGAGGAGAATACAGGTACAAGTAAAGGAAAAGAAAAGGTCGTTGACCGGGAGGGGAGCCAAGCCTAAGCGCTTGAATGTTGAACTGGACCTCTTAATAACTGTCATTTGATTTATAGATTGTGGACATGTAATAAGTTATGACTTACTATGGTTTGATTAGGTTATTAACTTTGAATGGTTGATTTATGTTAATTAATATTTGTGACTATTATTTGCTATCTAGTCATTCTATTCCGCAAATAGTCTAGTTTATTCCGCAAGTTGATGTTAGTTCCATGTGTGATTTATTATCATGGTCTAGTCCATGTACACATGGGTGGCCAGTTAAGGTTCAGACTTGAGTAGTCTGAACTTAACTCGCGTCGTGACGCCGCCCGCTCTCTTCCGATGTTTTATTATTATTTTTTTAAAAAAAAATTAGACTCTGATTTCTCGGAAAGGGCGGGGCGTTACACCTATTGGTGGGCTTTTTAATCTGTGTTTAGTTTCCGAGCATAGTATAGCTAAATACTCATTGCTGATATATATGATATGATTCAATGAGGGAAGGCTTAGGAATTCATGTTAGCTGAGTGAGGTTATTATGATCATATTTGTGAGCGATGTTTATTTGGGTTAACAGCTATGTTTAATCCACACATTTGATTTGCATATCTGATTTGTGTATTCTGCATATCAAAATACCTCACACTGTTGTATGAAGTTCCTAGCTCATGGAGGGCACTGGTATGAGGTGTATGTATGGACTGTGTGAAGTACTGAGCATGGTAACGTATCTATCACAACTAGGCAAAAGTCGTAGACGCCGTTTGGTGGAGGTATAATTTTGGAGGAAAGAAAGAGCTTGCATTGTATGTTTGCTATGTAAATGTCGTTCTCATAGAAAACTACATGATTTTGTGTGATTAAACTGTTACTTGTTTAAACATGTTTAAGAGTTGATAATCTGCTATATTATCTGTTGTTTTCTTTTTACTTGGCTAGTAGAGGTCACATACCTTACGTTCAGGGAACCCGGAAGATGAAGGACTTGATGGTCTGCACGTGTAGTAGGGGTGGAAAGCCTCTAACTATTATCCTCACTGTGGGATTTCACGTTTATCTACTTGATGTTTTTATATACTATCTGTATGAACATGCTTTGTAATAAACCCCTTATTGTGTCCGTTGAGGCACTGTAGGAATGTAATAAAGTCTACTTCTTTTTTTATGGACGATTTTGATGTAGATGAGATTGATTTATGGCGAATATTTGGGCAGATCATGTGTGACATTTTTTACTTGGACTTCATAACATGTTTAGTTATAGACTACAAGTTGGTTAGTAGTATATCCACATACTATTGATCGAGGTAGAATCTGCCGAGGTTTTGGGTCCTAAGTGGGCCCATGGTGACCCCTCTATCTGCTTGGGATTCTTACCGGTTGAGTATGGTTGGATTCGAGGCTGCCAAATGTCATGTACAAACTTTGATCATATGAAATGATTAAGTCCATGTATAATTATGATTTCTGCAATGGCTCATTGTTAGAAAAAAATTATCTCATGTTAGTGGGCCCGAGGGATGGCGCGTGACAGCTTGGTATCAGAGCCTTAGTTCAAAACTCGGACTGTATATGGAATTACATGTCTCCAATTAGGTGACACAGGTTAAGTATTTGTAACGCCCCGTCCTTTTTCACTCGCTGAAAATCAGAGTTTATTTTTTTAAAATAAAGAGTGAGAGAGAGCGGGACGCCACGACGCTAGCTAAGTCCGAGCTTCCAAAGCCCGACTCTTAACTGGTCAACCATACATGTGTGTGGACCAAGCCCACTAAAACGATTCACACGTACTCAAGTTAACATGCGGAATAAATCATAGATGAGGAAATATAATAGAATAATAATTCTATTCCATTTTAGATAGCAAGGATGTCCATCACTTAACAATAATTATCTTACGTTAACATATCCAAAATTAACATTCAAACTATAGCAAATAATCTGCATTATTACAGTCCCAAATGCTAGCTACTCAAATTACACTGTCCATGAGTAACTTAAATAAATTGAAACTAAAACATCCAAGCTCCTAAGCTTGACTCCGATCTCATTCCTCGTTTCGTCCATTCCCTATGTCATCAACTAGGGTAGAAGTAGGGTGTTAGACAACGTGCCCAGTAGGTACTCCAAGTACGGTCAAACACATGGGTTAGTATAAAAATCCAGATATAATACATCATACCGTACTTGTAAAGCATCGTATCCAAAACAGTGTATGATAATAGAGATCCAATCATATTGATAAAAACCAGAAACAGTGCATGATAATAGAGATCATAATCATGTTGATTCAATGCCATACCATGGGTGTCATATGCCATGAGTCCCACCCATCACCCATATCACAAACACATAGTATCCTCTTGATGGAAAACTCCTAATCAAGGTCTTCCTCTTGATGGAAACTCCTCATCAAGGTATCCTCACGAATGCCTTACGGATGCCCCAACTGAACTTGGACTCCGGTTACCTCTTGATGGATAATGCACACCAAGGTACCCCCACAAATGCCTTACGGACACCCCAACGAAGTGTGGATCTCTGGTTACATTTCATCCCTCCTATGCCATGCATGAGATGCAAATGCAAACATGCTATGTAATAATACAAATCATAGCATTAAAATCCATCATTAAGATATAACATTTGATTCCAAAATAGTTCATCAAAAAATGAATTAAAATCATCATACATATCCCATGGTTTCAATGAGGTAGGAATCCTACCAATGATCAACTAATATGTCTTTGCGTTTTCATCCGAAAATCGCTCATTAATCGTACACCATTTGTGAGGTCCCGTTACTTGATTACATATCAATAAATTAAAACAATGATCCCTTTTTATTTCCACCCATGTTTAAGTCCATAAACATACCTTAGTGGGGTTCGGCTATACAACATGGCCGAACCTCATTAAATTGATTTGGGTCCCTCTTTTGATTCCTTAATCAATCCTACATAAGTTAGTCATTTAGCATTAATAAAACTTAAGTCCACAAAACCTTCTCCATGGGGTTCGGCCATGGTGGTCCATCATTTTAATCATATTCCAACTTAGCCATCATTCTAACCATAGCTAATTACTTTGTTTAATTACATATGACTTAAGTCCCAAAAATCAAGTAAAACATTCATATAAATGTTTCATTTATAAAATTAGTAGGTTACCCGTTGTCCACTACCCACTGTCCACTGTCCACTGTCCACTGTCCACCAAAACTCACTTGTGGGGTTCGGCCATACATGGCCGAACCTCATTCTTTGGTTTTGATCCCCTTTTTAACCCTTGTTTTATTTTACACCACATGGGTCCAACACCATCCATTATTTGATTTATTAATCCCATAACTTAAGTTAATCATTTAACTTGATAAAAACAACACCTAAATCCATCAAATATTATCGATGGGGTTCGGCCATACAACATGGCCGAACCCATGGTTCTTTCATTCCATCTTCTTTCCATTTTAACCCTCCTTTCTTAACTTGGTCATTCAATCAATTATCATGTATGGATCTACCCAAATGACTCATCAAAATAATTCATGGGGTTCGGCCATGTGGTCCTTTGTTTCCATCCTACCATAGTCTAACCACCTTTAAAACCATTAATATTTCTCCATTTTAAGACCTTTTAAAATCCTTAACACCTTTCCATGGTGTTCGGCCATGTTGGTTCATTATTTTCTTTAAAATAAATCATACATCCATGATTGATCTTTTGATGGGGTTCGGCCATACATCATGGCCGAACCTCATCAACCCCTTTTTGTCCTTGATGGTTCTCATGCATAAACTTAGGGTTTGGCCATGCAAGGCCAAACCATGATCCTTGGTCATTCACCATTCCATACATGGTTCATGCATAAAGTTCTTAACCATAATAAAAATTAGGGTTCAGCCATGCAATGGCCGAACCATGTCCTTGACCATCTTTTCTTACTTATGCAATCTTATCAAGTACTTACCGATTCCGCGACTCCTCCGGTTTCTTTCACTCCTTCTTGCTCCTCCGATCTTCTTCTTCCTTAGCCTCTTCTTCCTCCTTGATCCTTGGCCGAGAGTGAGCTTGAGAGGTCTTGAGATGAAAACCCAAAGAGAGGGTTCGGCCAAAGAGTGTAGGTTTGAGAGAGGGAGAGGAGCTTGAGATAGAAAACTCTAAGTCCTTTCTCCTTTGTCAATGAGAGTGGTCAGCCTTGAGTGAGAGGGAGAGAGTGAGATGAAAATCAAGTCTTGTCTTGTTCAATGAGAGTAGTCGGCCAAATGGTGGTGTCCTTTGGTTGATGCCCTTTTGTAACTCCTATGACTCTTCACCTGTAACGCCCACCCCTTTTCACTAAAAACCAGAGTCTATTTTTTTTTTTTTAAAGTGACAAAGGGCACGGACGTCACGACGCGAGTTAAGTTCAGAGCTTCTAAAGCCCGGCCCTTAACTGGCCAACCCTACGCGTGCGTGGAACATAAGTCCACGAGTACAGTTCACGCGTAGAAAGTAAGCTCACGGAACATAAAAAAAACTACGGATGATAATAGAACTATCCTACCAGTTCTTCAGATAGCAGGGAAGAAATACCCAATTAATTACGAAAATGCCATTATACTGTATTATCCAAAATAATACCTAAACATAGCAAACTACCTAAATTATTACATTTTCGACAAGCTAAATATACAAATACATCTTTTCCAAAATAAACGTAAAACAAAATAATTAATCCGCCTCCCCAAGCTCCTAAGCTTGGCTTCCGTCTCGCCCTTCCGTTCCGCCATCTCCTGCATCATCAGCTAGGGTAGAAGTAAGGCGTTAGAACACGCGCCCAGTAGGACTCCGAGTAGGGCTAACACATGGATTAGTAATAACAGCATACAGATAATAACCCAATGAAAGCTGGTAAATTGTCATATAATGAAAGTATAACATGAATGTCGTGCCATGGGTATCTATGTTATGAATTCCGCCCGTCATCTCTACCATCATGATGTTATATCCCTCTTGACGGAACCAAAATCTAGTCAAGATATATCACATTGTAAAATACCCCCTTGACGGAAAAGCCTCGTCAAGGTGTCCCCATGCCTGTTCTCGGTCGCCCCGATGGAGCATGGACTCCGGTTATCAAAATATCCCCATGCCTGCTTTACGGTCGCCCCGACGGAGCATGGACTCCGGTTTGTTTATTTTTTTCCGCCCATGCCATGCATGAGATGTAATGCATTATGCTATGTAATATTATAACTCATAACCTTTAGATATCATACATAGCCTTAATTTATAATGCATATCCTTAATCATAGTTCATAGCCATTAAATAAAATCCATCTTAAACATAGCATCCATAATTATAAAAAAAACCCATCATAAGATAAATACCAAAATCAATAAAATATGAAAAAATACCATCACACATCCATGGCTTACAAATAGGTAGGAATCCTACCGATTACCGACTCGTGTCCTTTTCCCGTATTCGTCCGACAATCCAGCTACCAACTTGCGTACCGCTCGCGCTATCCGACACCTTATTAAATTACCACATTAGTCCATATTTTACCATTTCCAAGCCCATAAATCATATCTTAGTGGGTTTTCTTCAATTTAGCCAATAATTACCATTTTTGCCACTACCCCTTCACATGATTATGTACTCATTTATCTAGGTATGATTAAGTCCAAACTTGATCCACCACTTAGGTCCCTAACTTAGGTCCATTAATGATTCATTGACCATGACCTAACATCCCTAAATCATCCACTTAATTTAATCAAATTTTCCATCATCTAGATACAGGCATGGACCCAACCTTAGCCCATACAATAACTTACAAAATGGGTCATGGGTTCGGCCACACACCATGGCCGAACCCATGATGTCTTGTTCCCCATTTTCCTTGGATCCTTTAGTACATTTTAGATCTACCACAAGTCCTCCCATGAGAGGTTTACATCATGCATTTAAATGACCATTTTAAGGTATCATTACATATTTTGGGTCCATCAAAACTACTAACATTTTCCCATTTATTTCTCCATAAATCACAACCATTAAATCCACCATTGTTCACCATAGGGTTCGGCCATACACCATGGCCGAACCCATGGTTCATGATTCATCACTCCTTACTCCAAAATATCTCCATTCACCAAAATATTAAATCCATTACTCTTCCCATTTTTCCATGACTTTAACCTTAAAAAACCCTAAATTAACTTCACACACACACCAACCTAGGGTTCGGCCATACACCATGGCCGAACCCATGGTTCATAATTTATTCTCTTTTATGTCTTCCAATGCCATAAAATCCTTTTACATTTTCATCATAAAACCATTTTAAACATTACACCCATGCATTCATTAAAACCCTAAATGCATTAATCAAAAACCTTCATTGCCTTCCATCCTTTAAACCCTAACCAATTTCATCAAACCCTAATCACCCACCATGGGGTTCGGCCATGCTACATGGCCGAACCCTATGGCCCATGATTCTTATTCCAAGCACCCCATTCCATACTCAATTCCATAATTTATACAATGCACATACTGCATTTATTTATTTCTTTTCCCTAACCCTAATTTTTTTCTCCATTAGAGTTTTACCCACTTTCCATTCCTTCCTTTTGATGGATTTAAAATCCATAGCATAAAATTATCTATCCACCATTAAATTTCACAAAAACAAGCCCTAAATCTTAAATCCTAAAATCCAAAATTTCTTATTTAAAAAATACTCACTATCCGACGTCTCCTCTGATTTCCGCCGCTCCCGTCGATCTCCGTAGCCTCCTCTCTCCTTCCTCTTGATCTTTGATAGGTCAAGATCTTTGATCAAGGGTGGCAACTCCCAACCTTAAAATCGGCCATGTTAGGTTTGAATTTGAGAGATGAAAAGAGGAAAAGATGATGACCTTAATCTTAGAGTGAACTCCCTCCAAATTCCATTTTTTTTTTCTTCTCTCCTTGAGCTCCTTCTTTTTTCTTTTTTTTTTCTCTCCTTCACTTGGACATGGGACAGCAATGGAGGAGTGGGAGGGATGGAGTTAGTGAAAATGAACATGAGAAAGAAAAAAATCAAACTTATCCCCATTTGATGACCTCATTTACACTTTACATTAATTTTTCACCAACCAAAGATATTTTAAGATATTTTAATCTCTTTATGGTGGTGGTTATCTAAACCACCACCAAGCCCAACGTGTCTTGCCTTTGAGGTGGGGTAGCTTGGTCTCCCATTTGACCAATTTAGCCACCAATTTAATAATTTAAGTATTTAATTAATTTGGTAATTAACTTAGGTTAATTCATTTTTATTTAACCTAATTCCCATTATTCCACCCATGGTTGACCAAGTCAACCATGGTGGCCGGGCCCACCAATCATTGGCCCACTCGCCACCTCACTTGATGAGGTGGAGGTGGGTCCCACTTGGCCACACCACCATTGTTTAATTCCAAATTACTTAGGGTGATTAAATTTCATTAAGCCCACTCTAAATGGATCACCATTGGGCCCATGGCCCAATTACATTTCCCACTAGCCCATTTACCTTAGAGCTTAACCATCTTGACCCATTGGGTCCCAAATGGGTATTTGACCCAATTTGACCATTCTTGACCCATTTAAATAAATTTAAATCCAAACCATAGTCTATTGGGCCACACTTGGGCCTTTATCCAATTTTGGCCCATTTACCATTTACTCTACCAATTTTCTAATTTCCATCATTAAAATA
This sequence comes from Chimonanthus praecox, assembly GCA_022113865.1. Classification (NCBI taxonomy): domain Eukaryota; kingdom Viridiplantae; phylum Streptophyta; class Magnoliopsida; order Laurales; family Calycanthaceae; genus Chimonanthus; species Chimonanthus praecox. The sequence continues at coordinate 25,641,003 of CM039095.1, forward strand.
ATTAATATTCACATTTATATTAATTCCCAAATTTCGAGACCTTACATCACCTCCTCATTAACACTTTCTTTGGGGGTTTCATCCCATGAGATGAAACTCACCAACCTTGTGACCCTTGGGTTTCCATCATGAGATGGAAACCCTCCATGTCTCCAACATGTATTCTTGAGTATTCTTTGTGTAACAACAAAAACCCTTCCAACTTCCTCATAATGATAGTGTCTTCCCAAGTGTCCCTTGGCTTGGCCAAGACACCACTTGAGATGGAACACCCCTCCATCTTCCAACGTGTAACCTTTGGATATGGCTTGTGTAACAACACCACCATTCACCTCCCCATTAATGATCCATTTGGAGTTTTATCCCATGAGATGAAACTCCCACCTCCAACGTGTGAACACCTTAGGTTTGATTTTATGAGATGTAACTCTCCATCTTTTCTTACTCCACTCATTAAAATGAAAATCTCATTAACTTCCCATTCAACTCATCTCTTTAACTCAACTCATATCATTAAATCAACTCTAGTTAACTCACTTAAAATCAACTCATTTCCTTGATTCCATTTCCAATTTAATTCAGCCCCAATTTAATTAAGCTTGAACTCACTTGGTGGTTGACCAAGTCAACCATGACCCATTGGATCCCAATTGGGCATTTGACTCAATTGACAACCTTGACCCAATTAAATAAATATTACCTATTTATTTCAATTGAACCTTATCCATAATCCGTTGGGTTTTAATTGGGCATTTGACCCAACACCTTACCCATCTAAGGTCTATCTCCATTAATTCACAAATTAGATGGGTAATTCCATATATATTCATAACTTGAAAATCCGGAGTGTTACAGTATTAACTTGGTGAGAACTTAGTGAGTTGGTAAGATATCTTAGTGGGGGAAATTTCGATAGTAAAATTTCAGATGCCTCCAGACTATATTATTGTTATTCTCTGCTTTCTGCTTGGAATTATCAGGTTTTGTGCAATTGGTTTTGTGCTTCTGTTTACAAATGGTATCATTAGATTGTTTGTGGACTGATATATGTTTTGTTGAAACAACAATGATTGATAAATCCAACTATTGTAGAGAGAATGCCGAAGAAGTCATGGGAAGATTGGTGAGGGATTTTTCAAAATCCAACTCAAAGATGGTATCGACCCAATATTCAACCGGGAGTTCAGGGGAGCCCAACTCCAATTGAAATATCGTCTGATAGTGATCCAGGTTCTCCCTATTATACGCCATCAACACTATCTCCTGATACGGGAATGAACTATGAAGTGCCATCTTCACCAGAAGTGGGAGAAACCTTTTTTTCTACTCACTGCACTGAACTTCCAACGTGGAAACCGGTTCCTCCAAGGACAGATGTTGCCGGAACCTCTAGACCAGTATTGTGTAACTTTTGTACAAAACTCGGACATGCTCAGGACTTTTGCCCTTTCCCGAAGGATCGGGATGCTCCAACTGCAAGACTTTTGGCCATACAAGGAACAACTGTCTGTTTTCCAAGGGAAATTGGAAGTTATGGATGCCATGCATGCTGTCAATATGACATAAGATGAGGGATTGTCCCTATCACGATAACAAATTCATGTCATCTTCATCTGGAGAATAGAGGAAGAGATAGGGGCAGGAAGGGATGATGGGCGGTTTATAGTGTTGGGTCCAGGATCTTGTTAGTTATCTTTGTTGTTGCTTTGTGTGTACGGAGAAGTCATATAATAAAAACTCTCTAACTATGTTTAACGTGATGTAAATTATGTGAGTATGAAATAAAAAAGCTTAGTGTTGTAATAACTTGTGTTTCAAAAAAAAAACTTTGGCTATCTCATGTGCAAGACTTTGTGATGGAATTCTTTTTGATACTTTTGTATATCAGGAGAAAATGCCACTTAGAAGGAACATGAGAACCCAAGGAAAGGGATCCGCACCACCTCCTCCTCCTCCTCCTCCTCCACTTACCCCGAAGCAAGAAACTATTTATGAAATAGTTCAAATAACAATGCAAGTATTTAAGGATACTTTCAGAAATGGACAACCAACTAGAACTAGTGGACGAAAAGAAAATGCCGCTTTAAGGGATTTCACACGATTAAATCCTTTATATTTTTCTGGAGGAACAGACTCAGTTGGAGCAGAAAACTAGCTTACACAAACAAGTTGTATGTTCGATTCATTAGGAATAGACGATGATCTAAGAGTAACGTTAGCAACCTATCAGCTGATGGGAAATGCTTACAAATGGTGGGAAGTCAAAAATCTCACTAGGGAAAATGCACCCATGTTTTGGGCCGACTTTTCAAAAGCTTTTCTCGCATATTACTACCCTCCAATTGCAAAGGAAGCTAGACAATAACAATTCATGGAGATACAATAGGGGAATGATACGATATTACAATGCAACAATCGGTTTGTAAATATCTTGCCGTATGTGCGGGGAAAATAAAATCCTGCACTATGTGCGGGGACTTCATTCTTCTATCCGACGATAAATGGTTGCCCAACGTCACACCACTCTGGAAGAAGTAATGGAAAGAGCCTCCTTAGTAGAAGTAATATATGGACCCGATTTCAATCAAGGGTCATCTCAGTAGGGAAATTCCCAAAAGCCACCTCAGTATGGAAACAAGAAGAGGAAAATTAAAGAAAATCCTTTCAAGAAAGGTCAACCTTATGTATGGCAATCAGCTAGGACTGATGCGAAACAAGTCATTTGTTATACCTGTGATCAGCCTGGACATACTTTACGTCAGTGCCAATGTAACGCCCCGCCCTTTTTCACTATGCTTTCCGAAAATCAGAGTCTGTTTTTTTTTTTAATCAAAAGTGATAGAGAGCGGGACGTCACGACGCGAGCTAAGTCCGAGCTTCTAAAGCCCAACCCTTAACTGGCCAACCATATGTATGCGTGGACCAAGTCCACTTAAACAGTTCACACGTACTCAAGTTAACTTGCGAAATAAATTATATATGCGAAATAACAATAGGATAACAATCCTATTCCATTTTAGATAGCAAAGTAGTCCAACACTTAATCATAATTATCATAACTTAAATATCCAAGCATTAACCATCCAATCCATAGCAAATATACCTACGTTATTACAATTCCGAATGCTAGCTATTCAAATACATAGTTCATGAATAACTTAAGCAAAATATAACTTAATCATCCAAGCTCTTAAGCTTGGCTCCAATCACGTCCTCGTTCTGTTCCCTTCTTGTGTCATCAAACTGGGTAGAAGTAGGGCGTTAGACAAAACGCCCAGTAGGTATTCCAATTAGTGCTAACACATGGGTTAGTATATAAAATCCAGATATAATATACCATATCATACTTGTAAAACATCATATCCAAAACAGTGTATGATAATGACGATCCAATCATATAGATAAAAACTAGAAACCTAACATGATAATAAAGATCATAATGATGCCGATTCAATGCTATGCCATGCTACCAAATGCAATGAGTCCCACCCATCACAAACACATGTATCCTCTTGATGGAATTCTCCTCATCAAGGTATCCCCTGATGGAATGCTCATCACTAGGGTCTTCATACATATTATCCTCTTGATGGAAACTCCTCATCAAGGTATCCCCCATGATTGTTTTACGAATGCTCCGACGGAGTGTGGATCTCCGGTTAAAATACCCCTCATGACTTACGGATGCCCCGACGGAGCATGGGTCTCCTTTTACAATACCCCTCACTTTACGGACGCCCCGACGGAGTGTGGATCTCCGATTACATTCCATCCTTCCCATGCCATGCATGAGATGCAAATGCCAACATGCAATAGAATATTACAAAACATAGCATGAAAATCCCATAATTGTAAATATTGTTTGATACCAAAATAACTTATCAAACATGAAATAAAATCATCATAAGTACATAATACATATCCATGGTTTCAATGATTTAGGAATCCTACCCAAGACAACTAAGGTGTCCTTGAGCTTTAAATCGGTAACCGTTCACGATCATGTCCCGTTTGTGTGGTCCCGTCACCTTGTCACACATCAACAAGTTAATACATATTCCATTTGATTTTCCATTTGGTCTTAAGTCCATAAACACACCTTTGTGGGGTTCGGCCATACACCATGGCCGAACCTCACTTATTTTGTTTTAGTCCCTCCTTTGGGTTCTTAAGCCCAACCACACAATTCCATTGATTTATCCATTTATACATTACTCATCTAACCCACAAAATAACCTAAGTCCAAAAACAACAACTTGTGGGGTTCGGCCATACACTATGGCCGAACCTCACCTATTTGATTTTATTCTTTCCTTTGATTCATTACTTCCTAATTTCTTAGTTAATCACTTAACAATAAATCATCCACCATTGGTAACCACCTAATCCATAAAACCTTGGTCCATGAAAATCCATCTTAGTGGGGTTCGGCCATACAACATGGCCGAACCTCACCATTTTGGTTTTGGTCCCTTTTTCAAGTCCTTTGATCTTTTCATTCCATATTTACAATATTGCCATTAGCCTAACCCTTGTTTAACCTTTCATTTACTTTAATCCATCATACATAAGTCCCTAATTTGACCAATTATATTATAAGTTGACCACTTCAAAAGAAACTAAGTCCACCAAATAACCATTAGTGGGGTTCGGCCATACAACATGGCCGAACCTCACCATATTGATTTTTGTCCCTTTTGTCATCATCCATCATGGCTGATTAATTGGTTTATTTACTTATAACCAAGTCCCAAAAATGATCACCCAAAGGTTCATGGGGTTCGGCCATGTACATAGCCGAACCCTATGATATCTAAATCCATAAAAAGTACTTGGTGGGGTTCGGCCATACACCATAGCTGAACCTAACCCTTGGGTTTTGGTGCTCCCCTTTTCCCATTCTTATAAATCCAACAACTCAACACCTTTATAAATTATTAACCATCTTCAAAATTAATTAAACATGACAAACCATCCATCATTATCTCACCATGGGGTTCGGCCATACACATGGATGAACCCTATGATTCCTTATTTCCATTTAAAAATTGTCATGTATCTATGATTGGTTCCCATACCTCCATCCATCTAAATCCTTTTAAGACTTTAACAAAATCAAACACATATTATTGTGATTTCCTTCCTTCAAATCCAATAACATAAATCCAATGTCTTTTCCATGGGGTTCGGCCATACAAAGTGGCCGAACCCTATGGTCCATGTTCTTCCCTTTTTAAACATCATTAGCCATGATCACCTTCTTTGATGGGGTTCGGCCATACATCATGGCCGAACCTCATCCACCCCTTTTATCTTTGAGGGTCCTTATACTTAGAACTTAGGGTTTGGCCATGCAAAGGCCAAACCATGATCCTTGATCATAATACTTAATAAAATCTCATGGAGTACTTACCAATCCGCTACTCATCCGGTTGCTTTCACTCCTTCTTCCCCTTCTAATCTTCTTAGCCTCCCTTCTTTCCTTTGATCCTTTGACCGGAACTAACCTTGCTGGAAACCCCTTTGAGTGGTTCAGCCAAATGAAGTTTTGATTGAGAGGAAAGATAGAATTTCAGCCTTGGGTGAGAATGATAAAACCTTGAGATGAAAACTCTTTTGTTCCAAGTCCTCTTTGTCTTTGTAGAGTGATCGGCCAAGGAAAGTTTGTGGAAAAGACCAACAGCCAAGGTTTCTTGTCTTGAGAGGTGGGAACGGCCAAAGGAGAGAGGGAGAGAGTGACTTGAAATAAAACTCTTTTTCTTGGTTAATGAGGGTTGGCCAAAGGTGGTGTCCTTTGGTGACACCCCTTGGTAACTCTCATGTCTTTCACCTCCCTCATTCAAATCTCTTTTGGAGGTTTCATCCTTGAGATGAAACACTCCCAACGTGTGGCTCTTGGGTTTCCATCTTGAGATGGAAACCCCCCATGCTTCCAACATGTATGCTTGTGCAAGCTAGTGTAACATCACAACCCCTCAACTTCTTCATTAATGCACCTTTGGAGTTTCATCCCATGAGATGAAACTCCCCCACTTCCAACGTGTAACCTTATCTTGGGTCTCATGAGGTGCATCTCTCCACCTTCCAACTCCACTCACTTGAGATTAAATCCCCATTAACTTCCATTCAACTCATTTAACTCAATTCATCATTTTAGCTCAACTCACTCATTTAATTCTACTCATTTAATTCACTTGAATCAACTCAATTATTTGATTCCAATTCCAACTCAAGTCAGCCCCAACCTAATCAAGCTTGAGCTCACTTAGTGATCAACCTAATCAACCACGACCCATTGGGTCCCAATTGGGCATTTTGACCCAATTAACAATTTTGACCCAATTAAATAAAACTTCACCCATTTGATTCACTTGAACCATATACAACATCCATTGGTTCTTAATTGACCAATTGACCCAATTATCAAGCCTTACCCATTTACTTCTAACTATCTCATATATGGTCCATTGGGTCCCAATTGGACTTTTGACCCAATTGGCAATCTTGACCCAATTAAATAATTCTTACCCATTTATTTCCATTGATCCACATCTACCATCCGTTGGGTCTTATTTGGGCAATTGACCCAACATTTACCATCTAAGGTTCACATCCATTAATTCACAATTTAAATGGCAAAAATCGTAAATATTTATAAACTGAAAATCTGGGGTATTACAGCAAAAATGCTAAAGTGTATGGGGAGAGACTATGCTACACTTCCAGACAGCCGACTCTAAAAGATGTAAGCAGTATGGGGCCAACTTACAATATCAGGCCACCTCAGTCAGGCATACAATTGACTATTAGTAGAGGTTCACCATAGACTTCGAGGGGTTGTCAACACCCAACTATTCACAGCAGAGGTCCAGTCAGGAGAGGGGACGTGGTCGTCCTCAACAGATGACTCAGGGACTAGTCTACTCAATTGGGCCAGCAGTGGACGAGCCCATGGACCACTCGGTGATGGAAGGTACTTTACCACTTTTTAGTTTTTTAGCACATGTGTTATTTGACACTAGTGCATCTCATTCTTTATATCTGCTTTGTGTTTTGAATTTTGGATCTAAAATCAATGGTTGTGAACAAACCACTGAAGGTAAAGTCTCCTTTAGGAAGTGATAATTGACCATGTGTGCAAGTCTTGTTTAATAAGACTTGGTGGGCAGAATCTAAGATTCGATCATTTTGTAATAAGAATGGCAGGTTTTGATGTCATTTTAGGCATGGATTGGCTTTAGAAACAATGATAGTGTCAGATTGCTATAAAAGGATAGTGTTAGGGCATTCCCGGGGGAATCAATTCTTGGAAAAATTGACACCTTATAAAAGACTTAGTGTGAGAAACTCTAACCTAGGTGGGCATCCAAGTAGTATGGTAGATGGTATAGGTTTGGAAAACGTAGGAGGTATAGACTTAGTGATGTGTGAATTCATAAATGTTTTTCCAGACCAATTGAGTGGTCTACCTCCACGCCGAGAGATTAAGTTTGTAATCAATTTACAAACTGGAACATTGCCAATTTCCATACCACCGTATATGTAACGCCTGCCCCTTTTCACCTAAATCAGAGTCTATTTTTTTTTTTTGAAGTAAGAAGTGACAAAGGGCGCGGGACGTCACGAGGCGAGTTCAGTCCGAGCTTCTAAAGCCCGGCCCTTAACTGGCCAACCCTACGTGTGCGTGGAACTAAGTCCACGAAGAACGGTTCACACGTAGAAGTAAGCTTGCAGAATATTAAACTAAATGCGAAAATTGTAATAGAGTCTATCCTACCGATTTTTAGATAGCAGGGAAGATATATTCATTTAATTACTAAGATACCTCAAAATCACAGTGTCCAAAATAAAATCCAAAACATAGCAAGTAATCTAAATTATTATATTCCGACGAGCTAAGCTAGTCAAATTACATTTCCAAAATAAATCTTAAATAAACTAAGTAGCATGCTTCCCCAAGCTCCTACGCCTGGCTCCCGTCTCGTCCTTCGATTCCGCCATCTCCTGCGTCATCAGCTAAGGTAGGGCGTTAGACAACGCACCCAGTAGGACTCCGAGTAGGGCCAACACATGGATTAGTGATAACAAGTACATAAGTAATAACATAATAAAGACTATAAAAATGCATGCCATGCCATGGGTGTCTGATGTTATGAGTCCCACCCATCATCCATACCCTTGTACCAATGTCCTTTTTCAATCATTCATAAAGTTCCCCTTGATGGAAAAACCTCATCAAGATATCCCCATGTTTGCTTCTCGGTCGCCCCGACGGAGCATGGACTCCGGTTATATCTCAACACATCAAGATATCCCCATGTTTGCTTCTCGGTCGCCCCGACGGAGCATGAACTCCGGTTATAGCACATCAGGCTATCCCCATGTTTGCTTCTCGGTCGCCCCGTCGGAGCATGGACTCCGGTTTCTTTATTTTCCCGCCCATGCCATGCATGAGATGTAAATGCATTACGCTATGTAGTATATATAACTCATATCTTTAATATATAATTCATAGCCTTTACATATAATGCATAACCTTAAAATATAATTCGTAGCATTATCATATAATTCATAGCCTTAAAACTCATTATAAGATAAATCATATAATTATCAAAAATAAATCAAGAAACCATCACACAACACATAATTCATGGCTTACAAAAAGGTAGGAATCCTACCGAATACTGACTAATGTCCCTGTACGTTTCCGTCCTATAATCCGGTCACCGATACGCGCACCGTTTGCGATATCCGATACCTTATTACATACGAATAATCAGCCCATGTTTTTAACCATTTAAATCCATTAATCATACCTTAGCGGGGTTCGGCCATACATCATGGCCGAACCTCACTAACTAGGTTTGCGGGTCCCATTTAATCCATTAATTATTTTAATTACATGGGTCTAAAAACCAGTACCCTAGGCTTTATTAATCACACATAAGGTTGTTACTTAAAGCCCCTAAGTCCATGATCATCTCCCATGGGGTTCGTCATTTTAGCTAATATTTACGGTTTTGCCACTACCTCTTTTCCATGGTTAATCACTAATTCATCCATGCATAATTAAGTCCATAATTGGTCATTAACTCAAATCCATTAGTGACCCATTTAATCATGTCATAACATCATTAAAACAACCTTTTTCTTAACTTAATCCTCATTAATTAAACACATACATAAATCCCTCCTTAGCCCATAAAATGACTTATAATTGAATCATCCTTCTTAGCCACATCTTGAGTCCATAATTGATCCATCAACCGTGTCATAAGATTATTAACATTAGTCATTTAATTAACCTAATCCTTGTTCATTTAAACACATATATAGCCCCATACTTAGCCCATCAGTTGTCTTGTAAAATGGGTCATTGGTTCGGCCATACACCATGGCCTAACCCATGTTCTCCCCATTTTTCTTGGATTCATTCACAACATTTAGATCCACCATAATTCTTTCCATGAGGAGATTCCATCAAACATTTAAATCACCCCTTTGATCAACGTTAGGTTCATCTCTTGAGCCCATCAAAACTACTAACATTCCCCATCATTTTTCCATACTTTACACCACTTAGCATTACAAATACATCACCATAGGGTTGGGCCATACACCATGGCCGAACCCATGGTTCATGGTCCATTCCCATCTACCATTTTTGAGGCCATTAAAATCATTTACATATCCCATGATTTTTCTTATTTAAAACTCCTTTAAAAATCACCAACTTTTAATCATTTAAAACCTTAAAATCATTAACCACCCTCCATGTCTTCCATTCTTTAAAACCCCATTCAATCACTTAATCACCCACCATGGGGTTCGGCCATACTACATGGCCGAACCCTATGGCCCATGATTCCTTCCAAAAAAATACATACATCCATGCTTAATCAATTTAACTACATAATGTCCTTAATCCATTTTTTTTTTTTCTTAACCTAATTTACCCATTAGGGTTTGTCCATTCCTCACTTCATCTTTGGATGGATTTGAGATCCAAGGCCCATGATAATTTTTGGCCACCATCTAAGAAATGGATTCCATTTTTAAACCATAAAAACCCAATATCATGTTTAGAGATACTTACAATCCGACGGCTCCTCTGACTTTTCCTTCTCCTCTTATATTCCTTGGCCTTTCTCCTTGGTTGGTCGGCCAAGATGAGCTTGATCAATGGTGTCCCCAATGCTTGGGTTTGGCTAAGATTGAGTGGGTTTGAGAGAGGGAGAGGAGGAGAGGATAAGAAAAATGTCTAGCCTCCTTGGTCTTGAGGTGGTGATGGTTGGCCAAGCTTGATCTTTCATTTATTCTCTTCTTCTCTTCTAAGTTTTCTTCTTTTCTTCTCCTTGGAGGTGAGGGACGGCAATGAGAGAGCAAGAGAGGGAGAGAGTAAAAATGAGAATGGGATTTGAGAGATGAGATGCAAACCATCTCCTTTTGGTTGCTTAAGTTATACTCAACCATTAATTTTCCCCACCAACCACATGGGCTAATGTGCCTTAGTGGTGGTGGTTGAGATGAAACCACCACCCTAAGCCCATGGTTTTGAGCTTGGAGATGAGGTGGTTTGGTTTCCCAATTTTGACCATTTGACCATCTTTGGATTAGCTTAATCATTTAATTAATTAGATCATTAGGTTAAGTTAATTAATTCCCACTTATCTCCTTTAATCTCCTTGATTCTTCTCCATTACTCCACCCATGGTTGATCAAGTCAACCATGGTGGCCGGCCCCACCAATCCTTGGTCCACATGCCACCTCACTTGGTGAGGTGGAGGTGGGTCCCAATCGGCCATGTCACCTTGGTCTAATTAAAATTAACTTAGGTGATTTAAATCCATTCAATCCATTCCCACTTATTGGATCACCATTGGGCCCATGGCCCAATCACATTCACCTCCTACCCATTTACCTTAAAGCTTAAATTATCTTGACCCATTGGGTCTCAAAGGGGTATTGGGCCCAATTTGACCATTCTTGACCCAATTAACCACCATTGACCATTTAAATGAATTTAATCCAATCCATAGTCCATTGGACCATACTTGGGCCTTTGCCCAAATTCTGATCCACTTAACATTCATTCCATCAAAATTTTCAATTTCCATCATAAAAATAAATAATAGCCACATATATATTGATTTAAAAATTATGGGCTATTACAATACAATCCTCTTTTGAAATTTTCGTCCCAAAAATTCGAGTGAAGTAGAGGTTTAAAACAACTCATACAAAGAGCTCCAGATGAATGGCCTCTCATTTCTTATTCAAGTTCCCAGGTGGCTTCTTCATTGCCATGTCATTCCCATACCACCTTGACCAACTGAATAGCGCGGTTCCGCAGCACTCTTTGTTCTCTCCCGATCACTCTGATCAGCTTCTCCACATATGTCACGTCGCTTTGCACATCGACGTCTTACACAGTCAGGACATGTGAAGGATCGGGGTTATACTTCCTCAACATGGACACATGGAACACATCATGTAAAGATGATAACTGTGGAGGGAGCGCTAACTGATAAGCTACCCCCCCCCCCCCTTCTTCAGGATTGGAAACGGTCCCACAAATCTTGGCGACAGTTTCCCCTTCTTCCCCGAATCTCATGTGTCCCTTCCGTGGTGAGACTTTTAAGAACACCAAGTCTCCCACCTCAAACTCGAGGAACCTTCTCCTCTTGTCGACGTAGTTCTTCTGACGGCTCTACGCAGTGAGTAGGTGTTGCCGTATCAATTTGATCTGCTCCGTAGTCTCTGCGACTAACTCGGGTCCAATCAATGCAGGCTCACCGGCCTCTGTCCAGCACACTGGCGATCTACATGGCCTACCATACAAGGCCTCAAATGGAGCCATCTGGAGACTTGCCTGGCAACTGTTGTTATAGGAGAACTCCACAAGTGGCAAATGATCCTCCCATCCACCCTTGAAGTCTAGCATACATGCTCGCAACATGTCCTCCAGTGTCTGTATCATCCTCTCTGACTGCCCATCAGTTTGTGGATGAAATGCTGTGCTAGTCAATATGTCGGTCCCCATAGCCGACTGCATGCCCTGCCATACTCTGCCGGTGAATCAGCCATCTCTGTCTGACACAATAGTCCGGGGAATACCATGTAGTCTAATGATATCTCGGATGTACCGTAGACCCAATGTCTCCGATGAATCTGTCATCTTGATGGGAAGGAAATGCGCAAACTTGGTCAACCGGTCCACTACGACCCATATCGCATAGTTGCCCTTTGATGACCTTCGCAACCCTGTTACGAAATCCATAGATATGTGCTCCCATTTCCACTCTGGCACTGGTAAGGGTACGAGTAAACCCGGTGGTTTCTGATGTTCCGCCTTAACCTGTTGGCAAGTTAGGCAACGAGCAACAAACTCCGCCACATCTCTCTTGAGTCCACGCCACCAATAGTGCCTCTTAAGATCATGATACATCTTGGTGCTGCCCGGATGGATTGAGAGCTTGGTTTGGTGTGCTTCAATCAACAACTCTCTTCTACAGCTCTTAGGCACATATGTCCTGCCTCAGAACACAAGACCCTGTCCTGGTCGTAATTCCCACTCCGGTACAACTTCACCGGTAGACATCTTAGTCCATATCTCTCCCACCTTTGGATCTGTCTGTTGCTCCCGTTCAATCTCGGAGACCATTCTCTTCTATGCCTTTCAAGGCCATAAAACCCCTTTGCATTTTCATCATAAAAAAAACCCTTTTAAAAACTTACCCACATTTATTCATTTAAAAACCCTAAAATTCATTATCTACCCTCATTGTCTTCCATTCTTTAAAACTCTAACCAATTAAATCAAACACCTACCATGGGGTTCGGCCATGCTACATGGCCGAACCCTATGGTCCATTAACCTCTTCAAAATCCACATCTAAGTATGCTTAATTAATTTCATTACCTAATGTCCTTAGCCCATTTATTATTTATTTATTTTTCTTAACCCTAATTTACTCATTTAGGGTTTTTTTCCCCATTTTCATCCTTCCATTTGATAGATTTGAGATCCAAGGCCATGATTTGGCCACCTCCAAATCCAAGAAATGGATTTCATAGCCTCTTAAACCCTAAGAAAATCCAAATCTCTTGTTTTAGAATATACTTACAATCCGTCGTCTCCTTCGACTTTTTTTCGCTCCCGTCGGACTCCTTGGCCTCCTTTCTTCTTCCTCTCCTTGTTTGATCGGCTAGGATGCTTGATCAATGGTGAAAACCTCCAAGCTTGGGTTTGGCCATGATAGGGTTTAATTTGAGAGAGAGAGAAGGGAGGAGAAGATGGAGATAAATAACCCAAGGTCTTGATCTTGGAGTGATGAGCCCAAACTTACACCTTTCTCCTCTCTTTTCTTCCAAGCTTTTCTTCTTCTTTCTCTTGGTTTTCTTCCTCTCCTTTTCCTTGGGTGTGGGACAGTGGTGAAGAACAAGAGAGGGAGAGAATGAAAATGAGATCGTTGGAGTGGAGAGAATGAGATGAAAAGTCATCTCATCTCTTGGTTGTCTAGAATACATTCCACATTAACTCTCTCCACCAACCAACACAAGATATTTATCTTGCTTTATGGTGGTGGTTGAGATACCACCCAAGTCCAACGTGTTTTATTTTGAGTTTGGAATGAGGTGCTGTGGTCTTCACCTTTTGACCCCTTTGACCACTTCATTTGGATAATTTTAATCATTTAATATTTAGATAATTAGGTTACTTTAATTCCCATTTAATTTAATTCCATTACATTTCCTCTATGAAATCCACCCATGGTTGACCAAGTCAACCATGGTGGCCGGCCCCACCAACCCTTAGTCCACAAGCCACCTCACTTGGTGAGGTGGAGGTGGGTCCCACTTGGCCATATCACCTTGGTCTAATTCCATCACCAACTTAGGTGATTTAACTTTAACTAAGTCCATTCTAACCAATTGGATCCTCATTGGGCCCATGGCCCAATTACATTTATCCATACCCATTTATCTTAGGGCTTACATTATCTTAATCCATTGGGTCCCAATTGGGTATTGGGCCCCATTTGACCATCCTTGGCCCAATTGACCACCATTGACCCTTTAAGTAAACTTAAATCTAATCCATAATCCATTGGGCCCTAGTTGGGCCTTTGTCCACATTTTGATCCATTTACTATCTATTCCATCCAATTTCCAATTTCCACCATAAAAAAATCAATAATAACACATATATATTACTTTACAAATTCCGGGTCATTACAAAATCAGGGAAAAACAGAAATCTTCATAAAACAGTGGATAATTGCCGAAAGAGAGCTTAAAATCAAAGATTTAAAATTTTATAATTAAATCATCCCACTTCTAGGATTTTAAATGTATAATTTGGATCCATTTATGAGAGTCCAGATTAACTCAATATTTAGATTTTTAAGTGGTTTAATTAATTATTTACTTTTAAAGCAAGTCTGCAATCAAAGAAGCCAGGAGTTGAAAATCGAGATCCTTGGGCCAGAGATCTACTGCAATTGGGCCAAGCATCGCTCCAAATGCCAGACACTGGGCCAGGCCAATTAATCCATGAGCATTTCCCAACGTGGGCCAGGCCAAAGTGAATTCAAGCCCAGCAAGGTAAAAAGTCCAAGTCCTAGTTCAATAAAAAATCCAATGCTCCAGGTTCAAATTCAAATTCATTAACCTAAATCCATTCTAAAGTCCAAACCCAAAAAGCCAATATCCAAACCATTTATCTTAAACATCTCATTCATACCATTCATTCCAAAACCCTAGATCCACCTATTAAATCCAATCCGTTCATGCATCATGATTAGATATAGGACATTCAAACCATCCATCATATAGATGAATAAAGAACATTGAAAAATGACTAGTTTACCCTTATATTTGGATAGTTAACCTTAGTTTTGTGTGTTTGTAATATTATTTATTGGAATTTGAGAGTTTTGTAAGTTAAATAAAGAAATACAAGAAACGAGAAGAAAAATGGGAAGAAAGGAAGAATTTTTCTGCAGATTGCATTAATCGAGCAGTCACAAGAGATGGTGGGTCTTAAGCCAGATCTAGCAAATTTCAAAGAGGCAACCAACTGAACAGCAACATTTTTAATGAGGAAACAAATACAGCAGTTGTTTGCAAAACCAGTCAGCGTGGAGAGCATTAAGGACAGCAAATTGGGTAGTGTTGGGGGAGCCACCATAAACACCATCGTGTGAAAGAGATATCAATAGAAAACTTCCAGTCAGTAACACAAAAGAATCACCATACAACAGGTTAGAGAATCTACGGCCAGAAATTTTAAGACATCAAGCATGCCTGAGGAAGTCGCTTGTATCAAAAGAAGTTGACCTGAGAGCTCTGGCCAAGTATATTCATGACTTTAGTGGTGCTGACATTACAGAGATCAGCAGGCTGATGGCATTGAGTCCAATGACTCATTCCCAATGACACATCAGAGATGTTGTTGCCTCTTGATACATTATAGACCCAATAAGACAACACTCTGCCGTGAACACTAACTCAATTTGGGCGTGAAACAACAAACCAAGCAGCCTCCAAGTGTTGAAGAACACAGGGGCTGTTTAAAAAAAAAAAGAAAAAAGAAAATCATAGCATGTTTTGGGTTGTTTTGACGTGAAACTGGAAATGAAAGAAGAAACACAGAACACCAAACTACTGTATGAAAAAAAGGAAGAAAAAAAAGAACCAGCTAGCATTGTAATCGAGCCAAAGTTTGAAGCAAGAACTACATGCGCTGATCTGATAGCAGCAAATCAAGGCTTTGATTCACAGATGAAGTAAGAAAACGAAGAAGTTTAGAGAAACAAGAAAATAAGAGGGAATTGACAAGCAAAACAACAAAGAAAACAGGCTAGAAGCATAATAGATCAGCAACGTTTTTGTGTTTCAACCAGTTTCAAACAGCAGTTGGAATCTAGAAAAGGCGAAGCAGAGATGGAGTTCATGGCGAAAAAGAATAAAATAAAATAAAGTTAGCAAAGAACAGCAGCAAGAAACCTGACCAACGAGCAGAAAGAGGTTGTTGAGCATACAAGACGTCATAGAGCAACAGTTTGGATACAAAACAGCAGTGTTGTAGTCAAAAGAGAGAGAAAGACATGCCAGCAAAAAGATCAACTGCTGCAATACAGGAAAAATACAGAGCAGACCAGCCAGCAGCGTAGGATGCTTGGGTCTGGACAACAAACAACAAGTTCTTCCTCTCTCTTGTCCAAGCAGCATCCGAAACAGAGAAGAAGAAAGGAAGAAAAAGAAACAATGTGCGGCTAACAATGGAGAAAGGAATAGAAAACAAAATCGTGTACAGCTAGAATGAAAAGGGGAAGTACCTTAGTTGCTTTTGTTTGCAACCTACAGATGCTGAAAATAGAAGGTGAAGAATAAAAATAAGAGAGAAAGGAAGGTGGGCCCACACGAGTCTCTATCTCAATTTAGAATACGACACCTCATGTGAGAGGAGAGAAAGTCGGTTGTAAAGGCTATATAAACAGAGGAAGGGTTGAGTACACAACACATTGAGAGGAACAGCTGAAAAAAAGGGATAGTGGCTAAGACTCGGGAGGACCGATGACTAATTGGGTTTTATTTTTCATGTCTTTTTGTTATAATTCTTTCATAATATCGTTCTAATTTTGTGTACTAAGGTTGATGTTGAAACCCCATTAATGAAATAATTTTCTTTTATTTATTTATTTAATTCCAAATTATTTGTGTTTGATTATTTATGATTTTGGCTTCATTGGATTAATAAATATAAATTATTTTCACCACTAATATCATGTATTTGTGGTAGTTAATAATTATATTTGATTAATTATTGCTTGGCATTTTAAGTGATAGATGCAATTTCTTTTGATTTAATGTTTTTCAATTTAATTAGATACATTGAATACTTAGGTAGATTTCTTTGATTCATTGTCTTCTAGATTAAAATTCTTGCTGACTGCTCCCACCTTCATGATGCTATCCGGGCTCGCATCTTTGGATGGCAGTCAAAGAATCTGTCCTTTGCTGAGAGAATTGAGCTCCTCC
This sequence comes from Chimonanthus praecox, assembly GCA_022113865.1. Classification (NCBI taxonomy): domain Eukaryota; kingdom Viridiplantae; phylum Streptophyta; class Magnoliopsida; order Laurales; family Calycanthaceae; genus Chimonanthus; species Chimonanthus praecox. The sequence goes on from CM039095.1 coordinate 25,658,050, forward strand.
ACTCCACCATAAACCACTTCCATTTATACTGGAGCAATTTTTTCCTTCTCCCCAAGTCCTGCTGCCTGGAGATTGAGAAACTGATGAGGGGTTTCCTTTGGAGCAACGGTTCAAAAAAAGGAATGCATACTATCAGTTGGCACAATGTCTGTCTCCCCAAAGCTAAAGGTGGCCTGGGCCTGCGTAACATCTGTGACATCAACGCTGCGTGCCTCATGAAACAAGCTTGGAATATTATTCGGAAAAAGGATAGCTTATGGATCAGATGGGCTGAAGCTAAGTATCTTCGGGGCAAATGCTTCTAGGGAGTTAAAATCTGCAAAAATGCTTCGTGGGGATGGAGATCTATCCTTAAGGTCAGGGACCAAATGAAGCCTCTGATTTACAATGCCATTGGTGATGGGAGAAACACCTTCTTTTGGTTTGATCCTTGGATTCGCCCAGGCCTCATCTTGGCTGAACATTTTGGTGTTAATGCTATACTTACTTTAGGTATGAGCAAGCTTATCAAAGTTGCAACCTTTATCAACAATGGTTGTTGGTGTCTCCCCGATTCTTCCTCTCCCATTATTAACACAATCTGGCAGCTTGTTCGGGAATTGCTTTGCCAAGAGCTCCATCCACCGATCAGGTATGTTGGACTCTCAATCTTGATGGTCTATTCTCTTTGGCTTCTTTCCTTCTTGCCCGGTCTGTAAATATTCCTTCTCCCAAGTGGCTGCACCTTGTCTGGTTCTCTGGCTGCCTTAACAAGCACTCCTCCTTCGCCTGGCTTTACTTCCATAAGGGTCTTAAAACCAAGGTTTTTTTGGCCAGTCGAGGCATCCAATCTAATCTTCTTTGTCCCTTTTGCTCCACTGCACCCGAGACAAGTAACCATCTCTTGATCTGCAACTTCACCTTTGAAGCCTGGTCTCTCCTTCTCCGGAAGTTTAGTCACCCTCTAACTGCCATTCTCTCTCCTAATTCCTTACCCACTCTGGCGGTGTCTATCTCCTATCTTGAGAGGCTTGCTGCTGCCCTCTCTGTTTCGGCGATGATTTGGCATTGCTGGATCAAGAGAAACAGCAGGGTCTTCACCCACCGCTCGCGTAGCCCAGAGCAAATTTGTTATTCAGTTGCTTTGGATATTCGGTCCCGTATCCTTTTCTTGCTTTCTAATCAGCATCTGAAACAAGTCTCTTCCTTCTTCTTTGCTGCTTGGGACCTTCCTCCTTACTAGGAACCTCCGCCTAAACCCCCTAATCAACCAATACCCCCTCTTCACCCAAACCACTCTTCTAGTATACTCATACACTCATTCAGCTCATCTAGGAATTCCTGGGTTTGTGCTATTTTCTTTGGGTGTGAGAGTGAGACCCTTGGTACCATGGCTCAAAGAATTTGTAATTCTCAGTCGGGCTACCTGCCTATCTTGTTGTTCATTGCAGATTGTCTTTCTGTTGTCATCAATTCAAACCTTCATCTGGACAAAATCTTCATCAATGATCACAAACTCACAGTCATGCTAAGGAACCGAAAACCTGGGTGGCATTTGCTGATTCACAGTGTTTCCATCCACTCTCTCAGTTAATTAATCAGTCTCCTTCCCATGCTTTGGCTACTGGATTTTTTTGTATCTAGCCTGAGGATCTATCAGGCCTTGTTTTGACATTTTGTAGGCCACTTTGTGGGCCAGTTTGTTCTTTGGCTCTCTTGGGTCATTTTTTTATTATATACTTTTTTGCCTGACCCGGGCTGTGGGTTATACTGTACATTTTGGGCTCTCTCTTGAATGAAAATTACTAACCATCATTCAAAAAAAAAAAAAAAAAATTGAACACATTAGATGCTTAGGATTTTGTACATTTAAGCGAAGGAGAATCTGATTTTTAAACACCATATTAATGAACTTAAATGTTTACATCTTTAAAAATTAGGAATTAATAAATAAATAATTAGAATAGTATGGATTTAATGATGGTGGAATCCGATGCCTGGATAATTTCCCTCACTTGATTTAATCTCCATTTTTAGTTGTTTTAATTAATTTTGCAATTTCAAGTCAATCATTCTCCTTAAAATTTGTTAACTAGGTTAAGATGAAAATACTAGTTTTTTTTTTAATTTGTTTTCCCGTTCATTCATAAATCAAGTCCCTATGGGTTCGACCTCACACTTGCATGTCTCTATACTCCAATTTTATTCATGCACTTGTGAGTAAATATAAATTTAAAATTTTCACAACAAGTTTTTGGTGTCATTGACGGGGCTTGGATTTGAAACAGAAAGATAAAATAATTTTTTTTATGAGTTTAATCATTCCACTAGTTGTAGATTTAGGAATTTTGCATCTAGATCTAGGATTCATGAATATTTTTATGTGATTTGGGGTCTTCACCTAGGTTTTGTGTGTTGAATTTTGGAGGAATTTTGAATTGCAACCATAATTTTTTTTTTTTTTTGCATAAGCGACTACAGGCCAAGGTAAGTGCCTAAACCACGTTCTTGAAATTTTTAATTTTTCATGCATTCATATAGATTTTGTTAGGTTGTCTTGCACTTATTTTGCATAAAAAGAAAACAAAAAAAAAATGTATATTTAATTTGCTCATGCATTTAGGTTGCTAGTTCATGCATTAGGTTAAATTGTTTGCTTATTGTTTTCATATTTGCTTGAATCTTGCACTGATAATTTAGGCTTGCATTCACAAAAATAAAATAAAAAAATATCCAAAATTTTTTGTAAAATTGGTTCATGCATTGTATGTTAAAATCAATCTAGAACCATCATTTAGGATTGATCGTGCTCAACAGGACCATCTTTAATTCACTTATTTTTAGTTCACTGATGAATAGTTTTGCTTCAAGCACGGTGTCTAGGCTAGTTTTATCACCAAGGTGTAAATAACTGAAAAGATAAGTGGAAGCTTAAGCAGATTGCCATTGTGCTCCTCCACTTACCTAGAAACTTACCTTGCCGTGCTTGTGGTTAAACCCTCCTCGGAGGCTAAAATTTTTTAGAAAGGAGATTAGAAGCAGTCTAGAGTCTAAGATCCCTGTGTCAATCTAGGTTAAGGGCATATTATGTGTGGATTTGTTTGAGTGTGTTTGTTTGTATTTGTCTATAAGTAGTTGGGTTCGCGACTCTACCAACTGTTTGGTTCGAGTTGAATTGTCTGTCGGTCCATCGTTTGTTGCGTCCGGAGCCCAGTCAGGCTCTGTCAAAGTTAGTCTGCTACCATCAACCAAATGGCCAGAGAACAGGGGAAACCACTTCGAGATTACTTTTCATCGATCGTAGACAACACACCTTCCAGCATAGTCATCCAGCCACCAATGCCACCTATGAGCTAAAACCAACTCTCTTACATTTTCTTCCTGTTTTCCATGGCCTTGACCATGAGGATCCTTACTTACATGTTAAGGAACTTTTAGAGATTTGTGCCATTATCAAACTTCAAATGTCACTGAAGAATCTGTTAAACTTCGCCTCTTTCCTTTTTCTCTCAAAGAAAAAGCGAAATCATGGCTGAACTCCCTCCCCGCAAATTCCATCAACACATGGGATCAATTGGTAAATAAATTCTTGAACAAATTTTTTCCGATATCTAAAATGAATAGCCTCAAAACCGAAATTTCAAACTTTACACAGAAAAGGGGTGAACAATTCTCGGAATCATGGGAAGGATTCAAGGATGTATTAAGCAAATGTCCCCATCACAGGTTCGAAAGTTGGAGACTCGTTCAATTTTTCTATGACGGCTTAACCACATCTAGTCGTACTTTGGTCGAGTTTATGAAGAATGGGGTATTTTTAGAACAAAGTTAAAAGGAAGGATGAAATTTCTTGGAAAACTTGGCGAAGAATTCTCAGTGATGGGACTTCTTTAAAAGGGAGAGCTCAAACCTCCAAAAGAAGAGGTTGGTACGAAGTCAATAACGATTTTGATGTTAAGGTCGCAATTGCAAATCTGAAAAAAAAACGTAGAGGCCTTAGCAATGACTCAGAGGGTGAGTCCGTCAATGGGCGTGCTGTTTGAGGAATGTACTTTTTGTCTTAACCCAGGACACACATCACAAACCTGTCCTTCCCCAAATGCAAATCCAGAGTGCTTAGCCGAATAGGTAAACGCACTAAACAATTTTGGGAAGCAACAGGGGAGTCCACTCTCCGCCACCTACAATCCCAATTGACGGAATCACTTTAGTTTCTCGTGGAGGCAGAATCAACCTCCAGTAAATCAGGGCCCTCATTAATTTCAAGCACCTGGTCAACCATTCCACTCACCTGGTCAGCCATTCGATGCACCCCAAACCAACCATTCCATCCACCCCAGAGTCAGTCCCATCAACCTGGTCTACAACAGTATAAACCCTCTCTGGAGGACACACTGCAACAATTCATGCAGTCCATTCAGCAAGCCTTGCAGTCAAATTTCCAAACTATACTGAAGTTTGAAACACAAATAGGGCAACTTACAAGTGCTATCGGAGAGAAAAAAAAAAGAGCAAATTCCCCAGTAACCCACTCCCAATCCAAATGGTCAATTTGAAGTGGGACCTTCATCTACTTCCACCGTGCATCATGGAGATGTTAAATTTATCATCACTCTTAGATCAGGGAAGACAATTGATAATAAGGTTAAAGTGCCCGAAGTTGAACAGCAGGACAACCAAAGCCATGATCAACATGAGCCATCAAAGGGCACTGATTTCCCGCCTGAGAAGGAACCCAAAGAGTCAATCACGAATGACTTTGTCCCAAAATCTCCTTACCCACAGAGATTGATTCCAATTATGGTACACCATATAGCAATGTGTTAGAGGTGTTCAAGCAACTCCGCATAAACATTCCTCTCCTCGACGCTATTAAACAAATACCTTCTTATGCAAAATTCTTGAAAGATCTCTGTATGGCAAAGAGAAAAACGAATGTTCCAAAGAAAGAAGTTTTGGCTGAACATCTGAGAACCATTATTCCACAGCAAACTCCTGTCAAGTACGAGGATCCTGGAAGTCCTATTTCTTGTGTCATTAGTGAAGATTCGATCGATCGGGCCTTACTTGATTTAGGAGCGGGCGTTAATTTGTTGTCGTACTCTGTGTACTAGCAATTAGGTCTAGGAGAACTGAAACCCACACCTGTTACACTTCAATTGGCAGACAGGTCAGTCAAAATTCCAAGAAGTATAATAGAAGATGTTCTCATCAAGGTTAACAAGTTTTATTTTCCAATGGACTTTATAGTCCTTGATACACAACCTGTGATGAACACCAGCGGGCAAATTTCGGTAATTTTGAGTCGACCTTTCTTGGTCACCTCCAATGCAATCGTCAATTGCAGGAATGGAGTGCTTAAATTGTCTTTTGGTAATATGACTGTAGAGCTCAACGTGTTTAATTGTGGCTACCAGCCTCCTGACATGGATGACCTATGTGAGGTAGACATGATTGAGAATACAGTCCATGAATCCTTCCTGAATTTTATCGGCGATAACCCATTTGAGGAATGCTTGTCAAATTTTGATAATAACTTCAATGAAAAAGGGGTCAAAGAAGTGAATGCTCTGCTGGAATCCATCCAATTTTTGGAGACCAGTAAATGGACGGAAAAAATCTAGTCTTTCTTCGTCAGTGTTGAAAAGCCACCAGTATTAAACTTGGGTTGATTAGTAGGTTTGTCAATCGAGTCCGAGTCAATATGTCAGTTTTTCTATGTGTCAGTGTATCTGTAGATTTTGATTTTGTTGAGTCTAGTCTAGGGTTTTTGAATTTGTTTGAGTCCGTAGTCTTGTGTGAGAGTCAGTTTAGAGTCTTTGTCATTGTGTTTGTGTTTTTGTGTCTGTTTGTTTTTTCATGTTGTTGGGCACTGAAATCTTACATTTTTACCCTGATTATTGGACCAGTTAGCTCTCAATTCTGTGTTTCTAGCACTTTTTACCTTATTTACTTATTTATTCTTCCTTGTTTCAACAGGCTGAGTTCCCTACAACCTTTCAAGCCACTTGCTTGCTTCGGATTTCCTACTCCGCACACACAGTGAGCGGACTTATCACTGTTTTAGCATGCACTTGCATATATTAAACTGTTATCTCTGGACATGGAGTGATCGGGGGTGACCCTCTATTCATTTAGCCACTTGGTAAGGGAAAACTGTTGTAATAAATATGTGGCATAAGGTTTACTCGGGGGTACTCCAGTCAACTATATGCTTTGTAGAGAACTTCAATTGGACAGTTGGAATTGAATATGATACTTGGAAAATTGCTGGTGATACTGTGAATGTTTATTCGTTAGACGTTATTGGAATCGCATGGAATATAGACACGCGTGACTAAATAATTCATTATAAGCTCTTGACTCGCACGATGAAATATATTGCTGATTCTGAGTTAGTTGCATTAGAATATAGTCTTACCGTTGTATATGATCATGGTATCATGTGTATGTCTTGGGGAGGACTTCCCGGTTGCATTCCGGCGGTCGAAACCCCCGTAGGGGAAACGGGTTTCCCCGTTGCATTCCTGTGGTTGAGGCAGTTGTGTATCATACGGTCTCCCGTTTATTTTGGTAGGGAGATTGGGGTTGTTGGAGGATATTTGTTAGCTATGGAGATTATGTTTCTGATTGGTCAGTGGGACCATTGGTTAATTGTGTAGTTGAGTACTCTCGTACGTAGACATTCATTCTATTATGATGTCCATTATTTTCTATACATGTGATATATATCGTTGATGTATGATATGATTATTGTAATACCCTGACCCAGATTAGGCGTAGGTTAGCTTAATAATCTTGCTTAAACCGGTTAATCTCGAAGATTACGATTAGGGCTTTGAGAAAAGCCCAGGTGTCGCCCAATCCGAGCTCGAATGCTCATTGATCCAGCTCGTCTAGCTGGAGGGGCAAAATGGTAATTTACTGCTTATAGTTATTATTTTATAAATTATGTTGTTATGTGATTATTATTGGATGATATGTTTCTTCTTAATCAAGGATCCCTATTTCTGATTTTAAAATAATTTTATTCTCAGAAAATAGTATTTAAAACCGCCCGTCAAAACCCCGAAAGGGAGTAATAAATATTTTAAATAGTTTTGGAGATGAAATAAATTTCGAAACAAGTGTAGTATGTTAGACCATTTTAGTATGGTCTAGTTTATTCTTTCAAACACCAAAAAATGAGAATTTTAAATTGTTTTATTTAACACAAGTTAAAACATGTAAATAATGTTAAATTGTGATTTTTATTTAAAAGAATTGCTTTTGGTAAGTTTTAAATCTCCAAATTTTTATGGTAACCAAAGTTTTTAAAACCCAACTTATTTCTCAGGTTGGATTAAAATTCTGGAGCCTTTAAAATCATGTTTTAGTTAAAAATCAGATTTTTGTCAAATCAGGGACTTATTTGCAAAACAAGAAAATTGGAGGGACTGAATTGCAACCAAACGACTGAACAGTGGTTACACTGGTCGGGACGTCAGTAGCAACTACATGTAGTGGCATGCAGTGGCTCGATGGCCACTTCCTCCGGATCAATGGTTCTATAAATTTGGCCCTCATCAGCTGTTTTCACTCCCACACTTTCTCTCTCTCTTAGCCTCTAAGCCTCAGCTGAGAAACCAGCCGATCACCCCTCTTTCTTGCCTCTGTTTTCCAAGTTTCAGTCACCCGTAAGCTTAGAATGAAGTTTTCCAAAAGTCAGATTTTCAACCCAGGAACTCCAGTGAAGGTAACCATTGTGTTCCTCTTTCAATTTCAGTCAGTTTAGAATCAAGAAAAAACCAGTTTTGGCCAAGTTTTGAGTGAGTAAAACCATTTTAAAGTTTAAGAAAAACCATGGGATTTCTTGTACCAGTGAGGTTTTGGTTTTAAATCCGTTGGCTTATTGAGTTTCAAAGTTTAAAATCACTCCCTATGGAAAGGGGACTCCCAGAAGAGTCCATCTGACAGGCTAGATGTGGAAATCGAATCCGGGAAACTCACTGTTTCCGGATTCGTATTTCATACAGTGTCTACTGTCACTGTCTTCTAGTGCAGACAATGGAGGAAGAGGACTCTCGGACGATCTGAGAGTCGATATTCGAACGGTCCGAAGGTCACACCCTTCGGACGGTCTGAGAGGACCCTTCGGACGTTCCGAGCATCACCCGAAGCCCCGATGCGCCTGAGGCCAGCCAGACTTGCCCGGATGTTCCGAACCGAGTTCGGAAGGACCGAACCCCACTCGGACGATCCGAGCTTCACTCGGCATGATCCGAGACACAGAGACTTGTTTTTCGGATTTTATCGATTCGGAAGGACCTTCGGATGATCCGAGACCCGATCTACGGACGATCCGAAGTCAGACCCTCAGTCTGAGGTCAATGACTAGTTTAGGCAGTGGTTCTGATGATCCGAAGCCACAGTACCTGGTTCCGAGGCATGTTCCGAGGGACCTAGTTTTAAGTGTATAATATTGTTTGTTTATTTGATGCATGTGATGTTAGTACCCATCTAAGTTAAAATTTGTATTAACCCTCTTCTCTTATTACTATTGTGTATATACTATTGTATTCACTTCAAGGCCGACTCTATTGGTCGGGCACTGAGTAACCTCGATGCCTTACTCAAAATGTCAAATCTGGTCCTATCCGAAGACAACTGAGAAATGACCTAAGTATCTAGACCTAACTCAATAAGTCAATCTGGTCATGCCTAGAAGAGAATATGAGTTTTGGACTGAGCACCTTATTATTCATATATTGTGGATTATTATAACTTAAAATGATTAGAAACAAGTAAGAGACTCAATTCCATTTACTTTGGATATTTTTGAGAAAATAAGTATGATTTTGAAAATACTACTTGTGTATGTATTTGATGCTATATATGTTGACCTGTTAATGATTGTGCACTTGTTTGCTTGTTTGAACAGAAACCGCGATACCACACATTTACGGTGAGGGAACTTAACTTTGCAGTAGGTGTAAACAGGTTCTTATGAGATAAGTCTTGAGCAATGAGTGGTTTCGGATTTGATGAACCCACCCATGTGCCTAGATATGATGCACTGTTGTAAGAATTGCTATGTTAATTGTGAAATTCTCATGATGTTGATCATACAAGATATGTAATACTGCTTCCACGTGCCCTTGACTATTGAACCAATATCGGCCATGTGTGTGAGATAGTTTACGTCTACTGGACCATGGGTGTCGACAATTGCTGATTTGAGGATGTCAGTGTCGGCTATGTGAGAGCCGGAGATGTACTTGCAATGATGTATTTTGACCGTGTCGGACTTAATACGATGGTCTCAGCGTAGTATGCAGTGTTACGTTGGATGACAACAGTATTGGAAGAGATGATGAATTATGAGAATGATGATATTATACTTAATGTTGAGAATTTGTTATCAAGCATGAGATATTATATTGCAACTGTTGATTATTTGCTAACCTGTTGTTTACTTAAAACTCATTGTTATATTTCCTTCATTGGGCTAGTTAGCTCACCCCACTCACTTTTCAGGAGATAAACCCGAGGAGGAGAACCCTCTTTTTAAAGCTTAGAGTGGATAAGCTGCAGCGTTGCTTTGGGATTCCCACTGAGGGGAATACCCTTATCTTTGCTTTCTGGTTCTTGGAACCATTCGTTTTTGTAAAGTACCGTGTGTGGTACTTAGTTTGCCTTAATGTGATGTATTAAAAACTACCGTGTATTCGTAGTTACTCTGATAATGTTTTAATGATAATTCGACGTTTGGAATTATGTGTATTGAGGTTTGTGTTTGTGTCTCTTGAGAGGGACTTATGGTATATGTTTGAGTCCATATGTTGGGATCATGTGTGACCTTTGGGCCCAACTGTTGATCCGACTGTTGATCCGGCCGGTTAAACTTCTTGAGTGTCGGCTTAACTTTCAAAAAAAAAAAAAAAATCAGTCTCGTTCCAAGCCCATCTTTCGGGTCAGGGCGTGACAATTATTCCCTTTACTGGACTAGTTAGCTCACTTATTGCTCTCCAGGAGTTTGTTGGAGAACCCGATGTGGGCCACTGAGATGATGTCGCGGACTGGTCGGTGGATTATTGGTTGGTTGTGCGGTTGGATCTCATACATATAAGCACCCCTTTTATTACGATATTTTTGCACTCATGTATATGATATCTACTTATATTGCTGACATGTGATATGCATTATCTCTTCATTGGGCTGGTTAGCTCACCCCTACCTTTCAGGTACCCGATTGCAAAGCGGCTGGGCAGGGCCCATTGAGCAGGCGCCCGTAGAGGACCAGTGGTTAGACATTTTATAATTACATTGGTCTTAGTTGAGAGACCTTATTTTATATGACCCCTCTTTGTATATTATTTGATTTCAGATGATGTATAATTGTGTTCGAATAGTCTATGATTGTTTCATGTTATGTTGATATGTTGAACCTTGTTGCCAGTTTTTGAGTGGGAGGTAGTTGCTCCGTTTCAAAAAAAAATATATATCCGTTACCTATTCCTTTGTGCTGTTTTGAGATATTTCGGAGATAACAGCTGGGCAGGGCCCCTTGAGCAAGCGCCTGTAGAGGAGCAGTGGTTAGACATTTTATATTAAATTGGTCTTAGTTGAGAGACCTTATTTTATATGACCCGTCTTTGTATATTATTTGATTTTGGATGATGTATAATTGTGTTTGAATAGTCTATGATTGTTTCATGTTATGTTGGTATGTTGAACCTTGTTGCCAGTTTTTGAGCGGGAGGTAGTTGCTCCGTTTCAAAAAAAATATATATCCGTTACCTATTCCTTTGTGATGTTTTGAGATATTTCGGAGATAATGTGCCCGTAGCGGGACAGGAGGTTACAGTTCTTGAACAGAAATTGCCATCACTTCACTGACCCTTCTGTCGTCCATACTGGTTTGATGACTGAGACAAGATTCACAACCTAGAGACTCTATTCTAACCAAACGATTGGTCAAATCGCACCTCCAAACACTCATTTTCACATACTGACACCAAGACTAAACAAATATCCCACAATAAATGACCTAAATCTAGATTGACACAAGGATCCTAAAATCTAGACTGCTCCTAATCTTTTCTACAGAAAATTTTAAGCCTCTGTTGGAATTTTAACCATAAGCACGGCCAGATAAGTGGGGGAGCACAAATGACATCTACGTCCCAACTTATCCTTAAACGTGCTTGACCTCACGTCTTGGTGACAAATTTTGCCTTAGACAACACGATTGAAGAAAAACTATAGATCGGTGATCCAAAATTAGTCAAATTAAAGATGGTCCTATTGAGTATGAACACCCTAAAATAATGGTTCTAATTTGATTTTAAATTAACATGAACCATTTTTACTAATCTGTTTTATGTTTCTAGTTTTTTTGTGAATGCAATCCTAAATCTAACAATGTAAGATTCAAAACAAATATGCAAACAATCTAATCTAATGTATGAATACTAACAACCTAAATGCATGTTCAAATTAAATATACAGTTTTTTTTAAATGCAAATAATAAATGAAAACACCCTAAATAAAAATTCTATATGATTGCATGAAAAAAATAAAAATTAAAGAAAATGAGATTAGGCACTTACCTTGGCATGTAGTGATTTCTGGCAGAAATTCTTAGTGCACACTTCAAGATCCTTGCAAAAAAAAAAAAAAAAACACTGCCTAACTAGGTGAAGATTCTAAATCTCATAAAAAAATGCATCAATCCTAATCTAAATGCAATTTTCTAAAATTATAACTAGTAGAAGAATTAAAATATTTGAAACCTAATTAAGACTTTTAAATTGATTACATGCTATAAATAAATTTCTTGATCTAACACCATCAAATGAATGAATTAAACACCATAATTAGAAACCTTTTAAGTTTAAATGAGGTTCTAAAATTAGAAACTTTTCTAAGGTTAGAAACTGTCCAAAATTAAACGTCTAAAAAAAGACAACTTTTTAAAAATAGAATTTTTCTAAAATTAGATGATTTTAAAACTTTCCATAGACAAAAGTTTTAAAATTACAAAAGTTTTAAAATTTCAAAAGTTAGGTCACTTTCAAAAATTAGAAAATTCCTAAGATAATGCATCTTTCCAAGATTAGTATATTTCTAAAAATAAAAACTATTTGAATTTAGAAGATTTCTAAAATAGAAATTTCTAAGAAAAATAGAAATTCCTAAATTCAACAAGGTTCTAGATTTAGCAGAATTTACAAGTCTAGACAAAAATTCTAAGATTTCTACTATTTTGTTTTTAAAAAAGAAATTCTAATATTAGGTAACCTTCTAAAATTAGAATTTCTAAAAATAAAAACTTCCAATTTTGAAGAGTTGCCTGAATTAGAAAATTATAAAAATAACAGTATTTCTTAAACTACAAAATTTCAAAACATATATTTGCATTGTTCCCTGGCAACGACGCCAAAAACTCGTTGTGCAATAAAAAGTTGTACATTTATTTTACTTGGAAGTGCATGAACCATTAAGTAGCATAGTGATTGAGTGCGAGGTCGATCCCACAATAAATATTCAAAATATATGAAATTGAAATTGTGTAATTCAAGAAAAATAAATCTTAGAAATAATCTAAACATGAAAATTAAAATTCTAATCACTAGAAATATAACATTAATTTAGAAACTCTTTAAATTCCTGAAATCTATTTTATAATGGAATCATCATCTAAAATTTAAATTTAACCATTATGAATTCTAACTTTCATGAAAAATACCCTTCTTGAAATTATGAATAACGTCCTCTTAATTAAATAGAACAAAATTAAGATGCAAACATAATAATTCTAACCTAGTTCCATTATTGAATCGGATTTATAAAAGTAAAGAATAAAAAATCAATAAATCAAATAGAATACATATGGTACAGTGGAGTTGGTCTCAGAACATCAAGGGGGCATTGTGTTTCCAATTTTATTGACAAAATTAAAGCTTAGAACCTAGAGTTCGTGTAAATTAATTAACGTTGAATTCAAGTCATCCATTTGAATTATTCAAGAATTAAAACCATTAAAGTATAAAATTGGACCTTAGACCTGAATGAAAAAAGTAAGGCTCTTCTTCCAGTACTAAATTTTCATTACTCTTACGAATAAGAGCCTTACAAACTGAAACAGCAGTTCACCCAAGTTAAGTTGTCATTGCATCCAATTTCAGAGAGAGGTGGTAAATTTGATCATAGCATTAGATTTCAAGAACAAAAATTGAGTTCAAGACATTCATCACACACACATTAGTTAATTGGAAAACCAGATTATAAATATTTCATTGCACTTTGAATTTTATTAATAAACATTAAATTTGAATTACAATAGTTGGAATTGGAAATCAAAGAATAGAAGAAAAATAAGATAAAATTCAAAGTCACTAACCTTAAGAACCTAATGTGAAAATTCAAATTCCTCATCTTCTTCTAAGTCTTTTCTTCTTTTCCTCCTCTGCTTGTTCATGCCCAGCTTGGGTTCCAAAGTCCAATTCGATTTTCACTGTAGGCTAACTCCTATATTTATAGTGTTTCAGAAAAGGAGAGGCAAAACCCAAAATCCATTGGGGTTGAGCGAATTTTGGAGAAAAAATCTCCATAGAATTCGAATTTTATTCATTGTAGGTCTCTTGTTGACTCAACCTTCTTTCTTTGATGATCCAGATCCAATATTCTCTCCCTCTCATTCTTCTCTGCTCCACACAATTTTGGCTTATCCAGCAAGGCTTCACTCGATTTTGACATGTGGCACTCTCGAGAGAATTATTTCCCAAGTCTCTCTGATTCTCCAATCTCCAGAGATATGATTCAGTTGACTTCAATCTCCATATTCGAACTTAGCCACCATAATGTCGACATTCATTGCATTATTTTCTTTTTCTTAATGTCTAACTTTTCTCCAAAAGTCATTCTCAATTTCTCCACCTCATGTAGTCGAATTTCACAATCAAATCAAGCTCCACACGATTCTTGCAATCTTGTATAGATATTGTGGACATAGTCCAATTAGAGTTTAATCTGATAGAATTTATAAGGTAACGGGGTATTTTAGGTAAATTCTTATTATTACTTGAAATTGTTTGAATTTGTGTCAAACGATAAAAAATTTGAATTCTAGACCCCATTGCTTGGTTACCTTTGTCTAAATTGAATATTTGAGATGAAAATGAAATTTTGACCCAGTGTTCTTAAAAATAACAGGTATCTAAATTCAGAAACTTTCTAAATTAAGAACTTTCCAAATTTAGCGCCCTTGTGAGGTCCATGCCTTTGAATTAGATGAAATGATATGAGTATATTTCAGATTTTAACTTAGAAACAAAAAATGGCAGGTTGGGCTAAATTTAGCACCTAGTAGGAGCCAAGTGTTCTAATTAAATTATTTGAGCAAATATTTGAAATTTTAATTTTGAAACCCAAATTATTAAATTTTGAAAATTAAAATTTATTTATAAAATAAATTTTGAAAATGGGCATTTCTAAGTTTATTTTTAGTAATTTCTTGATTTAAATGGAACTTGGAGAAAATGGAGAGAAAGTCTACATGGTCGACCCTACCCATGTTGTTCTCTCCTTCCCCTAATTCCTCTTCACACTACACATTGAAACAAGGACAATATGCCATAGGAGCCTTAGTATTTAAAAAAATCTTATCTAGGAGAGAGAAAAAAAGAGGAAAAAGGCTAAAAATATGAGAGATTCTCTCTCCTTGCCCGACCACCGCATTATGATTAGAAAGAAATCGTGGCTTGCAATACACGAAAAGTACAAATGCGCTCTCTCCCATGGATAGATTTTGGGTAATCTCCCCCTTCTTGCTTTGGACATTTTCTCCAAAAGGTTTGTTAATTTCCTCTCTTCTCTTTAATAAAATTTAATTCTTATCTTTTGTTTCTCCAAACCCCAATTCAATTTTCGAATTTACAAGTTAGGTTTCATAAATTGTAATATCCTGACCCTAAATTAGGCTCAATTGTACGATTTTGAGTCTTTAAAAGTGAATTATGTTCTGTTAATCGTGGTGATTACTGAGTGGACTTTCTAAAAAGTCCAAATTTGACTTAATTTGAGTTCGAAAGCTCATTGATCCATCTCGTTGAAGTTGGAAAGGTAAACTTATAAATTTCTAAACTTTATTTATTTATTTTAAAAAATGATCATAAAACTGTTTCACTCTAGAAAACCACTCATTTAAGATATTTGGTTTATCAAACTCACAAACACACTATGATTTCAAATTTTGAGTTTAACAGACTCATCCGTCCGTTCTATTGATTTTCTATTCTTCACCTATTTTAACCCCTTTAAAGGACTTACTTTGTAAAACCCTAATTTAAAAATAAATATGAGTCTGAAATTTACAGAAAAATATTGTGCTTTGACCGAATGTTTCACGTTTTCAGATTTTTCAAAATGAAATGTAAGATGCTCAATCTACATCATAAGATGTGAACCGTCATTTTAACTAAAGCACTATGTGGCTTAGATCGATTAGCTTTTGACCTCGGATTTTCTCCGAGCTTTAAAATTTAGCGTGAGTCAAAATTACTGGTAATATCTGCGTAGTCAGATTTTCTCTAAAAGATACTTCAAGTTTATGTCAATTTGATAAAAAAACGTTGTTTTCGCTTAAATAGTCGAGTTTTCGATATGTATTTCTCTCAAAAAACTTATGACATGTCTAGTTTTTAGTCCCCAACCCATCAGACCGGTTGGATAGATCTGATGACATCTCCTTTTTACCCAAATTTTAAAATGAATTTAGGAAAAAAAATTTATTTAAATATACTGATTAATCATTGAACCTACAGAGGTAGACGTATGCTACATATTTTCACCCCTCTCTGTTGCATGCCTATGGCTTGTATTATAAATACAAGCGAAGGCAACCCACTCTTCCAAGTTTCCTCTTCTTGCGTTCTTCTTCTTCCTACTTTATATTCTTACAGTTACTTCTTTTACAACTCGTCTTCTTCGAGTGAATTGGTAGGAAGCCAAAACTCCACGGGAAGGTACAAAAACTTACCCTTTCTTTTATTTTTAAGTTTTAGAAGAGACTAGGATTGAAATGGGATGAAAATGTATAAAAATTGAGCTTTTGGAAACCCACGAAAACATGGCTTTTATCTATTTTCTACTTACACCCTCAAAATCAACTTCATTTCTCAATCAATTTCTAAATTTATTTATTCTAAATTGAAGAGAAGCTAAATCCGAACTGATCTAACTGGATTATCACAAGAATGGGAATTTTTAAGCCACACAAAATCGAATCCGTAAATATTGTCTTCCGCCCGTATTGGAAGTCCGATAATTTGATGTCAGAATCTGATAGCTTAGAAGAAAAATAGAAAATCTGAATACTTGAAACTATAATTTTGGATGTCTAATAGTTAATTCATCGGAAGTCCGATATATAAATTTATCAGAAGTCCGTCAATGACTTTTGACACAAAATACTGTAATTTTACTATTCTCTATTGCTCTATGTTATTACTGGAAGTCCGACACTTTGTTAATCAAAAATCCGATACTTTTGTTCATCGGAAGTCCAATACCTATATTGAAAGTCCGACTAGAGAACACTTCAGTTTAAAAGTTGTGTGTTTACTTTTATGTATTGTGTGTTTATTTACTCGCACTTTACTTACAACACTTATTTACTTTCTGCTAGCCTTCTCAGTCTGCATCTAACTCACTAACTACTAACTCGCTAACCTTATTCGGACTGGTCCACTGGGCTATCTATTTTTCGGTAATTTACTTTACTCACTGTACCCTCTAGGTTGAACTCTCAATATTCACCAATGGCTACTGTCCGGAGAAATACGAGACAATGCGTTGAGTATTTTTATTTACATTTCTACTTTAAAACACCATGTCTTAGGTGTTAGTTTCTTTTATTGTGTGTTTTGTATGATTTAAACTTTTAAATAATTGATTGCTTAAATTGGATTAAGTATGCGTAATCAAACTCAGCCATTTTCCCTCTTTTCTTGGAAATTTATACACCAAACGTAGATTATTATAAGCATGTGTAATTCATGTCAAATAAATATTTATACGTTTTTTATTTTTAAAGTTATTTGATAAATTCATTGGATTACGGTGAAGAGACTCAACTACCTTTTTAAATTGTTAAATGTGTTTTATTTTGTATTCGAATTGAAAACCTTTAACTCTACGATGATAAATGGGACCCATGGACATGATATTGATGGAAAGATACTAAATGGAACCAAAATGCGAGACTTGACATCGCTTACATGTAAGGGATGTAATTTGGTTATAATTGATAGAATGTAAGCTAAAATGGTGCTAGGGAGCCGAGGCCTATTAGTCTATAAAAGCAGCATGGGACTTATTTAAGTGTCTAGAGGTTTATAGGTTAAATGAATTGGATGAAGGCATATGGACGTTAGTAATCAATTCAATTTGTTTTATATTGCATATTACATTGTTATTCTTATGTGCAAGGTTTGTGATTTAGTTATTCCCAGTCTTGAAACTAAAACTACAAGATTACCTCGTATTTAGATGCTATCTAGTATTTTCCTGTGTGAAATCCTATGCAAGAAAGGCACATGGAGTGATAGAGAAATGACATAATGAGCGAACACGGATTAGGAATTATCCTCGGGTTGTGGGGAGATAATAGTGTTTTTTGCATGAGACAAAATGCCTAATGCTTTGTGCATGAGATAAACTGTCTAATGCTTTGTGCACTGAGAAAAATTGCATTCATGCGCTATGTCGAATAATTGACTGAATTGGGTCATAATAAAAAGTTCTTGCTATATGCAACATTTTGACCATGTTGGGACTTAATGTATTGAGGACTTTGTGCACCTCGGTTTGATATTATGTGAAAGTTTATAAGGCAGACCTTTGAAGGAAGAAAAAATAAAATATATTAAAATTGTAGAGATAAACCATTTTTGGATAATGATATAACAATTGCACATTATTTCTGTGATATATATTTTTATATTTTGTTATTGATGAATACTCTTCACTAGGTTGTTAGCTTACGTCCCTAAGTTGCAGGATTTGTACCTAAATAAGTCCTAGGCAATGTGGGACTTTTTCACCCATTCCATATTGAGGCAGAAGTGGCCCTTTTTGTGCGATTTCGGCGGTCAGTCAATTAAGGCAGTTAGTTCCTACGGGCCTAAGGATAACACTTGCTGGGTCTCTCCCCCTCCCCCCCCCACACCCACCCACCCACACACACACACACACCCACACCCACACCCACCAGGGTTGGATTGCTGGGCCCCATTACCCAACAAACCCCCCTCAGCAACCACGTTGAGTTGCCGAACCTCAGACTCGCTCTAGTACCAACTGTTAGGATCATGGGCCCCCCTCACGCCCCGCACGTGTGATATTGTCCGCTTTGTAGACTCAAGTCAATGGGTCCCCTCACGCGCACAGGGTCTATTGGGCAGGTAGAGCTCACGACTTTAAAGCGTATCACACTAGATGAGGGAGGTAACCCCTTTTATAAGCATCCAAGCCTTGCACCTCCTAGGCAATGTGGGACTTTTTCACCCATTCCCTATTGTGGCACAAATAACCTTTTTTGTGAGGTTGTGGTGGTCAGTCCTCTAGGGTGGTTAGTCCTGACGTAAGGGTAACACCGGCGGGGGTCTCCACCATACCAACGGTGGATTGCTGAGCCCCATAACCCAACAAAAAGAAAAGAGGAATCGTTTATGTGAAAAGGGATCATGCGCCCAACACTTTATTTTATACAAGAGGGAGTCAGCCAAGAAGAGTGTAATTAGGAGGGGTATTTTTTTTCCAAATCTTCCACTAAAATAAGAATACCAAATTAAGTGGAATTTCCTCTCTAAGCTTAAATCTGTTGGGGATTTCTTTTCATGGGTTTCCAACGTGTATGCATGCTAAGATACGAGAGGGTGACCAATTCTAATTGGTTTCCAAGTTATTTTTGGACTTTATAAAAATTAAGAGTTAAACTAAAATTGAATTTCCTCTACACATCACACGCCCAAGGCTGTACGTTTTGTGTGCTATAGTTTTCTAAAAATATAGTTAAAAATTCAAGAATAAAAATCGTGTACCCCAAGATTTACTAACTTTACAAAAAAATTGATTTGATTTAATCCAAGAACAAAAGTCCAAATTTCGAAAATCTCTAAACATATTTAACCAAAAACGTGTGACCAGAAAATAACTTCCACTATGCATTTTAGAAACTGGGGTTTTCAATTTATTTCATGAAATCATTTTAAAACATGGCAAAATAGTTTTTTCACAAATCATAAATTTCAAACCATTTTTAAAACTTGAATTTGAAAATAAAAATAAGAATGGTTTTCATAAAATTTGTCTAAGGTTTATAAAATTACAAATTTAATTTCAAACACTAAAACCACTTGTATTGTGTCTAAAATTGATTCGAAAATACCAGATGTAATGCGGAAAAATGGAGAGATTGAGAGAGAGTAAAAAGACAATTGATAGAGAGAGATAAGAGTGTTAGTGACCCGACTTACCGAGTCACCTAATGTCAATTCCATGACTTAGGTGAAGCATTGCCTCGAAAGGTTAAAGCCAATGAAACAAGACTCGAGGTGTGATGAAAAATGAATCCAAAGTTCAAAGAAATAAGATCGAGTGTAAGATTCAAGCATCACCAAGTGTAAGGAAATAACAAAAGGTAAATTGGCCATAAATGACTTTAGGCGGAACCCACACCCTTAGTAGACCTTGCGTAGGCTTAGTAGAACATGTTGGTAAAAACATTAACAAGCCTTAGTGCACCCTAGACAGTCACAGAATTAGTTGGGATAAACATTGGAAAATTGGTAAACTGTCAGATCCACCCGTCGAGTCCACCGACCCATCGGTGAGACATGACAAACCCATCATGGTATTCAACACATCGACCTGATTGACAAATTATCTAGAATGGACACATTCATTTGGGGTTGCACTCAGATCGAGTATAACGAGTTCACCGACCCCTCGGTGATACAGGACCAACCCATTGAGGTCATCAATGCATCGACTGGAAAAATTGAGCTCCTAGTTAGGAATAGACTGTTAAACCAGGTTGCTCTCAGATTGATTGTCTCATGCACACCTACACATAGATAAGAAAAGATAGATCCATTGGTGAGCATGACACGTCGATCTGGGTTGAGTGAGTTCTGGAACTTAGAACTCGTAGGTACTCTTAGAATAGACACATCGATGTAACAGACCCGTCGAGAGTATCAAGATCGACCCATCGATGGTACCGACATGTCGACTTGGGTTTGACAAGTTTCTGGAGTTGAAACTTTGTCTGCATGGTTTTGCCTGAGTTTGATACGATCGACAATATCAACACGTCGTCTATAAGTTAGGTCGACCCATCGATGTAACCGATCCATGAGTAGTGATCGTTTTATATCCGTTGAAAGCTTAACGGTCAAAATTGGTGCCTGCTTGTTTAAGACATTCATATGTAATCAACGATTACCTTTCCCTTTTTTTATATAAAATGTCCCTTCTCGATTCTTAATATTGTTTACTCCGCCCAGTAAAGATTTTTTCTCTTCGATTTTTACAGGAGCAAGAAACCTAGCCATTAACAAAAGTCTTAATTTGTAATACCCCATCCCAATTTAGGAATTAATTATGATTAATTATGATTAATTAAATAATTTTTATCCGTTAATTATGAATTATTTTTCTCTAATCGTAAAGAGTATCAAATAAGTTTTTCAATGGATCTAAGTTTGACTTGATCCGAATCCGGTGACTCTTTTAATTAAGTTTCAAAGATATATGGGTGAGTTACGAATATAATAATAATATTATTTTAGGCTTAAACCTTAGCTGCTGTATAAACTCAGTCATTTGACTTAGTTTGAACTTCAAATTTTAGATTATGCATTATTTTTAAATTCCGGACCTAATGACATGCCAATCTCGTTATAATTTAGCTAATTTATTTTACCCCTAAGTTTTAAAGTGGTAAAACCCCAATTTGACAGGGCAAAGGAAGTCCCACAAAATATACAGAAAGATTCAGTACTCAATCTGTATTATAACTAAGCTGTTTATTTCTTAATACTCTAAAATAGTTAGTTTTTGATATTTATTTTAAGCCATGAAATATGGGCCGTTGAATATTCTTTCATTTAGAAAATGTGGTTTTTGACTTCAAAACACCTTGAAACTTTAGAATGTTTTTATCAGACAAATTTACTCTATCAAACTATAAGGTTGGATACTTTAAAAAAGAATCTTGAAGATTAGGAGATTTTGTTAAAACGGTGATTTTTAGCAAAAACACTGGGTTTTTGAGATAGATTTCACTCCAAATTTTAATACCATACTCAGTTTTTAATACTTGACCTACTGAACCAATTGTATCAATTTAGTGAGACCCTGAAATACCCCGATAAGAGAAAGGACATGGATGTAAATAGTAAAAAGAATAAACTAATATTATATTATAAAATAATATCAGAAAACAGAGGAAAGAGAGGTTTTAAAGCTACGGTCGTAGCTTGTAGTCGTGCTGGAAGATTACAACACCGCCAATTGCCTATGCGGTTGGTGGCAGTTGTAATAATAATATTAAAATATATAATAATATATGCATAGTTATTAAAAAAACTATAAAGCTAATGAATAGCTTCGGCAACCTGTATGATTAAAAAAATCCATACGGTTGCCTATAAATAGGTGTAATCGGAGACGAAACTAGAAAGTAAAGAAAAAAAAAAAAAAACTCTTCTGCCGTTTTGCTCTCTCTCCCTCTTTCAAAAACAGCAAGCACTCTCTCTCCTATTTTCCTCTTCTTTCTCTTGCTTTGGCCATACCAGTAGCAGCCGAACGTTCGGGTTTCCTGAATTGGTTTAAGGGTTTTCAAATTTAGTCAATCTTACACAGAATTTTGCACCCAAGTTATCGAAATAATTCTAATCTTATTTTTATTAACGCCATAGCAAATTAGGAGTAAAATAGCTTAGTATTGGGGTTCAAAAAAATGAGATTTTTTAAATGGAGGAAAAATAGATTTCCTCTTAAAACTTAAATTTTACCCTCAAGATTCGTATTATTTTACGTTCAAAATATAATTTTTGACTCTAAGTAAAATCGGGGAAAAGATTAACCCCAGCTGACTATTGTGTGTTTATTTTTCCGCCTTGTGTGTTTAAATTCCTATACTGTACCCTCTGGGCCACATTCTCAATACGTCTCCATGGTCCTTCTTCTAGAAGACAATACGAGGATAGGGCACTGAGTACTTTTATTTACTTTACTGTCTCAGTACCCTCTGGGCCTCTCACAATACGTCTCCATAGTCCTTTCTCCAGAAGACAATACGAGAGAAGGCACTGAGTACTTTACATTTTTCATTTTATTGTAATGTTTTGAATGGCTGACAACTAACTATCTGACATAATTTAAAGGAGTAGAAAGAGCCTAAATGACTCATTACACATATCATGTTTTCTGGAAAAATAGCACGGGGTTTGAGAAGTTATTATGTGTATATATTGACAAATAGAAAATTTATACATTCTACTCTATCTTACAGATTTTCTGTGAAAAACTCAACCGGAGAAGGTGAGGAGACTCGAACCAACACTTGTATTGTGTTATATGTTAAACCCACTAACACCAGACTGAAATGGGACCCATGGTCAATTAAAGATGGAAAAGGCTATATAGGTCCAGAATACGAGACCTGACACTGCCTACATGTAAGGGATGTAAATGTTCTAACTATTTAGAACGTAGGAGTTAAAATGGTGTCGGGGAGTCGAGGACTTTTAGTCTCTAACGCAGTATGGACCCATGGAGTGTCTGGGAATTGTCGGGTAAAAACTGGATGAATGCATTCATGTTATTAAATCCAGTTTTATATGTTGTGTGATATTGATTATTTTATTGATTTCTTATACTGGTATTTGATACACCAAATGGTAAGGCTGAAATATGGTGGTTCTCTTAGAATAAGTCCCTATGTAAGGAGGGCACTGAAAATCATGCATTATCATGCATTTGACATTTGCATGTGATAATTATGTTCATAAGTTAAATCTGTGGAAGATAATAACTTTGTAAAGTTTGATATTTGCCGTTGGGCTATAATTGTTGAGATTAGCCGAACACTGTTTGCGAACCGTTGGGTTGGACGTGATAGTAGGCTGTGGTCGACCGCCATCAGCCGTTGGTGTTGGATGGGCTAGTAGACCGGGTCGTGGAGACCTTATGCACTTGCAAGTTGCTATATTATTTCCGTGGAGGAATTAATATTAGTTATGGTTGGAACTCTAAATGGGGGCTGACCCCGGTGTTGGGACATGGCTGGGGACCGACCCCGGTGTTAACAATACAATCTGAATAAAAACCTTAGAAGGCGATCCTAGGGTGAAAATGAGATATGCTAATAACATGCCTTTCTATGACATGCATTGCTTATGCATTGTTGCATTACAATAATTAGATTTTATGGTGAGTTCTCTCCACTGGGCTGTTGTTCACGTCCCTTAAAATGTAGGATCTGAACCAGAGGAGGGATTGGAGGGACCAGTGGTGCCTCGTTGAAAGTCGGAACTTAGAAGTTCCTAAGGTTTTCCGCACGTGAAAACCATTTGCTTATTTAAATATGTTTGAGTATTTGTAATAAATATGCCTCATGTGGCATAAGAAACTTATGTCTGTAAGTTTTAATGTCGTATACATTATACCCACTATGGTTTCGTGCGTAACGCTGATGAGATAAATGGAAATATTCGTTGTGTGATATGAGTTGTATATGGGGACATATGGTATATGTTTGAGTCCATGTGTGAAAAGCACGAGTGACATTTTCTAGGATCGGGTTTTGGTAAACTTGAAGATCGAACCCAGTTATGACGTTGGGTGATGAGAGTTTATTGTTTAAAAAAAAATAAAATTAGTCACGTTCCGGGCCCACATCTGCGTTCGGGGCGTGACAAGGTGGTATCAGAGCATGGTTCAAATCTCGGACTGTGTGTATGGGAATTAATAGAATGATTGTTTGAGTTTAGATTCATCCCTTTAGTTTTTAAAGTTGGGTAGATGGAACCTTGAGTTGGAATGAGATCAAATCCCCTTTATTTTAATAAGTGGTGTGATTTTAGTATCAAGTTGATACTTTAAACCAAATATTTGGATGTAACGATATCTTGTGGATTGGAATTAAAAGATGTTGGGAGTACTGAGAGGCTTTGACATCGATTAGGCTTGGGAGAGAACTCCCGAGGGGAGAGCTACTTCAGCTCTGAAAAATTTCAAACAATTAAACCCACCGACTTTCTCGGGAAATGCGGAACCAACTGAAGCTGAAAACTGGATTAACCAGATCAGTCGAATCTTCGACACTCTAGCCACAGCTGAGGACCTAAAGATGACTCTCGCCACCTATCAATTGGAGGGAGACGCCTATAAATGGTGGGAAGTCAGATATAATGCGAGAAACCGTGAACACATGACTTGGGAAAAGTTCTCTAGAGCTTTCCTTTCTCGCTATTATCCAAAGGTGGCAAGGGATGCTAAGAGGAGACAATTCCTCGATCTCAAACAGGGCTCCGACACGGTAGCCCAGTACACTGAAAAGTTTCTAAATCTTTGTCAATATACTCCCCGCATCTTTGACAATGAGGAGGAGAAAATCCATCATTATATTGAGGGACTTCGTCCTTTCCTTCAGCGGCAAGTGGCAGGAATTCAATTTGCCACTTTAGAAGAGGTGATTAGTCAAGCTTCTATAGTGGAAGCAGTTGACACCACTAGCAGAAATGTGGATCGGTCTTGGCAAGGAGATGCACCGAAACCTCCTCTGCCTAACAAAAAGAGGAAATTTAGTAAAAGTTCATTCACTAGGAAGGGACAAACATTTGTGGGACAAACCAGTTACACTGGGCCCAGGCAAGTGGTATGCTACACGTGTAATCAGCCGGGTCACACGGTAAAGCAATGTCCACAGAACAACGTTCCAGCAGCTGACAGCCGAGTATGCTTCAGATGCAAACAAATGGGACATTTCATTAAAGATTGTCCTTATCCTGACACCCGAAGCAACATGGCAGGACCTTCCCAGAATGTTAAACCGATGCAATTTCAAATGCAATTTACTCCACCACCTCCAGAGGTTCAGTGGCATCTGGAAATGCGCCACGAAGGACTGGAGAAGCTAGAAATCAAGGACGCTCTCAGACGACTCGAGGAAGAGTCTACACCATGGGAACCCAGGAGGAGGAGCCGACAGAGAACGCTGTAATGGAAGGTACCATACCTTTCTTAGTTTCACAGCACAAGTATTAGTAGATACCGGCACTTCACATTCATTCATCTCTAAATCATGTCTGGATAGATTGAATTTATCATCAGTAGTTGCCACCAAACCTTTGATGGTAGTGTCACCATTAGGAAAGAAAGTACGGGTTGATCAGATATGCGAATCCTGTGTTCTTAGAATGGGTGATCTAGATATAGTATATGATTTCTTTTTAATAGAAATGACAGATTTTGACATCATTCTAGGAATGGATTGGTTAACTGCACACCAGGTTTTGATAGATTGCCTATAAAGAAAGATTTATGGGATATCACCGACCAGAATCCGATTTGTAGAGAAATTAGTACCATATGAGAACATCAGAGTTCAGTTCTCTGGTTTGAAGGCATATCCTGGTAGAATTGTAGCTAGCATGGGATGGGAGGATGTAGAAGGTATAAAAGCCAGTTTGTCTCTAGTGGTTTGTGAGTTTCCAGATGTATTTCCAGATAAACTCAGTGGTTTACCTCCACGCCGAGAGATAGACTTTGTAATTGACCTGCAGCCTGGAACATCTCCTATATCTATGGCACCATATAGGATGGCGCCGGCCGAACAAAAAGAGTTAGCCAAGCAAATAGATGAACTTCTCCAACTTGGTTTCATTCGTTTGAGTACTTCACCTTGGGGTGCACCAGCTCTCTTTGTGAAAAAGAAAGATGGGTCACTGAGAATGTGTATAGATTACCGGCCATTGAACCAAGTAACCATAAAAAACAAGTACCCATTGCCTAGAATAGATGATCTATTTGATTTGTTGAGAGGAGCAAGGTGTTTCTCAAAAATTGACTTGAGATCTGGGTATCACGAACTTCGAGTCAGGGAGGAAGATATTCCCAAAACTGTTTTTCGTACCCAATATGGCTTATATGAGTTTCTGGTCATGCCTTTTGGGGTAACAAATGCACCAGCTACTTTCATGGATTTGATGAATCGGATTTTCCGACCATATTTAAGAGAATTCGTAATTGTCTTCATCTATGATAATTTTAATATATTCGTCGACTGAAGAGGAACATGAACAGCATCTACGTATCATTTTACAGACTTTACGGGATCACCATATATACTAAACTCAGTAAATGTGAATTTTGGCTGACACAAGTCCAATTTCTTGGACATGTGGTGTCGGCAGATGGAATTTCGGTGGATCCGACAAAAGTGAAGACAGTTATAGATTGGGAAAGGCCTAAAAATGTCACAGAAATTCGAAGTTTTCTGGGTTTAGCGGGATATTACCGAAAATTTATCCCAAAATTCTCTCAAATTGTAGTACCAATGACTCGTTTGACACGAAAAGATGTCAAATTTGAGTGGACAAAAGACTTTGAGAAAGCATTTCAGGACCTAAAGGATAAACTAACCACCTCTCCTGTGTTAATCATACCTGAACAAGGACGTGGTTATGAGGTCTATTGTGATGCTTCCAAAACTGGGATTAGGGTGTGTTTTAATGCAAGAGGGAAAAGTAGTTGCTTATGGGTCCAGACAGTTGAAAGGACACGAGCAAAACTACTCCACTCATGACTTAGAACTAGCAGCAGTGGTGTTTGCCCTGAAACTTTGGAGACATTACTTATATGGTGAACGATTCAATGTCTTTTCTGATCACCATAGTCTCAAGTATTTATTCACTCAGAAAGATTTAAATATGAGGCAGCGGAGATGGATGGAGTATTTAGGAGATTATGACTTTGAACTCTCCTACCATCCTGGAAAAACTAATGTGGTAGCAGATGCCCTAAGTAGGAAGTCTCGTAGTGATGTTGCAAAGGTAGCGTCATTACAATGGAAATTATTAGAAATTCTATCTGACTATGATTTAGAATTGGTTGAAAGTAGTGAATCGGCATGGATTCAAAATCTAGTGTTGCAACCCGAAATAGTCGGAATAATATTGGAACGACAGCAAAGCGATGTTGAGACACAAGAAGTGATAGCTCAACTATCGAGTGGAGCAAGGTTAGAAGATTGGAAGGTTAGAACCGACGGAGGTTTAACTTTCAAAGGACGATTGTTTGTCCTAGAGTCAGAAGGATGCAGAAAAGGAAGTGCTTAGACATTTCCACCACTCTAAGTTTGTTGTTCATCCTTATAGTACCAAGATGTATCGCGATTTACGCCGACAATTCTGGTGGAAAGGAATGAAGAAGGAAGTGGCCGACTTTGTTTCTAAATGTTTAACCTGCCAACAAGTCAAAGTTAAACATCAACGACCTGGTGGAAAAATGCAACCTCTTCCAGTAGCCAAATGGAAGTGGGAACATATTACCATGGATTTTGTAACAGGATTTCCAAAATTAGTAACGAGGAATGACTCCATATGGGTAATTGTGGACCGACTGACTAAGTCAGCCCATTTTCTACCTATCCGGAAGAAAGACACTTTGACCACTCTGAGTAAGTTGTATATCAAGGAGATAGTCCGACTATATGGAGTGCCAGTCTCCATCGTGTCAGATAGAGATACCCGATTTGTCTCTCGATTTTGGCAGGGATTCCAGACGTAGTTAGGCACCAGGTTATATTTTAGTACAACATTTCATCCTCAGACAGATGGTCAGTCTGAGAGGACTATCCAAACATTAGAGGACATGTTGAGAGCATGTGTCATGGACATGCAAGGAAGTTGGGAAGATCATTTAGCTTTAATTGAATTTGTATAAAACAACAGCTATCAGTCAAGTATACAAATGGCACCTTACGAGGCTTTATACGGTAGACCCTGTAACTCACCTCTGTGTTGAACAGAAGTAGGAGATAAAGCTTTGTTAGGACCAGATATGGTACGTGAAACGACAGAACAAGTGAAAGTCATAAAGCAACATCTCAAAACCGCTCAGAGCCGACAAAAAGTTACGCTGATAAAAGACGGAGACCATTAGAACTTGAAGTCGGAGACTTTGTGTTCCTACGTGTAGCTCCACGTCATGGAATACAAAGATTTGGAGGTAGAGAAAAGTTGTCACCATGATACGTTGGACCTTTCGAAGTTTTGAAGAGAATCGGAGAAGTTGCTTACCAGATAGCACTACCTCCAAGCCTACAAAAGGTACACAATACATTTCATGTGTCTATGCTCAGAAAATACAAACCAGATCCATCTCACGTGTTGAACGTGGAAGACATTGAAATCGTTGAAGATCTAACTTTTGAAGAAATACCCCTTGAGATCCAAGATACCAGGACTCAGGTGCTTCGACGAAAAACTATACAACTAGTGCAGGTGTTATGGCAACACCAAGGAACTCAGCACGTCACTTGGGAACCAGAATCGACTATGAGGAAAGTATACCCGAGTCTCTTCGCTAATAAAAGGTACACTTTTCCTATTTAAATTTTGGGACGAAATTTCTTTAAGGGGGGTGGGATGTAATACCCCATCCCAATTTAGGAATTAATTATGATTAATTATGATTAATTAAATAATTTTTATCCGTTAATTATGAATTATTTTTCTCTAATCGTAAAGAGTATCAAATAAGTTTTTCAATGGATCTAAGTTTGACTTGATCCGAATCCGGTGACTCTTTTAATTAAGTTTCAAAGATATATGGGTGATTTACGAATATAATAATAATATTATTTTAAGCTTAAACCTTAGCTGCTGTATAAACTCAGTCATTTGACTTAGTTTGAACTTCAAATTTTAGATTATGCATTATTTTTAAATTCCGGACCTAATGACATGCCAATTTCGTTATAATTTCGCTAATTTATTTTACCCCTAAGTTTTAAAGTGGTAAAACCCCAATTTGACAGGGTAGAGGAAGTGCTAAAAATATACAGAAAGAGTCAATATTCAATCTGTATTATAACTAAGCTGTTTATTTCTTAATACTCTAAAATAGTTAGTTTTTTATATTTATTTTAAGTCATGAAATATGGGCCGTTGAATATTCTTTCATTTAGAAAATGTGGTTTTTGACTTCAAAACACCTTGAAACTTTAGAATGTTTTTATCAGACAAATTTACTCTATCAAACTATAAGGTTGGATACTTTAAAAAAGAATCTTGAAGATTAGGAGATTTTGTTAAAACGGTGATTTTTAGCAAAAACACTAGGTTTTTGAGATAGATTTCACTCCAAATTTTAATACCATGCTCAGTTTTTAATACTTAACCTACTGAACCAATTGTATCAATTTAGTGAGACCCTGAAATACCCCGATAAGAGAAAGGACATAGATGTAAATAGTAAAAAGAATAAACTAATATTATATTATAAAATAATATCAGAAAACAGAGGAAAGAGAGGTTTTAAAGCTACGGTCGTAGCTTGTAGTCGTGCTAGAAGATTACAACACCGCCAATTGCCTATGCAGTTGGTGGCAGTTGTAATAATAATATTAAAATATATAATAATAAATGCATAGTTATTAAAAAACTTATAAAGCTAATGAATAGCTTCGGCAACCTGTATGATTAAAAAAATCCATACGGTTGCCTATAAGGCGACGAAACCAGAAAGTAAAGAAAAAAAAAAAAAAAAACTCTTCTGCCGTTTTGCTCTCTCTCCCTCTTTCAAAAACAGTAAGCACCTTCTCTCCTATTTTCCTCTTCTTTCTCTTGCTTTGGCCATACCAGTAGCAGCCGAACGTTCGGGTTTCCTGAATTGGTTTAAGGGTTTTCAAATTTAGTCAATCTTACACAGAATTTTGCACCCAAGTTATCGAAATAATTCTAATCTTATTTTTATTAACTCCATAGCAAATTAGGAGTAAAATAGCTTAGTATTGGGGTTCAAAAAAATGAGATTTTTTAAATGGAGGAAAAATAGATTTCCTCTTAAAACTTAAATTTTACCCTCAAGATTCGTATTATTTTACGTTCAAAATATAATTTTTGACTCTAAGTAAAATCGGGGAAAAGATTAACCCCAGCTGACTATTGTGTGTTTATTTTTCCGCCTTGTGTGTTTAAATTCTTATACTGTACCCTCTGGGCCACATTCTCAATACGTCTCCATGGTCCTTCTTCTAGAAGACAATACGAGGATAGGGCACTGAGTACTTTTATTTACTTTACTGTCTCTGTACCCTCTGGGCCTCTCACAATACGTCTCCATAGTCCTTTCTCCAGAAGACAATACGAGAGAAGGCACTGAGTACTTTACATTTTTCATTTTATTGTAATGTTTTGAATGGCTGACAACTAACTTTCTGACATAATTTAAAGGAGTAGAAAGAGCCTAGGTGACTCATTACACATATCATGTTTTTTGGAAAAATAGCACGGGGTTTGGGAAATTATTATGTGTATATATTGACAAATAGAAAATTTATACATTCTACTCTATCTTACAGATTTTCTGTGAAAAACTCAACCGGAGAAGGTGAGGAGACTCGAACCAACACTTGTATTGTGTTATATGTTAAACCCACTAACACCAGACTAAAATGAGACCCATGGTCAATTAAAGATGGAAAGGCTATATAGGTCCAGAATACGAGACCTGACACTGCCTACATGTAAGGGATGTAAATGTTCTAACTATTTAGAACGTAGGCGTTAAAATGGTGTCGGGGAGTCGAGGACTTGTAGTCTCTAACGCAGTATGGACCCATGGAGTGTCTGGGAATTATCGGGTAAAAACTGGGTGAAGGCATTCATATTATTAAATCCAGTTTTATATGTTGTGTGATATTGATTATTTTATTGATTTCTTGTACTGGTATTTGATACACCAAATGGTAAGGCTGAAATATGGTGGTTCTCTCAGAATAAGTCCCTATGTAAGGAGGGCACTGGAAATCATGCATTATCATACATTTGACATTTGCATGTGATAATTATGTTCATAAGTTAAATCTGTGGAAGATAATAACTTTGTAAAGTTTGATATTTGCCGTTGGGCTATAATTGCTGAGATTAGCCGAAAACCATTTGCGAACCGTTGGGTTGGACGTGTTAGTAGGTTGTGGTCGACCGCCATCAGCCGTTGGTGTTGGATGGGCTAGTAGACCGGGTCGTGGAGACCTTATGCACTTGCAAGTTGATATATTATTTCCGTGGAGGAATTAATATTAGTTCTGGTTGGAACTCTAAATGGGGGCTGACCCCGGTGTTGTGACATGGCTGGGGACCGACCCCGGTGTTAACAATACAATCTGAATAAAAACCTTAGAAGGCGATCCTAGGGTGAAAATGAGATATGCTAATAACATGCCTTTCTATGACATGCATTGCTTATGCATTGTTGCATTAAAATAATTGGATTTATGGTGAGTTCTCCCCACTGAGCTGTTGCTCACGTCCCTTACAATGCAGGATCTGAACCAGAGGAGGGATTGGAGGGACTAGTGGTGCCTCGTTGAAAGTCGGAACTTAGAAGTTCCTAAGGTTTTCCGCACGTGAAAACCATTTGCTTGTTTAAATATGTTTGAGTATTTGTAATAAATATGCCTCCTGTGGCATAAGAAACTTATGTCTGTAAGTTTTAATGTCGTATACATTATACCCACTATGGTTTCGTGCGTAACGCTGATGAGATAAATGGAAATATTCGTTGTGTGATATGGGTTGTATATGGCGACATATGGTATATGTTTGAGTCCATGTGTGAAAAGCATGTGTGACATTTTCTAGGATCGGGTTTTGGTAAACTTGAATATCCAACCCAGTTATGACGTTGGGTGATTAGAGTTTATTGTTTAAAAAAAAAAAATTAGTCGCGTTCCGGGCCCATATCTGGGTTCGGGGCGTGACATAATTTATAGTGGGGACCGGGATTGAGATGACAACAAAGGTTGATGTATGAGGTTGGTGAGATCCCAATGGAGAGTAGGGGAGTGGTCCAGGACAAGCAAAATCCCAAAGTGAAACAATACTTTGCCAGTACCGACCCGTCGACCAGGTCGACCCATCGGTAACCCAGAGTCAGAATTTTTGTGTTTGCCTTTATATTCTCCAAACCATGAAGAGTTTGGTGGGACACCTAGAGAGAACTTTGAATAGAAAAATCCTTAGGCATTCCCAGACATCCCAACTCCTCCCCATGCACTTCACATAAGTGAATCATTTGATAATCCAGTCTTCCATATATTGGGATTGAGAGAGAGGAAGGCAAACCATTCTAGGATAGATATTGGTCACCCAATTTCCTAGAGACTTCCCAAGGATTGTGATTGCGCTACACACGGTGCATCTTCGTGAACATTCGAGATCACATTGGGAAGAAGATTTGAGAAGGACATCTACATCAAGTGAGCTCTAAAAAGGCAAGCGTTTCTAGTTTGTTTTTACTTTATTTAAATCATCTTGTACAGTGGACTAGATCGAGGGATCAAACCACTCCAAAAAATAAAGGGATAAGGACGTAGACCAGGGTAGGCCGAACCTTTCAAAATCTTAGGGATTGGGTGAAATTCCCAATCAATCGAGTTAGGTGGAATTCCTACTCTATTTTTGAGAGGGTGTAATTCCCCACATAGTGAATTGGAAAATCCTAAGGTTGGGTGAGTCCATCAGTGGATGTAGGAGGGTTTACTATGAACTACTATAAATATGGTGTTATGGGTGTTTGGTCTTTGCTTTTGTGATTCATCTATAATTGGCGCACTCTTATTGTCACATGACACATCCTGATTAATTTGATTTATCTATTGCAAATTGTTTAATTAATCAAGTAATTTTTAAAAGGACCAACAAATAAGGAGATTGCCCTATTCACCCCTCTAGGGTCAATCTTGTTCTAGCACAGCGGGAACTTTCAATTGGTATCAGATCTTGAGTGCTATTTATAAAGGATCTAACCATCCTCGTTGATCCTTGCTAGAACAATGGAGTTTGGTGAAGACATCAATAGACCTCATTGCTTCGATGGCTCAAATGTCTCTCATTGGAAAATGAAGAAGAAAGGATTCCTGATTTCCTTGGATTTCTATGCATGGCAAGCCATTGTTAGAGTTTGGTCTCATCCCATTGAAGTGATAATCATTGGGTCAAACAAAATGTTAAGACCAAAAATTTATGATCTTTGGAATGACTTTGAGAGAAGCAAACATCAGGGGAATTTATTAGCTCTCAATGCAATTAGGTGTGGTGTCTCACCAAAAGATTTAGAGATCATCATGAACAGTGAAAAAGCCAAAGATGATTGTGTATATTTAGAAAATGCTTATGACATTCATGAAGGTCCAACACCCTCTACCCCTATGAATGCCTCCATTCCCTTCTATTGGGAAATATGTTATTCTGTGGAAGGCATTGCCTCCTTAACCCATATGGCAGGTACATCTACCCACTTAGAGGAGAGTGTCTCTCGAAACACATGTGGAGATGACAACGATCTGACATTTGAGGACACATCATAATCCGAAAGTGATTCGGATGAAGAAGGTGAAGTGAAAGGAAATAGAGTCACCTTTGAATCGGAGAGTGATTCAGACATGGAGCATCAAAATGGTAAGACCCTACATTGTTTTGTTGCCTTTATTGCTCCTAATGATTTATTAACTTGCCATTATTGTAATAAAAATGGACATTTTAAGAATGAATGCAAGCTGAGGATGTTGCACTTGAAAAATAAAAATGTTAATCACATAAGTGCAATGAAGTGGAAGAAGAAGGCCTATGGATTCTCACACCTTGCAAAGAAGAAGGTAGACCAATTGAGAAGTGAGAATATTCCTAAGGTAAAGCACCATCATCCCTTCATTGGTAAATCTGAAAGGGATAGGCTAGGACCTCCACACACCTTGGATAGGAATATGATTGTGGGGGTCTTGTCTCATTTCAATGGACTTGGGCCAAATGTTAATAATGGAAGAATAAAAATACCCAATGTTCAAAGATTTGAGGGGAAAGGTCCAGATAAAAATTTCATATGGATCCTAAAGTGATAGGACCTTGTTCGTGCCCTACATTCGTCTAAGACTTGTGCTTAATTGGTTTATCTGTTGACCAGGTGTAGTTGAACTTCAACTTTGCCTAAGTGAGTCCAAACAATCATGGGTTGTGGCATGGAACATTTGACTCTTTCAAGCAACTGATTGTACTTGTCCTGGCTATAGTATTAATCTTGCTTGAAGTGTCATAGATATGTGCACTTCGATTCCAAGTCTTAAAGTATGTATCTCAGATGTGTTAAAGTTTTCAAAAGTAATTAACACATCTGACATTTGGTTGGAATCTCTATTGGTATCTTGCCTTCATTTCATTGTATTTATAGGTATATGTTTTGTGGATTGAATATGTACGAGATGTGTTCATGGCATTGCATTTCTTATTGGTAAAAACATTTTATGCCATGCTTTTCTTATGTATGTGCATGTGCTATATGTTTCCATCTCTATACTATATTGGTAGAATCTTGATTTTGAGATGACCTTGTGCACATACAAAGTGTTGTTTCATTCCAAGTTTACAAAATTTGTGAATCTTTTGTGGAATGGAACTTGCTCCATGCTTGTGAATGGCTTTGTTGATCCATATGTGATCAAAGGTTAAAAAGGGTAATCCATTCATTTAGCATTCAAAACTTTGAACTTAAATGGAGTAGTTCTATGTGAATGGTAACATGGTGAAAAAGCATGGGAGCTAAAAATGGTGTTGGCAAACACTTGTATGTTTTATATGGAATCATCTCTCTTGCACCTCTTCATAGGCATATTTTGGTGCATTTGAGAATGTTTTTGCAAGTGTTTGTTGGATATGGCATGTCATGAGCTCTTATCATGTTGCATATTTTTGGAATGCCATCTCTCTCATACATCATTTCCATGCTTCTCATCGGTATATTATATGTGAAATGGATGTATGACTTGTGTGTTTGTGACATCATTCCAATTCTCATCATTGGTATATGTCTTGCGGAATGATTGTGGTTCATAAGCATCATGTTTTGCTAAACCAAAGAATGCCTTATCATATGACATCACACATGGGCAATGATCTTTCAAATGGTAAATTTTAAATGCCCAAAGTTATTGGAGTGGTTTGGATCAAACATTTTAGTTGGACTCTCAAAGGTACTTTGATCCAAAATCCAATCCATTTGTGCAAGTGTTTATAATTTGGTTGAATCATCAAAATGTACAAATTGGTGTGTGAATGTATGGACATTAATTGGCACTCAAAGGTGGATTGTAATGTGACGACCCTGTAACGCCCGCCCCTTTTTCACTCGCTTTTCGAAAGTCAGAGTCTATATATTATATATATATATATATATATATATTTTTTTTTTTTTTTAAATGGAGAGTGAGAGAGGGCACGGACGTCACGACGCGAGTTAAGTCCGAGCTTCTAAAGCCCGGCCCTTAACTGGCCAACCCCACGCCTGGGCGGAGCTAAGTCCACGAGAACGGTTCACGCGTAGGAAGTAAGCTCGCGGATTATAATTATTGCGGAACATGATAATAGAGTCTATCCTACTGGTTTTTAGATAGAAGGGAAGATACAACATTGAATTACCAAAATGCCCCTATGTTTATATTTATATTACAAAATATAATCGTCCATAAGTAAAGTCCAAACCATCACAAGAAATGCAAAATTATACAGTCTGACGAGCTAAGTTACTTAAAATTACATTTCCAAAATATAAACTGAGATAAACTAAGAATGCGCTTCCCAAGCTCCTAAGCTTGGCTCCTGTCATGTCCACCGTTTCCGCCATCCCCTGCGTCATCAGCTAGGGTAGAAGTAGGGCGTTAGTCAACATGCCCAGTAGGACTCCGAGTAGGGCTAGCACATGGATTAGTGATAACACAGATATCGATACAATAGAATATAACAAAATAAACATGTAATGAATGCTATGCCATGGGTGCCCATGTCATGTGTCCCACCCATCATCCGTATGATCATACAATGTATTGTCCCCATGTTTGCTTCTCGGTCGCCCCGACGGAGCATGGACTCCGGTTATAGCCCTTAGGCTATCCCCATGTCTGATTCTCGGTCGTCCCGACGGAGCATGGACTCCGGTTATTGCCCTCAGGCTATCCCCATGTCTAATTCTCAGTCGCCCCAACGGAGCATGGACTCCAGTTTCATTATTTTCCCGCCCATGCCATGCATGAGATGTACGTGCATTATGCTATGTAGTATATAGATAAACCATAAATTTAATATACCATACATAGCCATATAATGCATGTTAAAATATAATCCATAACACCATCATATAATAAATTAAAAACTCGTCATAATACAAGTCCCATAATCATCAAATAGATTAAAATAAACATCACATATCCTCGGCTTACAAGAGGTAGGAATCCTACCGAATACCGCGTAGCATTCCGTTACGTTTCTGTTCGATAATCCGGTCGCCGATTGCGTACCATTTGCGACGTCCCGATACCTTATTACATTTACCGAATTAGTCCATACGTTTATCCATGATTAAGTCCATAATCGATCCCATCTACTTAGACCCATTAATGGCCATTAATTATGTTACTATTTTATCGAATCAGGCCTTAACTTAGCCTCATTTTCCGTGGTTTTAAAACACATACATAAGATCCGATTTTGGCCATTTCAAATATTCCAATGAGCGAGCCTAAAACGCAGCATCTATACGTTTCGTTTCATCATTCACATTGTACCGAATTTTACTTCCAACCCACATAGGGTTCGGCCATGTACCATGGCCGAACCCACGGTTTTTCAATGTGGCTAATTTTTGCCGCTTGCCACTCCCTCTTCCTTGTTTAAACATTCACCCATTCATCTATTTTAAGTCTAAATTTCATCCATAACTTAAACCCATTTATGATTTCATAACATATCTAAAATCAGCCACCTATTATTTAATTTTAAAAACATTTAATCCCATGTCATTTCATTTGGCCCTAAAGGTGGCCACAAAGGGATCATGGGTTCGGCCATACCCCATGGCCGAACCCATGGTACCCTATCCATTTTCTTGGGTCCATTTTACCCATTTTAACATACCTCCAATGAAAATTTAAATCATTCATTTAAAACCTTATTTTTCATCCCATTTTAAACATTACATAGTCCCATATATCCATTCAAATTTAATCATTCTTCTCCACCATTTTCTATTCATAAAAGTCCTAAAATATCACCATAGGGTCCGACCATACACCATGGACGAACCCATGGTTCATGGTTCCCTTTATTGGAGCCATATGAGGCCATTATTTCCCCAATGTTAGTCCATGGTTTTCTTTGCTAAAATTCCATTTAAAAATCAATAATTTTCATTCATTTGGTCCCTTTAAAACTGTATATCATACACTTTCAAATGCATTGAACTTATCACTTCCTCCATCCTCTTCCACTCCGGTACGACCTCACCGGTAGACATCTTAGCCCAGATTTCTTCCACTTCTGGATCTGTCCGTTGCTCCCGTTCAATCTCGGAGACCATGTTGGATCGTATGATCAGATTATATATGGTCCCATGATTATTGAGGTAGAGTTTAAATTCTCTGATGGTATTCAGTACCTCCCATTCCGTCCTGATCAAGCTGGCTACTGTCGCATGTGACATGCGGCTGAGGGCATCCGCCACTTTGTTTGCCTTCCCAGGATGATACCGAAGTGCGAACTCGTAATCCGCCAGATATTCCATCCATCTACGCTTGTCTCATATTGAGTTCTTTCTGATCAAATAAGTACTTCAGACTTTTGTGATCTGAGAACACCTCGAACTTTTCACCATAAAGGTAGTGTCTCCAACTTTTGAGAGCGAAGACCACCACTGCTAGTTCCAGATCATGGGTGGGGTAGTGGCGTTCATGAATTTTCAACTGTCTCGATCCGTACGCCACCGTACGATTACCTTGACTGAGTGTGCACCCCAGTCCCTCTCCGGAGGCATCACAGTACACCTCATACTTTCTGCCTCTTTCCGGCAAGATCAGAATAGGAGCGGTCGTAAGCCTCTCCTTTAGCTCCTCAAATCTTTGATTACACAGATTGGACCACTCAAACTTGACTCCTTTCTGAGTGACTCGGGTAAGTGGAGCTGCAATCTTGGAAAAGTCCATGATGAATTTTCGATAGTAACCGGCCAATCCCAGAAAACTGCGGATCTCGGTCACATTTGTCGGCGTTTTCCATTCCTTGACTGCTGCTGCTACCTTAGCCGGGTCCACGGCTATACCTTCCTCTGATATGATGTGCCCCAAGAAATTGACTTCAGAAAGCCAAAATTCACACTTGCTGGCTTTGGCATACAATTGGTTCTTTCTCAAGGTGTCTAGGACTATCCGCAGGTGCTCGGCATGTTCCTTCTGACTTTTGGAGTAGATCAGAATATCATCGATGAATATGATCACAAACTGATCTAAGTAAGGACGGAATATTCTATTCATCAGGTCCATGAACACCGCCGGTGCATTAGTAAGCCCAAACGACATGACTACATACTCGTATAACCCATACCGTGTCCTGAAGGCAGTCTTCTCTATGTCCTCCTCTATAACCCGAATTTGATGGTATCCGGACATCAGTTCAATCTTGGAGAAATGAGAGGAACCCCTAAGTTGATCAAATAGATCATCAATCCTGGGTAGGGGATACTTGTTTCGGACAGTCAGTTGGTTCAACTTTCTATAATCCACACACATTCGAAGGGTACCATTCTTCTTCTTTACAAATAACACTGGGGCTCCCCATGCGGATGTGCTGTTCCGAATAAAACCCAGTCTGAGCAGTTCATCTATCTGCTTTTTCAACTCGGTCATCTCAGCTGGTGCCATCCTATAATGAGGTAATGATACTGGAGCGGCGTTGGGGTATAACTTGATTTCGACGTCTATCTCCCTCTTAGGTGGTAAACCAGGGAGCTCTGTTGGGAATACCTCGGCATAATCTGCTACTACAGCCGGAAGTTCAAACATTGGTGCCTTATCTAGTTTGAGGCTGTTCAAGGCAAGATGGTTCAATTCCTCCTGCAGCCTTCTAGGGATCCCCTGCCTGTCAGCGTGTACCACGTACCGCTTTCCTTCGGGTGACCAAAATATCACCCTACGAAGATGGCAGTCAATATGGGCCTGATACATGGTCAACCAGTCCATGCCAAATATGACATCATATTCCGCCATATCGATTACTAAATAATTGAACTCGAATCTGAATCCCGCGAGTTCTGTGTTCAATGCCGTACATATTAGTCCTAATGATGTGTCTCCGACGGGGGATACAATGGTGAGTGATGTGGACAGGTTTTGTACTAGTGTACCCGTGGCAGATATGAATGCAGCAGATATGAATGAATGTGATGCCCCAGAGTCAAATAAAGTAACAGCATAGGAACTACCAATTACGGCCATACCTTGCATCACTGAACGGTCCACTGCTACTGGAGATGGTATGGTGAAGAGTCGTCCAGATCCTGCAGGGTTTCGTGCCCGCCCCGCCTGTTTGTATGTTCTGCCTCCCCGCGACTCTGTTGGTCTAGTTGGAGGGCGGAAAGGGCCCCTGAAGTTGGAGGGTCGGCTAGTCTGTGGACACTCTCTCTTGTAGTGGCCCTGTTGGCCACACTGATAAAAGGTGTTCCCACCCCGGGGAACCTGTGTGACTGATGCTGATGTAGAAGGCTGATTGGGGCGGAAGCCCCCGGTAGATCCCGTGGAGGGTGAGGGCCTGCTAGGATTCGGGCGGAACTTCTTGTTGGGTTGGAATGTTCCCCCCCAACCTGCCCTCGACGGTTGTCGAACCGCACTATCTCATTTAGTTCCCGTTCTGCGATGGTGGCCCTGCTACCACCCCTGCCAGTGTGGGCTCTTTGAAAATGGTCACTTTAGACTTGATGATTGGCCGAAGGCCCCGTTCAAACTTGCGGGCCCTTCGGTGTTCAGTATCCACCATATAGAACGCATAGATAGACAGCTTAAGAAATTCTCTGTGATACTCCACCACTGTCATGTTGCCTTGTACCAATGAGATGAAGGCTTCAGTCTGGCTCTCTCTTTCCTCTTCTGGAAAATATTGCTCTAGGAAGGTGGCTGAGAACCACTCCCATGTCACGGGGATCCTTTCTCTTTCCGGTACCAGCGCTTGTTGCTTTTCTACCACTTCCCACCAACTACTGGCATCCTCGATCAGTTGGGATGTGGCCAGTAAGATCTTATCAACAGTATTTGATATCTGGAGTAAATTCAAGATTTGATTAATCCTCTTTAACTAGTGCTCCGCTCCCACAGCCCCTTCCTTTCCCATGAAGTAGGGAGGGCGCTGTTGTTGAAAGTCCTTGACCATCTTCCGTTTACTGGAGTCGCTGGCGGTCGCATTGCCGCTTGAGTGTTGTTGGAGAGCAGAAGCGACTGCCGCTTGAACTATGTCTCTTAACTCGGGAGGTACACCTTCTATGTTTATACTATTTTGTCCCTCGGCTGTATGAGGTGGTGGTTGTACTTCTTCGTCCTGACGAGGGGGTGTTACCTCTATCTCTACTCGTGGGTTACGGCGGGTTCTTCTTTTTGACGGTATTTCCTAAGTCATCGAAAAATATTGACTTAGTTCCCTCATAATATTGGCGCATTCATATTTAGGAACAATTTTCTTAAGTATCAAATATTTCCTTCAATTTGGGGGAGAATTATCGATTAAGTATACTTCATTTTTGGGGGAAAATTCCTAAGCATCGAATATCGTTTCTTTCATTTGGGGAAAGTTGCCAAATAAGCATACTTGGTTTGGGGAAAACTTCCCATCAAACTGTTTGTCCATTTTTGTGAAATTGGGGAAATTTTCCCTACATTTGATAAATCCCTCAATGTTATAATGATTGTACTTCCCTTCCTATCATTTTCTTACGTCAAATGTGGCGCTCAGATTGAATGTTTCAGTCTGAGTCAATCGAAGTAGATTAATCCGGCCCCCGTGCAGTGGACACCGAAGAGTCGGTCAATTGGGTTCTTAGCTGTTCGTAGACATGCAACCGTCTTAATCATACTTCGAGAGATTCATTCTTTCGATTTCGCTCTGATACCAACTATAACACCCGCCCCTTTTTCACTCACTTTTCGAAAATCAGAGTCTATATTTTTTTTTTAAATGGAGAGTGAGAGAGGGCGCGGACGTCAAGACGCGAGTTAAGTTCGAGCTTCTAAAGCCCGGTCCTTAACTGGCCAACCCCACGCATGCACGGAGCTAAGTCCATGAGAATGGTTCACGCATAGGAAGTAAGCTCGCGGATTATAATTATTGCGGAACATAATAATAGAGTCTATCCTACCGGTTTTTAAATAGAAGGGAAGATACAACATTGAATTACCAAAATGCCCCTATGTTTATATTTATATCACAAAATATAATCGTCCATAAGTAAAGTCCAAACCATCGCAAGAAATGCAAAATTATACAGTCCGACGAGCTAAGTTACTCAAAATTACATTTCCAAAATATAAACTGAGATAAACTAAGAATGCGCTTCCCAAGCTCCTAAGCTTGGCTCCTGTCATGTCCACCGTTTCCGCCATCCCCTGCGTCATCAGCTAGGGTAGAAGTAGGGCGTTAGTCAACGCGCCCAGTAGGACTCGGAGTAGGGCTAGCACATGGATTAGTGATAACATGCATACCGATATAATAGAATATAACAAAATAAACATGTAATGAATGTTATGCCTTGGGTGCCTATGTCATGTGTCCCACCCATCATCCGTATGATCATACAATGTATTGTCCCCATGTTTGCTTCTCGGTCGCCCCGACGGAGCATGGACTCCGGTTATAGCCCTTAGGCTATCCCCATGTTTGATTCTCGGTCGCCCCGACGGAGCATGGACTCCATTTATAGCCCTCAGGCTATCCCCATATCTGATTCTCGGTCGCTTCGACGGAGCATGGACTCCGGTTTCATTATTTTCCCGCCCATGCCATGCATGAGATGTACGTGCATTATGCTATATAGTATATAGATAAACCATAAATTTAATATACCATACATAGCCATATAATGCATAATGTTAAAATATAATTCATAACACCATCATATAATTCATAAATTAAAACTCGTCATAATACAAGTCCCATAATCATCAAAATAGATTAAAATAAACATCACATATCCTCAGCTTACAAAGAGGTAGGAATCCTACCGAATACCGCGTAGCGTTCCGTTACGTTTCCGTTCGATAATCCGGTCGCCGATCGCGTACCGTTTGCGACGTCCCGATACCTTATTACATTTATCGAATTAGTCCATACGTTTATCCATGATTAAGTCGATAATCGATCCATCTACTTAGACCCATTAATGGCCATTAATTATGTTACTATTTTATCGAAAATCAGCCCTTAACTTAGCCTCATTTTTCCGTGGTTTTAAAACACATATATAAGATCCGATTTTGGCCATTTCAAATATTCCAATGAGCGAGCCTAAAACGCAACATCTATATGTTTCGTTTCATCATTCACATTGTACCGAATTTTACTTCCAACCCACATAGGGTTCGGCCATGTACCATGGCCGAACCCACGGTTTTTCAATGTGGCTAATTTTTGCCGCTTTGCCACTCCCTCTTCCTTGTTTAAACATTCACCCATTCATGTCTATTTTAAGTCTAAATTTCATCCATAACTTAAACCCATTTATGATTTCATAACATATCTAAAATCAGCCACCTATTATTTAATTTAAGAAAAAAACATTTAATCCCATATGTCATTTCATATTTGGCCCTAAAGGTGGCCCACAAAGGGATCATGGGTTCGGCCATACACCATGGCCGAACCCATGGTACCCTATCTCCATTTTCTTGGGTCCATTTTACCCA
Organism: Chimonanthus praecox; assembly: GCA_022113865.1. Lineage (NCBI taxonomy): Eukaryota > Viridiplantae > Streptophyta > Magnoliopsida > Laurales > Calycanthaceae > Chimonanthus > Chimonanthus praecox. The sequence goes on from CM039095.1 coordinate 25,701,072, forward strand.
TTTTAACATACCTCCAATGAAAATTTAAATCATTCATTTAAAACCTTATTTTTCATCCCATTTTAAACATTACATAGTCCCATATATCCATTTAAATTTAATCATTCTTCTCCACCATTTTCTATTCATAAAAGTCCTAAAATATCACCATAGGGTTCGGCCATACACCATGGCCGAACCCATGGTTCATGGTTCCCTTTATTGGAGCCATATGAGGCCATTATTTCCCCAATGTTAGTCCATGCTTTTCTTTGCTAAAATTCCATTTAAAAATCAATAATTTTCATTCATTTGGTCCCTTTAAAACTTTATATCATACACTTTCAAATCCATTGAACTTATCACTTCCTCCATCCTCTTCCATATTTCCATATTTATAAAAATAATTAACCATCACCATAGTTCCATTCTAAAAAAAATTCTAAAATATAATCCATGGATTCCATCATAAAACTTTTTCCAAAAATTTGCCTACATTTAACCCTTGAAACCCTAACCATTTTCCATCATTTTTCAAATCTTAACAACCATTAATCAATGAGCATTTAAGAACCATAACCCTCATAGATCACTAACCATGGGGTTCGGCCACCTTGTATGGCCGAACCCTATAGTCCATGGTTTTTCTTTGTTTAAAAATTCCATTTAAAATTAATAATATCATTCATTTGGTCCATTTAAAACTTATGTCATACACTTTGGAAATCCATTTGCAACTATTATTTCATCCATTAGTTTCTATCCTTTTTCATCCATTAAAACTACTATCTATCACCAACTTTAAGATCTTCATAAAAACCATTAATCCTTTTTTGTACTTAAAAAAAAACCCTAGACCATTTTTCCTACTTACAAAACCTTAATTAGTTGCATACATCTTCTAATCACCCACCATGGGGTTCGGCCATGCTACATGGCCGAACCCTATGGCCCAAAATCTCCTTACAAATCCATAAAAATTATTTTAAATACTTAACATCCCTAATCCATTACTTAATCCATTCCTCCACTTTATCCATTCCTTATCCTACCATTGGATGGATTTTTTAAATTCAAAGCCTATGATGGTTTGGCCACCATCCAATCCAAGGAAATGGATTCCACAACTTAAAACCCTAAAAATTTAAATTTCTTGTTTAGAACATACTTACGATCTGACGACTCCTCCGGTCTTTCTTTCTCCTCTTGATTTCCTTATCCTCTTCTCTTCTTCCTCTCCTTGGTTGATCGGTTAGATGTGCTTGATCAATGGTGGAACATGCTTGGATCGGCTAAGGTAGATGGGGTTAGATTGAGAGAGGGAGAGGGGAAGGTGATGGGAAACAAAATCTTAACCTTTGATCTTGGAGGGGTGGACCAAGGCTTGCTCTCTCCTTCTCTTTTCTTCTCTTCTTCTTCTAAGTTTTCTTCTCTTTTTCTTTTCTCCAATGCATGGGACGGTTTTGAGAGTGGGAGGGAGAGATAGAGTGAAAATGTTTGTTTGAAATGAGATGGAGATGGTTGGAGTAGCCTTCACTCAAACATTAACTTCCTCACCAACCAACATGCATTAATGGTGGTGGTTGGGATAAAACCACCACCTTTAATCCATGGTTTTAATTTGTGTTTTCTTGAAGTGGTTTGTGTTTGTTGGAGTGGTTTTGACCATTTGACCATTTTAATCTTAGGTTAATTAACTTAGATCACCTTGATCCCTTGGTTAATTTAATTAATCACTTCCCACTTAATTTAATCCCATTAAATTCCCTCTAAGATCCTCCCATGGTTGACCAAGTCAACCATGGTGGTCGGCCCCACTACCCTTGGGTCCACACGCCACCTCAATAGGTGAGGTGGAGGTGGGCCCCATTTGGCCATATTACTTAATCTTGATACATCTTAACTTAGATAGTTTTATAATTATCTAATCTATTTAATTTATCTTAATTGGATCACCATTGGGTCCATGGTCCAATTATATTTTTGTCTTTCCCATTTATTTTAGGGCTTACCTACCTTGGCCCATTGGGTCCCGTATGGCTAGTTGACCCAATTATTTACCATTGACCAATTAAATGAATTAATTCTAATTCATGGTCTATTGGGTAATCATTGGGCCCATGGCCCAATTAGATTCCCTCTTTACCTACTTACCTTAGGGTTGGAACCGATTTTTGATCCATTGGGCCCCACCTGGCTATCGGGCCCACTTTGACCATCGTTGACCTGCTTAGTCCTCATTGACCCATTAAATGGATTTCATCCAATCCATGGCCCAATTGGGCCACTCTCGGACCCTTATCCCAACTTTTGATCCATTTGGTATTCCATCATGTCAAAATTCAAATTAAAATCAATAAATGCCAAATATATATTGATTCGAAAATTCGGGCTATTACAGACCCGGGAACTCGACTCTGAGGCCCACTATAATTTTCTCAAATTTTTTGAATAAATTTTTGAGGATTAAACTCTGATTGGAGATCAGAAATGTTGACATTAATTAACAAAAATTAGAGAGGTGATTACAAATTAAGTGAGATTAAGGGTGATTTATTTAAGTTGTTAATTTAATTTAATGTTATTTAATGAGGTGGATTTTATTTAATGGAAATAAATTAATGAGGTGGCGAATGTGCCACATAAGCGATGACATGGCAAGAAATGATGAGGTGGTATGCCACATGGCATGGCAAGGACACACCACAATCACTTTCCCACCTTTGCATTAAATGCAAGGCAACCCACCCACTCCAACTCCATTTTGGGCCAATGCATGCCCTCCACCTCATCCCATTACTTGTTAATCACTCAAGACAAAGGTAAGGAGGGAAAAAGCTAATGTTTTTTCCAATCTCTTCTCATTCCCTCTTGTTCCATATGGTGGTGCCCTATTCTTCATTCATGGATCCCCTCTTTCCTTCTTTTCTCTTCTCAATTTCCACCGCTACATCCTCATCCAAAAGGTAAGCCATTTGGTTAATTTATTTTACTTTAGTGGGTTTTGACCTTTACTTAGTTGGGTATTTACTGTTATTAAAACCATTATCTCATTATCTACCCCACTAAGTAAGGTAGGAGATTATAAATAATTATATATATCTTGTGCGATTTCAAAATAAGGAGAGATCTCATGGAATTACTTTGGGTTCTATACCCATGCCATGGTTGAATAAAGGTTGAAATTAAACCCTAAGTATGGGATCTCCCATCGTCTTTCCTCCCTCAATCTCTTCCTCCAATCTTCATTGGAAAACCCTTAGCTGTTTGACTTGTTGCACGAGATTACCCAATTTTCTTACAAGGAGACGTTTGCATTTTTGGTGGTTTTAAAGCTTGGAATTTTGATGGTCTTTAAGATGTGGTTTTATTTTCCCAAGTGGGTTTGAAGACTTATTTAATCTCCTTTGATGATAAACATCAAGAAACTTGTTTAAGCCTATGGGAATTTATTAACTCCATTAACCCGATTAAGTTGGGCCTTTAAATATAGCCTGATGGCTATCCAACTTGAGTAGTGGAAATGAAAACAACCCATTCTTTTACCCCTCTTTTGTACATGAGTTTTCAGTCCCACAGTTGTTGGATTGAGACCACCTGTAGCCACTACTCTTCTGCACATTTGATACTTCTAATTTAGGCTTACAAATCAGTCCTAAACATTGTTGGGTTGGATCTATATAGTTGAGACCTCTTTCTATTGTTTCTTTATGCTACATACCTAGACTTAGCTAATCAAGTACCTAATAGATTAAGTTTTGATAAAAGCCTTATCGATTTGTTCATACCATGTTTGAAATCTTAGAACAACACTCACTACCATATGAACCATGTAGAAAAGCCAAACACTTAACTAGATGTCTAAGATAGCTTTAAGACAAAGACTGTTTTTACATATCAGTCCCGAAAATGTACCTATAACTATTTCACAATGATTTTCTGGAAATTTCTAAATATTTTTCAATTCTTCTACTATGATAGAGATTTTCAAAGAAGTATTTACTCATCATTTTTTAATATCGGGAAATACCCGAAACAATTTTTACAAGAACTGGACAGTTCTAAGGCAGATAACTGTTCTTACAGAACAGTCCCGAAGTTGGACATGTAATAACTTCAAAAAAAAATTCTGGATATTTATGGATATTTTTAGTGTATTCTACTATTAAAGAGGTTTCCAAAGAGTATTTACTTGAGTCATTCCGATACCGGGAAGGCCCGAAATGGCTTTTACAAAAATAGTGCGCTGATTGTACATCAAAAACAAGAAAGACTAGATTGGCTACCTTTACTAAATCTAGGAAATCTATTCTCTAAAAATGAGTGTTTAATTCTTAAACTTTGATTCTCTAAGATATATATCATTGACCTTAGGGTGTGTGAAGACAATTTTAAGTATTAGTAAGACCCTAAGCTTATGGGGATTTTGTTATGGATTTGAGTGACATCAGTAAACTCCATTAATCTTCACCAACCAACCTAAGTACTAAGTCTAGGACTAATCCTAAAATGAATCATTGACATTCATAACATAGTGACATAATTGTTGTGTTTTGGACATGCATGGTAAACCAACGAAAGACCGAGAGTAACTCCGACGTCGTTCGTACATCTACGGGATTCCGTCTCATTCGCTGAAATTCATCAATTAAGTAGGTTTTCCTACATCACTGAAGTACAATGGTGTGAATTATATATATATGTATATCAAATACTATGATAAAGTATGATTTGAATGTCTATTAAAATCATGTGGTCTTGTTTATTAAAAAAAAAATGTCTTCAATTTCAGTTATAAAATGTTTGACTGTTTTAGAAATGAAGATCATATATGATGAGAATATATGTTGCGAATAGTATAAAGAGAGACTTAAATCTTGAAAGGACTAGTGAATATACGAACTATATGAAATGAATGAGAGCACATGATGAAAGAACATTGGCATTCATTGGCATTCATGTACCTCATGCACATGGCATAGGATGGGTATGGTACTTGGCGAACCAAGTGTCTAAATTGTTTGGACAAACATTGGTGTCGCAATAAGTGGTATAGTAATGATATGTGATGAACCCAGTGTCTGAATTGTCCAGACAGACATGGGTATCGAAGTGACGGGTATGATGATGGTATTGGTGAACCAAGTGCTTTAATTATCCGGACAAGCATTGGTGTTGTGATACGTGATTAAGAGTCTGAATTATCTGGACAGACTCTGTAATATGAATAACATTGATATGGAGGCAATACTCCACTGGCGGGACCGGTTAGATGGATGGTCATATGTACGAATAGGTGGGACATGGAATGGCATACAACTTCGTGGCACCCATGTCATAGTATATCATGATATTCATCGAGCATGATTAAAATGTGAACTCCTATTATGCAATAGATATGATTCAACATGAGAACGATATGTCCATAATGAAATAATAACGAATGGATGAAAATAAGACATTCTATAAATGAGAGGTTATGATGATATAAATAGGAATTGAAATATGCTTTATGCTTTTCGAAGTATGGGTTTTCCATGATGATGGATTTTGAATATAGAATTCCTAGTACAAGAGGAAAATGATTTAAGTACGAGGTTTGATACTCTATGCTAATAAGATATGGCTTAATTATGTACAAAGTGAACCCTATGCTAACGGGTATTTGTTATAAGTCTTCTATGTTGATATGGATTGAATAAGAGGTTTTCTAATATGGTGTCCTCTGAAAAAGTACGAGAATTCTTTAATGATATGAAAAGTGTAACGCCCCGCCCTTTTCACTATGTTTTCCGTAAATCAGAGTCTATTTCTTTTTCTTTTTTTTATAAACAAAGAGTGATAGAGAGCGGAACGTCACGACGAGAGCTAAGTCCGAACTTCTAAAGTCCGACCCTTAACTGGCCAACCCTATGTATGCATGGACTAAGTCCATGAAAACGGTTCACACATAACAACATAAACATGCGGATTAAAATCATAACTGCGGAATTATAATAGAACTTAATTTTATTCCATTTTAGTTAGCAAAGTACGTCAAGTCTTTAATCATAATTAACATAACATAATTATCCAAATAACATCCAACCATAGCAAATCATCTAAACTATTACATGCCCGAAGTCTAGTTACTCAAATTATAAGTCCATAAGTAACTTAAATAAAATATAATCCAATCACATATATAAGATCCTATGCTTGGCCCTTTTCGCGTTCATCGTTCCCCTCGTTTCTTGTATCATCCACTAGGGTAGAAGTAGGGCGTTAGAACAACGCGCCCAGTAGGTATTCCAATTAGGGCTAACACATGGTCAGTGCAAAACATATATAATAATATCATAATGTCAAAAGCCATATAAACCATGCCATGTCATGATGTCAAATACAATGAGTCCCACCCATCACAAGTACATATAAGTACCCCCACATAGGTCTTTCGGGCGCCCCGATGGAGTGTGGCCCCTCCGGTTTCTTCTTGACGGAAAAGCACATCAAGGGATCCCACATAGGTTTTTCGGTCGCCCCAATGGAGTGTGGCCCCTCCGGTTTCTTCCTGATGGAAAAGCACATCAAGGTATCCCACATAGGTTTTTCGGTCGCCCCAACGGAGTGTGGTCCCTGCGGTTTCTTCTTGATGGAAAGCATATCAAGGTATCCCACATAGGTTTTTCGGTCGCCCCAACGGAGTGTGGCCCCTCCGGTTACATATCCTTCACCCCATGCCATGCATGAGATGTTAATGAATCACATGCTATTTTATCATATAAACATAGCATTAAAACTCACATTTTGAAACAATATCTTTTACAACATAATTCAAAATAAGATAAAAACATTGTACATAAACCCCTGGTTTCAAAGAGGTGGAATCCTACCAAAGACCACTAACGTGTCCTTGCGCTTTCGTCCGTAACCGTTCACGATCGTGCACACCTTGTGAGGTCCCGTTACCTTATAATATATCAATCAATTAAAACCATTTCCCATTTGATTTACAATTATGTCCAAGTCCATAACCCAACTTGTGGGGTTTGTTATTTCTACTTAATTACCATATTGCCATCCATGGCTATCATTCCATTAACCTATCCCTTCATACATTAAAACCATAAATCATTCCCCATGGGGTTCGGCCACACACCATGGCCGAACCCATGGTCTATCATTTTCACTTATTTACATCATTGCCATTGTTCAAATCCATAATCAAGACATTCCTCATGGAGTTCGGCCATACACCATGGCCGAACCCATGATCTTTCATTTTTAGCCTATATTACAATATTGCCATTACCTCCAACAACTTATGTTTAAGTTCCATAAATTTAGACATTACATACATGGATCCACCAATGATCCACAACCATAGAACCATAAACAAAACCCTCCATAAACGATCCATTAACAGTGACATAAACACCCAATGACCCATTAAGTTGGTTCATGGGGTTCGGCCATACATCATGGCCGAACCCATGATAATGTTGTTCCATCCTCCTCCTTAATTTATTTACAATAATAAATCCATAATTGACCCATAGAATTGATTCATGGGGTTCGGCCAAACACCATGGCCAAACCCTATGATGTCTAACTTTCCAATTATATCAATTACCATCCTTGAATCCATAAATCAAGGTTCCTTCCTTTTTGATCCAAAAGTCCATCATTAAAACCTTTCTAGTGCTGCATTGCATCCATTACCATTTTTGAATCCATAAAATAAACCCTAGTGGGGTTCGGCCATACACCATGGCCGAACCTCACCCATAGAGACAATCCAACCTCACCCATAGAGACAATCCAACCATTCCCATCACTTTCTGAATTAATAACATCTTCCATGGGGTTCGACCATACACCATGGCCGAACCCTATGGTTCAAAATCTTCTCTTTAGAAATCATTCATCCTTGATCTTCCATGATCTGAATACATGTAACCAATTCTATATTTCTCCATGTAAAACCTTTTAAAAATATGAATAATTTTCCATGGAGTTCATCCTTTAAAAACCCATAATCATTACCAACACACCTGCATGGGGTTCGGCCATGGTTCTTAAATTTTTTGCATTCATCCAAACCTTGTAAAACCTTTTAAAACCATAAGCATAAGTCTATGATTTTCATCATCCAAACTTCCATTAAAAATCACCCAAGTCCTTCCATGGGGTTCGGCCATACAACATGGCCGAACCCTATGGTTCATCCCTTTTCATTAAACCTCAACATTCATCCCTTAATTTTTCTTCCATGGGGTTCGGCCATACACCATGGCCGAACCCTATGGTTCCTTTCTTTAGACAAAATATCAAAATACTTACTGGTTCCGCGACTCCTCCGGTTTTCCTTCACTCCGACTTGTTCTTCCAATCTTCTCCTTCTTCTTGATCTTTCACAAAGCCGAGAACACTTCTTGCTAAAGCAGACCAGCGTCAAGACCCTTGTTGATTTGGATGTGCCGTGCGCCCCTTAGGCAATCCTCATGGATATGCATATCTCCTTCTTCTCCTTCTCCTTCTTCCATTTAGCACTTGCCTTGTACCGTCTTTAATCAAGGGAAAAGACACCATTGAGCGCATTCTCATGGATATACATATCTCTCATGCGGCCAAGCTACCTTCTTTATTTAGCAATTCCCTATTTTCACTCTTAACCAAGGAAAGGACCATCTTAAGCATATCAACGTGGATTGCATATCTAATATTCGGCCAAGCAATCCTAAAATCTTTCCATCCGTATGCACAATATCCCCATACACCTCATACGCATATCCTTAATCCATATCCCTTATTTATAGATATATTTCATTACCATTTTAATTCAGCTCCATTTAGTTTAAATTGAAACCATTTCCATAATCCGTTGGGTCTTAATTGGGCAATTGACCCAACACCTTACCTCTCTAGGGTCCATATCTGTTAGTTCACAATTTAAATGGCAAATTCTGTAAATATTTATAAGATGAAATTCCCAAGTGTTACAATACAACCCTCTTTTTAAAATTTTCGTCCTGAAAATCAAGTGAAGTAGGGTTTCAAACATTTACATAAATAGCTCAGGATGAGCTGTTCTCATTTCCGACTCGAGTTCCCAAGTGGCTTCCTCAATGCCATGTCGATCCCATACCACCTTGATAAACTGGATCACTCGGTTCCATAATACCCTTTGTTCTGTGTCTACCACTCGGACATGCTTTTCGACGTATGTCACGTCGCTCTGGACCTCTATGTAACACCCCGAATTTTCAAGTTATTAATATATATGAAAATTACCCATTTAATTTGTGAATTAGTAGATATGGACCTTATATGGGTAAACTGTTGGGTCATTGCCCAATTAAGACCCAACGGATTTTGGAAATGGTTCTAGTAGAATTAAATGGGGCTGAATTTAATTAGTAATGCAATATTATATACATAAGGAATGGGATTATTGTGCGTGGCCGAATATTAGATATGCAATCTATGATTATGCGCATGGAGAGAATTAAAGATTTTAGGATTGCCTTGGCCATGTGTAGGGATTTTCATATCCAAGGTTAGGGGCATAAGATCATTTAAAAAAGGGTTTTTCCTTGTTAAAAATGGCATTAGGGAATTGTCTAAAATTAAATATAGAAGATGTCTAAATTAAAAGATTGCTTAGGCCGTGTATAGGGTTATGCACATGTGTTATAGTATCTCAAAAAGGGGCGCATGACACCTTCTAAGTTAGAGACAAAGGGGCGCATGGCACCTTCTAAGTTAGGACCAAGTGGAATTTTATAAAGGAGAGACACAAGGGGCGCTCGGCTTAAGCACATACGGCCGAACTTTCTTTCCCTCTCAAGTCACATTCTCGGCATTATTCAAAGGAAGAGAAGGCAGCCAGCAAGTGGGAAAGATCAAGAAAGAAAGGATTGGAAGAGCAAGAACAACCGAAGGAAAACCGAAGGAGTCGCGGAACCGGTTAGTATTTGATAATTTTGTTTTTAAAAAATAAGGAACCATAGGGTTCGGCCATGGTGTATGGCCGAACCCCATGGAAGAGAATTGGGAGATGAATATAGTAATTTTAATGGAAAGGATGGACCATAGGGTTCGGCCATGGTGCATGGCCGAACCCCATGGAAAGACATGGTTTAATGTATGGATTTTTAATGATGAAAACTATGGGAGTTGGTTAATAAATTTATATGAGTTTAAATGGCTTAAGAGAAGTTGATAAACCATAGGGTTCGGCCATGATGAAGGGCGGAACCCCATGGAAGGTCATTAGTAATAAATATGGGTTTTTGAAGAATGAACCATAGGGTTCGGCCATAGTGCATGGCCGAACCCCATGGAAGGTTGTTGGTTATTTTTATGGGTTGAAAACCATGGATGGTTAGGATGTTCTGTATGGATTTTAAAGAGAGGATTTTGGAACCATAGGGTTCGGCCATGCAAATAAAGGTTGAAAACCATGGATGGTTAGGATGTTCTGTATGGATTTTAAAGAGAGGATTTTGGAACCATAGGGTTCAGCCATGGTGTATGGCCGAACCCCATGGAAGATGTTATGAATTTAGAAAGTATCTAATGATGGATTGTTTTGGAAGCAACCTTGAATTATGGATTCAAGAATGGGAATTGATGAAAATAGAAAGTTAGACATCATAGGGTTCGGCCATGGTGCTTAGTTGAACCCCATGAATCAATTTTATGGATCATGTATGGACTTAATATGGTGATTGGATTAATGGAGAGTCAATAATGGATGTATTGGCAATTTGGTAATATCGGCTGAAAATGAAAGATCATGGGTTCGGCCATGGTGTATGGTCGAACCCCATGAATCTTGTTAGTGGGTTATTTATTAGCTTAAGTATATTGTAAATGAGAATAATGGAATGATAGCCATGTATGGCAATATTGTAAATAGGTGAAAATAATGGACATAGGGTTTGGCCATGGTGTATGGCCGAACCCCATGAATTATATGATGGATCTGTGTTGGAATATTTTAAGGGACACTTAGAGTAGTTATGCATGTTTAAGGTAATGAGGGATTTAATTACATATAGACCTATGTTCATGGTTTATGTTATTGGTTATGTTATTAGGGATAATGACAATATTGTAATTAAGTGAATTAATGGACCATGGGTTCGGCCATGGTGTATGGCCGAACCCCATGGGAATTATTTGGTCGACATAGGGTCTACGTATGGCGTATTAAATGAATGAAGTTGTATGAATGGCATTGTGGTAAATAAGTATGAAAATGATAGACCATGGGTTCGGCCATGGTGTATGGCCGAACCCCATGGGGATTGTTTTATGGACTTGGACATTATTGTAAAACAAACGGGACATGTTTTTAATTGATTGATATATTATAAGGTAACGGGACCTCACAAGGTGTGCACGATCGTGAGCGGTTACCGGACGGAAGCGCAAGGACACGCTAGTGGTCTTTGGTAGGATCCCACCTCTTTGAAACCATGAGTTTATGTACAATGTTTTATCTTATTTTGATGAATTTATGCTGCAAAGGATATGTTTCAAATTGTGATTTTTAATGCTATGTTTATACGATAAAATAGCATGTGATTCATTTGCATCTCATGCATGGCATGGGGTGAAGGATATGTAACCAGAGGGACCACACTCCGTCGGGGATTCCGAAAAACCTATGTGGGATACCTTGATGTGCTTTTCCATTAGGAAGAAACTGGAGGGTCCACACTTCGTTGGGGCGTTCGAAAGACCTATGTGGGGGTACTTTTATGTACTTGTGATGGGTGAGACTCATTACATTTGACATCATGACATGGCTGGTTTATATGATTTTTGACATTATGATATTATTATATATGTTTTGTACTAACCATGTGTTAGCCCTAATTGGAATACCTACTGGGCGCGTTGTTCTAACGCCCTACTTCTATACTAGTTGATGATACAGGAAACAAGGGAAACGATGAACGCGAAACAGGCCAGGCATAGGAGCTTGGATGCTTTTAATTTATATTTTGATTAAGTTACTTATGGACTTGTATTTGAGTAACTAGACTTCGGACATGTAATAATTTAGATGGTTTGCTATGGTTAGATGTTTATTTGGATAATTACGTTATGATAATTATGATTAAGGACTTGACGTACTTTGCTATCTGAAATGGAATAGAACTAGGTTCTATTATGATTTCGCAAGTTTTGATTTTATTTCCGCATGTTGATATTGTTATGTTAGAACCGTTTTCATGGACTTAGTCCATGCACACATAGGGTTGGCCAGTTAAGGGTCAAACTTTAGAAGTTCGGACTTAGCTCGTGTCGTGACGTCCCGCTCTCTATCACTCTTTGTTTGAAAAAAAAAAAATAGACTCTGATCTTCGGAAAACGAAGCGAGTGAAAAAGGGCAGGGCGTTACAGTTGGTATCAGAGCGAACCAGAAACATTGAATCTTTCGGAGTAAATTAATCTGGCCCCCGTGCATTAATTTACTTCGTTAGATTCACACGGATGATAGCAAAGGAAGTACAGTCAAAATAAATGGATTTATCAAACATAGCAAATTAGGATATACTTCCCCGATTATCCCAAATTGAGAAAACAGATAATTGATACTTAGGAAGTTTCCCCAAAAACAAAGAAATACAAAGAGTACTGATTTGGTAATTTCCCCAAAGACAAGAAACACAAGATGCTTATTTGACAATGTTCCCAAACAAGAGACATTTTATGATACATAGGAAATTCCCCAAAACAAGGATTAATGTGATTTGAACTACGGTTGTCATTGATGTGCATCTGTGTTGTGATGCAGATATGAGCAACGTAGAGTATACAGAGCTGTGGGACAGAGGGACCCTAGTTATCCGATAGATCTGGTTTCTTCTTCCGACGATTCCAGCGGGCCAAACTTCATCAATGAAGTTGTAGCCAGTCAGGACATGGAAGTAGAATCGCCCGAGTACAATATTGGGGTTGCTCCAGCCTTTGTACCCGAAGAGGACGAGGAAGATGTCCCAAATTTAGAAAAATCCGTAGGGGAAATAGGCTCGCCCGAGTATACTTCGGCTACTCCGACCTCAGATGAGTTGACAGATTATATGTGCGAGTTATGCAATCAGGAGGGGCACACCTGCACTTATTGGCCCCACCCTATTGAGGTTATTTGCCCTGTTTGTGGACTTCACGGACACGGGAAGGAGAGGACTAACTGTCCATACATTGGGGGACCAGGACTAATACCCTGTCTGACTTGTGAAGTGTTGGGGCACATGTCGACGACTTGCCCTGACAACTTCTTCGATTTTTATGATGATGCAGGGTCTTATACGGAAGGATAGGTTAAGGAGTGGTAAGAGAACGTCGGGGAAAGGGGAGATTTTGTAAGGGTTGTGGGTATGTTTTGAAGGGTTTGTTTTAACCCTACCAACCCTTGTATTGTGATGAAAGTTTGAATAATTTTCAATAAAGTATGCAAATTTAAGAGTTTATGAGGACTTGGGCATTGAGACGTGGTATGGGTGCGTCCCACACGTGATATTAATGAGATAAGTATATCGATTCTATGAGTATGGCTTAGAGTAGCTATGAAACTGTGGGAACCTCGATATGAAATACGGAGGCTTAGTCCCGTAGGGTTACCGTTGAGGAGTGGATCCCTCGTATGCTACGCGCTGGTTGGCGCTCTCACGGTTATTTTGCACACTTGATGTGCGTGGATGCGCAAAGCTAGGTACTATTTTACCCTGGGAACGGGGGGTGGTGCTAGCTTCGTTAGACGCGGTCCGACCGCCTTAGAGCTTGACTGAATCACCCTTGGGGTGAAGGGATGCAGGGCGGGGTAGACATGATCACGTTGGATGTGGGTCTTCTGCTTTGTAAGTCATGGGCCCTAAGTCTTGCTAGGGGTCAGGGTATGTTTATGTTTTGATGTTATTGCTACAGTCACGTAGTGATGCATTCGAGTGTTGTTCCTACGGATCGAATATCTCATGGTAGATGATGTGCCCTGGATTAATTATGCCCATGAATGGATTATACCCATAGGGGGTTATATTCATGGATGGTTATTCACCAGGGGTAGATGATACTCACTGATATTCTGATATAGTGATACCAGGAATGGATGTGTATAACCGTGGATGATAATTCCCATGGTGGTTTGGATTAATGTCAGGTAACGGTACCAGGGTAGACATGTTGGTAGTATGATGGACTTGTTGGTCTCATAGATGACATATAGATCTAATGATTGGGACATGTTTCGATTTACGTCCCACGTTATAAGAAAAAGGTGTTAGTCGTATTACGACTTGTATCACAAGAAAGTTAGTGTAAAGAGATACTCGGTATCATAGAAGTTTTGAACAGAAGGTGTTAGCCACATAGTGACTTATGTACAAATGAAGATATGCTTACTTTTGGGAGATGCACTTAGTGGAAAGGTTAAGAGTCTAGTGAAACTCGAATGGGAATCTATGGGCGACTGCTGAGTTAGACTGGCCACCTGACTCTGTAGTTAGGCAATGGAATTCCAGGAGAGTGAAGTTAGAAACCTAGTTAAAATGGAATCAACAAAAGACTTGAGCATAGGCTTGTGTTGGCAGGCTACCTCACACAGAGAGTAGAAGAATGAACATATTGAGCGAATATGTATGGAAAATATCTTGGTAGCAGGTAAAGTGAAATAGAATACATTGATCTACATAAGAATTGTAAATGGGTTCACGAGAAAAAGAGATAACATGAGACAAAGTAAATTATGTGAGAATGAAATTCATAGGTTGATATGAATGACTTTGATGTAATTAAGTGGTACTTACTAAGATTGAACAGGAACAGTGGACAGACCCAGAAGTGGAGGAGATATGGGCCAAGATGTCTACTGTGAAGTCATACCGGAATGGGAGTTAAGACCAAGACGGGGTCTTGTATTCTGAGGAAGGATATATGTGCTTAAGAGCTGCAGAAAAGAGTTACTGATTGAGGCATTTCAGACCAAACTCTCTATTCATCCGGGCAACACCAAGATGTATCATGACCTGAAGAGATGGCACGGACTCAAAAAAGATGTGGCAGAATTTGTGACTCATTGCTTAACGTGTCAGCAGGTTAAGATGGAACATCAGAAACCACGAGGGTTACTCAAACCCTTACAAGTGCCGGAATGGAAATGGGAGCACATCTCCATGGATTTTGTGACAGGGTTGCCAAGGTCTTCAAAGGGTAACGATGCAATATGGGTAGTGGTAGACCGACTGACCAAGTCTGAACATTTCATTCCCATTAAGATGACAGACTCATCTGATACTCTAGGTCGGCGGTATATCAGGGATATCATCAGATTACATGGTATTCCTCGGACTATTGTGTCCGACGGAGATGGCCGATTCACCGGCAGAGTATGGCAGAGCATGCAGGCGGCCATGGGAACAGACTTATTGACTAGTACAACATTCCATCCACAGACTGATGGGCAGTCTGAGAGGATAATACAAACATTGGAGGATATGCTGAAAGCATGCATGCTAGATTTCAAGGGAGGATGGGAGGATCACTTGCCGTTGGTAGAATTCTCATATAACAACAGTTACCAGGCAAGCCTTCAGATGGCTCCATTTGAGGCATTATATGGTAGACCATGTAGATCACCTGTGTACTGGACAGAGGCCGGTGAGCCTGTATTGATTGGACCTAAGTTGGTTGCAGAGACTGCAGAGCAGATACAGGTAATACAGCAGCATCTATTGACTGCGCAAAGTCGTCAGAAGAGCTATGCTAACAAGAGAAGGAGGTTCCTTGAATTTGAAGTGGGGGACATGGTGTTCTTGAAAGTCTCACCACGAAAAGGACACATGAGATTTGGAAAGAAGGGCAAATTGTCGCCAAGATATGTGGGACCGTTTTCAATCATAAGAAGGATAGGGGACGTGGCTTACCAATTGTCACTCCCATCACAGGTGGCATCTTTACGCGATGTGTTCCATATATCGATGTTGAGGAAGTACAATCCTGATCCCTCTCATGTACTGAACACACAAGGCATAGAGGTCCAAAGCGACGTGACATATGTCGAAAAGCCTGTCTAAGTGGTGGACACAGAACAAAGGGTATTGCCCAACCGAGCGATCCAGTTTCTCAAAGTAGTATGGGATCGACATGGCATTGAAGAAGCCACTTGGGAACTCGAGTCAGAAATGAGGACAGCTCATCTTGAGCTATTTATGTAAATGTTTGAAACCCTACTTCACTCGATTTTCGGGACGAAAATTTTAAAAAGAGGGTTGTATTGTAACACCCCATATTTTCAAGTTATTAATATATATGAAAATTACCCATTTAATTTGTGAATTATTAGATATGGACCTTATATGGGTAAAGCGTTGGGTCATTGTCCAATTAAGGCCCAACTATAACGCCCTGCCCCTTTTCACTACGCCTAGTCGAAAATCAGAGTCTATTTTTTTTTTTTTTTAAATAAAAAGTGACAAAGAGCGCAGGACGTCACGACGCGAGTTAAGTCCGAGCTTCCAAAGCTCGGCCTTTAGCTGGCCAACCCTACTGTACGTAGAACTAAGTCCACGAGAACGATTCACACGTAGAAAGTAAGCTTGCGGAATTATAACTTAATGCTGAATTATAATAGAATCTATCCTACCAAGTTTAGATGGCAAGGAAGTTACATCACTTAATTAATAAAATACCTCAAAATTAGAATGTCTAAGATAAAGTCCAAACCATAGCAAGTAATCTAAAATATTACAGTCCAACGAGCTAAGTTACTCAAATTACATTTCCAAAATTAAAACTTAAGTAAATGAACTAGCTCGCTCCTCCAAGCTCCTACGCTTGGCTCCGGTCACGTCCTTCCTTTCCTCCATTTCCTGCGTCATCATCTAAGGTGGAAGTAGGGCGTTAGACAACACGCCAGTCGGTACTCCGAGTAGGGTCAACACATGGATTAGTGATAACAGAACACATAGGTAATAGTATAGCAAAACCATGCAATCAATGCCATGCCATGGGTGTCCTATGTCATGAGTCTCACCCATCATCCATATCATCATTATGCAATGTCCCTTTTGATGGAAAAGCCCTCATCAAGGTATCCCCATGCTTGTTTATAGGCCGCCCCGACGGAGCATGGACTCCGGTTACATTTCATCCCTCCCATGCCATGCATGAAATGCAAATGTTAACATGTTATATAATATTCCAAACCATGGCATTAAAAATTCCATCATTAATACATATAATTTTATACCAAAATAAGTCAAGTAAAGCATTCATATACACATAATTCATGGCTTACAATGAGGTAGGAATCCTACCAAAGACCAACTAATGTGCCTTGCGTTTCCGTCCACGAATTCGGTCACCGATCGCGCACCGCTTGCGAGATCCCGTCGCCTTATTACACATCAACAAATTAACCCAATGTTTCAACCATGACTAAGTCCACCATTCATGCCATGGTGGGGTTCGGCCATACACCATGGCTGAACCTCACTAATTAGGTTTTTGGGTCCCTTTTTGATCCATTGATCATTTTAATCTTGTGGGTCTAAAATCAGCCACCCTTTGGTTCATTTATCCAACACCTAAGGTCATCATTAAAAGTCCCTAAGTCCACAACCATCCTCCATGGGGTTCGGCCATACACCATGGCCGAACCCATGGTTCTTCATTTTTGGCCATATTTACGTTTTTGCCACTCCTCCTTTCCATAGTTAATCACCTTTCATTTAGGCATGTCCATATCCCTAACTGATCCATAAACATGGATCCCTCAATGCCTCATTAATCATGACTTAAAAATCAGTATACGTCATACATTTTCATAACTTAATACCCATTCATTTTAATCACGCATAGCTCCATACTTAACCCATGAAATGACTCATAAAATGGGTCATGGGGTTCGGCCATACACCCATGGCCGAACCCATGATGTTATTTTCCTCATTTTTCTTGGATCTTTTATCACATTTTAGATCCACAACAAAGTCCCTTCTTGAGGAGATTCCATCATACATTTAGATCATCATTAAGTACATTTTGAGTTCATTGAAGCCACCAACATTCCCTCATCATTTTCCATCTTTTTCACCCATTAAAGTCACTAATACACCTCCATAGGGTTCGGCCATACACCATGGCCGAACCCATGGTTCATGGTTCATCTTTATTTGTAACATTTAAGACCAAAAATTGTAACGCCCCGCCCTCTCCGAGATAATTTCAGAGTCTATTTTTTTTTTTTATTTAAACCAAAACCGGACAAGGGCGGAGAGACATCACGACGCGAGTTAAGTCCGGACTCCCAAAGTCCGACCCTTAACTGGCCACCCATGTGTGCATGGAATAACCCACGATAACAAATCACACATGGAACTAAACAATGACTTGCGGAATAAACTAGACTAACTGCGGAAATAGATTGAATAGATAACAAGTACCAGTCTCAATTAATAATTAACATAAAACAATCATCCATTGTTAATAACGTAATCAAACCATAGCAATGTATCGACTTCTTACATGTCCACAAAATATAACTCAAACGACAATAATAAAGAAGTCTTGATCAACAATCAAGCGCTTAGGCTTGGCTCCCCTCCCTGTCATCGACCTTCTCTTTCCCTTTCCTTGTTCCTGCATTATCCTCTAAGGATAGAATTAGGGCGTTAGATAACGCGCCCAGTAGGTTCCCGATCAGGGCTACCACATGGTTAGCTTATAAATCATGCATATATCAAATATCTGTTTATCAAAAACATATAAAAACATGCTATGTATGTATGCAAATGTAATAAGCCCCACCCCATCACACATACATATAGCCAGCACTTGACTTGTCTCATAACCACATATTAGTCCTCCTGGCGGGACTCTCATCGCCTAAGGAGACCAATGTGACTCTTATCATCATGTTACTCCTCCTGGCAGGACCCTCATCGCCTAAGGAGGTCTCACAATTGCATCACAGCATATCAACGGAGTGCGACTCCGGGTTCCACAATCATCATCCCATGTCCATGCATGAGATGCCAATGCATTGTATGTCATTTGTAAATACACAACTCATCAATCAAAATATGATAAATAATAGTATAATAATATCTCATAAAAATCATCATGAAAACAAATGTAAATGTGGTTACAAGTAGGTAGGAAACCTACTGAAGATTCACTTCAGTGTTCATTCTTTCTTTAGCGTCATCCGGTCACGACTCGCACGTCGTTCAACTTCCGTCACCTTGTCCATATAACAATAAGTAAATCATACTATCTTTTTAATTATTCATTCACATCTAAGACCCAAAAACATCTTGTGGGGGTTCGGCCATACCTATGGCCGAACCTCACCCACTTTAATTTGATCTCTTTATCCCTTCATAATTGTATCATACTTAAACTTTAGAACCACTAATTATTTCCATGAAATGTAATCATAAAACCCATAAACATGGTCATGGGGTTCGGCCATACATGTGGCCGAACCCCTATGGCTTTCCCCATTTAAACCTTTCCATCATTTTTTAGCCATAGAAATGCTATGGTTCGGCCATGAAATGGCCAACCCATATCTTGTCCAATTGTTCACTTAGAACCCTTTGATTCAACAAAAACAGTCCATATAAAATGGTCCATGGGGTTTGGCCATACACATGGCCGAACCCAATGGTTCCCTCCTATGTTCTTAACTTAGGTTCTCCACCCTTTTATCAAGGTAGTTACATGGTTCAGCCATCCATAGGCTGAGCCAAATCAGTAACCATAAATCCAAGTAATTCACATTCAATAACTCATACAGCAACCCATGGGGTTCGGCCATGGTTCTTTGGATGTAATTTTTCCAACGATCTTACATAATTTATCCACTATTTTTCAGCCATAAAAACAGCAAGGTTCAACCATCCATTGCCGATCCCATATGGTTAATTAATTCCATTTTACAATCCTTTTAAACATCTATACACTCGGTATAAATTTTATCCCCAAAAACCATCAAAATGTCCACAACAATTCATGGGGTTCGGCCATGCTCATTGGCCGAACTCTATGACCTTTGGTTTTGATCCTCTTAATCATTCATCTAGGTCTAAATAAAACTTCCATATCCATGTTTTAACTTTTTTAAAACATGCATTTTAAGTCTAATAAAAACATCTAAAAACAGTCCCACACTTGCATGGTTTTAAATTCCAAAAACCATTCAAATCAACCAATTATTTCCATGGGGTTCGGCCATCCAAAGTGGCCGAACCCTATGGTCCATTTCCATCCCTTTTTGACGCCATCTTCCATGGTTTAGACCTTTGACAAATTCGTCCATACATGACCAAATTATGTCATCCAAATTTATAACTTAGAACTCTTTATTTAACATATATCTATAAAAATACTTAACCAAATTTTCCAAGCTTCTCCTCTTGCCTTTGCTCTTTACTTCCTATCCTTCTTTGCCTTCCTTCCTTTGCTGGTCTATGTTTGATCAATTGGTGCAAACACCTCTGCTGGTTCAGCCAAGAAAATGAGTTTGGATAGAGGGAGAGAGAGATGGGGATTCTTTGGATTTTCAATGTGAAAATCGGCCAACAATGGTGGTCTTTCCCTTTTGTACTTCAGGCCCAACTTCCATTCATTTCCCTCATTAAACCTTGGTAAAAACGATGGGATATTTGGGTGCCATCCAAGACACCCCTTCATCCAAACGTTGCAGCCTTTCATCTTTAACACATGCATCTCATGAGTTGAGATGATGCCGCCCAACCTTGGTGTCCCTTGGCTTTGCCAAGGCACCTCTTCACTCCAACGGCTATGATTGGTTTGATTAAGAGTTGTGTGAGATTTGTACTCCTTTCCACTTCCTCTTGACTCACTTGACTCATGAGTCAACTCTATTCTTAATTAAAACTCACTCCAAATCAGTCCAACTCAAGCTGAACTAACTCATACCTGAGTTCAATTGAGGGCCCACATGGTCATCCGTGGTCAACTTAGTCAACCTGACCCATTGGGTCCCCAATCAGCCCCTTGACCCGTTTTGACAACATGACCCATTAATGGGCTGATTTTGCCACTTTTAAATGGTTTTCACTTGTGCATCAAGCCTACCCATTTTTGTTCCATTTGGTCTCCAATCAATCCAGCTTGATCCCATTTAATTTGAGCTTACACAATAGTCAAATCATCCATTATGACCCATTGGATCTCAATTGAACCCTTTGACCCATTTAGCCATTTTCGACCCAATTGATATAGATTACCCGTCCAACCAAATTTGACATTTATAATGTGTTCATATGATCTTAATTTGAGCAATGGTCCCCACCATTTCCTTATTTAACATCACAAAACAATTAATTTAACAAACCAGGGGCATTTTCGTAATCATCCACTTCATTGAGAAATTGGGGTGTTACAATATAACCCACTTTTTAAATTTTTCATCCCGAAAATCGAGCGAAATAAGGTTCCCAAAGTAAATTACATAAATAATTCCGGGTGAGCTGTTCTCATCTCCGATTCCAGTTCCCATGTGGCTTCTTCATCACCATGTCGGTCCCATACCACTTTTACGAACTGAATCGCTCTATTTCGCAACACCCTTTGTTCGGTCTCCACTATCCTGACCTGCTTCTCGAAGCACGTCACATCGCTTTGCACTTCAATATCTTGGACATTCAAAATATGGGACGGATCCGGATTATATCTTCTTAGCATCGACACGTGAAACACATTCTGTAGAGCTGCTAATTGTGAAGGAAGTGCTATCTGATAAGCCACATCTCCCACCCTTCTCATGATGGGAAATGGTCCCACAAATCTTGGTGACAGCTTTCCTTTCTTTCCAAACATCATATGTCCCTTCCGTGGCGAGACCTTTAGAAATACCATGTCTCCCATTTCAAATTCCAGAAACCTTCTTCTTTTGTCAGCGTAGCTCTTCTGCCGACTCTGTGCAGTCAATAAGTGTTGACGTATCAACTTAATTTGTGCGGTAGTCTCTGCGACTAGTTCCGGTCCAATCAATGCAGGCTCACCAGCCTCTGTCCAGCATACTGGTGATCTACAAGGCCTACCATATAAAGCCTCGTATGGAGCCATCTGAAGGTTTGCTTGATAACTATTGTTATACGAGAACTCCACCAGTGGCAAGTGGTCCTCCCATCCACTCTTGAAATCTAACATGTATGCTCTCAGCATGCTTCTAGTGTTTGTACCGTTCTTTCTGACTTTCCATCAGTCTGTGGATGGAATGCAGTGCTAATCAATAAATCTGTCCCCATGGCTAACTACATGCTTTACCACACTCTGCCGGTAAACCGGCTATCTCTGTCAGATACTATAGTTCGGGGAATGCCATGAAGCTGAATAATTTCCTTGATGTACGGCCGACCCAACGTCTCAGGCGAATCCGTCATCTTAATAGGAATGAAATGCGCAGACTTGGTTAGTCGGTCTACCATAACCCATATGGCATCATTGCCCTTTGAAGATCTCGGCAATCCGGTCACAAAGTCCATGGAAATGTGCTCCCATTTCCATTCTGGCACTGATAAGGGTTTGAGTAACCCTGGTGGCTTTCGATGCTCAGTCTTAACTTGCTGACAAGTTAAACGATGTGCCACGAATTCTGCCACATCCCTTTTTAGTCCATGCCACCAATAATGCCTTTTCAGATCGTAATACATTTTGGTGTTGCCCGAATGAATTGAGAGATTGGTTTGATGTGACTCACTTAGTAGCTCTTTCCTACAACTCTTTGGCACATATACTCTTCCCCGGAATAAAAGACCTTGTCCTGGTCGTAATTCCCATTCCGGTATGTCTACGCCAGTGGACATCTTGGTCCATATCTCCTCCATTTTCGGATCTGTTCTTTGTTCATGTTTAATCTTGGTGACTATATTGGACCGTATGATCAAATTATACATACTCCCACGGTTGTTGATATAAAGATTGAACTCACGAATGGTATGCAACATCTCCCATTCTGTTCTGATCAAGCATGCTACCGATGCATGTCATAGGCGGCTGAGGGCATCCGCCACCTTGTTTGCCTTGCCTGGATGGTATTGAAGCTCAAATTCGTAATCCGCTAGATACTCCATCCATCTATGCTGCCTTAGGTTGAGCTCTTTCTGATCAAATAAATATTTTAAACTCTTATGATCAGAAAATACCTCAAATTTTTCGCCGTAAAGATAGTGTCTCCAACTTTTGAGTGCGAAGACCACTGCAGCAAGCTCCAGATCATGTGTGGGATAAAGACGTTCGTGTATTTTTAACTGCCTTGACCCATATGTCACCGCACGGTGATCTTGCATGAGTGAACACCCTAGTCCTTCTCCTAAAGCATCGCATTGTACTTCATAACCTTTGCCCCTTTCCGGCAAAATTAAAACAGGAGCTCTTGTAAGTTTCTCCTTTAACGTTTCAAATCTCCGGTTACACTGATCTGTCCACTCATACTTGACTCCTTTCTAAGTGAATCGAGTCAATGGAGACGCTATTTTGGAAAAATCCATGATAAATTTTCGATAATAACCCGCCAATCCCAAGAAACTGCGGATTTCGGTTACATTCTTTGGCGCTTTCCAGTCTTTTACTGCCGCCACCTTAGCCAGATCCACGGCTATTCCTTCCTCGGATATAACATGTCCCAAGAAATTTCCTTGAGATAGCCAGAATTCACACTTACTGGCCTTAGCATACAATTTATTCTACCTCAAAGTATTCAAAACTATCCGTAGGTGCTCTGCATGTTCATCCTGAGATCAGAATATCGTCAATGAGCACGATTACAAACTTATCCAATTAAGGATGGAAGATCCTGTTCATTAAGTCCATGAACACAGCCGGCGCATTTGTGAGTCCAAATGGCATGACTACGAACTCGAATAGTCCATACCGCGTCTGGAAGGTTGTCTTCTCTATATCTTCCTCCCTAACCCGTATTTGATGATAACCAGACATCAAATCAATCTTTGAAAAATGGCTAGAACCCCTCAATTGGTCGAATAAATCATTGATCCTGGGTAAAGGGTACTTGTTCTGGACTGTCAGCTGATTCAGCTTCCGATAATCAACACACATCCGAAGTGAACCGTCCTTCTTCTTCACAAACAGCACTGGTGCTCCCCATGACGATGTACTGTTCCGGATGCAACCTAGCCTAAGCAGTTCATCGATCAGCTTCTTTAGCTCCGACATCTCTGCTGGTGCCATCCGATAGTGTGGTAACGACACTGGTGCAGTGCCAGGGTACAACTTGATTTCAAAGTTAATCTCCCTCATAGGCGGTAAACCAGGGAGTTCCTTTGGAAACACATCCGTAAATTCTTTTACAATTGCCGGAAGTTCAGTAAATGGAGCTTTATTTATGGTGATGTTATTCAATACCACTAGGTCAACCCTTCCTGCAATCCACTCTGTTTGTCTGCACGAACTACGTATTGCTTGCCCTCGGGTGACCAAAATGTCACTCATCGGCGATAACAGTCGATGTTGGCTTGGAACTTAGCCAACCCATCCATACCGAATATTATATCATACTCAGACATGTCAAGCACCAGGTAGTTGAACTCAAATCTGAGTCCAGCTAATTCAGTGTTAACTGTAACACCCCAATTTTTCAATAAAATGGAAAATTACGAAAATGCCCCTGAATTATTAAATTAATTATTTTGTGATGTCAAAATAAGAAATGTTGGGCCCCATTGCTCAAATTAAGGTCGTATGAGCACATTATATATATATCAAGTTGATTTGGATGGGTTATGTACATCAATTGGGTTGGAAATGGCTAAATGGGTCAAAGGGCTCAATTGGACCCAATGGGTCAAAATGGATGATTTGACCATTGTGTAAGCTTAAATTAAATAGGGTTAAGCCTATTTGATTGGAAATCAAGTAGAGAAGAAATGGGTAGGCATGATCCATATGAGAAAACCACTTACAAATGACCAAAATACCATAATTGGGTCATAGAGTCAAAAACGGGTCAAGGAGCTAAAGGGGGGACCCAACGGGTCGGGTTGACCAGTTTGACCACGGATGACCGTGGGGGACCTCAATTGAACTCAAGTGTGAGTTAATTCAGCTTGAGTTGGGTTGATTTGAAATGATTTGGAAAGAATGAGTTGACTCAAACTTAGTGCATTAAAAGTGATGAGTTGGATGAGTTGGTTCAGAATAAAAATATTCCGAGTTAGGTGAGTCAAGAGGAGATGGAAATGAGTTGTAATCTCACACAACAATTAATTAGAATCAATCTCAGCCGTTGGTATGAAAGGGTGCTTTGGCAAAGCCAAAAGACACCAAGGTTGGGCGGCACCTTTTCATGAAGGGTTGCATTGGTTCATTTCCCATGTGATACAATGTTTGGCACCAAGGGGTGCAACATTTGGCACCAAGAGGTGTCTTGGTTAACACCCTTTGCCCCATCGTTTTTAACAACATTAATGAGGGAGGATGAATGGGAGTTGGGGGGCTGAAACTATAAAAGAAAAACCTTACCATACATGGCCGTTTTTCACATAAAGGAATCCAAGAATTCCCATCTCTCTCAGCCTCTCTCCAATTCGTTTTCTTGGCTGAATAGCAGAGGTTTTTGGCACCAGTTAGTCAAGTATAAACCAGCAAGGAATTAAGGAAAGAAAGAAGAAATAAAAGGGAGAAACCAAGGATCAAAGGCAAGAAGGAAGTTTGGAAAATTTGGTAAGTATCCATGTGTTATTTTGGTTTAACAACATGAAACAAGTGAGGTATGTATTGGGCCATGGTCATGGCCGAATACACCAATGTTTAGCCTTGATAAATGAAGGATTTAAAATGGTAAAAATAACCATTGGGTTCGACCACCATGGAGGGCCGAACCCCATGTAAAAGATGGGTGGTTTTTCATGTTTTCATGGAAACCATGGAATTTTATGGACTGTTTTTAGATGATTAAAGGTGTATGTTTTACAAAGGTTAAATCACAAATAAGGAGTTTGATTTAGACCTAGTTAAATGATAAAGAAATGCAAAACCAAAGGTCATAGGGTTCGGCCACCATGGAGGGCCGAACCCCATGCAAATGATGGTTGGTTTTAAGGTGTTTGAAACATGGAAACCATAGCTGGGACTGTTTTTGGGTTTTTATTTAAGAATCAAATACATGTTATAGAAGGGATGATAAACATGGATCTGAATGACAAGAAGACTGAAGTTAATATGGGTTTAAACAGTAGATTTAAATTGATATTATGGACCATTTGGATCGGCCATCTTGGATGGCCGAATCCCATGAAATGTTGTGGTCATTCGGACAAAGTGATTAACTTATTTCTATGGTTTTGAGAGGTAAAAATGCAGTAGTAATATACTGATTAATACTTGTCTAAATGAGGATTTAAAACACATACATAAGGACCAAGACATGGACATAGGGTTCGGCCACTTTGGATGGCCGAACCCCATGTTAGTTTTGATGATGTTGGTGAGTTTTAAACCATATAAAATATGGTGTTTGATGTGATTTATGGAAGTTTAACTTGCTGTTATTGGTTGGCCAACATAGGGCTGAACCATGTCATTTTTTTTAGGGTTAAGTTATGGATTCAAATCAGGGGTAAATCATGGACTAGTTGAACCAAGAGAACCCCATGGACTGTTTTTGGATGCCATGGTTGGATTGAATCCTATTGGAAACTATGATTTGTTTCATGCTTTTGATCTAATAAGAATTACCTAGGTTGAGTTATGGATTTAATGCTAAGTTGACCAACCATGTTATAAGATGGAAAGTGGAGACAAAAACCAGATTGGTGAGGTTCGGCCATGTGTATGGCCGAACCCCACTAAGGGTCTTTGGTAACCCTATTGTGTAGCCGACTTTGTGATTGAAATTATGGGAAAGAGTGATTATTGATCAAAGGTGGAATAATCATGCGTATGGTTGTATGGACCTTAGCAAGACATGTTTAAAAGGGTTAAGTGTTTAAGAGTTGATTAAATAAAGTAGGAAGTTAAATCCTAAGTTGGTGATGTTCGGCCAAGGGCATGGTCGAACCCCACATGATGTGGATGGGTCGTAGATGTGAATAAGTAAATGATGTTATGACTTGCTGATTGGTATATGGATAAGGTACCGGAAGTCGAACGACGTGCGAGTCGTGACCAGGTGACGCGAAAGAAAGATCAGTTACTGAAGGGATTCTTCAGTAGGTTTCCTACCTACTTGTAACCACGGTTTTTACCCAGTTTTTCTTATGATACTCTTGTTTTAATATGTGTTTCAAATGATATATTATGCATTAACAAATGGCATACAGGCATTGGCATCTCATGCATGGTCATGGGATGATGAATGAGGTTCTACAGTGTTACAAGTATGGGCTACGTCCTCCTTAGGCGATGAGAGTTCCGCCAGGAAGAGTAACATGATGATCATAGTCACAATGGTCTCCTTAGGCGAAGAGAGTCCCGCCAGGAGGACTAATACGTGATATGAATCAGTCAGTGATGAAGAGATGGATGTTGTATTGTGATTTATCTTGTCGGTGCATGGCACGACAAGTGATGGCTATGGATGTACATGATGGGGGAGGCTCATTGCATGTGCATACATCATAGCATTGTTTACCTTTTTGATGATCATATATATGATATGTATATGCATGTTTTATATGCTAACATGTGGTAACCCTGATTCGGGAACCTACTGGGCGCGTTGATCTAACGCCCTAATTCTATCCTCAGAGGAGATTGCAGGTACAAGTAAAGGGAAAAAGAAGGTCGATGACCGGGAGGGGAGCCAAGTCTAAGTGCTTGAATGATGGATTGGATTACTTAATATTACTGTCATTTGTATACTTTTGTTGGACATGTAATAATTCACTACTTGCTATGGTTTGAGTAGGTTGATAACATTTGGATGTTTGATCTATGATAAATAATGTTTAGGACTGTTACTTATTATCTCGTCTTTCTATTCCGCAATTAATCTAGATTATTCCGCATGTTGATGTTAGTTCCATGTGTGATTCACTATCATGGTCTATTCCATGTACACATGGGTGGCCAGTTAAGGTTCAGATTTGGGTAGTCTGAACTTAACTCGCGTCGTGACGCCGCCCGCTCTTTTTCGATGTTTTATTATTACTTTAAAAAAAAAAATAGACTCTGAAATTTCTCAGAGAGGGCGGGGTGTTACAGTTGGTATCAGAGCGAAATGGGAAGTGGAATCATCGAAGTAAGATTAAGACAGTTTCACGTCTCACTGACGGATAAGAATCCCAACTAACCGACTCTTCGGAGTCCGCTGCCTGGGGGCCGGATTAATTTACTTCGAGTGACTCGGACTGAACAATCAATCTGAGAACGACCATGAAAGATAGCAAAGTAAAGTACAGTCATCATAATTGGACAAATCAGACATAGCAAGGTAGGATGAACTCCCCTAGAATCCCCACATTGAGAAACAAACAATAGGAAATTAGAGATTTCCCCTGAAACAAAAGAACACAAAGAGTGATGATTTGGTAATCTTCCCCAAACAAAGTACATGATATAATACATGATCAGATTCCCCTGAAAACCAAGAGTGGTTTATTTAGAATTGTTGTTGAATATTCTTGTGTTTTATTGATATGATACAGATATGTCGAGTAATGTGGAGTACTCAGAGTGTTACAGTGGAACTCCTAGCAATCCCATAGACTTGGTGTCTGCTTCTAACAACACCAACATCGAGGCTAATGTGAACCTTCAGGAAGAGGAATGGAATCTAGCACCATTGGAAGAGTTGAACTTAACACAAATGGAGGAGGTGAATCTAGCACCGTTACCTGAGTATCCGATGGAGGATATTCCTTGGTTAGTGGAACCTCCTGAGGAGGAAGAGGATGATCTGGGATTTTTCTTTTATGAGGATCCTATGGAAGACTTTCCTATAATATTGGAATCGGCGGGGGAGGTAGATCCCTACGATACTTGTGAGTTGTGTAATCAGGACGATCACAACAGGTTGTATTGTCTTCATCCATTAGGAATTGTCTGTCCGGTCTGTGGACTGCACGGGCATGGAGAGGCGAGGACTAATTGTCCTAGCATAGGAGGACCTGGTTTAATACCCTGCACAACGTGTGAAGTATTGGGGCACACGGCGATGATGTGTCCTGATAACCGTTTCAAGTTCGCTGGTGATGCGGAGTCTTCTACGGAAGACTAGGATAGGAATTAATATAAAGGGTATTAAAAAGAGGGTTATTTTTGTAAGGGGGTATATTTTTTGTTATACATAGGGTTTGTTTCACCCTACCCACCTTTGTACAAAAATAAAGTTTGAATTTATATAAATATGTGATTTCATGTTTTTATGAGGATTCATGGTATGTGATGCATATTGTTAATGGAAACTAAGTATATGATGTTTCCCATGAATTAGGACTAAATGGCGCCACAGAGAAAAGTGGTACAAGATCCGAAGGGTAAGGAAAAAGTTTTACAAATCGGATTAGGTGAGGGGGCATCGAAGAGAAGGACCCGTCAGGATGATAAGAAGAAAGATGAGGTGCTCATAGTCACACCACAAGGGAAGGTGGTACCCCAACGCCGGAAGGTGGTACAGGAGAAGGTGCCATCGGTACGTGATGATGAGCGTTCCGTTCATGACGAAGAGAGATCAGTTCATGAACGTTTGCTCGATGAGGAAGAGTCACAACATTCTCGGCGGGAAGAAGAAGTGACCCTACATATCAACAGGACGACGAGGAAATATGAATCGTCTTATCGACGAGAGGAGGAGACAGTAACATGACTGTACCCTTTGTGCCTCCTGAACTGCACAGCTTGGTGCAAGCTGTGGTTACGTCTGTCCTCCAACAACATTTGAACGGAGGGGGAAGTACGAGCGAAAATAATGACCGTAACATGGTCATAGATTTTCAGCAGCAGCGCCCACCTTACTTTAAGGGCAGAGAAGGGCCAGTTGGAGCCGAGAACTGGTTGGAGAAGATTTCCCACATATTGACTCTTTTGAACATCAAGAGTCATGCTCATAAAATATTATTGGCCACGTCATAGCTGGTAGATGACGCTGCCAAATGGTGGAAGGTGGTGGAGAAACAGCAGGCACTTGTGCCAAGAAGAGAAAGAGTTGCTATGACCTGGGAGCAATTCTCAGCGACATTCCTAGAGCACTACTTTCCAGAGGAAGAAAGAGAACGTCAAATTCAGGCCTTTATGACGTTAGTGCAAGGTTCAATGACGGTGGCTGAGTATCACCAAGAATTCCTCAGCCTGTCAATCTATGCATACTATATAGTGGACACGGAATATCGAAAGGCTCGCAAGTTCGAGCTTGGGTTACGGCCAAACATTAGGGCCAAGGTAACCGTGTTCAAAGCAGCCACACTGGCAGAAGTGGTCAGCAGGGCAACCATTGTGGAACAGGAGATGGCGGAATTTGCCAGAGTGGACAACCGCTGAGCTCCGAGTGGGAGGGGTGCGTACCAACCCAATAAGAGGTTCAGAACGAACTTTAGCAGACCTTTGCCGTCTGTTGGATCAAGTGGTGGTTTTCGCCCCTACCAGCCCACTCAATCTGTAGCAGTCACACAAGCTTCTCGAGGAATGAACACCTGTTTTCACTGTGATCAACCAGGTCACTACAAGAAAGACTGCCCAAAGCTCAACAGGCTGTCATACTCCAGAGGATCATTTCGTCCGCCAGCTAGACCGGGAAACTCCAGAGCAGGCAAAATGCAAAGTTGGGGAGGTCGAAGGTCTGACCCTGCTGGTTCTGGACTATTATTTACTCTAACTTCTCAGGAAGAAGACGACCATGCTGTGATACAAGGTATGGTGGTAGTGAATAGTTCTTATGCATATGCACTATTTGATTCGGGAGCATCACACTCCTTCATAGCTGCATCAGTTATTACTGCTACGGGTACATTAGTTCAAATATTAGCCACAACACTCACTATTGTATCCCCTGTCGGAGATTCGGCATTGGGACTTATATGTACGGCGGTTAACACTGAATTAGCTGGACTCAGATTTGAGTTCAATTATCTAGTGCTGGACATGTCAGAGTATGATATTATATTCGGTATAGATTGGTTGGTTAAGTTTCATGCCAACATCGACTGTTATCGTCGAAGAGTGACATTTAAGTCACCCGAGGGCAAGCAATATGTAGTCCGTTCAGATAAACAAAGTGGATTGCAGGAAGGGTTAAATCACGTGGTATTGAATAATATCACCATAAACAAAGCTCCAGTTACTGAACTTCCGGCAATTGTGCAAAAATTTGCTGATGTATTTCCAAAGGAACTCCCTGGTTTACCGCCTAGGAGGGAGATTAACTTCGAGATCAAGTTATATCCTGGCACAGCACCAGTGTCGTTACCACACTATCGGATCGCACCAGCAGAGATGTCAGAGCTAAAGAAGTAGATTGATGAACTGCTTAGGCTGGGTTGCATCCGGAACAGTACGTCATCATGGGGAGCACCAGTGTTGTTCGTGAAGAAGAAGGATGATTCACTACGGATGTGCGTGGACTACCGGAAGCTGAATCAGCTAACAGTCCGGAACAAGTACCCTCTACCCAGAATCGACGATTTATTTGATCAATTGAGGGGTTCTAGTCATTTTTCAAAGATCGACTTAATGTCTGGTTATCATCAAATCCGAGTTAGAGAGGAAGATATAGAAAAGACAGCTTTTCGGACGCGATATGGACTGTTTGAGTTCATAGTCATGCCATTTGGACTCACAAATGCGCCGGCTGTGTTCATGGATTTAATGAACATAATCTTCCATCCCTATCTGGACCAGTTTGTAATCGTATTCATTGATGATATCCTGATCTATTCTAAGAGTCAGGAGGAACATGCAGAGCATCTACGGATAATTTTGAATACATTGAGGCAGAATAAACTGTATACCAAGGCCAGTAAGTGTGAATTCTGGCTATCTCAAGTGAATTTCTTAGGACATGTTATATCCGAAGAATGAATAGCCATGGATCCGGCTAAGGTGACAGCAGTGAAAGACTGGAAAGCGCCAAAGAACGTAACCGAGATTCGTAGTTTCTTAGGATTGGCGGGTTAGTATCGGAAATTTATTATGGATTTTTCCAAAATAGTGTCTCCATTGACTCGACTCACTCAGAAAGGAGTCAAGTATGAGTGGTCAGATCTGTGCAACCAAAGGTTTGAAGAGCTAAAAGACAGGCTTACAACCGCTCCTATTTGGATTTTGCCGGAAAAGGGCAAGGGTTATGAAGTAGAATACGACGCTTCGGGAGAAGGACTGGGGTGTGTCCTCAGTCAAGATCATCGTGTGGTGGCTTATGGTTCAAGACAACTAAAAATACATGAACGCCTCTATCCTACGCATGATCTTGAACTAGCCGCAGTGGTCTTCGCTCTCAAAAGTTGGAGACATTACCTTTATGGCGAGAAGTTTGAAGTGTATTCTGATCATAAGAGTTTGAAATATTTATTTGATCAGAAGGAGCTCAATCTAAGGCAGCGTAGATGGATGGAATATCTGGCGGATTATGAGTTCGAGCTTCGATACCATCCCGGCAAGGCGAACAAGGTGGCTGATGCTCTTAGCCGCATATCACATGCATCCGTGGCATGTCTGATCAGAACCGAGTGGGAGATGTTGAATACCATTCGAGAGTTCAATCTATACATTACAAACCGTGGAGTTTTACACAATTTAATCATACGGTCCAATATAGTCACCAGGATTGAACAAGAACATAGAGCAAATCCGGAAGTGAAGGACATATGGGACAAGATGTCCACTGGTGTGGACATACCGGAATGGGAATTACGACCCGGGCAAGGTCTTTTATTTCGGGAAAGAACATATGTGCCAAAGAGTTGTCGGAAAGAGCTACTGATTGAGGCACATCAATCCAAGCTCTCTATTCATCCGGGTAGCACCAAAGTGTATCACGATCTGAAAAGGCATTATTGGTGGCATGGATTAAAAAGGGATGTGGCAGAGTTCGTGGCACATTGTTTAACTTGTCAGCAAGTTAAGACTGAACACCAAAAGCCACCAGGGTTACACAAACCCTTAGCAGTGCCAGAATGGAAATGGGAACACATTTCCATGGACTTTGTATCGAGGTTGCCGAGGTCTTCAAAAGGCAATGACGCCATATGGGTCGTAGTCGACCGACTGACCAAGTCTGCACATTTCATTCCTATCAAGATGACAGATTCATCTGAAACGTTGGGTCGGCGTTATATTAAAGAGATCATTCGACTACATGGCATTCCCCGAATGATAGTATCGGACAGAGATGGCCGTTTTACCGGCAGAGTATGGCAAAGCATGCAGTCAGCCATGGGGACAGACTTATTGACTAACACCGCTTTCCATCCACAGACTGATGGACAGTCTGAAAGGACAATACAGACCTTGGAAGACATGTTGAGAGCATGCATGTTAGATTTCAAGGGTGGATGGGAGGACCACTTACCACTGGTGGAGTTCTTGTATAATAACAGCTATCAGGCAAGCCTTCAGGTGGCTCCATACAAGGCATTATATGGTAGACCGTGTAGGTCACCGATATGTTGGACAGAGGCAGGAGAGCTTGCATTGATCGGACCGGAACTAGTCGCAGAGACTACTGCACAAATTAAGTTGATACGTCAACATCTACTGACTGCACAGAGTCAGCAGAAGAACTATGCTGATAAAAGGAGACGGTTTCTGGAATTTGAAGTGGGAGACATGGTGTTTCTAAAAGTCTCACCCACGGAAGGGACATATGAGGTTTGGCAAGAAAGGAAAACTGTCATCAAGATTTGTGGGACCGTTTTCGATCATAAGAAGGATGGGGGATGTTGCTTACCAGTTAGCACTCCTATCACAATTAGCATCTTTACACGATGTGTTTCACGTGTCGATGCTAAGGAAATACAATTCGGATCCGTCCCATGTTTTAAATGTTCAAGATATTGAAGTGCAAAGCGACGTGACGTACGTCAAAAAAACCGGTCAGGATAGTGGAGACCGAACAAAGGGTGTTACGAAACAGAGCGATTCAGTTCGTGAAAGTGGTATGGGATCGTCATGGTGATGAAGAGGCCACATGGGAACTTGAGTCAGAGATGAGAACAGCTTACCCCGAACTATTTATGTAATTACTTGAGAACCCTACTTTGCTCGATTTTCGGGACGAAAATTTCAAAAGAGGGTTATATTGTAACACCCCAATTTTTCAATAAAATGGAAAATTACGAAAATGCCCCTGAATTATTAAATTAATTATTTTGTGATGTCAAAATAAGAAATGTTGGGGCCCATTGCTCAAATTAAGGTCGTATGAGCACATTATATATATATCAAGTTGATTTGGATGGGTTATGTACATCAATTGGGTTGGAAATGGCTAAATGGGTCAAAGGGCTCAATTGGACCCACCCAATGGGTCAAAATGGATGATTTGACCATTGTGTAAGCTTAAATTAAATAGGGTTAAGCCTATTTGATTGGAAATCAAGTAGAGAAGAAATGGGTAGGCATGATCCATATGAGAAAACCACTTACAAATGACCAAAATACCATAATTGGGTCATAGAGTCAAAAACGGGTCAAGGAGCTAAAGGGGGGACCCAACGGGTCGGGTTGACCAGTTTGACCACGGATGACCGTGTGGGACCTCAATTGAACTCAAGTGTGAGTTAATTCAGCTTGAGTTGGGTTGATTTGAAATGAGTTGGATTTAAGAAATGAGTTGACTCAAACTTAGTGCATTAAAAGTGATGAGTTGGATGAGTTGGTTCAGAATAAAAATATTCCGAGTTAGGTGAGTCAAGAGGAGATGGAAATGAGTTGTAATCTCACACAACAATTAATCAGAATCAATCTCAGCCGTTGGTATGAAAGGGTGCTCTGGCAAAGCCAAAAGACACCAAGGTTGGGCGGCACCTTTTCATGAAGGGTTGCATTGGTTCATTTCCCATGTGATACAATGTTTGGCACCAAGGGGTGCAACGTTTGGTACCAAGAGGTGTCTTGGTTAACACCCTTTGCCCCATCGTTTTTAACAACATTAATGAGGGAGGATGAATGGGAGTTGGGGGGCTGAAACTATAAAAGAAAAACCATACCATACATGGCCGTTTTTCACACAAAGGAATCCAAGAATTCCCATCTCTCTCTCCCTCTCTCCAATTCGTTTTCTTGGCTGAATAGCAGAGGTTTTTGGCACCAGTTAGTCGTATAAACCAGCAAGGAATTAAGGAAAGAAAGAAGAAATAAAAGGGAGAAACCAAGGATCAAAGGCAAGAAGGAAGTTTGGAAAATTTGGTAAGTATCCATGTGTTATTTTGGTTTAACAACATGAAACAAGTGAGGTATGTATTGGGCCATGGTCATGGCCGAATACACCAATGTTTAACCTTGATAAATGAAGGATTTAAAATGGTAAAAATAACCATTGGGTTCGGCCAACATGGAGGGCCGAACCCCATGTAAAAGATGGGTGGTTTTTCATGTTTTGAAACATGGAAACCATGGAATTTTATGGACTGTTTTTAGATGATTAAAGGTGTATGTTTTACAAAGGTTAAATCACAAATAAGGAGTTTGATTTAGACCTAGTTGAATGATAAACAAATGCAAAACCAAAGGTCATAGGGTTCGGCCACCATGGAGGGCCGAACCCCATGCAAATGATGGTTGGTTTTAAGGTGTTTGAAACATGGAAACCATAGAGCTTTGGTGGACTGTTTTTGGGTTTTTATTTAAGAATCAAATACATGTTTAGAGGGATGACATGGATCTGAATGACAAGAAGACTGAAGTTAATATGGGTTTAAACAGTAGATTTAAATTGATATTATGGTCCATTTGGATCGGCCATCTTGGATGGCCGAATCCCATGAAATGTTGTGGTCATTCGGACAAAGTGATTAACTTATTTCTATGGTTTTGAAAGGTAAAAATGCAGTAGTAATATACTGATTAATACTTGTCTAAATGAGGATTTAAAACACATACATAAGGACCAAGACATGGACATAGGGTTCGGCCACTTTGGATGGCCGAACCCCATGTTAGTTTTGATGATGTGGGTGAGTTTTAAACCATATAAAATATGGTGTTTGATGTGATTTATGGAAGTTTAACTTGCTGTTATTGGTTGGCCAACATAGGGCTGAACCATGTCATTTTTTTTAGGGTTAAGTTATGGATTCAAATCAGGGGTAAATCATGGACTAGTTGAACCAAGAGAACCCCATGGACTGTTTTTGGATGCCATGGTTGGATTGAATCCTATTGGAAACTATGATTTGTTTCATGCTTTTGATCTAATAAGAATTACCTAGGTTGAGTTATGGATTTAATGCTAAGTTGACCAACCATGTTATAAGATGGAAAGTGGAGACAAAAACCAGATTGGTGAGGTTCGGCCATGTGTATGGCCGAACCCCACTAAGGGTCTTTGGTAACCCTATTGTGTAGCCGACTTTGTGATTCAAATTATGGGAAAGAGTGATTATTGATCAAAGGTGGAATAATCATGTGTATGGTTGTATGGACCTTAGCAAGACATGTTTAAAAGGGTTAAGTGTTTAAGAGTTGATTAAATAAAGTAGGAAGTTAAATCCTAAGTTGGTGATGTTCGGCCAAGGGCATGGTCGAACCCCACATGATGTGGATGGGTCGTAGATGTGATTGAATAAGTAAATGATGTTATGACTTGCTGATTGGTATATGGATAAGGTACCGGAAGTCGAACGACGTGCGAGTCGTGACCAGGTGACGAGAAAGAAAGATCAGTTACTAAAGGGATTCTTCAGTAGGTTTCCTACCTACTTGTAACCACGGTTTTTACCCAGTTTTTCTTATGATACTCTTGTTTTAATATATGTGTTTCAAATGATATATTATGCATTAACAAATGGCATACAGGCATTGGCATCTCATGCATGGTCATGGGATGATGAATGAGGTTCTACAGTGTTACAAGTATGGGTTACGTCCTCCTTAGACGATGAGAGTTCCGCCAGGAAGAGTAACATGATGATCATAGTCACAATGGTCTCCTTAGGCGAAGAGAGTCCCGCCAGGAGGACTAATACGTGATATGAATCAGTCAGTGATGAAGAGATGGAAGTTGTATTGTGATTTATCTTGTCGGTGCATGGCACGACAAGTGATGGCTATGGATGTACATGATGGGGGAGGCTCATTGCATGTGCATACATCATAGCATTGTTTTACCTTTTTTGATGATCATATATTATGATATGTATATGCATGTTTTATATGCTAACATGTGGTAGCCCTGATTCGGGAACCTACTGGGCGCGTTGATCTAACGCCCTAATTCTATCCTCAGAGGAGATTGCAGGTACAAGTAAAGGGAAAAAGAAGGTCGATGACCGGGAGGGGAGCCAAGTCTAAGTGCTTGAATGATGGATTGGATTACTTAATATTACTGTCATTTGTATACTTTTGTTGGACATGTAATAATTCACTACTTGCTATGGTTTGAGTAGGTTGATAACATTTGGATGTTTGATCTATGATAAATAATGTTTAGGACTGTTACTTGCTATCTCGTCTTTCTATTCCGCAATTAATCTAGATTATTCCGCATGTTGATGTTAGTTCCATGTGCGATTCACTATCATGGTGTAGTCCATCTACACATGGGTGGCCAGTTAAGGTTCAGACTTGGGTAGTCTGAACTTAACTCCCGTCGTGATGCCGCCCGCTCTTTTTCGATGTTTTATTATTACTTTAAAAAAAAAAATAGACTCTGAAATTTCTCGGAGAGGGCGGGGTGTTACATTAACCGCCGTGCAGATAAGTCCCAGTGCCGAGTCTCCGACAGGGGACACAATTGTGAGTGTTTTGGCTAATCGTTGAACTAAAGTACCGGTAGCAGTTATAAATGATGCAGCTATGAAGGAATGTGAAGCTCCTGAATCAAATAGTGCATATGCATAAGAACTACTCACTACTGCCATACCTTGTATTATTGAGTGATTCTCATCCTCTGGGGTACTAGAGAAAACACTCGTCCAGCTCCAGAAGGATTAGGCCCTCGACCTCCCCGATTTTACTTTCTGCCTCCTCTGGAGTTTACCGGTCTAGCTGGCGGACGGAATGATCCTCTGGAGTATGACAACCTATTTTGGGCAGTCCTTTTTGAAGTGACCTGGTTGATCACAGTGGAAACAGTTGCCCATCTCTCTAGATGCCTAAGAGACTGCTACAGATTGAGAAGGCTGGTTGGGGCGAAAGCCCCCAGTAGATCCAACAGATGGCGAGGGTCTGCTGAAGTTCGGTCGGAACTTCTTATTGGGTTGATAAGTACCCCTGCCACTCGGTGCCAGACGGTTGTCAACTCGTACAAACTCTGCCACTTCCTGTTCCACAATGGTAGCTTTGCTGACCATTTCCGCCAGCGTGGCTGCTTTAAACACGGTTACTCTGGCCCTAATGTTTGGCCGTAACCCACGCTCGAACTTGCGAGCCCTCCGATATTCCGTGTCCACAATATAAAATGCATAAATTGACAAGCTGAGAAATTCTTGGTGATACTCAGCTACCGTCATCGAGCCTTACACTAATGTCATAAAGGCCTGAATCTGACGTTCCTTCTCCTCCTCCGGGAAGTAGTGATCTAAGAATGTCGCTGAGAATTGCTCCCAGGTCATAGCAACCCTTTCCCCTTCTGGCACAAGTGCCTGCTGTTTCTCCACTATTTTCCACCATTTAGCAGTGTCATCTATCAACTGTGACGTGGCCAATAGAATTTTGTGAGCATGACTCTTGATATTCAAGAGAGTCAGTATGTGAAAGATCTTTTCCAACCAGTTCTCAGCTCCGACAGGCCCTTCTCTGCCCTTGAAATAAGGTGGGCGCTGTTGTTGAAAATCTCTGACTATGTTCCGGTCATTAGTTTCACTCTTGCTTCCACCTCCATTCATATGTTGTTGGAGGACAGAGGTAACTACAGCTTGCACCAAACTGTGTAGTTCAGGAGGTACGTAGGGTACAATCACGTTGCTATTCCCTTCTTCCTCTCGACGATATAACGAGTCATTACCCTCCTCTTCGTCCCGTCGATATGTAGGGTCACTATCCTCCTCTTCCCGCCGAGAATGATGCGACTCTTCCTCATTGCGTGATCTTTCATGAACTGATCTCTCCTCCTCATGAACTTACTGCTTTCTGTCATGTACCGATTGCACCTTCTTATGTACAACCTTCTCGCGTTGAGGTACCACTTTCCCCTGTTGCGTGATTATTAACACTTCCTCCTTCTTTTTCCCGTCTTGTTGGGTCTTCCTTTTTGAAGCCCCTTCGCCTAATCCGATTTGCAGTACTTTTTCCTTTCCCTTCGGATTCTTTAAAATCTTTTTCTGTGGCGCCATTTCTTCCTAATTCATGGAGACATCATAGACGTAGTTTCCATCAACAATATACATTAATGCCATAAATCCTCATAAAATCATAAAATTGCATACTTTATATAAATTAATAATTCATCTTTGTACAAGGGTGGGTAGGGTTAAGCAAAACCCTATAAAGAACAAAATGCACCCTTACAAAATAACCCTCTTTTTAATATCCCTTCATACTACTTCCTAGCCTAGTCTTCCGTAGAAGATCCTGCATCATCAGCAAACTTGAAGCGGTTATCAGGACATGTCATCGCCGTGTGCCCCAATACTTCACATGTCACGCAGGGTATTAATCCAGATCCACCAATATAAGGACAATTACTCCTCGCCTCACCATGCCCATGCAGTCCACAAACCGGGCAGACAATTCCTAGAGGATGAGGACAATACCTACAGTTGTGCTCGTCTTGGTTGCACAACTCACATGTATCGTAGGGATCTACCTCCCAAACCGATTCCATTATTATAGGAACATCTTCCATAGGATCCTCCTGTAAGAATGCTAGATCCTCCTCAATTTCCTCGAGAGGTTCCATTATCCAAGGAATATCTTCCATAAGATACTCCGGTAATGGTGCTAGGTTTATCTCCTCCCATGGTGCTAAGTTCAATTCCTCAAATGGTGCTAGGTTCCATTCCTCCTCCTCGGGAGGCCCCTCCTGAAAGTCCACGTTAGCTTCCACGTTGGAGTTGTTGGAAACAGACACCAAATCTATGGGATTGCTAGGGGTTCTGCTGTACCACTCCGAATACTCCACGTTACTCGACATATCTGTATCATATCAGTAAAACACAAGAATATTCAACAACAATTCTAAATAAACCACTCTTGGTTTTTTTTTTAGGGAAATCTGATCATGCACAATATCATGTACTTTGTTTGGGAAGATTACCAAATCATCACTCTTTGCGTTCTTTTGTTTTTGGGGAAATCTCTAAACTCCTGTTGTTTGTTTCTCAGTGTGGGAATTTTAGGGGAGTGCATCCTACTTGCTATGTTTGACATATCCAATTATGATAACTGTACTTTACTTTGCTATCTTTCATTATCGTTCTCGGATTGATTGTTTAGTCTGAGTCATTTGAAGTAAATTAATCCGGCCCCCAGTCAGCGAACTCCGAAGAGTCGGTCAGTTGGGATTCTAATCTGTCAGTGAGACATGAAACCGTCTTAATCTTACTTCGATGATTCAACTTCTCGTTTCGCTCTGATAGCAACTGTAACGCCCCGCCCTATCCGAGATAATTTCAGAGTCTATTTTCTTTTCTTTTTTTAAACCAAAACCGGACAAGGGCGGAAAGACGTCACGACGCGAGTTAAGTCCGGACTCCCAAAGTCCGACCCTTAACTGGCCACCCATGTGTGCATGGAATAACCCACGATGACAAATCACACATGGAACTAAACAATGACTTGCGGAATAAACTAGACTAACTGCGGAAATAGATTGAATAGATAACAAGTACCAGTCTCAATTAATAATTAACATAAAACAACCATCCATTGTTAATAACCTAATCAAACCATAGCAATGTATCAACTTATTACATGTCCACAAAATATAACTCAAACGACAGTAATAAAGAAGTCCTGATCAACAATCAAGCGCTTAGACTTAGCTCCCCTCCCGGTCATCGACCTTCTCTTTCCCTTTCCTTGTTCCTGCATTATCCTCTAAGGATAGAATTAGGGCGTTAGATCAACGCGCCCAGTAGGTTCCCGATCAGGGCTACCACATGGTTAGCTTATAAATCATGCATATATCAAATATCTGTTTATCAAAAACATATAAAAACATGCTAGGTATGTATGCAAATGTAATGAGCCCCACCCCATCACACATACATATAGCCAGCACTTGACTTGTCTCATAACCACATATTAGTCCTCCTGGCGGGACTCTCATCGCCTAAGGAGACCAATGTGACTCTTATCATCATGTTACTCCTCCTGGCGGGACCCTCATCGCCTAAGGAGGTCTCACAATTGCATCACAACATATCAACGGAGTGCGACTCCGAGTTCCACAATCATTATCCCATGTCCATGCATGAGATGCCAATGCATTGTATGCCATTTGTAAATACATAACTCATCAATCAAAATATGATAAATAATAGTATAACAATATCTCATAAAAATCATCATGAAAACAAATGTAAATTTGGTTACAAGTAGGTAAGAAACCTACTGAAGATTCACTTCAGTGTTCGTTCTTTCTTTAGCGTCACCCGGTCACGACTCGCACATCGTTCAACTTCCATCACCTTGTCCATATAACAATAAGTAAATCATACTATCCTTTAATTATTCATTCACATCTAAGACCCAAAAACATCTTATGGGGGTTCGGCCATACCCATGGCCGAACCTCACCCACTTTAATTTGATCTCTTTATCCATTCATAATTGTAACATACTTAAACATTAGAACCACTAATTATTTACATGAAATGTAATCATAAAACCCATAAACATGGTCATGCGGTTCGGCCATACATGTGGCCGAACCCTATGGCTTTCCCCATTTAAACCTTTCCATTATTTCTTAGCCATAGAAACCCTATGGTTCGGCCATGAAATGGCCAACCCATATCTTGTCCAATTGTTCACTTAGAACCCTTTGATTCAACCAAAACAGTCCATATAAAATGGTCCATGGGGTTCGGCCATACACATGGCCGAACCCAATGGTTCCCTCATATGTTCTTAACTTAGGTTCTCCACCCTTTTATCAAGGTAGTTACATGGTTCAGCCATCCATAGGCTGAGCCAAATCAGTAACCATAACTCCAAGTA
Organism: Chimonanthus praecox; assembly: GCA_022113865.1. Classification (NCBI taxonomy): domain Eukaryota; kingdom Viridiplantae; phylum Streptophyta; class Magnoliopsida; order Laurales; family Calycanthaceae; genus Chimonanthus; species Chimonanthus praecox. Next base: position 25,743,294 of record CM039095.1, read on the forward strand.
ATTCACATTCAATAACTCATACAGCAACCCATGGGGTTCGGCCATGGTTCTTTGGATACAATTTTTCCAACGATCTTACATAATTTATCCACTGTTTTTCAGCCATAAAAACAACAAGGTTCAACCATCCATTGCCGATCCCATATGGTTAATTAATTCCATTTTACAATCCTTTTAAACATCTATAAACTTGGTATAAATTTTATTCCCAAAAACCATCAAAATGTCCACAACAATTCATGGGGTTCGGCCATGCTCATTGGCCGAACTCTACGACCTTTGGTTTTGAACCTCTTAATCATTCATCTAGGTCTAAATAAAACTTCCATATCATGTTTTAACCTTTTTAAAACATGCATTTTAAGTCTAATAAAAACATCTAAAAACAGTCCCACACTTGCATGGTTTTAAATTCCAAAAACCATTCAAATCAACCAATTATTTCCATGGGGTTCGGCCATCCAAAGTGGCCGAACCCTATGGTCCATTTCCATCCCTTTTTGACGCCATCTTCCATGGTTTAGACCTTTGACAAATTCGGCCATACATGACCAAATTATGTCATTCAAATTTATAACTTAAAACTCTTTATTTAACATAGATCTATAAAAATACTTACCAAATTTTCCAAGCTTCTCCTTTTGCCTTTGCTCTTTACTTCCTATCCTTCTTTGCCTTCCTTCCTTTGCTGGTTTATGTTTGATCAATTGGTGCAAACACCTCTGTTGGTTCAGCCAAGAAAACGAGTTTGGAGAGAGGGAGAGAGAGATGGGGATTCTTTGGATTTTCAATGTGAAAATCGGCCAACAATGGTGGTCTTTCCCTTTTGTACTTCAGCCCCAACTTCCGTTCATTTCCCTCATTAAACCTTGGCAAAAACGATGGGATATTTGGGTGCATCCAAGACACCCCTTCATCCAAACGTTGCAGCCTTTCATCTTTAACATATGCATCTCATGAGATGAGATGATGCCGCCCAACCTTGGTGTCCCATGGCTTTGCCAATGCACCTCTTCACTCCAACGGCTATGATTGGTTTGATAAGATTTGTGTGAGATTTGTACTCCTTTCCACTTCCTTTTGACTCACTTGACTCATGATCTTTTTATTCCAACTCAACTCATCCAACTCAACACATTTAATGCACCATATTTGAGTCAACTCTATTCTTAATTAAAACTCACTCCAAATCAGTCCAACTCAAGCTGAACTAACTCATACCTGAGTTCAATTGAGGACCCACACGGTCATCCATGGTCAACTTAGTCAACCCGACCCATTGGGTCCCCAATCAGCCCCTTGACCCGTTTTGACAACATGAACCATTAATGGGCTGATTTTGCCACTTTTAAATGGTTTTCACTTGTGCATCAAGCCTACCCATTTTTGTTCCACTTGATTTCCAATCAGTGCAACTTGACCCCATTTAATTTGAGCTTACACAATGGTCAAATCATCCATTATGATCCATTGGATCTCAATTGAGCCCTTTGACCCATTTAGCCATTTTCGACCCAATTGATATAGATTACCCATCCAACCAAATTTGACATTTATAATGTGTTCATATGATCTTAATTTGAGCAATGGGCCCCACCATTTCCTTATTTAACATCACAAAACAATTAATTTAACAAACCAGCGGCATTTTCGTAATTATCCACTTCATTGAGAAATTGGGGTGTTACACAAATACTCATTAACCTTTCTCCATGGATTCCCTCACTTAACCCCTTTAAAACTTACTATCATTTAGCTATTCAAAATCCTCAAAATCATTAACCATCATTCCATGGTTTCTATCCTTTAAACCCTTCAAGAATTACTTAATCTCCTTCCATGGGGTTCGGCCATACAAAGGCCAAACCATACATTTTGATCATTCACCATACTTTTGACATGCATGAGGTCCTCTCCATGTATCCATAACATTTAGGGTTCGGTCATGCAATGGCCGAACCATAGTCTTTTACCCATTTTTGTCATGCATGCATACATAACCCATAGATATACATAGTGTCCTTAGTATTCCATTATTTTACTTAACCTATCTTACCCATTAGAGTTTGTCCATTTCTCATCCCCTTTCTTGGATGGATTTTAGATCCATGGCCCATAATATTTTAGCCACCAATTAATCCAAGAAAAATGGACTCCATGGTCTCCTTTTTAACTCTTTTAAAAATAAACTCTTGTTGAGGACTACTTACCAGTCCCGCGGCTCTTCCGATTTCCTTTTGCTCCTCTTTGATCCTTAGTCTTTCTTCTTCCTCTTCTCTTTTGATCTTCGGCCAATATATGAGATCGATCAAGATGAGATCACCAAGGGTTGGTTCGGCCAAGATGGAGGTAGGTTTGAGAGAGGGAGAGGAGGAAAAAATGGAAAATATCCTAAGTCTTGGGTCTTGGGAGTGTGGTCAGCCAAGCTTGGGATCTCCTCCTTTTCTCTAAGTCTTTTTCTTGTCTTTCTCCTTGTGTGAGGGTCGGCCAAGAGAGGGAGGGAGAGAGGGAGAGAGAGTGAGATGGAAAATGAGATGGAAACCCTAGATTTTTCCATCTTGTTTTGGGTTGCTTGGGTTAGACTCCATCACCTCCCCTTTGACCAACGTATGATCTTGCATGCCCTTAATCTTAGGCCTCTTGGCTAGTATACCACCTCATGTACACAGTTTTGGGCTTGGGTTTCCTTGGTGGTTTGGTGGTTTGGGTGAGGTGGAACCACCACCTCACAATGGGCCAATGCATGCCTTAGCATGTCCACCTTCTAAGGATCTTGTCTAGCCATGGAGGGTGCATGCCGTCCACATGGCCCACCCAACCCCTCCCATGGCCAACGGTTTTGGCTCCTTTACCATGGGTGGTTTGGTGGTTTGGGTGAGGTGGAACCACCACCTCACAATGGGCCAATGCATGCTCTCCACCTAATGTTTTGGTCTAGCCAAGGGAGGAGCATGCCTTCCACTTGGCACTCCACATCATCCAACGATTTTGGGTGGTTTTGTCTTGATGGTTTGGTGCTTTCAATGAGATGAAACCACCCATTTGACTTACCCATTTTCTAAGTGTCTCACCCCCATTGAACTCAGTCCATGTAATGCAACTCAGTTATTTAATTTGATATCTAACTGAGGTCATTTAATTACATAATTTAATTCCACTTATTCATCTTTACTTCCTCCATGAATCCACCCATGGTTGACCAAGTCAACCATTGTGGCCGGCCCCACCAATGCCTTGGCCCACCCGCCACCTCACTTGATTAGGTGGAGTTAGGTCCCATTTGATTATGCCACCTTGATTTATTCCAACTTAACTTAGGTGATTTTAATCAATTTATCCAATTCAATTCACCTTGATCCTCCTCAATTTCCCTTTGACTTATCCATGGTTGACCAAGTCAACCATGGTGGTCGGCCCCACCTATGTTTTGGTCCACACACCACCTCACTTGATGAGGTGGAGTTGGGCCCGATTTGATTATGCCTTCTTGATTTATTCCAATTTAACTTAGGTGATTTTTAACCACTTCATTCCATTCCATTTACTTTGATCACTATTGGGCCCATGGCCCAATTAAATTCACCTCCTACCCATTTACCCTAATGATCAAACCATCTTGACCCATTGGGTCCCAAATGGGTATTTGACCCAATTGACCATCCTTGACCCATTTAAATGAAATTAATCCAATCCTTGGTCCATTGGACCCTACTTGGGCCATTGCCCCAATTTTGATCAATTTAACATCAATTCCATCAAAATTCTTAATTTCACTCATTAAAATAAATAATATCCAACATATGTATTGATTTAAAAATCCGAGCTATTACAATATAATCCTCTTTTGAAATTTTCGTCCCGAAAATTACAACGAAGTAGGGGTTCAAACAACTCATACAAAAAGCTCCGGATGAACGGCTCTCATTTCTGATTCAAGTTCCCAGGTGGCTTCCTCATTGCCATGTCGTTCCCATACCACCTTGACGAATGGAATGGTGCGGTTCCGTAGCACCCTTTGTTCTCTCCCGATCACTTTGACCGGTCTCTCCACATACGTCACGTCGCTTTGCACATCGAAGTCTTGCACGTTCAACACATGTGAAGGATCGGGGTTGTACTTCCTCAACATGGACACATGGAACACATTATGCAAAGATGATAACTGTGGAGGAAGCACCAACTGATAAGCTACCTCCCCCACCCTCGTCAGGATTGGAAACGGCCCCACAAATCTAGGCGACAGTTTCCCCTTCTTCCCAAAACTCATGTGTCATTTCTGTGGTGAGACTTTTAAGAACACTAAATCTCCCACCTCAAATTCAAGGAACCTTCTCCTTTTGTCAGCATAGCTCTTCTAACGACTCTGCGCAGTGAGTAGGTGTTGTCGTATCAGCTTAATCTGTGCCGTGGTCTCCGCAACCAACTCAGGTCCAATCAATGTAGGCTCACCGGCCTCTGTCCAGCACACTGGTGATCTACATGGCCTACCATACAAGGCCTCAAATGGAGCCATCTGAAGGCTTGCCTCGTAACTGTTGTTGTACGAGAACTCCACCAGCGGTAAGTGATCTTCCCATCCACCCTTGAAGTCTAGCATACATGCTCTCAACATATCCTCCAACGTTTGTATCGTCCTTTCCGACTGTCCATCAGTCTATGGGTGGAATGCTGTGCTAGTCAATACGTCGATCCCCATAGCCGACTGCATGCTTTGCCATACTCTGCCGGTGAATCCGCCATCTCTGTCGGACACAATAGTCCAGGCAATACCATGTAGTCTGATGATATCCCGGATGTACCGTCGACCTAAGGTCTCAGATTAATCTGTCATCTTGAAGGGAAGGAAATGCGCAGACTTGGTCAATCGGTCCACCACGACCCATATCGCATTGTTGCCCTTTGATGACCTTGGCAACCCTGTCATAAAATGCATGGAGATGTGCTCCCATTTCCACTCCGACACTGGTAAGGGTTTGAGTAAACCCGGTGGCTTCTGATGTTCCGCCTTAACCCGCTGACAAGTTAGGCAGTGAGCAACAAACTCTGCCACATCTCTTTTGAGTCAATGCCACCAATAAGGCCTCTTAAGATCATGATACATCTTGGTGCTGCCCGGATGAATAGAGAGTTTGGTCTGATGTGCCTCAATCAACAACTTTCTTCTGCAGCTCTCAGGCACATATGTTCTACCTCGGAATAAAAGACCTTGTCCTGGTCGTAATTCCCATTCCGGTACAACCTCATTGGTAGACATCTTGGCCCATATCTCCTCTACCTCTGGATCTCTCCGTTGTTCTTATTCAATCTTGGTGACCATGTTGGACCGTATGATCAGATTATACATACTCCCATGGTTTCTGATGTACAAGTTGAACTCTCGGATGGTGTTCAGTATATCCCATTCCGTCCTGATCAAACTAGCTACTGTCGTATGTGACATGCTGAGGGCATCCGCCACTTTGTTTGCCTTGCCAGGATGATATCGGAGTGCAAGGTCAAAGTCTTGTAGATATTCTATCCACCTGCGTTGTCTCATGTTGAGCTCCTTCTTATCAAACAAATATTTCAGACTCTTGTGATCTGAATACACCTCAAACTTCTCACCATAAAGGTAGTGTCTCTAGCTTTTGAGAGTGAAGACCACTGTGGCTAGCTCCAAATCATGTGTGGGATAAAAGTGTTCATGAATTTTTAACTGCCTTGAACCATAAGCCACCACACGATGATCTTGAGTGAGTGAACACCCAAGTCCCTCTCCAGAAGCATCGCAATATACCTCATAGCCCTTGCCTCTTTCCGGCAAAATCAGAATAGGAGCAGTGGTAAGTCTCTCCTTCAGCTCCCCAAATCTCTGGTTGCATTCCTTTGACCACTCAAATTTGACTCATTTCTGAGTGAGTCGGGTAAGTGGAGATGTAATCTTGGAGAAATCCATGATAAACTGTAACACCCCAATTTCTCAATGATATAATATTTACGAAAATGCCACTGGATTAGTAAATTTATTAGATGTGATTGTTTAATGGCCCGAAATTTTTAAATCAATAAATATGTGGTTATTATTTAATTTTAATGGTGGAAATGGGAAATTGGATGGAATAAAGGGTAAATTGACCAAAATTTGGACAAAGGCCCAAGTGTGACCCAATGGACCATGGAGTTGATTTAAATCATTTAAATGGTCAATCGGGCCAAGGATGGTCAAATTGGGCCCAAATACCCATTTGGGACCCATTGGATCAAGATGGTGTAAACCCTAAGGTAAATGGATAGGAGGTAAATGTAATTGGGCCATGGGCCCAATGGTGGTCCAATTGAAATGAATTGAATGGGTTCAAATCACCTAAGTTACTTTGAAGTTGACCAAGGTGATATGGTCCAATGGGACCCACCTCCATCTCATCAAGTGAGGTGGCGCATGGACCCAAGGTTTAGTGGGGGCGGCCACCATGGTCGACTTGGTCAACCATGGGTGGATTTCATGGAAGAAATTTAATGGAATTAAATTAAATGGAAATTAAATTAACCTAAGTAATGGTTTAATTAATTAAGTAATTAATTAAGCTAATAAAAAAGGTGGTCAAAGAGGTGAGACCAAAACTAACCATTGCAAAGCATGAAAAAGAAAAACGTTGGCTAAGGTAGTTGGGTTAAAAAAAAAGCATGATAAATATCTTAGGGTTGGTGGGAAAGTTATGATAAAGTGTGACATAAGCAACCAAGGGGATAAGATGGGTTTTCATCTTATCCCATCCTCATTTCATTCTCTCCCACTCTTGACCTTTCATGGCCGTCCCCCATGCTCCAAGAAAAGAAGAGGAAAATTAAGAAAGGAAGAGAAGAAGAGAAGAAAGAAGAGAAGAAGTGCAAGCATGGTCCACCATTCCAAGGTCAATATCTACTATCCTCTTTCTCATGTCCATCCTCTCCTCTCTCTCTCAAATCAAGCCCTACTATGGCCAATCCCAAGTTAGGAGCGTTTCACCATTGATCAAGCATCTTGGCCTACCAAAGATAAAGTGGAAGGAGAAAGGAGGCTAAGGAAGCCAACGGGAGTGGCGGAAGTCGGAGGAGACGATGGATTGTGAGTATTTCTTAAACAAGAAATTTTGGATTTTTAGGGTTTAAGATTTGGGATTCATTTTGTAAATTTAATGGTGGTCAAATGATTTTATGCCATGGATTTTAAATCCATCAATTTGAAAGATGGAAAGTGGAGGAAACTCTAATGGATAAGTTAGGGTTAGTTTAAGGAAAAATAAATGGATTAAGGAATGTAATGTAATTAAGTTATTAAACATGGAATTATGTAGAATTGGAAGGTAATGTGTGATTTTCTTATGGTTTTAAGGTATGGAGGACATTGTGTAATTAATTATGTAAAAATGGAAGCATGGAGAATGTTTATGGTTTTAGGGTTTAATGATTAAATGTTGGTAAATTGTTTTAAAGGGATGGTAAATGGAAAAATGCATGGGAGAAGTGCATGATGTTGATGGCCTTAACAATGGTATATGACGGAGTATTTATTAGGTTTTGTAAAAATGGTAGAGGGGATGAACCCCATGGTAGATGATTGGGTTAATTATTAGGGTTTATAAGAATGGGAAACAATGAGGGTGGTTAATAATTTTAGGGTTTTAAAATGATTCAATGTAGGTAATTGAGGAAATTATAATGGGGTGTTTAAGGTTAAAATTATTGGATCATGAACCATGGGTTCGGCCATGGTGAATGGCCGAACCCTATGGTGGTGTAATGGTAGTTTAAATGAGTACAAAAAATTGGGAAAATGATGGTTTTATGATTGTTTGATGATGGTTGTAAATGGATTTAAAGTGTGATAAAGGATGATGATTGAAATGTATAAGTTAAACCCCTTCATGGAAGGGCTTATGATGGGTTCAAATGTATAAGTATGCCAAAGAAAAAAATGGTAAAAGGACACCATGGGTTCGGCCATGGTGTATGGCCGAACCCATGCCCCAATTGTGAGCCTTTTGGTGGGCCAAATTGGATGGTGAATGATGTTTGTGGCCTCCAAAGGGAACGAGTGGGTAATGGACTCATTGTAGTTAAATGCATAAGGTAAACCCCATGGGAAGATTTGATGAATTAGGTATTTTGAACCCATGGCCCATTGGTGAACCATTTAAAGGGCTAAGTATGGGGTTTTGCATGGGTTTAAATGAATAAGGTTAGATTAATTAAATGGCTAATCTTAATGGTCATGTGACATAATTGAATGGATCATTAATGGACCTAAGTTAGGGATCCAAGTTTATAATCAATTATAAACTTAGTTAGGCAAGGGTGAGTGGTTGATTAACCATAGAGAAGAGGTAGTGGCAAAACCGTAATTAATGGCCAAAAATGAAGAACTCCATGGGAGAGGACCATGTATTTAGGGGCACTAAGTGATAAGTTTATGTATGGTTAAATAAAGCCTAGGAGGCTGATTTTAGACTCATGTACTTAAAAATATATAATAGATTAAATGGCACCGACAAAATCTAAGTAGTGACTGATTTTCATATGGACTTGGAAATGTGAATGGACTTAGAAATAGTTAAAATGTGAATTGATTATGTGTATGTAATAGGGTATTGGATATCACGAACGGTACGCGTGTCGGTAGCCGGATTATCGGACGAAATCGTAAAAGGACGAGAGTCGGTATTCGGTAGGATTCCTACCTATTTGTAAGCCATGGATTAGATGCTATGTGATTGGTTTATTGGTTTATTTTTAGTAATTATATTGATTGGTTGTATGATGGGTTTTAAGATTATGATATGTTTAAGATGGATTATTCTGGCTATGATTAAGTGCTATATGGAATATGGCTATGAATTATGTTTAAAGTTATGCATTATAAGTTTAGGCTATGTATGATATGTTAAGGTTATGAGTTATAAATATTACATAGCATAATGCATTACATCTCATGCATGGCATCGGCGGAAAAAAATAAACAAACCGGAGTCCATGCTCCCTCGGGGCGACCGAGAACAAGCATGGGGATAGCCTGATAGGATATTACCGGATTCCATGCTCCGTCGGGGCGACCGAGAACAGGCATGGGGATACCTTGACGAGATCTTGCCGTCAAGGGGGATATGACATCAGATGGTAGGGATGATGGGTGGAATTCATAACATAGACACCCATGGCATGGCATTCATTTTATAGTTTCATTATATGATGGTTTACCAGTCTTATTGGGTTATATCTGTATGCTGTTATTACTAATCCATGTGCTAGCCCTACTCGGAGTCCTACTGGGCGCGTGGTCTAACGCCTTACTTCTACCCTAGCTGATGACGAAGGAATTGCTGGAGCAGAAGGACGGGACGGGAGTCAAGCTTAGGAATTTGGGAAGGTGGACTAATTATTTTGTTTAAGTTTATTTTGGGAAATGTGTATTTGTATAGTTTAGCTTGTCGGAGATGTAATATTTTAGACTTATTGCTATGATTTGGATCTTATTGTAGATACATGATGTTATGGCTTTTTAGTAATTAAAGGATGAAATCTTCCCTACTATCTGAAAACTGGTAGGATAGTCTTTATTACAATATTCCGCATTGAGTCATATTCCGCGAGCTCACGTCTACGCGTGAACTGTTCTCGGGGATTTCGTGCCACGCGCACGTAGGGTTGGCCAGTTAAGGGCCGGGCTTTAGAAGCTCGGACTTAACTCGCGTCGTGACATCCGCGCCTTTGTCACTCTTTTATTAAAAAAAAAAAAAAATAGACTTTGATTTTCCGTGAAAAGGGGTGGGCGTTACAGTTGGTATCAAAGCGAATATCGGAAGAATGAATCTCTCGAAGTAAGATTAAGACGGTTGCATGTCTCACTGGCAGCTAAGAATTCCAACTGACCGACTCCTTGGAGTCCGCTGCACGGGGGCCGGGTTAATTTACTTCGATTGACTCAAACTGAAGTATTCAATTTGAGAACAACGTTCGACGAAAAGGAATGATAGCGGGGGAAGAAAAAAAAAATCATTCTAAGTTTGATTTGTCAAACATAGGAAAATAGGATGTACTTCCCCAGTATCCCCCAAATTGAATAACAAACAATAGGAATTTAGAGATTTTCCCCTCGGAACAAAGGAAAAACCAAGTGTGCATATTTGGCAACTTCCCCCCAAATGGAAAGAAAAACATTTGATACTTAGGGAAATTTCTTCACAAAATATATGAATACAACAACTCTATGAAGGAACTAAATCAGTAAATATTTTCAATGGTTTAGGAAATGCCTCCAAGAAGAAGGACTCGCCGGAACCCTCGGGTAGAGGAAGAGGTGCCACCACCTCGTCAGGAAGAGGGAGTACCACCACCTCATCAAGAGGAGGTACCGCCACCTCATGAAGCAGAGGGACAGAATAATATAAACATACAAGGTGTACCTCCCGAGCTAAAAGACATAGTTCAGGCGGCAGTCGCTTCTGCTCTTCAACAACACTTGGGCGGAAATGCGACCACTGGTGACTCCAGTAAACGGAAGATGGTCAAAGACTTCCAGCAACAACGCCCTCCCTACTTCAGAGGAAAAGAAGGGGTTGTAGGAGCAGATCATTGGTTAAAGAAGATCACTCAGATCTTGAATCTGCTTCAGATTTCCAATCCGGTTGACAGAATCTTACTAGCTACATCTCAACTGATCGAGGATGCCGGTAATTGGTGGGAGGTTGTAGAAAAGCAGCAAACACTCATGCCGGAAGGGCTAAGGATTGCTATGACATGGGAAGGGTTCTCAGCCACCTTTCTGGATCAGTATTTCCCGGAGGAAGAAAGAGAGAGCCAGACTGAAGCTTTTATATCATTAGTACAAGGCAACATGACGGTGGCAGAGTACCGTAGGGAATTCCTTCGTCTTAGGGAATTCCTTCGTCTATCTGTCTATGCATTTTACATGGTGGATACTCAGCACCGGAGGGCTCGTAAGTTTGAGCGGGGCTTTCGACCCAGCATCAAGGCTAGGGTGACAGTATTCAAGGAACCTACATTGGCAGGGGTGGTCAGTAGGGCCACTATAGTGGAGCGGTAATTGAATGAGATAGTGCGGTTTGACAACCACCGAGGGCAGGGTGGACGTGGAGCATTTCAACCCAACAAGAGGTTCCGCCCGAGTTTCAGCAGACCCTCATCCTCTACTGGATCTACAAGGGACTTTCGCCCCAATCAGCCCTCCCCATCAGCATCAGTCACCCAGGTTCCTAGGGGTGGGAGCATTTGCTATCAGTGTGGCCAACAGGGCCACTTCAATAGAGAGTGTCCACAGCTCAACAGAGTCTCTAATTTCAGGGGTTCTTCCCACCCTCCAGCTAAGCCAGCTCAGTCGCGAGGAGGCAGAGCGCACAACCAGGTGGGGTGGGTGACAAACCCTACAGGATTTGGACAGCTTTTTGCCTTACCTTCTCCAGTAGCAGTGGATCGCTTGGTGCATGGACCATGGAGTTGACCAAAATTTGGACAAAAGCCCAAGTGTGACCCAATGGACCATGGAGTTGATTTAAATCATTTAAATGGTCAATCGGGCCAAGGATGGTCAAATTGGGCCCAAATACCCATTTGGGACCCAATGGATCAAGATGGTGTAAGCCCTAAGGTAAATGGATAGGAGGTAAATGTAATTAGGCCATGGGCCCAATGGTGGTCCAATTGAAATGAATTGAATGGGTTCAAATCACCTAAGTTACATTGAAGTTGACCAAGGTGATATGGTCCAATGGGACCCACCTCCATCTCATCAAGTGAGGTGGCATATGGATCCAAGGTTTAGTGGGGCCGGCCACCATGGTCGACTTGGTCAACCATGGGTGGATTTCATGGAAGAAATTTAATGGAATTAAATTAAATGGAAATTAAATTAACCTAAGTAATGGTTTAATTAATTAAGTAATTAATTAAGTTAATAAAAAAGGTGGTCAAAGAGGTGAAACCAAAACTAACCATTGCAAAGCATGAAAAAGAAAAACGTTGGCTAAGGTAGTTGGGTTAAAAAAAAAAAGAAAAAGCATGATAAATATCTTAGGGTTGGTGGGAAAGTTATGATAAAGTGTGACATAAGCAACCAAGGGGATAAGATGGGTTTTCCTCTTATCCCATCCTCATTTCATTCTCTCCCACTCTTGACCTTTCATGGCCATCCCCCATGCTCCAAGAAAAGAAGAAGAAAATCAAGAAAGGAAGATAAGAAGAGAAGAAGAGAAGAAGTGCAAGCATGGTCCACCATTCCAAGGTCAATATCTACCATCTTCTTTCTCATGTCCATCCTCTCCTCTCTCTCTCAAATCAAGCCCTACTATGGCCAATCCTAAGTTAGGAGGGTTTCACCATTGATCAAGCATCTTGGCCTACTAAAGATCAAGAGGAAGGAGAAAGGAGGCTAAGGAAGCTGACGGGAGTGACGGAAGTCGGAGGAGACGACGGATTGTGAGTATTTCTTAAACAAGAAATTTTGGATTTTTAGGGTTTAAGATTTGGGATTCATTTTGTGAATTTAATGGTGGTCAAATGATTTTATGCCATGGATTCCATCAATTTGAAAGATGGAAAGTGGAGGAAACTCTAATGGATAAATTAGGGTTAGTTTAAGGAAAAATAAATGGAGTAAGGAATGTAATGTAATTAAGTTATTAAACATTGAATTATGTATAATTGGAAGGTAATGTGTGATTTTCTTAGGGTTTTAAGGTATGGAGGACATTGTGTAATTAATTATGTAAAAATGGAAGCATGGAGAATGTTTATGGTTTTAGGGTTTAATGATTAAATGTTGGTAAATTGTTTTAAAGGGATGGTAAATGAAAAAATGCATGGGAGAAGTGCATGATGTTGATGGCCTTAACAATGGTAGATGATGGAGTATTTTATTAGGTCTTGTAAAAATGGTAGAGGGGGGTGAACCCCATGGTAGATGATTGGGTTAATTATTAGGGTTTATAAGAATGAGAAACAATGAGGGTGGTTTGTAATACCCTACCCCAGATTAGGCGTGTTTTAACTTAATTTTCGTGTTTAACCTATTGATCTCGAAGTTTTCGGTCAGGGCTTTAAGGAAAGCCCAAACGAGGCCCAATCCGAGCCCGTGAACTCAGTGATCCAGCCCGTCGAGCTGGAGGGGTATTTTGTTAATTTTACCATTTGTTGTGTAAATTTTCATAAATTGTGTGATTTGGTGATTATCATTGATTGAAAATATCCTCTTTAATGAAGGAGTTGCATTTATTATTTTAAAATGATTTGATTTTCTGAAAATGATATTTAAATATCGCTCGTCGGAACCCCGAAAGGGAGTTTTAATTATTTTAAATAATTTCAGGAAAGAGATAAATTTTGAAAATGGTATGGGAAGATAAACCATTTTAAGAATGAAGTAGATATTTCATTTCATTTCAAAATAAGATCTACAAATTAGTTATTTTTACATTTGTTTAATTAAGTAATTTTGGGTAAAATATGAATTTTATTTAAATAAATGATTTTTAATAAGAAATAAAATCTGAAAATTTTATGGTGACCAAGGTTTTCAACACCTAACCCATCTGTAAGGTTAGATCCAGTTTTTGAGGTATTAAATTATCACTTTTAGTTTTAAAAATCAAATTTCCTTAAATAAGGACTTATCTGCAAATTCGAAAACTAACAGAGGGCTGATCTGCAACCGCAGGTTTTACCTGCCAACGCCATGCAGTCGTGCACTGGCTAACCGGCCGGATTTCTGGCCATCATTGAGCTACCGTCGTCCCATCCCATCCCTTACCTTACCGGCGAATGATGATCGCCATCGTCTCGTCCCATCGCCTTGCTGCATGAGCAGCCGAATTCCGGCATCTCTCCTCAACAGAGAGCCTATAAATTCAGTCCCTCCCATCAGTTGCAACTCCCAGCAAATCCCTTGCATTTCTCTTCTCCCTCTCTGTTCTGTTCTCTGTAATTCCAACCGAGACCGAGCCCTGCTAACCGAGAAACCTGCTGTGCTTCTGTTTTTCAGTAACAGTAAGCTAAGTGGAAGATTTTCCAAAAACCCGATTTACAGACCAAAAATCAAAACCAAGGTATCCATTGCATCCCTTTTGAAATTCTAACCAGTTTTGAATCAAACAAAATCGATTTTGGATTAGTATGGAGTGAGAAAAACCAGTTTTAAGTTTTAAGGAAAACCATGGGTTTCATGTACCCGTGAGGATTTGACCTTGAAATCTGTTGGCCCTTTGAGCTTCTGAGCTCCAAACCAATCCCTGTGGAAAGGGGACTCCCAGAGGAGTCCATCAGACCAGACGGATGTGAAAAACGAATCCAGGAAGCCCTCCCTTTCTGGAATCGCATTTCAGTGTATTTCCGCCGTCACTGTATGCAGTTGCAGACAGTGGAGAAGACGACTCTCGGAAGGTCCGAGAGCCGTTCTTTGGAAGGTCCGAACCTTCGGACGGTCTGACCCTCGGACGTTCTGAGCTTCACCCCGATGCCCAGCACGCCCGAGGTGAACCTGACCCTTCGGACGCACCGAGCCGAGCTCTCGGACGGACCGAGCCCAGCTCGGAAGGACCGTCAGTCTTCGGATGTTCCGAGCTTCACCCGAAGCCCAGAACGCCCGAGGCAAGCTTTCGGACGGACCGAGCCAAGCTCGGAAGGACCGACCCTCTCGGAAATTCCGCACCCAGTCTTCGAACGTTCCGAGCTCTGCAGACCCACTGAGACTCACTGTTTTCTGTTTTTCTGTTTCGGATGGACTTCGGAAGGTTCGAGACCTAGTCTTCGGACGATCCGAAGTCAGGCCTCAAGAACCGAGGCCAGTAACTCAGCTTAGAGTGGTTCGGACGATCCGAAGCCACTGTACCCTTGTTCCGAAGTGATGTTCCGAGGAACCCGTTCTGAAAATGATAAAATATTGTTGGAATACTATTTTTATCTAATATTGATGTTCATTTATTGTTTTTGATTATTTGTTATGATTTATACCCCCCTGTTAATTAAAATTGTACTAACCCATTTTTCCTCTTATTATTTATAGTGTAAATACTATTGTATACGCTTTCAGTCCGATACTAGTCGGGAACTGAGTGATTCACTTTCAGGCCGACACTATAGTCGGGCACTGAGTGACCTCGAGGCCTACTCAAAATGTCAGCTCTGGTCCATATCCAGAAGACAACCGAGAAGTGACCCGAGGATCTAGACCTCACTCAATAAGTCAATCTAGTCAATGCCCAGAAGACAATATGAGTTTGGACTGAGCCCCTTTTTATTATTATATTATTATCTTGTGGATGATTTAAAAAGGCTAGAAACCAAGTAGGAGACTCATTTCCATGAACCTTGGATATTTTGTGGGAAAATGTGTGATTTCCAAAATACTACGTACGTGTACGTATCTGTTATGTATATTGATTGAGCACTTGTATGTTGTTTGACAGAGACCGCATAGACCACATAGAACGGTGAGGGAACTTAACTCTGCAGATTTTGTAAACAGGTGTTATATTGAGCAATGAGTGGTTTCGGTTTTTGATGAATCCACTCATGTGCCTATGCATGGTGCACTATGGTAAGAGTGCTGTGATGATTATGGTATTACGGTGTTGACCGTATGTGTATGTAAGACTGCTTCCACGTACCTGGGCTATTGAACCAATATCGGCCATATGAGAGATGGTTTATGTCTACTGGACCATGGGCGGACCATGCTGTCGTCAGTTGCTGACTTGAGGGTGTCAGTATCGGCTAAGTTTAAGAGCCGGAGATGTACTTGCAAGGATGTATTTTGACCGTGTCGGGACTTAATACTGGTCTCAGTGTAGTCGGCAACCGTTACGGTGGACAATGGCAGTGATTGATAGTTTGATGATGTTATTATCTTATTTGAGATTATGCTTACTGTTATCAAGCATGTGATATTGAACTGTTGCTAACCTGTTTTACTATTTACTTAATGTGCATTGTTAATTATCCTTCACTGGGCTAGTTAGCTCACACCACTCACCTTTCAGGCAATGAACCCGAGAAGGAGGACCCTCTCTTTCAGGCTTAGGGCGTTTAAGCTGGAGCAGTGCCTTGGGATTCCCCCAGAGGGGAATGCCCTGATCTTTTCTGTTGGTTCTTGGAACCATTGTTTTTCATTAAGTACCGGATGCGGTACTTAATTATGTTGTAATGTTGTATTAGGCTATGTTGCCTTTTTGAGACAATGTTATGGATGATTAATCAATGTTTTGTAATGATGAATTAATGGTTGATTTTGTTTACACTTTGTATTGATATTGCTTTACTTATAGGGCAGGCATATGGTACATGTTTGAGTTCACTTGACGGACTAATGTATAACCGCTAGGCTTAACTGTTGATTCGGCCCAGTAAGAATGCATGTGGTTTAGTTTACTTATCTTTCAAAAAAAAAAATCAGTCGTGTTCCGAGCCCACCGGTCGCGTCGGGGCGTGACATGGTTAATGATTTTAGGGTTTTAAAATGATTCAATGTAGGTAATTTAGGAAATTATAATGGGGTGTTTAAGGTTAAAATTATTGGATCATGAACCATGGGTTCGGCCATGGTGAATGGCCGAACCCTATGGTGGTGTAATGGTAGTTTAAATGAGTACAAAAAATTGGGAAAATGATGGTTTTATGATGGTTTGATGGTGGTTGTAAATGGATTTAAAGTGTGATAAAGGATGATGATTGAAATGTATAAGTTAAACCCCTTCATGGAAGGGCTTATAATGGGTTCAAATGTATAAGTATGCCAAAGAAAAAAATGGTAAAAGGACACCATGGGTTCGGCCATGGTGTATGGCCGAACCCATGCCCCAATTGTGAGCCTTTTGGTGGGCTAAATTGGATGGTGAATCATGTTTGTGGCCTCCAAAGGGAACGAGTGGGTAATGGACTCATTGTAGTTAAATGCATAAGGTAAACCCCATGGGAAGATTTGATGAATTAGGTATTTTGAACCCATGGCCCATTGGTGAACCATTTAAAGGGCTAAGTATGGGGTTTTGCATGGGTTTAAATGAATAAGGTTAGATTAATTAAATGGCTAATCTTAATGGTCATGTGACATAATTGAATGGATCATTAATGGACCTAAGTTAGGGATCCAAGTTTATAATCAATTATAAACTTAGTTAGGCAAGGGTGAGTGGTTGATTAACCATAGAGAAGAGGTAGTGGCAAAACCGTAATTAATGGCCAAAAATGAAGAACTCCATGGGAGAGGACCATGTATTTAGGGGCACTAAGTGATAAGTTTATGTATGGTTAAATAAAAGCCTAGGAGGCTGATTTTAGACTCATGTACTTAAAAATATATAATAGATTAAATGGCACCGGCAAAACCTAAGTAGTGACTGATTTTCATATGGACTTGCAAATGTGAATGGACTTAGAAATAGTTAAAATGTGAATTGATTATGTGTATGTAATAGGGTATTGGATATCACGACCGGTACGCGTGTCGGTAGCCGGATTATCGGACGAAACCGTAAAAGGACGCGAGTTGGTATTCGGTAGGATTCCTACCTATTTGTAAGTCATAGATTAGATGCTATGTGATTGGTTTATTGGTTTATTTTTAGTAATTATATTGATTGGTTGTATGATGGGTTTTAAGATTATTATATGTTTAAGATGGATTATTATGGCTATGATTAAGTGCTATCTGGAATATGGCTATGAATTATGTTTAAAGTTATGCATTATAAGTTTAGGCTATGTATGATATGTTAAGGTTATGAGTTATAAATATTACATAGCATAATGCATTACATCTCATGCATGGCATGGGCGGAAAAAAATAAACAAACCGGAGTCCATGCTCCGTCGGGGCGACCGAGAACAGGCATGGGGATAGCCTGATAGGCTATTACCGGAGTCCATGCTCCGTCGGGGCGACCGAGAACAGGCATAGGGATACATTGACGAGATCTTGCCGTCAAGGGGGATATGACATCATGATGGTAAGGATGATGGGTGGGATTCATAACATAGACACCCATGGCATGGCATTCATTTTATAGTTTCATTATATGATGGTTTACCAGTTTTATTGGGTTATATCTGTATGTTGTTATTATTAATCCATGTGCTAGCCCTACTCGGAGTCCTACTGGGCGCGTGGTCTAACGACCTACTTCTACCCTAGCTGATGACGCAGGAAATGCTAGAGCAGAAGGACGGGACGGGAGTCAAGGTTAGGAATTTAGGAAGGTGGACTAATTATTTTGTTTAAGTTTATTTTGGGAAATGTGTATTTGTATAGTTTAGCTTGTCGGAGATGTAATATTTTAGACTTATTGCTATGATTTGGATCTTATTGTAGATACATGATGTTATGGCTTTTTAGTAATTAAAGGATGAAATCTTCCCTGCTATCTGAAAACTGGTAGGATAGTCTTTATTACAATATTCTGCATTAAGTCATATTCCACGAGCTCACGTCTACGTGTGAACCGTTCTCGAGGACTTCGTGCCATGTCCACGTAGGGTTGACCAGTTAAGGGCCGGGCTTTAGAAGCTCGGACTTAATTCGCGTCGTGACATCCACGCCTTTGTCACTCTTTTATTAAAAAAAAAAAATAGACTCTGATTTTCCGTGAAAAGGGGCGAGCGTTACAGGTTGTAAATGAGAAAATGGTGGGGCCCATTATTCAAATTAAGACCCTATGAACATATTATAAGGATCAAATTTAAGTAAATGGGTACTGTACATCAAATAGGGTCAAAGTGGTAATTGAGTCAAAGGACCCAATTGGGACCCAATGGGTCGTGGTGGACTTATTTGACCATTGGGTAAGCTCAGTTATGATTGGGTTAGGTTGAATTAATTTAGAGTCAAGTGGAGGATAAATGGGTAGGCTTGATGTTAATACGTAAACCATATTTGAATGGCTAAACCACCCATAAATGGGTCATGGCGTCAAATTGGATCCATGGCTAAATGGGGACCCAATGGGTCGTGTTGACCATGTGGACCATGGTTGACCGTGTGGACCCTCAAGTGAGCTCAAATATGAGTTAAGTTAGGTTGAGTTGGGACTGAAATGAGTTGGATTTGAATTAAGAAATCAGTTGACTCAAGTACATTAAATGAATGGCATTAAGTGTGGTGAGTTGGGCTAGTGAGTTGGGTGAGTTAAATTGGAAATCAAAGGGGCCTTGTATTTACATTGAGTCAAAGGGGAGATGAAGGAGTTGCCATGGTCTTAAACACCACAAAACAAGTCCCACACGTTGGGTACTTGTGAAGTCGGTTTCCCATGCATAATGTTTGATGTAATGGGATAAGAATCACTTGGGAATTGGGAGGGTTTCCATCTCATATGGAAACCCAAAGCTCCAACGTTGGGAGTGTCAAGGGGTGCCTTGGTTGGCATCAAGTGACTCCTTGTTTTGATCAAGGATTGATGATGAGTAATGAGATAATTTGGGGGCTGTTTAACAAAAGAAATTCACCATTCATTTGGCCGATTGTCACTCCATGAGACCATAGAATTCTTATCTCTCCCTCTCTCTCAAGAACATACCCTCTTGGCCGAATTACACTTTGGTGTTTTCACCATTGATTCAAGCTTCTAATTAGCTAAGAATTAAGGGAGCAAGAAGGAAGAAAACAAGGATCAAAGGCAAGAAGAAATGTAACACCCTGCCCTTTTCACTCTAATTTTCAGAAGGATGGGAGATGTAGCCTATCAGTTGACACTTCCTTTGCAATTGGCGTCTCTACATGATGTATTTCATGTGTCGATGCTGAGGAAGTACAACCCTGATCCGTCTCATGTTTTGAATGTGCAAGATATGGATGTGCAAAGCGACGTCACTTACATCGAGAAGCCGGTCAGAATAATAGAGAATGAGCAAAGGGTGTTGCGTACCGAGCAATTCAGTTCGTCAAGGTGGTATGGGACCGTCATGGTGATGAAGAGGCCACGTGGGAGCTTGAATCGGAGATGAGAACAGCTCACCCCGAATTGTTTGTGTAATTTAATTTGAGAACCCTACTTCACTCGATTTTCGGGATGAAAATTTTAAAAAGAGGGTTATATTGTAACACCCCAATTTCTCAATGAAGTGGAAAATTACCAAAATGCCCCTGAGTTGTTAAATTAATTATTTTGTGATGTTAAGTAAGGAAATAGTGGGGCCCATTGCTCAAAATAAAATCATATGAGCACATTATGAATGTTAAGTTTGATTGGTTGGGTAATTTTCATCATTTGGGTCAAAAATGGCTAAATGGGTCAAAGGGCCCAAATGGGGCCCATCGGGTCTTGCTGGGTTATTTGACCGTTTTGTGATTTTAAATTAAATGGGGTTAAGCCTATTTGATTGGAAATCAAGTGGAGGAAAAATGGGTAGGCTTGATCCATAGGTAAAAACCAATTAGAAATGACCAAAATACCATAAATGGGTCATGTTGTCAAAACGGGTCATGTTGTCAAAACGGGTCAAGGAGCTAAAAGTGGACCCAACGGGTCGAGTTGACTATTGTTGACCGTTTGAACCCTCAAGGGAGCTCAAACACGAGTCAAATCAGTTGAGTGGGACTGAGGTGAGTTGGAATTAAATCAAAAAGTGAGTTAACTCATGTGCATTAAATGAAATGCATTAAATGTGATGAGTTGGGCTGGAATAAAAATACCTTGAGTTGGGTGAGTCAAAATGGAAATTCAAGGGACTGTAAATCAGTGAGTTAAAGGGTAAGTTGAAGAGGTTGGGTGTCCTCAACCCAACCAAAACAAGTCCCACACGTTGGGGACTTGTTTTGGTGGGTTCCATGGTGAAAATTAAATGTAAATGCATGGATTTGAGGTGAGTTGTTTGGGAATATGAATGGCTGCATGGGTAGAATGCCAAGGGGTGCTTTGCTTGGATGCAAGTTACTCCTTGGTTTGTGCAAGGCTTGATGAGGAGTAATGGGGGTGTTGATGGCTGAAATACAAAATCAATGAACACCATCACTTGGCCAATTTATCATTGCAAAGCCTAAGATTTTCCTCATCTCTCTCTCTCCCTCTCTCCTCTCTCCAATTCGTTGTTCTTCTTGGCTGGAATAGCAGAGGTTTTGGCATCAAATATTCAAGCACAAAACAGCAAAAGAAAAGAAGAAATAAAAGGGAGAAAACAAGGATCAAAGACAAGGAGGAAGTTTGGAAAATTTGGTAAGTATCTTTATGATATTTGGTTTGAAAACATAAAACAAGTAGGGTATGTATTGGGCCATGGTCATGGCCGAATACACCAATGTTTAACCTTGATTATGGAGGATTTAAAATGGTAAAAATAACCATTGGGTTCAGCCACCATGAAGGGCCGAACCCCATGTAAGAGATGGCTTGGTTTTCATGTTTTGAAACATGAAAACCATGGATTTTGTGGACTGTTTTTGGGTTTTGATTTAAGATTTAAATACATGTTTTAGAATGGTTAAAAAACATGGATCTGATTGACATAGGGACTGAAGTTTATATGGTCTAAAATCAGTGGATTAAAAGATGGAAATGGACCATTGGCTTCGGCCACTTAGCATGGCCGAACCCCATGAAAACAAGTGGCTAGTTTTGATGGTTTTTAGAAGTTAAAACCATATAAGTTGGGACTGATGTTAGATGTTTGTAATAGATTTAAAATACATGTTTTAATGAGGATTAAAACATGGGTTTGGATATCAGAAAAGGTGGAAGTTATGTGGTCTAAATCAGTGGATTAAAATTGGAAAAAAAAAATGGACCATGGGGATCGGCCATCTTGGATGGTCGAATCCCATGGAGTTGTGTTGATTTTAGATGTTTGTTTGAAAGGTGATTTTTATTTACTGTTATTAAATGATTATCTGAGGTTTAAAAACAGTAAACATAACCATTGGGTTCGGCCACCATGGAGGGCCGAACCCCATGTAAAAGAATCTTGGTTTTCATGTTGGGAAACATGGAAACCATGGACTTTTATGGACTGTTTGGATGAATTTAATTAGAGGGTTTCTAAGAGATATAAGGGCAGCAAAAGGGTACTGATATTGCATGATTTAAATAACACCTAATGCATGTTTGAAGGATCAATTCATGGACATAGGGTTCGGGCAACTTGAATGGCCGAACCCCATGAAAGAGATTGATGATTGTTGTGAAATCAAAGAGTTAGAAACCATACAATACCATGGGGTTTCTATAGGAGTTTAAATAGAATTAGGTTTGCTGTTTTTATGCCTAAGATACAGGATAAATGATGAAAGATTATTAGAAGAATTGAATCCCAAAGAGCCATGAGGTTCGGCCATGTGAATGGCCAAACCCCATGGGTTGCTTTATGGTTTTTATTTGGTTTATTTAGGGTTATGGTTACTGATTTGGGTCAGCCTTTGGATGGCTGAACCATGTATTGATCATGGTTCAATTAGCATGATTAAACCATGAGTGATCATGGTGATGATTGGATCAAGTGAACCCTAGGGTTCGGCTATGAGTATGGCCGAACCCCATGGGGCTATTTTGATAATTAATGGGCTGTTTTAAATGGGAGCTTATGGTTGTTTTAATTAGGGGATCATTCATGATAATTACGGACAATGGCAAAAACTGTAAATACTAGTCGAATGATCAATGATGGAAATGATCATAGGGTTGGATGTACGGACACGAACCCCACCTGATGTGGATGGGTCTATGATGTGATTAAATAAGTAAATGATGTTATGACTTATTGATTGATATCTGGATAAGGTACCGGAAGTTGAACGACGAGCGAGTCGTTACCAGGTGAAGCTCAAAAAGGAACGGACACTTAAGCAAAGTTTGTGTAGGTTTCCTACCTTTATTGTAACCACTATTCCATATGCTGTTTTACGTTGATTTCGATAACTTATATGTTTGTAAAGTTATGTTTCTAAATGACATGTTTGCATAGACATCTCATGCATGGCATGGGATGATGGTGTTGTAACCAGAGGCCACACTCCGTCGGAGCGTCCGAAAGACCACTGTGGGGTACCCTGATGATGAGAATCCCATTAGGAGGAATCCGGAGGCCACACTCCGTCGAGGCGTCCGAAAGACCACTGTGGGTTACCTTGACGATGAGAATCCCGTCAAGTGATGGCTATGTTGAATGGTGATGGGTGGGACTCATTACATGTTCATTTCATACATAGCATGTTTTTATAGAATTTTGTCACACATGTATTATTATTATACTATTTGCATGTTTTTGACTAACCATGTGGTAGCCCTATTCGGAAACACTACTGGGCGCGTTGATCTAACGCCCTATCTATATCCTTAGTGGATGATGCAGGGAAAGGAAAGAACGTGGTTGAAGAAGAGGACCAAGCACGAAAACTTGGGCGGTTTGAATGATTGGAATGGACTATGAATGGATTATTTATGGACTTGTTATTTGATTTATTTGGACAATGTAATTTGGTAATTAGATGTTGGTATGTAATAAGTAGTTAAGTAGATGCTATGGCTGGCTGAATTTATTTGGATGGTTTGGAATGAATGGTAGACTAAGGTTATATAATAATTTTGGAGAATAAATTAAGTACTTTGCTATCTAAGAATGGAAAATTGGATTAGTCATAGGATCTATTATAACCTCAGTTAGATTTAGACTAAATTAATTCCGCTAGTTATATATGTACCATGTGCGGATCAGTTCTATGGACTTAGTTCATACGCACATGGGCTTGGCCAGTTAAGGGTCGGATTTAGAGATCCGAACTTAACTCGCGTCGTGACATTCCGCCCCGATCACATGATTATTATATTAAAAAATAAAAAATAAACTCTGAAAATTAGAGTGAAAAGGGCGGGGTGTTACAAGAAAGGCTTAGGAAATTGGTAAGTGTTTCCATGGAATTTTGTTAAATAAAATGGGTTAAATGGAACATGATTTGGCCATGGGATGGCCGAATCTACCAAAGATTTAGAATATGAATATTGATACTTAAAAAGATGGAAAACATGGACCATAGGGTTCGGCCACTTTGGATGGCCGAACCCCATGAAATAATTTGGTTATGTTGATGGTTTTTGTAAGTTGAAAACCATGCAAAATGATGGACAGTTTGAGATGTTTTTAATTAGACCTAAGATGCAAGTTGAAAGGGTTTTAAATCATGGATTTGAATGTCATGATTTGGCCATGGAGTGGCCAAATTCATCAAGGGTTTAAACTTTGGGTAAAGGTTGTTTAAAAATGATAAAAATGGATCATTGGGTTCGGCCACTTTGGATGGCCGAACCCCATGAAGTTATTTGGGTATTTGGATGCTTTTTGTGTAATAGCTCGGAATTTTTAAATCAATAAAAATGTGGCTATTATTTATTTTAATGATGGAAATTGGGAAATTTGATGGAGTAGATGGTAAATGGATCAAAAATTGGACAAAAGCCCAAGTATGGCCCAATGGACCATGGATTGGATTTAAATTCATTTAAAGGGTCAATGATGGTCAATTGGGCCAAAGATGGTCAAATTGGGCCCAATACTCATTTGGGACCCAATGGATCAAGATGATGTAAACTCTAAGGTAAATGGGTAGGAGGTGAATGTAATTGGGCCATGGGCCCAATGGTGATCCAAGTAGTTGAAAATGGATTAAATTAAATCACCTAAGTTGGTGATGAATTGACTAAGGTGACATGGCCGATTGGGACCCACCTCCGTGGACCAAGGATTGGTGGGGCCGGCCACCATGGTTGACTTGATCAACCATGGGTGGATTAATGGAGAGGAATCAAGAAGAATTAAGGAAATTAAATGGGGATTAATTAACCTAAGTTAAAGGACTTAATTAATTAAATAATTAAATTATCCAAAAAGGTGGTCAAAGGGGTCAAAAGATGGAAGACCCAAACCATTCCACTTTATCTCTAAGCAAAAACGTTGGCTAGGGTGGTGGTTTGTTACAACCACCACCATAAAGCATGAAAAATATCTCATATGGGTTGGTGGAGGAATTAAATGGTGGAGTAAAGTCTAAGAAACAAAAAGGTGTTGGTTTTTATCTTATCTCATTTTTTTTCCTCTTTTGCTCTCCACCACCGTCCCACACCAAGGAAAGAAAGAAGAAGAAAAACTAAGGAGAAAAGAAGAGAAGAAAATAGATGAGAAGTGCAAGCTTAGGCCCATCACTCCAAGATCAAGACCTTGGGTTAGTTATCTCCATCTTCTCCTCCCTTCCCTCTCTCAAATCTAACCCTATCTTAGCCGACCCAAGTATTGGGGTTTTTCATTGGGTCAAGCACATCTTAGCCGACCAATCAAGGAGATGGAGAGAAGAGAAGGCCAAGGAATCCGAGAGGAGAAGGAAAAGTCGGAGGAGCCGTCGGATTGTAAGTATTTTCTAAAACAAGAGGTTAGTTTTTTTTTTTTTAAGGTTTATAAATGGGTCCATTTCTTGGATTTAAATAATGGCCAAATTATCATAGGCCTTGGATTTCAAATCCATCCAATGAAAGGATGAAAATTGGACAAAACCCTAATGGGTAAATTAGGGTTAAGAAAAATAAATGGATTAAGGACATTATGTAATGGGGTTTTTAAGGTCAAAACCATGGTAGGTGATTAATTGATTTATTAGGGTTTATAAAGAATTGAACCATGGAGGATGATTTAGGGTTTTAAGATTTTAATGATCAAATGTAGTGATTTTTGAAAGGGTTTTAAATGAAGAAATTCATGAAAATTTAAATGGTTTTATGGCCTTGAAAGGCATAGATGGGAGTGAACCATGAACCATGGGTTCGGCCATGGTGTATGGCCGAACCCTAGGGTTATGTGTTTGTAAATTTGAAGGGTGTAAAAATAAGGAAAAATGGTTGAGAATGGTGATAGTTTAAAACGGATTTTTTTAAAGTGTGGAAAATAATGTTCTAAAAATAAAATCATGGGGAGATTTTAGGGATGGAATGTTTTTAAATCCTATGGTGATGTAATGGTAGTTTTAAATGGGTTTAGAAGGATGGAAGATATGGAGTAATGCATTAATAATTTGGAGGTTTAAAAAGGGTCAAATGTTTGTAAATTTTAAAGGGAGCTTAATGAAGAAAACCATGGTAGGTAATTAAGGATTTTTAATGGAGTTTTTAAGGTTAGAATCATGAAGGGATGATTAATGATTTTAGTGTTTTTTTAATGATTGAATGTAATAATTTTAAAGGGATTGTAAATGAGGAAATGCATGATGTGAACCTTCTCATGGTGTTAGAATTTTAATGGATTTAGAGAATGGAGGCTATGGAAAAGGGGTTAATGATTTAAAAAGGTTTTAAATGAATGGGTATTAGTGATTTTTTAAAAGGGGTGGAAATAATGATAAAAACCATGGAGAGTGATTGGTGAATTTAGAAGTACTTAGACCATAGTAAGAATGAAGGAATGTTGGCAACTTCAATGGATTTTAAATGTAGTTAATAATGATCAAAATTGATGATTTAAATGCATGATGCAAATCTCCTCATGAGAGGGCTTATTATGGATCTAAATGTGGTGAGAAAGACCCAAGGAAAAATGGGGATTAGGTTGAATTAAAAGGGCTGATTTTAAATAAAACCCATGACCCATTTGTAGGTCAATTGATGGGTTAAGTTGGACTTATGTGTGTGTTTAAATTAATGGGGATAGGGCTAAATTGAAGGGACTGATTTTAATTATTCCATGATATGATTGGTGAGTCATTGAGGGATATAAGTTTATGGATCAAAAATGTGGTAAATGACCCAATTGTGAACCAATTGAAGGGCTAAGATTTAGGTCTATATATATGCTTTAATTAGTGGAAAATTAGGTAAGTTAAGGACTGATTTGTTAATGAACATATCATGGTTGATGGAACGTTAATGGATCCAGGATTATGGATCAATTATGGGCTAAGTACAGGGTTTTGTATGTGTTTAAGTGAATAAAGATTAGGTTAATTAAATGGCTATTTTAATGATCATATGACATGGTTGATGGGTCATTAACGGACCTAAGTTATGGATCATTAATGGGTCTAAGTTATGGATCAATTATGGACCATAATGTACATGGAAAAATGAATGATTTAACCATGGAAGGGGTAGTGGCAAAATTGTAAATAATGGCCAAATTCAAGAACCCCATGGGAAATATCATGGACTTAGGGGCTCTAAGTAATGACCTTAAGTATGATTAAATGAAGCCTAGGGTGTTGGTTTTTAAACTCACAAAATTAATATGGTTAAAGGATTAAATGTGACCCACAAAACCTAACTAGTAGGGTTCGGCCGTGGTGTAGGGCCGAACCCCACTAAGGCTTGGATAATGGACTTGGACGTGATTAAAATATGGACTGATTTGGTAATTTATAATAAGGTACAGGACATCGCAAGCGGTGCGCAATCGGCGACCGGGTTTGTAAACGAAAACGTAAAAGGACGCTAATCGGTATTCAGTAGGATTCCTACCTTTTTGTAAGCCATGGATTAAATATTATATGATGGTTTTTCCTTTGATTTATTTTGGTCATGCATTAATTATTATGTGATGGTCTTACCTTTGATTTATTTTGGTCATGGATTAAGTATTACGTGATGGTTTTGAAATTCCGTTACTAGAAGTATGCACGACTTAGAAGGAGGTGAATAGGTCGGTTTCAATTTTAGTTCCTTTTTAAAAATAAATCAGATTTAACAATATGTGCAGCGGATAAACGTATGTGCAAGTGATAAACAAATGAATCAAACCATTAATACAAACCACACATGCACAACGATATATAGTGGTTCGGTTCACCTGAACCTACATCCACTGTTGGACTCACCCTCTCTAGGGCTATCCCAAATATACTATGTAAGGGTCCCACACCCAAATAGTACAACCTAGTTTTTTATAGAGGTTCAACCCAATCGGTCTAATCCTCTACACCTATTTTTTAGAGTGGTTCGAACACACTGTTCTAATCCACTTTATAATGTTTGAAATAAAACAAAGAAGAAATACTTGCCTTGGGCCTTAACCGTTTTCCTTTAAGCTTTTTCTTCTTTACTGAATCTCTCTGTGCTCCTTTCCATCAACTCGGTATCAGCAGCGTATTTTGTAGGCACAGCAGTAGGACAAGGTATGACTGATTTTAGTCCTATTTAAAACACCTTATTCTTCATCTTGATTACCCGAATATCATTAAGAAAGATGATGAAGAATAATGTCTAGAGGGAAGGCCGAATGCTCTCTCACTGATAATCTTATTCCTCTGTATTTTCTGAGTGGATTCGGTACTTAAAACAGCCCACTTACTGTTATTTTATAAGCAGTTTTAAGGAGTGTAGTAAGTCACGTCAGCGAGGCCTCGCTGTTTCTGATGAGGCCTCGCCAGAGGTAATTCTGGAAAGACAGCTTGCAGTTTTACTGTAAGTCACGCATGCGAGGCCTCGCTGATTCTGACGAGGCCTCACCAGCGGTATTTGCTGGAAAGACAGCACACATGTGCTATGTCAATGATTCAGCCAGATCAGCCAGATATCAATCAGATATCAGCCAACTCATCTCCACCTTGCAAGACTTGCAAATCATTTATCTTAGCCTTAAATCAAGGACTTGATGAGAATATTGCAAGGTGGATTACAAATCATGGAGGAGCCTTTCCATAATTGTTATGGACAGCTCCCCAAGGATATTCAAATTCAAACTTAAGAGAGGTGGCAACATCTCACCATGGATAAATTTGTTTACCATAATAAGCTTCCAATCAATTTAGCATAATTACCCATCTCACCATGTGGATAATTTTATTTACCATAATAAGCTTCCAATAAATTTACCATAATTACCTCTCAATTAAACAGTCACAGATTTTAACTTTCTAAAACTGTAAGAGATTGAGTCAGCTCGACACAGGGTGAGCTACACTCAGCTCAGCTCAACATAACTGGCTGCGAGGCCTTGGCAGATTGCATGAGGCCTCGAGGCTGAAAGTCACGTATTTAATTTATTTTCCAATTGACTTTTAGGTATATGACTTAGCCTAAGGTCTCCTATGGTTCACTTACCTGTGTGCCAATATCGTATTCGGTGTAGACGCTTCAACTCCATAGTAGATCTTCTTATTCATCCAAGGCAAGTTCAACTGACTCACGTAATTGACAATAAGGGTGACTCGGACGAACCGGGGCACTTACAGGTTTTCCTTTGATTTATTTTGGTAATCATGTAATGGTTTTAAGATGGGTTTTATGACTATGATCATATATATTACATGGCATATGGCATCTACATCTCATGCATGACATGGGAAGGATATGGTATGGGAAGGATGAAATGACACCGGAGTCCATGCTCCGTCGGGGCGACCGAGAAACAAGCATGGGGATATCTTGACCAAGGATTGAAGCTCTTTCCTACAGCTTTTTGGCACATATATTCTACCCCGGAATAAAAGAACCTGTCCTGGTCGTAATTCCCATTCTGGTACGACTATGCTAATAGACATCTTGGCCTATATCTCCTCCACTTTCGGATCTACTCGTTGCTCTTGTTCAATCTTGGTAACCATGTTGGACCACATGATTAAATTGTGCATACTCCCATGATTGTTGATATGCAGATTAAACTCTCGAATGGTATTCAACATCTCCCATTCTGTTCTGATCAAACATGCCACTGTTGCATGTGATATGCGGCTGAGGGCATCTGCCACCTTGTTTACCTTACCCGGATGATATCGTAGCGCAAACTTATAATCCGCCAGATATTCCATCCATTCGCGCTGCCTCAGGTTGAGCTCTTTTTAATCAAACAAATACTTCAAGCTCTTATGGTCTGAAAGCACTTCAAATTTCTAGCCATATAGGTAGTGTTTCCAGCTTTTGAGAGCGAAGACCACTGCAGCTAATTCCAGATCATGTGTAGGATAGAGACGTTCATGTATTTTCAATTGTCTTGATCCATATGCCACCACACGTTGACTTTGACTGAGTGAACACCCCAGTCATTCTCCTGAAGCATCGCAATGTACTTCATAACCCTTGCCTCTTTCCGGCAAAATTAAGATAGGAGCAGTTGTAAGTCTCTCCTTCAATTCTTCAAATCTCTACTTGTACATATTTGACCACTTTAATTTGACTCCTTTCTGAGTGAGTCGAGTAAGTGGTGATGCAATTTTTGAGAAGTCCATGATAAACTTCCGATAATAGCCAGCCAAACCTAGGAAGCTACGGATCTCGGTTACATTCTTTGGCGCTTTCCATTCGCTCATCGCTGCCACCTTAGCTGGATCCACGGCTATACCTTCTTCGGATATGACATGCCCCAAGAAATTAACCTTAGATAACTAGAATTCACATTTACTGGCTTTGGCATATAGCTTGTTCTTCCTCAAAGTGTTCATGACTAACAGTAGGTGCTCCGCATGTTCCTCCTGACTTTTGGAATAGATTAGGATATCGTCAATGAACACAATAACAAATTGGTCAAGATACAGACGAAAAATCTTGTTCATTAAATCCATGAACACAGCCGGTGCATTTGTGAGTCCAAACGACATGACTACAAACTCATATAGTCCATACTGCATCCTGAAGGCTGTCTTCTCTATATCTTCCTCCTTAACCCAGATTTGATGGTATCCGGACATCAAATCAATCTTCGAAAAGTGGTTGGAACCCCTCAATTGATCGAATAAATCATCGATCCTGGGTAAAGGGTACTTGTTCCGGACCGTTAGCTGATTCAACTTCCGGTAATCCACACACATTCGGAGTGAACCGTCCTTCTTCTTTACAAACAATACTGGAGCTGTAACACCCTGGAATTTCAAAGATAACAATTTATATGAATTTATTCATATTTACGGAATTGCCATTGTTATATATGTGATTTGAATTTAAATGGGTCAATGGTTCAATCAAGACCCAAAGGATGGTAGTTTTATTTACAAGGCAAATAAATGGATGAAATGGACTCAAACGGGTCAAGAGTTGTAATTGGGTCAAATGGGTCAAAATGGCCAAATGGGACCCAATGGGTCGAGATGGCCATGATTAATCATGAGTGAGCTCAAAGCTTAATTGGTTTGAGTTCATTAAATATTTGAGTTGGTTTGAGTTGAAGTAAATGATGGTGTTTGGATGGAGTTAAATTTATTAGTTTAGTTAGATTAAATGTTGGAATGGGATTAAATGTAGAGTTGCATTAAAAGGTTGAGTTGAGTAAAGTGATGAGTTAAATGTGAGTGGAGTATTTGTAATTCCAAGTGTTAAAAACAATAAAAATGTTGGCTGCATGATTATCCCATGCATGTAACTCTCAAGTTAGAGATGAATGATAATGGCATCATATGGGAGTTACATAGGTGAGAAATATATTTCAAATTCAAGTGGGAAACACGTTGGAGTTGCATGGGATTATCCCATGCATGTAACTCATACAAAAGAGATGAATGGGGTGGCCATTTGGGAGTTACAAATACAAGGGGTGATGTTTTAAAAATTTGGTTTGTTAAGCTACAAAAAACGTTGGCATGTAGGAGTTTCATCTCCAAGATGAAACTCCCACATAAGTATTTGATGAAAGGTGGTTGTTATAGATTACCCATTTCAAACAAAAACCATTGGAGTTTATGGGAGTTTTATTTCAAAAAGGAAACTCCCACATGCAAGGATAATGAGAGGTGAATAATGGAGAGAATGCAAACAACCACAAGGATATGCATAGGGACGTTGGAACATGGAAAGGTTTTATCTTAAAATGAAACCCCCATTTGGTTGTTAATGAGAGAAGGAGCTAAGGAGGATGGGGGGGGGGGGGGGGGGGGGGGGGGGGGGGTGGGTTACACAAATACAACCCAAAGAGCCGTTGGGTACCCTTGGAGTTTCATCTCAAAGATGGAACCCCAAGGGAGGTGTTAAGAAATGACGGTTACACAAAGGTCTCATATTCAAATTATTACACACGTTGGAGATATGAGGATTACCATCTTAGATGGAAAATCAAAAGCCAAGAAACCGTTGGAAGGTTTCATCTCAAGGATGAAACCCCCACATGAATTAAGTTGAGGAAGTAAATGGGAGGAGAGTTACATTTGGAGTCAATATTGGGCTGAATGTGATTAGCCAAAAAAGGATGGCATTTTATCACTATCTCCTCCTCTCTTGGACGTCCTCTATCTTTCTAAACCAAAGTAGCAGCTGGTTGCTCATTTCAATTAGTTCTTAGGTAATCCTTTCATCAAGACAAAAATCAGCAAAAGGGTTTTGGCAACAAGGTTATCAATTTCATTCAAGACCAAAGTTCCTTTTCTCTCTCTCTCTCTCTCAAATCCTTGTCACCTGGCTGAATTATCTCAAGGAGCTTGCAACAAGATCAGTCTCAGCCCAAAGAACAGTAAGAGAGAAGGAGAGGTCAAGGAAATAAAGCAAAGAAGGAGTCAAAAGAACTGAAGGAGACGCGATATTAGTAAGTGCATTTGAACCCTTGTTTAATAGATTGGTTAAGAAAATGAGATCTGGCCATTGTATGGCCAGATCCATCAATGGTTTAGATCTAGGATTATGATGTTTAAAATGATAAAATATGGACCTTAGCGTTCGGCCCCATTGGATGGCCGAACCCCATGGAAAAACTTGGTGATTTTTAATGGTGTTTGAGGGATAAAATCCATATTAGGTAATGAAGATTTTTTAAAGGATTTAAAGTGAAGATAAGCTTACTGTTTTTGAGTAGCTATGGCTTGGCTGAACCATATTAATGCTATGGCTAAATTGTGGATTAAAACCATGGATAAATGTTGGAATGCTTACATCAAGAGAACCATAGGGTTCGGCCGAACCCTATGGACAGTTTTGTGGGATAATTGGATTATGATAATGAATGGTTTATGATTATGATTTTCGGAATTACATATGTCAATTATGGACTCAGTATTAAGGTGATTAAACATGAAAGATGATGGAACATGGGACTAAAATCTCTAAGGTGAGGTTCGGCCATGTTGTGTGGCCGAACCCCACCAATTGTCATTTGATGGACTTGGTGATTCATTCATAATGAATTTGGGCAAATGAGATATATGAATAAAGGGCTTAAATGACCAAAGTAAATGGTGAGGTTCAGCCATGTTGTATCGCCGAACCCCACTAAGGTGGTTTGGTGATGGACTTTGTTTTCTAAGGAAAAATTAAGCAAAGGGTAGTATAATGGCGTTATTGTAAATATGGATGAAAAGATGAAATGATCAAAAGAATGGACATATGAGCCAAAACCAAGGTTCGGCCATGTAGTATGGCCGAACCCTACCAAGGTTCATTTGAAAGTTTGGGATACTTAGATGGTTTTAATTAAATAAAAGAGTGACCAAGGTTTAAATGGGTGAGGTTCGGCCATGGGGTATGGCCGTGTAACGCCCGCCCCTTTTCACCATAAATCAGAGTTAATTTTTTTTTTTTTTTTTTAAAGTGACAAAGGGCGCGGACGTCACGACGCGAGTTAAGTCCGAGCTTCTAAAGCCCGGCCCTTAACTGGCCAACCCTACGCGTGCGTGGAGCCAAGTCCACGAGTACGGTTCACGCGTAGACGTAAGCTCAAGGAATATTACTTCTCAGTGCGGAATTAACAACAAAGACTATCATACAGATTTGAGATAGCAAGGAAGATAACATTCATTTAAATTTCTATAATACCTCAAAACCATAATGTCCATAATAAAATCCCAAAACATAGCCAGTAATCTAATTTATTACATTCCGACAAGCTAAGCTACTCAATTTACATTTTTCCAACATAAACTTAAACAACATAATTAATCTGCCTTCCCAAGCTCCTAAGCTTGACTCCCGTCCCGTCCTTCCGTTTCGCCACCTCCTGCATCATCAGCTAGGGTAGAAGTAGGGCGTTAGAACACGCGCCCAGTAGGACTCTGAGTAGGGCTAGCACATGGATTAGTAATAACAAAGCATATAGAAGCTATTATCTCAAAATTATGCCTTTTGGTACAATGTAATGCAATGGGTGTTTTATGTCATGAATCCCACCCATCAATCTCATCCTCAACTCTACAATGTCCTTTTTTTCCAACCATCCATAGTATTCCAAATAGAATCCATACCATCATCGTGCCATGACCCTCTTGATGGAAAAACCTCATCAAGATGAGATCCACACTAGGCATCTCCCCTTGATGAAAGAACCATCATCAAGGTACAATAATAAATACAACATCCCCCTTGATGGAAAAGCATCATCAAGGTATCATAATACATATGTGAAATGTCCCCATGCTGTTTATCGGTCGCCCTGACGGAGCATGGACTCCAGTTTCATTTCATCCTTTCCCTGTCATATCCCTCCCATGCCATGCATGAGATGTAGGTGCCATATGCCATGTAATGAATATAACAACAACCAGGACATGTAAAAATCCCATAAATCAAACATATGACTTAATTATCAAAAGGAGATCAAGTAAAGCCTCAATAAACACATGATAGTTTTAAAATCCATTCTAAACCAATTATATGCTTACAAGAATAAATCAAGTAAAAACCCCTACATAATACATAACTCAAAAACAATCTTAAAACAACCCATATAATTTCCAAGATAATTCAAAACAACCATCACTCAATCCATGGCTTACAAAAAGGTTAGAATCCTACCTAATACCGACTTGCGTCCTTTTACATTTTTCCGCTCAATAAACCCGGTCGCCGATCGCGCCCCGCCTGCGATGTCCAGTACCTTATTACACATTAATCATTAGTTCATGTTTCAACCATTTATAAGCCCTTATGAAAAAAACCGGTCGCCATTTAGGTTTTGTGGGTCCCACCTAATCCATTATATATTTTTAAGTACATATGTCTAAAATCAGCCACCCTAGGCTTTATTAACCACTTATAACGTTATCACATTAGATCCCCTCATTCCATGATCAATCTCCATGGAATTCTTGAATTTGGCATTTAATTACGGTTTTGCCACTACCTCATTTTCCATGGTTAATCACCCATTTATCCATGCATGATTAAGTCCAAAATTGATTTTTAAACTTAGATCCCTAACTTAGGTTCATTTATGACCCACCAAACTATTAAAACTTGTCATCTAATTAATCCAATTCCCATTACTTAATCACATACATACACATTATTCTTAGACCCAAAAATGATCCATCATTTGGGTCATGGGTTCCAAATACCTAATTCGTCAAATCCTCCCATGGGGTTTACCTTATGCATTTAACTTCAATGAGTGCATCACTCATTCATTCCCTTTGGAGGCTACAAACACCATCTATCATCCAATTTAACCCACTACAATGGGTTACAATTGGGCCATGGGTTCGGCCATACACCATGGCCGAACCCTTGGTGTCCTTTCCCCACTTTCCATCCTTTTAACCCATTTAAAATTTGTACAACATTACCAAAGGGTTCGGCCACACACCATGGCCGAACCCATGGTTCATATTCCACTATTTTTCTATGTCTCTTGGGGCCACACCATTACTCATTTAAAACCCTAAACTCATCAATACATTAATCCCTCTTTTCCATCCTCTAAACCCATCAATTGATCCCTATTACATCACCATAGGGTTCGGCCATTCTCCATGGCCGAACCCATGGTTCATGGTCCAATATTTCTTTATGCCATTTTAGACCATTACTTAGCCACATTTGCATTGATTTACACATGCATAATTCTACATTTTAGCCCTTCAAGCATCCTAATTTGTGAGACTAAAATGCATCAACCCCAAGCTTAATTTAATCACTCATAAGGTCATCTTAATTTAATCAAACTTTCCATCATCTAAACACAACATGGACTCAACCTTAGCTCATACAATGACCTACAAAATGGGTCATGGGTTCGGCCACACACCATGGCCGAACCCATGATGTCTTGTTCCCCATTTTCCTTGGCACATTTTAGATCTATCACAAGTCCTTTCATGAGAGATTTACATCATGCATTTAAATCACCATTTTAGGGTATCATTTCATAATTTGGGTCCATCAAAATTACCAACATTTTCCCATTTATTTCTCCATAAATCATAACCATTAAATCCACCATTATCACCATCGGGTTCGCCCATACACCATGGCCGAACCCATGGTTCAAATCCATCACTTTCTATGCCCTCCAATGCCATAAAATCCCTTTACATTTCCATCATAAAAAGCATTTTGAAACATTTCCCACATTCACTCATTTACTACAATTCATTAACTTAACACCCTCATTGCTTTCCATTCTTAAAACCTTAACCAATTACATCAAAGACCAACTCACCCACCATGGGGTTCGGCCATATATGGCCCATAATTTTATTCCAATTACCCCATTCCATGCTTAATTTCATAATTTACATAATGCACATAACCCATTTATTCATTTTCTTACCCTAACCCTAATTCACCCATTTAGGGTTTTCTCCATCTTCCATTGTTTCAAAACCCTAAAAAAATTATACATTACTTACCATGGGGTTCGGCCATGCTACATGGCCGAACCCTATGGCTCTCAACTCCAAAAAAGATGCATATACCTCTATGCTTGATCACATTAATTACATAGTATCCTTAATCCCTTTTATTTTTCCTTAACCCTAATTTTTCTCCATTAGGGTTTTTGCCCACTTTTCCATTCATTCCACTTGATGGATTTAAAATCCATAGCATAAATTTACTTGACTACCATTAAATTCACAAAATAAAACCCAAATCTTAAACCCTAAAATTCAAAATTTCTTGTTTAAAAAATACTCACAGTCCGACGTCTCCTCCGATTTCTGCCGCTCCAGTCGGTCTCCTTAGCCTCCTCTCTCCTTCCTCTTGATCTTTGATAGGTCAAGATGCTTGATCCATGGTGGCAACCCCTAACCTTAGGATCGGCCAAGGTAGGGTTCAAAATTGAGAGAGGGAAAGGGAGGGATGATGAGAGGGGAGGTGATAACATCAATCTTAGAGTGATCTCCCTCCATTTTCCATTTATTTCTTCTCTCCTTGAGCTCCTCTCTTTTCTTTCCTTTATTTTCTTCTTCTTTTCTCCTTCCTAGTGTGGGACGGCAATGGAGTATGAAGAATGGAGAGAAATAAAGAGAGGATAAGAAAATGGGAAAGAACTCAAGACTTATCCCCATTTTTTCTTTACATTAAAGACCCCACCAACTCTAAGATATTTAAAAGATCTTTTAATTGCTTTATGGTGGTGGTTACAACGTGTTTTATTTTTGAATTTGGGATGAGGTGGGTTTTCATCTCTTGGCCCCACTTTGACCACTTCTTAACCACCACTTTAAATAATTTCATTATTTAATTAATTAGGTAATTACCTTAGGTTAATCCATTTGTAGCTAACCTAACTCCATTACTCCACCCATGGTTGACCAAATCAATCATGGTGGCCGGCCCCAACAATCATTGGCCCACACGCCACCTCACTTGATGAGGTGGAGGTGGGTCCCACTTGGCCACAACACCTTGGTTTAACTTCAAGTAACTTAGGTGATTTAAATTCATTGAATTCACTCTAAATGGATCACCATTGGGCCCATGGCCCAATTACATTTCCATCTAGCCCATTTACCTTAGAGCTTAAACATCTTGCCCCATTGGGTCCCAAATGGGTATTTGACCCAATTTGACCTCCCATGGCCCAATTGGCCATCATTAACCACTTACATAATTTTAAAATCCACTCCATGGTCTATTGGGCCATAATTGGGCCTTTGTCCAAATTTTGGCCCATTTACCCTTTTTTCCATAAATTTTCCAATTTTCATCCTTAAAATAAATAATAATCCCATTTATA
Source organism: Chimonanthus praecox (assembly GCA_022113865.1). Classification (NCBI taxonomy): domain Eukaryota; kingdom Viridiplantae; phylum Streptophyta; class Magnoliopsida; order Laurales; family Calycanthaceae; genus Chimonanthus; species Chimonanthus praecox. The sequence goes on from CM039095.1 coordinate 25,781,079, forward strand.
TTAATTTTAAAAATTCCGGGCCCTTACAGGCCGAACCCCACATAGTGGATTTTTAGGACATAGACCAAGTTGGAATGATATAGATGAATGTTTGATTTGCTGCTATGTAAATAAGGTATCGGACTTGCTTGAACGGTGTACAAGTTGTAAACGGGAGACGGTTCAAGAGAAGGGTCAAATTAAGTGATCATTGTGTAGGTTTCCTACCTTGTTGTAACCACATATGTTAATTGCTATTTTATGTTTATTTGAATAAGTTATTTGAGTGAAATGTTATATTTACAAATGGTATGATTGCATAGACATCTCATGCATGGCATGGGATGATGGTGATGTAACCAGAGGCCACACTCTGTCGGGGCGTCCGAAAGACCACTGTAGGGTACCCTGATGATGAGAATCCCATCAGAAGGAATCCGGAGGCCACACTCCGTCGGGGCGTCCGAAAGACCACTGTGGGTTACCTTGATGATGAGAATCCCGTCAAGTGATGGCTATGTTGAATGGTGATGGGTGGGACTCATTACATGTTCATTTCATACATAGCATGTTTTTATGGAATTTTGTCACACATGTATTATTATTAGATTATTTGCATGTTTTTGACTAACCATGTGGTAGTCCTATTCGGAAACACTACTAGGCGCGTTGATCTAACGCCATATCTATATCCGTAGTGGATGACGCAGGGAAAGGGAAAAACGTGGATCGAGAAGAAAACCAAGCATAGGAGCTTGGGCATTTTGAATGGAATTTGAATGGACTATTTATGGACTTGTTATTTGATTTATCTGGACAATGTAATTTGGTAATTAGATGTGTTGGTATGTAATAAGTAGTTAAGTTAAATGCTATGGTTCGATTTATTTTGGATGGTTTGATTGAACGATTATTAAGTTCGTTTAGTAATTTTGGAGAATAAATTATGTACTTTGATATCTAAGAATGGAAAATTGGAATAGTCATAGGTTCTATTATAACCTCAGTTAGATTAAGATTAAGTTAATTCCGTAAGTTGTATTTGTACCATGTGTGGATCATTCTTATGGACTTAATCCATACGCACATGGGCTTGGCTAGTTAAGAGTCGGACTTTAGAAGTCCGAACTTAAATCGCGTCGTGACACTCTGCCTCGATCACTTGATGATTAGATTTTAAAAAAAAATAAACTCTGAAAATTAGAGTGAAAAGGGCGGGGTGTTACAAGAGCTCCCCAAGAAGATGTGCTGTTTCGGAAGCAACCCAGCCTGAGTAGTTCATCAATCTGTTTCTTTAGCTCAGACATCTCTTCTGGCGCCATCCGATAATGTGGTAAAGACACTGGTGAAGTATCAGGATACAACTTGATTTCGAAATTGAGCTCCCTTATAGGTGGTAAGCCAGGGAGTTCTTTTGGAAAAACATCCGTAAATTCTGTCACAATAGCAGGAAGTTCAGTGATTGGTGCCTTGTTTATGATGATATTATTCAATACCAAATGGTTCAACCCTTCCTGCAGTCTGCACTGCTTTCTGTACGAACCATTATTGCTTTCCCTTGGGTGACCAAAATGTCACTCTTCGGCGATAACAATCAATGTTGGCCTGGAATTTAGCCAACCAGTCCATGCCGAAGATAATATCATACTTAGTCATGTCGAGTACTAGATAATTGAACTCAAATTTGAGTCTAGCGAGTTCTGTATTAACTGTCGTACATATAAGTCCTAATGACATGCCTCCGACAGGAGATACAATTGTGAGTGTTGTGGACAATTTTTGAACTAAGGTACCGGTAACAGTTATAAATAATGCAGCTATAAAGGAGTGTGAAGCTCCAGAATCAAATAGTGCATAGGCATAGGAACTACTAACTACCGCCATACCTTGAATTACTGAATGATCCTCATCCGCTGGAGGTGCTAGAGTAAACAATCGTCCAAATCCAGTAGGGTTAGGCGCCCGTCTCGCCTAATTATACGTCCTGCCTCCCCAGGAGTTAACTGGTCTGGCTGGTGGACGAAATGATCCCCTGGAGTAAGAAATTTTGTTGAGCTTTGGGCAATCCTTCTTGAAGTGACCCGACTGATCACAGTGGAAGCAGTTACTTACTCCTCTGGAAGTCTGAATGACTGATACAGACTGGGAGGGCTGGTTGGGACGAAAGTCCCCCGTAGACCCAATAGATGGTGAGGGTCTACTGAAGTTTGGTCGAGACTTCTTATTGGGCTGATATGTGCCCCTCCCACTCTGAATTCGGTGGTTGTCTAATCGCGCGTACTCGGCCAACTCCTGCTCAACTATGGTGGCCCTGCTGACCACTTCTGCTAGCGTGGCTGCCTTGAATATGGTCACTTTGGCCCTAATGTTTGGTCGTAGACCACGCTCAAACTTACGAGCCTTCCGGTACTCTGTATCCACTATGTAAAATGTATAAAATGACAGACTGAGGAATTCCCGGTGATACTCTGCTACTGTCATGGAGCCTTGCACCAATGATAAGAAGGCTTGAATCTGACGTTCCTTCTCCTCCTCAGGAAGATATTGATCTAGAAAGGTTGCTGAGAACCATTCCCACGTCATTGTAGTCTTTTCCTTTTCCGGCACTAGTGCTTGTTGTTTCTCCACTACTTCTCACCACTTGCCACCATCATCTATCAATTGTGATGTGGCCAGTAAAATCTTTTGCGCATGACTCTTGATATTCAGTAGAGTCAAGATTCGGGAAATCTTCTTTAACAGTTTTCCGCTCCAATAGGCCCTTCTCTCCCCTTAAAGTAAGGAGGGCGCTGTTACTGAAAGTCCCTGACCATGTTCCAGTCATTGGCATCACTTGTGCTTCCACTTCCGTTTAGATGCTGCTGAAGAACAGAAGTAACTACCGCTTGAACCAAGCTTTGTAGTTCAGGAGGAACTACTGGTATAGTCACGTTACTGTTGTTGTTCCCCTCTTCCTCCTTCCGAGATAAGTGTTCGCTCTTGTCCTCTTCTCGCCGAGAGTGATGTGACTCTTCCTCATAGTGTGATTTTTTATGAATAGATTGCTCCTTCTTAGGTTGAATTACCTCCTTCTCATGTAGAGATGGCTCATTCTCATGTAAAGATTTTTCATGTTGAGATACTACTTTCTCATTTTGAGTGATTTGTAACACTTTTTCCTTCCCTTTCTGGTTCTGAGGGATCTTTTTCTTTGGAGCCATTTTTTTCTAAGTCATGAAAACATTATGGACTTAGTTTCTTTGTAACATACAACCAATGCCAAAAGTCCTCATAAACTCATAAATTTGCATACTTTATGTATATATATATATACAAATTTCATCATAGTACAAGGGTTGGTAGGGTTAAACAAACCCTTCAAATAACAAAATGCACCTACAACCCTTACAAAATATCCCTTTTTTTTCCTAAATTTTCTTACTACTTCTTAGTCTAATCTTCCGTAGAAGACCCTACATCCTCAGCAAACATAAAGAAACTATCAGGGCACATCATCGACATGTGTCCCGATACTCCACACATCAAGCAGGGTATTATCCCCGGTCCTCCAATGTAAGGACAGTTAGTCCTTTCTTTCCCGTACTCATGAAGTCCACAAACAGGACAAACAACTTCAAGAGGGTGGGGGCAGTGTGTACAGTTGTGCCCATCCTGATTGCACAACTCGCACATATAATCGGGCTCTATCTCCCCACAGACTCTCTTATCATTGAGATATCTTCCATATTCTCTTCTGGAAAAGGTACTAGATTCCCTTCAACCTCCTCGGGAAATCCCTCTTGATTGTCTACCTTAACTTCCATGTTGGAGTTGTTGGAAGAAGACACCAACTCTATTGGATTGCTAGGGGTTCCTTTATCCCACAAATCTGTATACTCAACGTTGCTCGACATATCTGTATCATAACAATAGAACACATGAATAACAACAGCGGTTCAAATCAAACTAACCTTTGTTTTGGGGAATTTCTTATGTATAACATAGTGTATCTTGTTTGGGGAAATTGCCAAATCATCACTCTTTGTTTTGCCTTGTTTCTGGGGAAAATCTCTAAATTCCTATTGTTTGTTTCTCAATGTGGGGATATCGGGAAAGTGTATCCTACTTTGCTATGCTTGATATATCCACTTATGATGATTGTACTTTACTTTGCTATCTTTCATTGTTGTCCTCAGATTGATTGTTTAGTTTGAGTCATCGAAGTAAATTAATCCGGCCCCAAGTCAGCGGACTCTGAAGAGTCGGTCATTTGGGATTCTTATCTGTCAGTGAGACATGAAACCGTCTTAATTTTACTTCGGAAGATTCAACTTCCCCTTTCGCTCTGATACCAACTGTAACGCCCCGCCCTATTTCTATCCTTAGTGAATGACGCAGGAAAGGGAAAGGCAAAGGCTGAGGATCAAGAGGAAAGCTAAGCTTAGAAGCTTTGATGTTGGAATGGACTTTAGTTAATGACATTTGAATATTTGTTTATGTGGTCTTGTAATAATTTAGTAACCTTGCTATGGTTTGTGAACAGTTTGATGATGGTTAATTAGTTTAAGTAATTTTGGAATGGATGACTTATACTTGCTATCTACACAGTGTAATTCCACAATTAGTTTAGTATTATTCCGCATGAATTACTTAGTTCCATGTGTGGTTTGTTTTTCATGGGATAGTCCATGCACACATGGGGGGCCAGTTAAGGGTCGGACTTTGGAAGTCCGGTCTTAGCTCGCGTCGTGACGTCTCCCCGCTCTCTTCCACTTTACTTATTTATAAAAAAAAAAAAAAATTAGACTCTGATTTTCGGAAGGGTGGAAAAGGGCGGGGCGTTACAGATGCTAGCTTGAACTACAAGTTGTTCATTGCTTAGGGTTTATGAATGGAGGGTTTAGATTACATGGGTTTTGATCTAATAACTCTAAGGTATTTTGGGTAAAATAAATATAGGAATGGTAAATGGTTGATGGAGGGTTTAGATTCTAAGGTGGATCTAAATCGATGATGAAATGCATGACCTAAATCTAAGGTAATGTGTTTATGTAATGGATGCATGTGGAGGCTCTAGGGTTTCTAAGCAATGAATGAGTGAATGAGATTAGATGACCTAATATCTAATGGTTAAGATGCTCAATGCATGAAATGAATGTATAAATTAATAGGTGATACATGGATGAAAACTAATCTAAGGTTAAGATGATCATGATAATGATGGATGACCTAGATCTAATGATAGATGAATGGATGGGTTAGATTTGATGGTGGAGTCTATGGTTTGACCTAATTTGGTATGTGAGATGGAGGGTTAAGATCTAAGATGGAAGTTGGGTGGATGTGAAGTTGGGTTATGGGTTTTGGACATAGGTAGTTGGGTTGGACTTAGGTAAATTCAAACATGGACCATGGAGTTCATTAGACTTGGGCTTTGGATTTGGATCTAAACCTCAACTTAGGCCCATTTAAATTGGATTTGAGAGCTTGGGCCTTAGTTGGACTGAACTTGCACACTGGCCTGGCCCAATGTGTGGAATGCGCATGGGCTTGCTTGTGGCTTGGCCCATTGAAGCTTTGTGGAGCACAGTTTGGCCCATTTGAACTAAGTTTTGGCCCAATGACTTAAAATTCAGGCTTTGGCACTTGGGTTGAAGCTTTTAACCTCTAGAATTAAATAATTATTCAACTACTTTAAATGGATTTTTTTTTAATTAATCATAGACTCTCATAACTGGATCTAGATTAATTAATTTACATGAAAATCCTAGAAAGTGACATAAAATCATTATAATAATTCTATGTCTTCTCTTTAATGCTCTAAACTTGCAATCTTCTGTTGTTTTAACTTGATTTTCTTGAACTTTCCATTTTTTACTACAAAATTGACAAACTACATTAAATGCATCACTATATACAAAATTGAGGATTAATAATCAAGGGTAAAAATGTAATATTTCAATGCTCAACAAATACCCCAAAACTTAGATTTTACTAGTCCTCGAGCAAAACTAAAGCTAAAAAAATTTCTAAGACACATAGAAATCATATTCTAGACCAACTGAATAAATTGAAAATCCTAGACTAAACCACTTTCGTTGGTACTCTCGATTGCATTTAGCGTATGCAACAAGCCTTTGAACCCCTAACTCACCACTAGTGGACGAGTTATAGTCTCGTGAGGGCTTACAGTGATAATACCCACAAATATCAGCATCTTTAACATGAACACAAGGAGAAGAGGTCTAGACATCATACAACTTTAAATTTCATTTTACAAGGTTTATACTTAGAGTATAGTGTGTGCTTAGCCAACATTAAGATAGACCTCTTTTTCCAAATTGACCCAAGTTTTGTTCACACCGTTGGAAAATGCACTTTGATTGCAAACCTTATTGGATATATCTCTCAGAAAAATTAACACTTAGAAGTTCAAAATCAAAGTATATGCGAGCAGAATTTATGTGTTCAAAATCAAAGTATCTCACATATGTATTATCAAAGACGACTCAATTCAAAAAAAAGATGAATGATCTCATGAATAGATGCCACTTTCCTGAGAACGTTGAGTCAAATACCATCATTTTCCTTCTTTTATTCTCCACTTGAAACGCCCTATTTAGACCTAAGATCAATAGGATTTCCATTTAGGACGAAACGTGACTTGGGATCGGGTCAAATCAAAGAAGGATAGAAGGCTCTAAAGATAAATACTTTGAATTGGTTAGAGATCTTCATGATTTTGAATGGGATATTTTTCCTCTCTTCTTCTTTTTCGGCACTTTCCTAAGTATTTTTTTTCTTTTCTTTTTCACATCTTTCTTTTGGTATCTGGATGTTTCCCCTTTTTGAATGCTATTTTTTCTTTTCTTTTCTTTCATGTGCCCTTGTTTTTAGAGTGCCATCCCTTAATTTTTCATCTCTAATCTTTTTCTAGGAATAGGTCATGGATATTTTTTATTGGCTCATACTCCTAAACTGGAGTTGGGTATGGTAGACATGGCTAGTCAAGAAAATAGGCTATTTTGAAGGCTCAACTAGGGAACTATCAAGATAAGATGACCAAGAATAGGTGGGCTTTTAGGCTCAAACGATCCAAAAATGGCCTAAATCATATCCTAAGTTTCAACAGGTGGTTTCCTTGTTTCAAATAAATTCCAAAAAATTATAGGTGTCATAACTCAATTTTGATGGTGTTCTCAGTAATATGACCAAGATGAAGGATAATGAGATCAACAAAGACTTATTTGCGCTACCAAAGAAAATAGAATTGACTTATAACTCTCAGAAGAAAGAATGGCTCTAAAGCTCACTGGGTTAAGTCTCCATTGGTATTCCTCTAGTGATTACTCGACTCGTGAATATTTTTCTTTTTCAGACTAAACGTAATATGGCTGTGTACAATGGTTTCCAAATATAAATCTTATAAAATCTTTCGAGAATAGTATGATATAAAGATCTCTATCTAAGAGTCATTAATCCTATAATAATCATTAATGCTAAAAATGTGACTCTTTTAAATTTCAGATTGTCAAGATACGGGTAATCTTTTTCAAGAAAAAAAATGGCCGTATTTAAGCTCCAGAAGTCTCAGTCCTCACTTACTTTTCTCTAAAATGATTCTGCTTATTTTTGTATAAACAAGATTATGACTCATTTAACGTCAGATTGTCAAGACGTTTGTAAGCTCTTAGTCGGAAATCAACAGTTCTTTGGAACTCAAGGCGTCTCAGTCTTTCTGGACTTACTCTGCCCTTGCATAGATCACATAGATCTGTCGGTTTCCTACAAGTCTACTTACAGCTGTTTCACAGCGGACTCCATAATCTGATCTTATTCCATTACAATTCCAACGTCCGCATTTGTGACAGATACCTAGCCTCTTAGCTTTCCTCTTTTCAGCTAGAGTGCTTCGACCACAGAGAGGTCTGGGTTGAAACTCTTCGATTTCCAGCTTCCTCACCCTCATACCTAAGGAAATGATTTTCTTACACAAGTCTGGGGGAACTTGTGTTCTAGATAGACACAATACAAAAACGTAAACTCGACTGTCTACGTGCATGACTTCTATCCAGTTCTATAACGTCTGCTGGTCATAAAGACAAAGATGGATGATGGATGCTAATTTTTTTTAAAGGGTCTCAGTATTGAGCTTACTCTCCCCTAAGTTTTTTTATGAAAATGAATCAATTAACCTTAGTACCCCAAACTCGAATTGAACATTGTCCTCAATGTTCCCTAATCTACACTGATCAGGTGTAAACGAAGAAATATCTTAGAAAACGAACAATCTAAATATGAGTTGTACTGTGGGATAAAATGACTAACTTCAAGGCTAGATTGGCTCAAAGAAAAACTAGACTCAAGAAAAACTAGACATTGACGACTCTGATGAACTTAGACCAAGTTAGACATAAACAATTGGGCTGGTGGGTCTGGGTAAAGATGAGTGGGTAAGGGTAAATGGGATTGGGTAAATGGGAGGATAATGGATGTGCAAATCAGTTTTAGTAAACTGGATCAATGATCAGGATTTCCTTTGTTCCTTCTGGAGTGTAGGGCTTTAAAAATGGTTTCAAACGATGATCATTGACTTTGAAATGATAACTATTTTTAGGATGCTTGATCTGGATGGCACCATGTGGAAATATGGTTGTGACTATGAATGGATTTGACCATTTGGATTTCAGTTTTCCAAGAAAAAGATGCAACCTAGAATTGTACAATAGGAGCTTTTGACCAATAGTAAACACTTTCCGGAGAAACTGTTTGTCATGAAAGATTTTCATTTGGTCTTTGTACTTTCTAGCCGTATCATAAGCTTCATTTTGGATTTCTTCCAACTCAGCTAATTGAAGCTTTCTGAGTTGTCCAGCCGAGACTAGAGCAAAATTGAAACGCGTGATTGCCCAGTAGGCTTTGTGTTCTATTTCAAAGATGACAAGCCTTTCCATACACTAAGCGATAGGGTGACATTCCTATGGGTATCTTGAACACAGTTCGATAAGCCCATAGTGCATCAGTGAGTCTGGGAGACCAGTCCTTTCAAAGATGGATTGACTGTCTACTCAAGGATATGTTTGATTTCTCTGTTTGAAATTTCCACTTGTCCACTTGTTTGAGGATGATAGGGGTTAGCTACTTTGTCAATCACCCCATATGATTTCATCAATTTTTCGAATGGGTGATTACAAAAATGCTTACCACCATCACTGATGATAGTTCGTGGAACACCAAATCTAAAGAAGATATTTTCTTTCAAGAAACGAGTGACAACCTTGTGATCATTGGTTTTGCATGCCACTGCTTCTACCCACTTTGATACATAGTCAACTCCTACGTGGATATATAGATTGCCAAAAGACTTAGGAAAAGGTCCCATGAAATCAATGCCCCAAACATCGAAAAGTTGAACAATTAAGATTGGGTTTAACGGCATCATGTCCCGGCAGGATATATTTCTTAATTTTTGACATCTATCACATGAAACAGAGAAGGAATGGGTATCAAAAAACATGGAGGGCCAGTAAAATCACACTGCAAGATATTTGCAGTTGTCTTTTTATCACCAAAATGGCCTCCACATGCTTGATCATGACAGAAACTTATGACACTTTGTTGTTCTTCTTCAAAAACACAACGACGAATAATTTGATCCGCACAACGCTTAAACAAATATGGATCATCCCAGATGAAATTTTTAACTTGTGCCAAAAATTTAACTCTATCTTGTTTAGTCCATGCTCTATGGCCGAACCCTATGGTTCATCCTTTCCATTAAAATACCATATGCTTCCCTTAATTTTTCTTCCATGGGGTTCGGCCATACACCATGGCCGAACCCTATGGTTTCTTACTTTAAACAAAGTCTATAAAAAATACCTACCGGTTCCGCGACTCCTCCGATTTTCCTTTGCTTTGTAAAGCCCCGCCCTTTTTCACTCGCTTTCCGAAAATCAGAGTCTATTTTTTTTTTATATATAAATAGAAGAGTGAGCGAGAGCGGGACGTCACGACGCGAGTTAAGTCCAAACTTCTAAAGTCAGACTCTTAACTGGCCAACCCTATGTGTGCATGGACTAAGTCCATGAAAACGGTTCACACGTGATAATATAAACATGTGGATTATATCAAAAACTGCGGATTATAATAAAACCTAAATCTATTCCATTTTAGATAGCAAAGTACTCCGCCAATTTTAAATGATTAACTTAATTAACCAAAGTAACCATTCACAAACCATAGTAAAAATCCAAATTATTACATGCCTGAAGTCTAGCAACTCAAATTACATGTCCATGAGTAACATAAATAAAATATAATCCAATCTGTAATGACCCATCCCGATTTTCCTAAATTTTTTGAAGAGATTTTCGGATCTCTGAGTTGTTTTAGGGACCTTGGTATCAGTGGAGAGAGTGTGGGCGCCATGGTGGGCCCAGTTTACCTGTTTTCGAGTTCGGGAACTCGAAGGGGCATTTTGGTAATTTTATAATTATTGCGTGTTTGGCATGAAAACTTGTTCAAAAGTCAAACGTTTTCTCGCCCGAGATCTTCCGGTTTCTTTCTTTGAGTTTTCCTTTCTCTTCTGAATAGTTCATAAAAAAAAAAGGGGGGGGGGCGAAAACCCTAAACCCTAACCCTTTTAAACTCCCCCATTTTCCGCGACACTGTAGCTGCTCTCTCTACAGTGCCGCCGCTACCCCAACCGCAACCCCTTCTTCTTCTTCTTCCTCCTCCCGATGTCGGTAAGCTTCTCCCCCTTTTCCTTCTCTCTCTCTCTCCCTCGGTTTCTTCTTCTCCTCCTCCTTTACCTCCGACTGCCCCCTTCGTTTTTCCCCCCTGTTTCCTCTTTTCCCTTCTCTGATTTTAGGGTTTTCTCGGTTTTCCCCTTTCATTTTCTTCTTCTTCTCTGCTTTTCCCCTTATGACACTTTGTTGTTCTTCTTCAAAAACACGACGACGAATAATTTGATCCGCACAACGCTTAAACAAATATGGATCATCCCAGATGAAATTTTTAACTTGTGCCAAAAATTTAACTCTATCTTGTTTAGTCCATGTTCTATGGCCGAACCCTATGGTTCATCCTTTCCATTAAAATACCATATGCTTCCCTTAATTTTTCTTCCATGGGGTTCGGCCATGGTGTATGGCCGAACCCTATGGTTTCTTACTTTAAACAAAGTCTATCAAAAATACCTACCGGTTCCGCGACTCCTCCGATTTTCTTTTGCTTTGTAACGCCCAGCCCTTTTTCACTCGCTTTTCGAAAATCAGAGTCTATTTTTTTTTTTATATATAAATAGAAGAATGAGCGAGAGCGGGACGTCACGACGCGGGTTAAGTCCAAACTTCTAAAGTCAGACCCTTAACTGGCCAACCCTATGTGTGCATGGACTAAGTCCATGAAAACGGTTCACACGTGATAATATAAACATGTGGATTATATCAAAAACTGCAGATTATAATAAAACCTAAATCTATTCCATTTTAGATAGCAAAGTACTCTGTCAATTTTAAATGATTAACTTAATTAACCAAAGTAACCATTCACAAACCATAGCAAAAATCCAAATTATTACATGCCCGAAGTCTAGCTACTCAAATTACATGTCCATGAGTAACATAAATAAAATATAATCCAATCTGTAATGACCCATCCCGATTTTCCTAAATTTTTTGAAGAGATTTTCGGATCTCTGAGTTGTTTTAGGGACCTTGGTATCAGTGGAGAGAGTGTGGGCGCCATGGTGGGCCCAGTTTACCTGTTTCGAGTTCGGGAACTCGAAGGGGCATTTTGGTAATTTTATAATTATTGCGTGTTTGGCATGAAAACTTGTTCAAAAGTCAAATGTTTTCTCGCCCGAGATCTTCCGGTTTCTTTCTTTGAGTTTTCCTTTCTCTTCTGAATAGTTCTTAAAAAAAGGGGGGGGGGGGGGCCGAAAAACTCCCCCATTTTCCGCGACACTGTAGCTGCTCTCTCTACAGTGCCGCCGCTACCCCAACCGCAACCCCTTCTTCTTCTTCTTCTTCCTCCCGATGCCGGTAAGCTTCTCCCCCTTCTCCTTCTCTCTCTCTCTCCCTCGGTTTCTTCTTCTCCTCCTCCTTTACCTCCGACTGCCCCCTTCGTTTTTCCCCCCTGTTTCCTCTTTTCCCTTCTCCGATTTTAGGGCTTTCTCGGTTTTCCCCTTTCATTTTCTTATTCTTCTCTGCTTTTCCGTGAAATTCCTTTCTTTTCCCCTTTTTTTCCCCCTTTTCCTGGTTTTCCCTAGTTTTTCCCCTTCCCCTCTGACTCGGCTGAGTTACTGACAACCACGACCCATTGGGTCCCAATTGGGCATTTTGACTCAAATAGCAACATTGACCCAATAAAATGTGTCTTACCCATTTACTTTAAATTGAACCTTATACCATAACCGTTGGGTCCTAATTGGGCCATTGACCCAACACCTTACCCATCTAAGGTTCATATCCGTTAATTCACAATTAAAATGACAAATTCCGTAAATATTGATAACATGGAATTCCAAAGTGTTACAATACTACCCTCTTTTTAAAATTTTCGTCTCGAAAATCGAGCGAAGTAGGGTTTCAAACATTTACATAAATAGCTCAAGATGATCTGTTCTCATTTCTGACTCTAGTTCCCCTGTGGCTTCCTCATTACAGCATCGATCCCATACCACCTTAACAAACTGGATCTGTAATGCCCCGCCCTTTTTCACTCGCTTTCCAAAAATAAGAGTCTATATTTTTTTTTAAAATAAAAGAGTCAGCAAGATCGGGACTTCACAACGCGAGCTAAGTCCGAACTTCTAAAGTCCGACCCTTAACTGGCCAACCCTACGTGTGCATAGACCAAGTCCAAAAAAACGGTTCACACGTAATAAGTTAACTTTACGGAAAATAACATAAACTGAGGATTATAATAGAATCTAACTCTAGTCCATTTTTAGATAGCAAAGTACTCCGTCAATTATAAATGATTTACTTAATTTAAATAACCAAAGTAACCATTCACAAACCATAGCAAATATCTAAATTATTACATGCCCGAAGTCTAGCTACTCAAATTACAAGTCCATGAGTAACTACTTAATCAAATATAAATTTAAATCCATTCAAGCTTCTATGCTTGGCTCCGATCACGCTCATCGTTCCATTCGTTTCCTTTATCATCCACTAGGGTAGAAGTAGGGCGTTAGAACAACGCGCCAAGTAGGTATTGGTCTACACATGGATAGTACGAATCATAATATAATAACATAAAGTCAAAACCATATAAAACCATGGCATGTCATGATGTCAAATGTAATGAGTCTCACCCATCACAAGTACATATAACCTCTTGATGGGATTCTCATCATCAAAATAAGATAAACCCATCATACATAAACCATGTTTACAAAAAGGTAGAATCCTACCAAAGACCACTAACGTGACTTTGCGCTTTCGTCCGGTAATCGCTCACGATCGTACACACCTTGTGAGGTTCCGTTCCCTTATAATATATCAATCAATTAAAACCATACCCCATTTGATTTGCAATAATGTCCCAGTCCCTACACACAACCTTGTGGGGTTCGGCCATACACCATGGCCGAACCTCACTCACTAGGTTTTAGCCCCTCCTTTGATTTATTAACCCATCATCCCTAAGTTAATTTATTTAAACACTTAGTCCACCAAAACACACCTCAGTGGGGTTCGGCCATACAACATGGCCGAACCTCACCATCTTGTTTTTGTGCCCTTATTTGAGTCCTTTGATCTTTTAACTTAATTCCAAGATCATACCCCTTTTATTCATTAACCTATCATACATAAAACCTAAGTCCACCAAATATTCCCCATGGGGTTCCGCCATACACCATAGCCGAACCAATGGTCCATTAATTTTACTTATTTACAACATTGCCATTATACAAATCCATAACCAATAACATAAACTATGAACATAGGTATATATAATTAAATCCCTCATTTCCTTGCTCAATCCTCCATTTATTTAAACATGCATAATACTCTAAGTGTACTTTTAAAATATTCCAACAAATGGTTCATTAAATGGTTCATGGGGTTCGGCCATACGCTATGGCCGAACCCATGATGTTTCATTTCCATGGTCTCCATTTAATCAATCACAATATTAGGTCCATAACTGATCCATAACATAGCTCCATAAACGATCCATTAACCATGACATAAAACCACAAATGACCCATTAAGTTGGTTCATGGGGTTCGGCCATACATCATGGCCGAACCCATGATATCATTTTTCCATCATCTTTCTTAAATTATTTACAATAATAAATCCATGACCCAAGTCCTTCCATGATTGGTTTAATCATACACTTAGGTCTCTTAAAAACATCATCTTCTTTATTTAAAAACCCATTAAGATTACCACCTTTCTCCACCATTTTTATGGTCTAAATACCTCAATATTTCCCCATGGGGTCAACCGGCCATCCAACATGGCCGAACCCATGATCCATGGTTCTTCACCTTTGTTTCAGTTAAGTTTATCATTTACAACCTTTCAAACCCACTTACAATCATTATCATAACCTCCATGGTTTTATCCCTAAAAACCCATAAAATCACCAATGTCTTTCCATGGGGTTCGGCCATATACTATGGCCGAATCCTATGGTTCATCATTGGTCTTTAGCCATTATAAAAATTAGGGTTCGGCCATGCAATGGCCGAACCATGTCCTTGACCCTGGACCTTCTTTCTTATCTATGAAATTTATCGAGCACTTAACGATTCCACGACTCCTCCGGTTTCTTTCTCTCCTTCTTGCTCCTTTCCTTCCTTAGCCTCTTCTTCCTTCCTTCTTGTTCTTTAGCCGAGACTGATCTGTCTGAAACCCCTTGAAGTGATTCAGCCAAGAGATATAGTTTGAGAGAGAGAGGAGAGGCTTGGGATAGACAATACTCCAAGTTCTTGTCTTGAGGGTGGTCGGCCTTGTATGAGAGGAAGAGGAGTTTGGGATGTAAACTCTAAGTCCTTTTCTCTTTTGTCCTTGTGAGTGGTCGGCCAAGAGAGTGCTTGAGGGAGAGAGTGTATGGAAACAAATCTTGTTTTGTTCCAATGGGGTGGTCGGCCAAATATTATGCCTTTTGGTGAAGCCCTTGTGTAACTCCTATTTTTCTTAACTTCCCTCACTAATATTTTTCTTGGGGGTTTCATCCATGGGGTCAAGGTGGTATGGGATCCAAGGTGTTACAATGAAACTCCCATGAGCCCAACGGTCTTGTCTTGAGTTGGTTTGTGTAACGCCCACCAAACGGTCTACCTCCGATTGATTCCCATTTGGAGTTTCATGCATGAGATAAAACTCCCATGCATCCAACGTGTAGCCTTGGCTTGTCATGGTGTAACAACACATAACCGCCATCTCCCATTTATGATATCATTTGGAGTTTCATGCATATTATGAAACTCCCATTCCAACGTGTGTATACCTTGTGTTGATTTTTGAAACAACCAAAACACCATTCATCTTCACACTTTACTCACTTAAGATAAATATCCCCATGACTTTCCACCCAACCCATTTAACTCAACTCATCCATTTAATTCAACTCATCCATTTAACTCAACTCACCTCTTTAATTCAACTCCTTTAATTCACTTGAATCAACTCAATTATTTGATTCCATTTCCAGCTCAAATCAGCCCCAACCTAATTTAAGCTTGGACTCACTTTGTGGTCAACCAAGTCAAACACGACCCATTGGGTCCCAATTGAACATTTTGACCCAAATAACAACTTTGACCCAATTAAATGTACCTTACCCATTTACTTTAAATTGAACCTTATACCATCACCATTGGGTCTTAATTGAGCCATTGACCCAACACCTTATCATCTAAGGTTCATATCCATTAATTCACAAGTAAAATGGCAAATTCTGTAAATATTGATAACCTAAAAATCAGGGGTGTTACAATACAACCCTCTTTTTAAAATTTTCGTCCCGAAAATCGAAAGAAGTAGGGTCCCAAAATAAATTACATAAATAGCTCAGGGTGAGCTGATCTCATTTCCGACTCGAGTTCCCAAGTGGTTTCCTCAATACCGTGTCGATCCCATACGACCTTGACGAACTGAATCGCCCGGTTTCGTAACACCCTTTGCTCTGTCTCCACCACTCTGACAGGCCTCTCAACGTATGTCACGTCGTTTTGCACCTCTATATTTTGTATGTTCAGTACATGTGAAAGATGGGGATTGTACTTCCTCAACATCGATATATGAAACACATCATGCAAAGATGCCAATTGTGAAGGAAGTGCTAATTGATATGCTACCTCCCCCATCCTCCTTATGATTGAAAACGGTCCCACATATCTAGGCGACAGTTTCCCCTTCTTTCCAAATCTCATGTGTCCCTTTCGTGGTGAGACTTTAAAGAACACCATGTCCCCCACTTCAAATTCAAAGAACCTCTTCGTCTTGTCAGCATAGCTCTTCTGACGACTCTACGCAACCAATTGATGTTGCCGTATCAACTGTATCTACGTTGTAGTCTCTATAACCAACTCGGGTCCAATCAGCGCAGGCTCACTGGCCTCTCTCCAGTACACGGGTGATCTACATGGTCTACCATATAAAGCCTCAAATGGAGCCATCTGGAGGCTTGCCTGGTAACTGTTGTTGTATGAGAATTCTACCAACAGCAAGTGATCCTCCCATCCACCCTTGAAATCTAGCATGCATGCTCTCAGCATATCCTCCAATGTTTGTATTGTCCTCTCTGATTGTCCATCAGTTTGTGGATGGATGTTGTGCTAGTCAGTAGATATGTCCCCATGGCCGACTGCATACTCTACCATACTTTGCCGGTGAATCGGCCATCTCTGTCGGACACTATAGTCAGGGAAATACCATGTAATCGGATGATATCCTTGATATACCGCCGACCCAAAGCCTCAGATGAGTCTTTCATCTTGATGGGAATAAAATGTGCAGACTTGGTCAGTCGGTCTACCATGACCCATATCGCATCGTGCCCTTTGAAGACCTTGGCAACCCCGTCACAAAATCCATGGAGATGTGCTCCCATTTCCATTCTGGCACTGGTAAGGGTTTGAGTAACCCTGGTGGCTTTTGATGTTCTGTCTTAACCTGCTGACAAGTTAAGCAATGAGCCACGAATTCTGCCACATCTCGTTTGAGTCCATGTCACCAGTAATGTCTCTTCAGGTCGTGATACATCTTGGTGCTGCCCGGATGAATAGAGAGTTTGGTTTGATGTGCCTCAATCAATAACTCTCTTCTGCAGCTCTTAAGCACATATATCCTTCCTCGGAATACAAGTCCCTGTCCTGGTCGTACTCCCATTCAAGTATGACTTCACCAGTAGACCTCTTGGCCCATATCTCCTCTACTTCTGGATCTGTTCGTTGTTCCTGTTCAATCTTGTCAAGTACCACTTAATTACATCAAAATCACCCATATCAACCTATGACTTTCATTCTTGCATAATTTACTCCGTCTCACGTTATCTCTTTTTCTCGTGAACCTATTCGCGATCTTGTGTAGATCTATGTACTCTGTTTCACTTTACCTGCTACCAAGATATTTTCCATACGTACTCGCTCAATACGTTCATTTGTCTACTCTCTGTGTGAGGTAGCCTGCCAATAAGAGCCTATGCTAAAGACTTTCGCTGATTCCATTTTAACTAGGTTTCTAGTTGCACTCTTCTGGAACTGCAATGGCTAACTACAGAGTCAGCTGGCCAGTCTAACTCAGCAGTCACCCATAGCTTCCCATTCAAGTTTCACTAGACTCTTATATTTTCCACTCAGTACATCTCCAAAATTAAGCATATCTTATTTTGTACATAAGTCACTATGTGACTAACCCTTTTGTTCATAACTTCTACGATACCAAGTATCTTTCAATACTAACTTTTCTGTGATACAAGTCGTAATACGACTAACACCTTTTTCTTATAACGTGGGATGTAAATCGAAACATGTCCCAATCCTTAGATCAATATGTCATCTATGAGACCAACAAGTCTATCATACTACCAACATGTCTACCATGGTACCGATACCCGACATCAATCCAAACCACCATGGGAACCATCATCCACGGTTATAGACATCCATCCCTGGTATCTCTCTATCAGTGAGTATCATCTATCCATGGTTAATAACCATCCATGAATACAACCCTCCTATGGGTATAATCCATTCATGGGTATAATCCATCCTTGGGCATAATTAATCCAGGGCGCATCATCCACCATGAGATATTCTATCCGTAGGAACAACACTAGAATGAACCACTACTTGACTGTGGTAACAATATCAAATCATCAATATACCCCGACCCCTAGTAAGACTTAGGGCCCATGACTTACTAAGCGGAAGACCAACGTCCAACGTGATCAAGTCTATCTCACCCTTCATCCCTTCACCCCAAAGGTGATTCAGTCAAACTCTAAGGCGGTCGATCCGCGTCTAACGAAGCTAGCACCGCCCCTATGGGGTAAAGTAGTACCTAGCTCTACGTATCAACGCATGTCAAGTCTGCGAAATAGCCGTGAGAGTACCTTCCAGTGCGTAGCATGCGAGGGACCCACTCCTCAACTACAATCCTACAGGACCAAGTCTCCATATTTCATATCGAGGTTCCCACGGTCTTACGGCTACTGTAGGCCATACCCATAGAATCTATGTACTTATCTCATCAATACTACATGAGGGAAACACCCATACCACGTTTCAATATAATTAAGTGACTCGTCACATACAACTCAATGCCAAACTCCTCATAAACTCTTAAGTTTGCATAAAAAATCATTCAAACTTCCATCACAATAGAAGGGTTGGTAGGGTTAGAACAAACCCTTCATAACATAACCGCAACCCTTACAAAAGCTTTCCCTTTTTCCCAACATTTTCTTACCCTTGCTTAGCCTAATCTTCCGTAGAAGTCCCTACATCATCATAAAAATTGAAGAAGTTGTCAGGGCATGTCGTCGACGTGTACCCCAACACTCCACAAGTCAGACAGGGTATTATTCCCGGTACCCCAATGTAAGGACAATTAGTCATCTCCTTCCCGTTCTCGTGAAGTCCACAAACAGGGCAAATAACCTTAAGGGGGGTAGGGGCAAAAAAGACAGTTGTACCCCTCCTGATTGCACAACTCGCACATATACCCGGGTGCTATCTCGCCTAATGATTCTCCTATCATTAGGATATCTCCCATATACTCTTCTGGAAAAGGGGCTAGATACACTTCGACATCCTCGGGGAATCTTACCTGGACGTCTACGTTAACTTCCACAACGCGGCCTGGCCTATTGGAGTTGTTAGAAGAAGAAGTTAGATCTGTAGGACAGCTAGGAGTTCCTTTGTCCCTCAACTATGTATACTCTATGTTGCTCCATATATCTGTATCACAACAATAGCAACATATCAATGACAACAACAGTTCTAATCAAACTAATCTTTGTTTTGGGGAATTTTCCTTAATCATCATCTTGTATTTCTTGTTTTGGGGAGTTTCATATGTATCACATAATGTCTTTTGGGGAACTTTCCTATGTATCATATAATGTCTCTTGTTTGGGAACATTGACAAATAAACATCTTGTGTTTTCTTGTCCTTGGGAAATTGCCAAATCAACACTCTTTGTATTTCTTTGATTTTGGGGAAACTTCCTAAGTATCAATTGTTTGTTTCTCAATTTGGGGATATTGGGGAAGCATATCCTAATTTGCTATGTTTGATAATTCCAATTATTGTGACTGTACATCCTTTGCTATCATTCCTTGTTGTTCTCAGATTGAATGTTTCAGTCTAAGTCTAACGAAGTAAATTAATCCGGCCCACGTGCAGCGGACTCCGAATAATCGGTCAGTTGGGATTCTTATTTGTCAGTGAGACATGATAACATCTTAATCTTACTTCGAAAGATTCAACTTTCCCGTTTCGCTCTGATACCAACTGTAACGCCCCGCCTTTTTTCACTCGCTTTCCAAAAATCAGAGTTTATTTTTTTTTAAAAAAATAGAAGAGTGAGAGAGAGCGGCACGTCACGACGCGAGCTAAGTCCGAACTTCTAAAGTCCGACCCTTAACTGGCCAACCCTACGTGTGCATGGACCAAGTCCAAAAAAATGGTTCACTCGTAATAAGTTAACTTTGAGGAAAATAACATAAACTCAGGATTATAATAGAATCTAACTCTAGTCCATTTTTAGATAGCAAAGTACTCCATCAATTATAAATGATTAACTTAATTTAAATAACCAAAGTAATCATTCACAAACCATAGCAAATATCTAAATTATTACATGCCCGAAGTCTAGCTACTCAAATTACAAGTCCATGAGTAACTTAATCAAATATAAATTTAAATCCATTCAAGCTTCTATGCTTGGCTCCGATCACGCTCATCGTTCCTTTCGTTTCCTGTATCATCCACTAGGGTAGAAGTAGGGCGTTAGAACAATGTACCCAGTAGGTATTCCATTTAGGGTCTACACATGTTTAGTACAAATCATAATATAATAACATAAAGTCAAAACCGTATAAAACCATGCCATGTCATGATGTCAAATACAATGAGTCCCACCCATCACAAGTACATATAACCTCTTGATGGGATTCTCATCATCAAAATAAGATAAACCCATCATACATAAACCATGTTTTCAAAAAGGTAGAATCCTACCAAAGACCACTAACGTGACCTTGCGCTTTCGTCCGGTAATCGCTCACGATCGTATACACCTTGTGAGGTCTCGTTACCATATAATATATCAATCAATTAAAATCATGTCCCATTTGATTTGCAATAATGTCCATGTCCCTACACCCAACCTTGTGGGGTTCGACCATACACCATAGCCGACCCTCACTCACTAGGTTTTAGCCCCTCCTTTGATTTATTAACCCATCACCCCTAAGTTAATTTATTTAAACACTTAGTCCACCAAAACACACCTCAATGGGGTTCGGCCATACAACATGGCCGAACCTCACCATCTTGGTTTTGTGCCCTTATTTGAGTCCTTTGATTTTTTAACTTAATTCCAAGACCATACCCCTTTTATTCATTAACCTAACATGCATAAACCCTAAGTCCACTAAACATTCCCCATGGGGTTCGGCCATACACCATGGCCGAACCCATGGTCCATTAATTTTACTTATTTACAACATTGCCATTATACAAATCCATAACCAATAACATAAACCATGAACATAGGTATATATAATTAAATCCCTCATTTCCTTGCTCAATCCTCCATTTATTTAAACATGCATAACACTCTAAGTGTACTTTTAAAATATTCCAACAAATGGTTCATTAAATGGTTCTTGGGGTTCAGCCATACACTATGGCCGAACCATGATGTTTCATTTCCATTGTCTCCATTTAATCAATCACAATATTAGGTCCATAACTGATCCATAACATGGCTCAATAAACGATCCATTAACCATGACATAAAACCACAAATGACCCATTAAGTTGGTTCATGGGGTTCGGCCATACATCATGGCCGAACCCATGATATCATTTTTCCATCCTCTTTCTTAAATTATTTACAATAATAAATCCATGACCCAAGTCCTTCCATGATGGGTTTAATCATACACTTAGGTCTCTTAAAAACATCATCTTCTTTATTTAAAAACCTATTAAGATTACCACCTTTCTCTATCATTTTTATGGTCTAAATACCTCAATATTTCCCCATGGGGTTCGGCCATACAACATGGCCGAACCCATGATCCATGGTTCTTCACCTTTGTTTCAGTTAAGTTTATCATTTACAACCTTTCAAACCCCCTTACAATCATTATCATAACCTCCATGGTTTTTATCCCTCAAAAACCCATAAAATCACCAATGTCTTTCCGTGTGCATGGCCGAACCCTATGGTTCATCATTGGTCTTTAGCCATTATAAAAATTAGGGTTCTGCCATGCAATGGCTGAACCATGTCCTTGACCCTGGACCCTCTTTCTTATCTATGAAATTTATCGAGCACTTACCAATTCCGCGACTCCTCCAGTTTCTTTCTCTCCTTCTTGCTCCTTTCCTTCCTTAGCCTCTTCTTCCTTCCTTCTTGTTCTTTAGCCGAGACTGATCTTGATGAAACCCCTTGAAGTGATTCAGCCAAGAGATATAGTTCGAGAGAGAGAGGAGAGGCTTGGGATAGACAATACTCCAAGTTCTTGTCTTGAGGGTGGTCGGCCTTGTATGAGAGGAAGAGGAGTTTGGGATGTAAACTCTAAGTCCTTTTCTCTTTTGTCCTTGTGAGTGGTCAGCCAAGAGGGTACTTGAGGGAGAGAGTGTATGGAATCCAATCTTGTTTTGTTCCAATGGGGTAGTCGGCCGAAGATTATGCCTTTTGGTAAAGCCCTTATGTAACTCCTATTTTTCTTAACTTCCCTCACTAATATTTTTCTTGGGGGTTTCATCTATGGGATGAAACTCCCATGAGCCCAACGGTCTTGTCTTGAGTTGGTTTGTATAACCCCCACCAAACGGTCTACCTCCCATTGATTCCCATTTGGAGTTTCATGCATGAGATAAAACTCCCATGCATCCAACGTGTAGCCTTGGCTTGTCTTGGTGTAACAACACATAACCGCCATCTCCCATTTATGATATCATTTGGAGTTTCATGCATAATATGAAACTCCCATTCCAACGTGTGTATACCTTGTGTTGATTTTTGAAACAACCAAAACACCCTTCATCTTCACACTTTACTCACTTAAAATAAATATGTAACACCCCAGATTTTTAGGTTATCAATATTTACAGAGTTTGCCATTTTAATTGTGAATTAACGGATATGAACCTTAATGGGTAAGGTGTTAGGTCAATGGGCCAATTAAGACCCAATGGTTATGGTATAAGGTTCAATTTAAAATAAATGGGTACGGTACATTTAATTGGGTCAAGGTTGTTATTTGGGTCAAAATACTCAAATGGGACCCAATGGGTCGTGGTTGACTTGGTTGACCACCAAGTGAGTCCAAGCTTAATTAGGTTGGGGCTGATTTAAGTTGGAAATGGAATTAAATAATTAAGTTGATTTAAAGAGGTGAGTTGAGTTAATTGGATGTGTTGAGTTAAATGAGTTGGATGGGAAGTTAATGGGACCATGATCTTAGATAAGTTAGGGAGTTACATCTCATGAGGTCAAACCTAATGGTTACACGTTGGATGCATGGGAGTTTCATCTCATGGATGAAACCCCCAATTGGATCATTAATGGAGAGTTGAGGAGTTTTGTTGTTTCAAATATCAATTCAAGGATACACATTGGTAACATGGGAGTTTCATCTCATGGGATGAAACTCCATGTGTATCATGAATGGGAAGATGAAACGGTTTTGGGGGTTACACAATTCAACCAAGGCACACGTTGGAAGCATGGAGGGTTTCCATCTTTTCATCTCATGCATGAAACCTCCAAATGAACCATTAATGGGAGGAGAAAGGTTGGTAGAGGTTACACCATTCAAACAAGGCAGCACCATTGGGGGCCTTGGAGTTTCATCTTATGGATGAAACCCCCAAGATGGAACACCAATGGGAGGTGGACGGTTACACAAGCCAACTGAAGGCACACCTTTGGGCACATGGGAGTTTCACCTCATGGATGAAACCCCCATATGGGAATTAAATGGGAGGAGGACGGTTTTGGAGTGGTGACCCAATTCAAGCAAGACAACACTGTTGGAGCCTTGGGAGTTTCATCTCATGGATGAAATCCCCAAGGGAAGCACTAAGGAGGGAAGTAAAGGAGTTTGGGAGTTACAAGGGGTGTCACCAAAGGACACTAACCTTGGGCTGGATTTCATTAACCAAGAAAAGAGTCGAGTTTCATCTCACTCCCTCCCTCTCCCTCTTGACTGTTTTCTCTCCTTCAAACACTCTTTTGGCCGACCACTCCTCAAGACTTAGCACTTCATCTCAAGGTTCTCTCTCTCTCACACAAGGCCGATCACCCTCAAGACAAGGAACCTTGACTGGTTGTCTCTCACACAAATCATTCCTTGGATGATCACTCCTCAAAGACAAAGAGGACTTAGAACAAAGGAGTTTGCATCTCAAGGTTTTATCATTCACACCCAAGGCTAAAATACTCTCTCTCTTAAATCTACACCTTGGCCGAACCACTCCAAGGACTGTATCAAGATCAGTCTCGGCTAAAGGACAAGAAGGAAGGAAGGAAAGGCTAAGGAAAGAAAGAAAAGGAACAAGCCGGAGCAAAAGAAAACCGGACGAGTCGCGGAACCGGTGAGTAATTTACTAGTTTTTGTTTATAAGAACCATAGGGTTCAGCCATGGGTATGGCCGAACTCCATGGAGGAAAATTAAAGAATGTATGATTATTTTTAAAAGGAGTAGATGAACCATAGGGTTTGGTAATATGTATGGCCGAACCCCATGAAAAGACTTGGTTATTTTTATGGGTTTTTGAGAGATAAAAACCATACAATGTTATGAAGGTTGTAAAGATGTTTTAAATGGAGATAAGGTTAAGGTTGTGGGTCGGCCATTGCATGGCTGAACCATAATGTTATTATGGCTAAGGTGCTGAGCATAAACCATATATAAATATTGAAATGTTTGAAATAAGAAAACCATGGACCATTTTTATGGGTTAATTGGAGTTAAGAACATGGTTAGAAATTATTAATGGTTCTATGCTTTTGATTAAGGAATCACATATGATTATCATGGGACTTAGTATTAAGTAAGTAATCAGCCATGATAGATGATGACAAAAGGGACAAAAATCAATACAGTGAGGTTCGGCCATGTGGTATGGCCGAACCCCACTAATGGTCATTTGGTGGATTTAGTTTCTTTTAAAGTGGTCAACTTGTAATATAATTGGTCAAATTAAAATGGCGTAATGTTTAGTGGACTTAGATTATTAGTTATGTTAAACAATTGGTGCATAAGTAATGAGATTAAGGAATCAAGAGGTCATGATCTTATATCTAAATTAAAAGAACAAAGGACATGAAAGAGGGACCAAACCCAAGATGGTGAGGTTAGGTCATATTGTATGGCCAAACCCAACTAAGGTGGATTTGGTGGATTAAGGGTTTAAAAATTAGTTAAGTGGTGTTCAAGTGATAAATAAAAGGAAGGGTGAAAATTAAAGGTAAGTGAGGTTCGGCCATGGAGTATGGCCGAACCCCACAAGTGTTGTTTTTGGACTTAGGTTATTATGTGGGTAAGATGATTAATGCGTAAATGGATAGATCAATGGAATTGTATGATTGGGCTTAAGAACCCAAAGGAGGGACTAAAACAAAATAAGTGAGGTTCGGCCATGGTGTATGGCCGAACCCCACAAAGTTATATTTGGTGGACTTGGACTTAATGTTAAAACCAAAAAGGAACCAATTTAAGTGGGTGAGGTTCGGCCATGGTGTATGGCCGAACCCCACAAAGTGTGTATATGATTTTGGACATTATGGGACTTTAGTTTGACTTGTTGTTATGTAACAAGGTGACGGGACTTCACAAACGGGAGACGATCGTGAACGGTGGCCGGTTTAAAGCTCAAGGACACCTTAGTTGTCTTGGGTAGGATTCCTACATCATTGAAACCATGGATATGTATTATGTACTTATGATGATTTTAATTCATGTTTGATAAGATATTTTGGTATCAAACAATATGTTGCAATTATGGGATTTTCATGCTATGTTTTGTAATATTCTATAGCATGTTGGCATTTGTATCTCATGCATGGCATGAGAGGGATGGAATGTAACCGGAGACCCACGCTCCTTCGAGCCGTCCGTAAGTCGTGAGGGGTATATTTTAACCGAAGATCCACACTCCGTCGGGGCGTCCGTAAAACAATCATGGGGGATACCTTGATGAGGAGAATTCCATCAAGAGGATACATGTGTTTGTGATGGGTGAGACTCATTGCATATGGTAGCATGGCATGGCATTGAATCGGCATGATTATGATCTTTATTATCATGCAAGGTTCTGGTTTTTATCTGTATGATGATTGGATCTCTATTATCATACACTGTTTTGGATATGATGTTTTACAAGTATGATATGATATATTATATCTGGATTTTATATACTAACCCATGTGTGTTAGCCCTAATTGGAATACCTACTGGGCGCGTTGTCTAACAGCCTACTTCTACCCTAGTTGATGACACAGGAAGGGAACGGAACGAGGACGTGATTGGAGCCAGGCTTAGGAGCTTGGATGATTAAGCTATATGTTGTTTATGTTATTCAGAATTGTAATAACGTAGATTTATTTGCTATGGATTGGATGGTTAATGTTTGGATATTTAAGTTATGATAATTATGGTTAAGTGTTGGATTACTTTGCTATCTAAAATGGAATAGGATTGTTATCCTATTGTTATTCCGCATATATGATTTTATTCCGCAAGTTAACTTGAGTACATGTGAATTGTCTCAGTGGACTTGGTCCACGCACACGTATGGTTGGCCAGTTAAGGGTCGGGCTTTGGAAGCTCGGACTTAGCTCGCCTCGTGACGTCCCGCTCTCTATCACTCTTTTATAAAAAAGAAAAAGAAAAAATAGACTCTGATTTTCGGATCGGAAAGTAAGTGAAAAAGGGCGGGGCGTTACAAAATATCCCCATGACTTTCCATCCAACCCATTTAACTCAACTCATCCATTTAATTCAACTCATCCATTTAACTCAACTCACCTCTTTAATTCAACTCATTTAATTCACTTGAATCAACTCAATTATTTGATTCCATTTCCAACTCAAATCAACCCCAACCTAATTTAAGCTTGGACTCACTTGGTGGTCAACCAAGTCAAACACGACCCATTGGGCCCCAATTGAACATTTTGGCCCAAATAACAACCTTGACCCAATTAAAGGTACCTTACCCATTTACTTTAAATTGAACCTTATACCATCACCATGGGGTCCTAATTGAGTCATTGACACAACACCTTACCCATCTAGGTTCATATCCATTAATTCACAATTAAAATGACGAATTTCGTAAATATTGATAACCTAAAATGATTAGTATTCCTCTTTTTAAAGTCCTTTCAAAAGTCCTTAACATGTACCTACCATTTCCATGTTTTGAAGCCCATTAAAATTATTAAAACAATCCACTTGAATTCAATATCTAAAAACCCCAAGTCCATATATATTCCTTGGTGGGGTTCGGCCATACAACATGGCCGAACCTCACCCTTTGGTTTTGTGCCCTTCTTCCATTCTTTATCTCCTTTCACTAATATCCTCTCCATTTTTAAACCTTCTAAATTATTCATAAACTTTCCTTTTTATTCTTCAAGAACCCATAAAATAACCAAGGTCCCTCCATGGGGTTCGTCCATGTTCTATGGCCGAACCCTATGGTTCATCCTTTCCATTAAAATACCATATGCTTCCCTTAATTTTTCTTCCATGGGGTTCGGCCATACACCATGGCCGAACCCTATGGTTTCTTACTTTAAACAAAGTCTATCAAAAATACCTACCGGTTCCGCGACTCCTCCGATTTTCCTTTGCTCTGTAACGCCCTGCCCTTTTTCACTCGCTTTCCGAAAATCAGAGTCTATTTTTTTTTTTTATAAATAGAAGAGTGAATGAGAGCGGGACGTCACGACGGGTGTTAAGTCCGAACTTCTAAAATCCGACCCTTAACTGGCCAACCCTACGTGTGCATGGACTAAGTCCATGAACACGGTTCACACGTGATAATTTAAACGTGCGGATTATATCAAAAACTCCGCATTATAATAGAACCTAAATCTATTCCATTTTAGATAGCAAAGTACTACGTCAATTTTAAATGATTAACTTAATTAACCAAAGTAAGCATTCACAAACCATAGCAAAAATCTAAATTATTACATGTCCATGAGTAACATAAATAAAATATAATCCAATCACGTTCATAGTCCCTTTCCTTTCCTGTATCATCTACTAGGGTAGAAGTAGGGCATTAGAACAATGCGCCCAGTAGGTATTCCATTTAGGGTCTACACATGGTTAGTACAAATCATATATAATAACATAATGTCAAAATCATATAAAACAATGCCATGTCATGATGTCAAATGCAATGAGTCTCACCCATCACAAGTACATATAACCTCTTGATGGGATTCTCATCATCAAGGTACCCCCACATAGGTCTTTCGGATGCCCCGACGGAGTGTGGCCCCTCCGGTTATCTCTTGATGGAAAATGCACATCAAGGTACCCCACAGTGGTCTTTCGGACACCCCGACGGAGTGTGGCCCCTCCGGTTACATATCCTTCACCCCATGCCATGCCATGCATGAGATGCTAATGAAACACATGCTATTTTATATTATAAACATAGCATTAAAACTCACATTTGGAACATATCTTTTACAACATAAATTCATCAAAATAAGATAAAACCATCATACATAAACCCATGGTTTCAAAGAGGTAGAATCCTACCAAAGACCACTAAAGTGCCCTTGCTTCTTAAACTGGCAACCGCTCACGATCGCGCACTGTTTATGAGGTCCCGTCACCTTGTTATATATCAACAAGTCAATCCCATATTCCATTTGATTGAACATTAAGTCTAAGTCTATAAACACAACCTTATGGGGTTCAGCCATACAACATGGCCGAACCTCACCCACTTGAATTTGTCCCTCTTTTGATTTAACCACTTACAAGTAATCATTTTAAAACCTTAAGTCCACCAAATACAACTTTGTGGGGTTCGGCCATACACTATGGCCGAACCTTACTTATTTGGTTTTGGTCCCTCCTTTGAGTTCTTTGATCTTTTGACTTAAGTCCAATCACACAATCCATTAATCTAACCAACTCATACATTAACCATCTAACACACATAACAACCTAAGTCCATAAAATTCCTTAGTGGGGTTCGGCCATACAACATGGCCGAACCTCACTCCCTTGGTTTTGTGCTCATCTTTTCAATCCTTTGATCTTTAAGTTAGATACAAGATCATGCCCTCTTGATTCAAACATCTAATCACTTATACCATAATTGTTTATCATTGATAACCATTTAAATCCACCAAACACATTCTTCATGTGGTTCGGCCATACACCATGGCCGAACCCATGAGCTATCATTTTCTCCCATATTTACACATTTGCCATTATTCCCATCACTTCATGCTTAGGTCCAAAATTGATCATAACCTAGATACATAAGTGATTAATAAATCATAACATAAAACTCCAATAATTCCCTTTATTCCTTGTTTTGATAATCCCTTCCTACATACATAGAATTACAAATGACCCATTTAAGAAGGTTCATGGGGTTCGGCCATACACCATGGCCGAACCCTATGATGTCTAAGTTCCAATTTCTCCATTGAATCCATTACCATTTTTAAGTCCATAAACCAAGGTCCCTCCATGAGGTTTAGATTCATCCTTTTTTATCATCATTTACCATGATCTAAAAATACTTAAGTCCATAAACCATTACTAACACACTTCCATGGGATTTGGCTATATAACATGGCCAAACCCTATGGTTTCTTAATTTCTTTTAAAAATCATACAACTAAGATTTAGTCCTTTGATGGTTCTCATACACACATCCATTTAAACCCTTTAAAAAAAAACCTTTTAAACTCATACCCATATGTCCATGATTTTTATCCCTCAAGATCCATTAAAATATAACCAATGTTCTTCCATGGGGTTCGGCCATACAACATGGCCGAACCCTATGGTTCATCATCTTCTTTTAAAAATATTTTGACCTGTAAAAATTCCTTAATTCCTTTCCATTAAAATACCATAATCATCCCCCAATTTTCTTCCATGGGGTTTGGCCATAGCCCCCAATTTTCTTCCATGGGGTTTGGCCATACACCATGGCCGAACCCTATGGTTCCTTTATTTAAACCAAATATATCAAAATACCTACCGGTTCCGATCCTTTCCTTCCTTAGCCTTTTCCTCCTTCTTCTTGATCCTTTGGCCGAGTGTGAGAGCGTGAGAGAGAGGGAGAGTTCGGCCTTGTGTGAGAATGATAGAACTTTGAGATGAAACTCTTTGTCTTTGGTCTTGAGGAGTGATCGGCCAAGAGAGAGTTTGAATTTGAAATGTGTAACCGTCTCCTCCATTATCTCTCCATGTGGGAGCTTCATCCATGAGATGAAACTCCAAGGCTCCAACGTGTAAGCCATTGTTTGAATTTGAAAAGTGTAACCATAACCCCTTCATTATCTCTCCATGTGGGAGTTTCATCCATGAGATGAAACTCCAAGGCTCCAACCTGTGCCTTGTTTGAACTTGAATTGTATAACCGTCCCCTCTATTATCTCTCCATGTGGGAGTTTCATCCATGAGATGAAACTCCAAGGCTCCAACGTGTAAGCCATTGTTTGAATTTGAAAAGTGTAACCATAACCCCTCCATTATCTCTCCATGTGGGAGTTTCATCCATGAAATGAAACTCCAAGGCTCCAACGTGTGCCTTGTTTGAAAGAATTTGAATTGTATAACCGTCCACATCCATTATCTCTCTATGTGGGAGTTTCATCCATGAGATGAAACTCCAAGGCTCCAACGTGTAAGCCATTGTTTGAATTTTGAAACAACAAACCACCTTCATCTTCACACTCCACTCACTTGAGATGAATATCCCCATATCTTCCCATCCAACTCATTTAACTCACTCATCCATTTAACTCAACTCACCTCTTTAATTCAACTCATTTAATTCACTTGAATCAACTCAATTATTTGATTGCATTCCCATTTTATTCAGCCCCATTTAATTAGGCTTGAACTCACTTGGTGGTCAACCAAGTCAACCACGACCCTTTGGGTCCAATTTGGGCATTTTGACCCAAAATAGCAACATTGACCCAATTAAATGCGCCCTACCCACTTACTTTAAAATTGAACCTTATACCATAACCGTTGGGTCCTAATTGGGCCATTGACCCAACACCTAACCCATTTAAGGTTCATATCCGTTAATTCACAATTAAAATGGCAAATTCCGTAAATATTGATAACATGGAATTCCGAAGTGTTACATGCTCCGGCTTGTTCTTCCGATCCTTTCCTTCCTTAGCCTTTTCCTCCTTCTTCTTGATCCTTTGGCTGAGTGTGAGAGCTTGAGAGAGAGAGATGGAATTCAGCCTTGAGTGAGAGGGAGAGATGTTTGAGATGTCCACTCTAAATTCTTTTCTCTTTGGTCCTTATGGGTGGTCGGCCAAGAGATGGTTTTGAGGGAGAGAAGAACAGCCAAGAGGGAGAGAGAGATAGAATTGCAAAACTAATGTCTTTCTTTGATCAATAGGGTCGGCCAAAGGTGGTGTCCTTTCGTGACACCCCTTTGTAACTCCCAACCACATTTACCTCCCTCAATTAAATTCCATTTGGGGGGTTTCATCCATGAGATGATGTAACGCCCCGCCCTTTTTCACTCGCTTTACAAAAATCAGAGTCTATTTTTTTTTTTAATAAAGAGTGAGATAAAGAGAGGGATGCCACGACGCAAACTAAGTCCGGACTTCTAAAGTCCAACCCTTAACTGGCCAACCCTATGTGTGCATGGACTAAGTCCATGAATATGGTTCACACATAGTAAGTTAACTTGCGGAATTAAAATGTAACTGCGGATTATAATAGAATCTAAATCTATTCCCTTTTTAGATAGCAAAGTACTTCAAGTTTTTAACCATAATTAAACTAAACTTAAATATCCAAACAAACCATTCAAACCATAGCAAAATTATCTAAGTTATTACATGCTCGAAATCTAGTTACTCAAATACAAGTCCATAAGTAACTTAATCAAACTATAGTCCAATCACATATCCAAGCTCCTATGCTTGGCTCCGATCACGTTCATCGTCCCTTTCATTTCCTGTGTGATCCACTAGGGTAGAAGTAGGGCGTTAGAACAACGCGCCCAGTAGGTATTCCATTCAGGGTCTACACATGGTTAGTACAAATCATATATAATAACATAATGTCAAAACCATATAAAACAATGCCATGTCATGATGTCAAATGCAATGAGTCCCACCCATCACAAATACATATATCTTCTTGATGGGATTCTCATCATCAAGGTATCCCCACAGTGGTCTTACGGATGCCCCGTCGGAGTGTGGCCTCCGGATTCTTCTTAATGGACAATGCTCAACAAGGTCTTCCTACGAATGCCTTACAGACGCCCCGACTGAGCGTAGCCTCCGGTTACAAACATCCCTCCCATGCGATGCATGAGATGTATATGTCCATATGCTACTTTTTAGAATACGTATAGCATTAAAACCACATATTTGAAATATAACATTTTAACAACATAACTTCATCAAAATAAGATTAAAACCGTCATACACAAATCCATGGTTTCAAAGAGGTAGAATCCTACTAATGACCACTAAAGTGACCTTTCTTTATAATCCGGCAACCGCTCACAATCGTGCCCCACTTGTGAGGTCCCGTTACCTTATTACACATCAATCAATCAAACCATGTTCTATTTGATTTCTATAAAGTCTAAGCCCATAAACACAACCTTGTGGGGTTTGGCCATACACTATGGCCGAACCTCACCCACTTGATTTTGTCCCTTTTTTTATTTAACCACTTAAAGTAACCATTTTAAAACCTTAAGTCCACTAAATACAACTTTGTGGGGTTCGGCCATACACTATGGTCGAACCTCACTTATTTGGTTTTAGTCCCTCCTTCGAGTTCTTTGATCTTTTAAGTCCAATCACACAATCCATTAATCTAACCATTCATACATTAACCATCTAACACACATAACAACCTAAGTCCATAAAATTCCTTAGTGGGGTTCGGCCATACAACATGGCCGAACCTCACTCCTTTGGTTTTGTGCTCATCTTTCCAATCCTTTGATCTTTAAGTTAGATACAAGATTGTGCCCTCATGATTCATACATCTAATCACTTATACCATAATTGTTTATCATTGATAACCATTTAAGTCAACCAAACATTTCCCATGGGGTTTGGCCATACACCATGGCCGAACCCATGGTCCATCATTTTCACCCTTAATTACATCCTTGCCATTGTTTTATCTATGGTTGTCCATTTCATTCATTTAAAACATGCTTAGGCTAATAAATAACCCACTAACATGGTTCATGGGGTTCGGCCATACACGATGGTCGAGCCTATGATCTTTCATTTTAGCCTATATTTACAATATTGCCATTATTTCCATCTCCTTATTTTAGGTCCAAAAACATATGTTCATGAGCAAATAACTCATCAACATGAACAAAACCCATAATCCAATCCTTTCATCTCCTAACATAATTATTCATCTATCATGATTGGTCCATGAATGACCATAAAAATTGATTCATGGGGTTCGACCATACACCATGGCCGAACCCTATGATGTCTATATTCCATCTTTAAATTCATGAACCAAGGTATCTATAATTAAATCCCTCAACATGACCTCATTCAAATCCTTTACAATCATCAATACTTTTTCATGGAAAGATTATTAATAATCTTCCATGATCATCAAATACTCTTCCATGGGGTTCGGCCATACAACATGGCCAAATCCTATGGTTCCTTATTTTCCTTTAAATTGTATCATACCCATATGGTTTGATCTTTTAGTGTTTCCCATTCATACATCCATCTAAAACCCTTTAGCATCATAAGCATACATCTATGATTTCCATCTTTCCAATCCATTAAAAAAATATAACCCATGTCTTTCCATGGGGCTCGGCCATGCACCATTGCCGAACCCTATGGTTCATCCTTTCCATTAAAACAACACATTCGTCCATTAATTTTTCTTCCATGGGGTTCGGCCATGCACTATGGCTGAACCCTATGGTTCCATATTTCCTCTTTTAAATCCAATCACCATGATCATAACCTTTGATGGGATTCTTGTATATACCATTTAAGGTTTGGCCATGTAATGGCAGGACCATGTTTCATTACTTATTAAAAATCTATCAAAATACCTACCGGTTCCGTGACTCCTTCGGTTTTCCTTCGCTTCGACTTGTTCTTCCGATCCTTTCCTGCCTTAGTATCTTCCTCCTTCCTTCTTACTTATTTGGCCGAGAATGAAACTTGAGAGAGAGGGAGAGTTCGGCCTTGTGTGAGAATGATAGAATGTTGAGATGAAACTATATGTCTTTGGTCTTGAGGAGTGATCGGCCAAGAGAGAGTTTGAGGGAGAGAAACAGCCAAGAAGGAGAGGGAGAGAGTGAGATGAATATCAAAATTGTTTTGTTCCAATGATGTGGTTGGCCAAGGATGATGGTTTTGGTAAAGCCCTTGATGTAACTCCCATTTTCCTTAACCTCTCTCCTTAATGCTCCAACGTGTGCCTTTGTTTGAATTTGAAATGTGTAACCGTCCACCTCCATTAACTCTCCATGTGGGAGTTTCATCCATGAGATGAAACTCCAAGTCTCCAACGTGTGCCTTTGTTTGAATTTGAAATGTGTAACCGTCCACCTCCATGTGGGAGTTTCATCCATGAGATGAAACTCCAAGGCTCCAACGTGTGCCTTTGTTTGAATTTGAAATGTGTAACCATCCACCTCCATTATCTCTCCATGTGGGAGTTTCATCCATGAGATGAAACTCTCATTCCAACTCACCTAACTCACATAATTTAATTCAAAACAACTCAACTCACTTAACTCATCACTTTAAGATCAACTCACTCACTTGATTGCATTCCCATTTTAATTCAGCCCCATTTAATTAGGCTTGAACTCACTTGGTGGTCAACCAAGTCAAACACGACCCATTGGGTCCAAATTGGCCATTTTGACCCAAATAACAACCTTGGCCCAATTAAATACACCTTACCCATTTATTTTAAATTGAACCTTCTACCATAACTGTTGGGTCTTAATTGGGCCATTGACCCAACACCTTACCCATCTAAGGTTCAAATCCGTTAATTCACAATTAAAATGGCAAATTCCGTAAATATTGATAACCTAAAAAATCCGGGGTGTTACAGATGAAACCCCATGTCTCCAACGGCTGCAATGGAGGTGCCTTGTGTAACCTCCCCAAACATCATTCATCTCCCATTAATGTTTCCTTTGGGGGTCCACCCCCCCCCCCCCCCCCCCCCCCCCCCCCCCCTCCTTTCCCTTTTCCCCTCCAACGTGTACCCTTTGGATTTTGAATTGTGTAACCCCCAAAACTTTTCCTCTCCTCATTACTTCTCCATGTGGGGGTTTCATCTTCGAGATGAAACTCCCATGCCAACGTGTGCCTTTGTTTGAATTTTCAATAAACCAAAACTTCCCACCTCTCCAACGTGGAACCCTTTGGATTTTTGAAACTCATTTCAAATCAACTCAACTCACTCACTTTATTGCCTTCCCATTTTAATTTAGCCCCAATTAAGTTAGGCTTGAACTCACTTGGTGGTCAACCAAGTTAACCATGACCCATTGGGTCCCAATTGGGCATTTTGACCCAAATAACAACCTTGACCCAATTGAATGCATCTTACCCATTTATTTTAAATTGAACCTTATACCATAACCCGTTGGGTCTTAATTGGGCAATTGACCCAACACCTTACCCATCTAAGGTCCATATCATTTAAATTCACAAATTAAATGGTAAATTCATATATATTTGATAACCTGGAAATCCGAGGTGTTAAAATACAACCCTCTTTTTAAAATTTTTGTCCCGAAAATCGAGCGAAGTAGGGTTTCAAACATTTACATAAATAGCTCAGGATGAGCTATTCTCATTTCCGACTCCAGTTCCCATGTGGCTTCCTCATTACCGTGTCGATCCCATACTACCTTAACAAACTGGATCGCTCGGTTCCGTAATACCCTTTGTTCTGTGTCCACCACTCGGACATGCTTTTCGATGTATGTCACATCGCTTTGGACATCTATGTCTTGCATATTCAGTACATGAGAGGGATCAGGATTGTACTTCCTCAGCATCGATATATGGAACACATCATGCAAAGATGCCAATTGTGAAGGAAGTGTCAATTGATAAGCCACATCCCCCATCCTCCTTATGATTGAAAACGGTCCCACGTATCTAGGCGATAGTTTCCCCTTTCTTTCCAAATCTCATGTCACCCTTCCGTGGCGAGAC
Source organism: Chimonanthus praecox (assembly GCA_022113865.1). NCBI lineage: Eukaryota > Viridiplantae > Streptophyta > Magnoliopsida > Laurales > Calycanthaceae > Chimonanthus > Chimonanthus praecox. The sequence goes on from CM039095.1 coordinate 25,817,212, forward strand.
TTCAACAACACCATGTCCCCCACCTCAAATTCAAGGAACCTCCTTCTCTTGTCAGCGTAGCTCTTTTGACTACTCTGCACAGCCAATAGATGCTTCCATATCACCTGTATCTACGTTACAGTCTCTGTAACCAACTCAGGTCCAATCAGTGCAGGCTCACCGACCTCTGTCCAGCACACGGGTGATCTACATGGTCTACCATATAAAGCCTCAAATGGAGCCATCTGGAGGCTTTCCTGATAACTGTTGTTGTATGAGAATTCTACCAACCGTAAGTGATCCTCATATAACACCCCGGATTTTCAAGATATCAATTTACATGAATGTTGTCCATTTAAATTATGAATTAATGGTTATGAACCTTAGATGGGTAAGATGTTGGGTAATGACCCAATTAAGATCCAAAGGTTATTGAATGGTTGTTCGACCCAATTAAGATCCAAAGGTTTTGGAATGGTTGTTCAATGTAGAGTAAATGGGTAAGTTACATTTATTTGGGTCATGGTGACTATTTAGGTCTAAAGGCCCAATTGGGACCCAATGGGTCTTGGTTGACCTGGTTGACCACCAAGTGAGTCCAATCTTAACTTGGTGGGGGCTGATTGGAGTTGGAAATGGAATCAAATAGTTGAGTTGAATTAAATGGTTGAGTTGAATTAAATGGTGGAGTTGAATTAAATGAATGAGTTGAGTTGGGTGAGTTAAATAAATTTGAATTAAAAGAATTGGATGGAATATTTATTTTAAGTGAGTGAAGTGTGTAGATGAAAGGTGTTTGGGCGGTTTCAAAATTCAAACAATACTACACGTTGGATGCATGGGGAGTTTTACCTCATGCATGAAACTTCCATTTGAATCATTAAGGAGAGGTGATGGTTTTGTGGTCCAAGCTAAGTCAAGACCATTGGCTACATGGGAGTTTCATCCCATGGATGAAACTCCCAACTAAGGAATTAAATGGATAGGTGAGGAGTTTCTTGTTTCAAAAATCAAACCTTCAATGGAACACCAAAAGGAGGAGGACGGTTTAAGGTGCTACTCAAGCCAAAGAAGACAAACAGTTGGGCACAAGGAGTTTCATCTCATGGATGAAACTCCCACATGATGAATTTAAGGGAGAAGTGGCGGTTACACAAGGCAAACAAAGGCTTTGCCGTTGTAGCCTTTGGGAGTTTCATTTCAAGGATGAAACCCCCAAGTAAAGTATTAAGGAGAAGGTAAATGGAAATGGAGTTACACATGGGCTGCACCAAAACCATCACCTTGGCCGACCATCTCATTGGAACAAAAAAAATTGGAATTGCTTTGTACTCTCTCCCTCTCACTCTCTTGGCTGTTTTTCTCTCCCTCAAAACATCCATTGGCCGACCAGCACTCTAAGAGAAAGAAGATCAAACACTTAGAGAATTTTATCATATTCTCTCCCTCCCTCTCAAGGTCGTTTCCCTCTCAAAGACCAAAAAATATTTAGCATGTTTTGATCTCAAGTTTCTCTCTCAAACTACCCCTTTTTGGCCGAACCACTCCAAGTATGTTATCAAGATCAGTCTCGGCCAAAACGAACAAGAAAGAAGGAGGAAAAAAGCTAAGGAATGGAAGAACAAGCTGGAGCAAAGGACAAATTGGAGGAGTCGCGGAAACGGTAAGTCCTCAACAAATTTTATATTAGAAAAGAGGATCAAAGGTCAAGGATATGGTTCGGCCATTGCATGGCCGAACCCTAATTTCTATTATGGAAAAATAAGAGCATGATCTTGGTATTTTAATTGAAAGAAGGAACCATAGGGTTCGGCCATAGTACATGGTTGAACCCCATGAAGGAACATTAGTGATTAATAAGTTTGTGAAAGATGATAACCATGGAAGGACATGGGGTAAATATGTTAGTGGATTTTAAAGGTGGTCAAGGAAACATGATTTGGCCATTACATGGCCAAACCCTAAAAGGGATATACAAGAACCATTGAATATGAAAAAGAGATTAATTAAGTTCGGCCATGATGTATGGCCGAACCCATCAAAGGTTAAGATCATGGCTATGGGATTTTAAAGAAGAGATAAGGAACCATAGGGTTCGGCCATGTTGTATGGTCGAATCCCATGGAAGGTTATTGATGTTTTCAAAGGGTTTAAAATGAATGTAAAGTGATGGACTTGGATTCATTTTGATTATCAAAAAGAATGGAAAAGAGGAGAACCAAAACCAATGGGTGAGGTTCGGCCATGGTGTATAGTCGAACCCCACCAAGTACTATGTATGGTATTTTATTTTTAAAGGGTCCAAAAGAATTTAAATGGATGAAGGTGTGAGAAACAATTATTGATGATTAATATGTGAACGCTTAGATGAATAGATTGGCAATTGGACTTAATTAAAAAGGATTAAAGGACCAAAATTTATGATGGTGAGGTTCGGCCATGTTGTATGGCCGAACCCCACTAAGATGGATTTTCATGGACCAAGGTTTTATGGATTAGGTGGTTACCAACGGTGGATGATTTATTGTTAAGTGATTAACTAAGAAATTAGGAAGTAATGAATCAAAGGAAATAATAAAATCAAATAGGTGAGGTTCGGCCATATTGCATGGCCGAACCCCACAAGTTGTTGTTTTTGGACTTAGATTATTATGTGGGTTAGATGATTAATGTATAAATGGATAAATCAATGGCATTGTGTGATTCGGCCTAAGAATCCAAAGGAGGGACTAAAACAAAATAAGTGAGGTTCGGCCATGGTGTATGGCTGAACCCACAAGGTGTGTATATGATTTTGGACATTAAATCAAATGGGAATTTAGTTTGACTTGTTGTTATGTAACAAGGTGACGGGACCTCACAAAAAATATATGGTCGTGAACGGTTTTCGGACAAGAACGTGTGGTCAAACTAGTTGTCATTGGTAGGATTCTACCTCATTGGAACATGGTTATGTAAAATGTTTTATCTTTATTTTTCTGATTTATGTTGTATATGTATTATGTTTCAAAACTGGAGTTTTTAATGCTATGGTTATTTAAAATACATAGCATATGGACATGAACATTCCATGCATGGCATGGGAGGGAAGTTTGTAACAGGAGGCCACGCTCCGTCGGGGCGTCCGTAAGGCAATCGTGGGAAGACCTTGATGTGTATAATCCCATCAAGAAGAATCCGGAGGCCACACTCCGTCGAGGCGTCCGAAAGACCACTGTGGGGATAACTTGATGAGGAGAATTCCATCAAGAGGTTTCATGTAATGTGATAGGTGAGACGCATTGCATATGACATATAGCATGGCATGATTTCATATGTTTTTGATGATATGCTATTATATTTAATTTTGTTACTAACCCATTTAGAATTCCTACTGGGCGCGTTGTTCTAGCGCCCTACTTCTACCCTAGTGAATGACGCAGGAAACGAAGGGTTAGATGAACGTGAACGGAGTCAAGCTTAGAAGCTTGAATGAGTTTACTTTATAGTTGTTTAAAGTTATTATTTCGACTTGTAATTTGAGATAACTTAGAATGTCGGACATGTAATAACTTAGTTATGTTGTTATGGTTTGGAATGATTTTATTTGATTATTTCAGTTAAGATAAACATTGTAAAAAGACGTACACCTTTGTTATCTAATAAATTGGAATAGAGTTAGGTTCTATTATAATCTGCAGTATAAGATATTATCCGCATGTTAACTTATGTGTGTGAACTATCTTGGTGGATTTAGTCCTCACACACATAGAGTTGGCCAGTTAAGGGTCGAACTTTAGAAGCTCGGGCTTAACTCGCGTCGTGACGTCCCGCTCTCGTTCACTCTTTTAAAAAGAAAAAATAGACTCAGATTTTCAAAAAGCGAGTGAAAAAAGGGCTGGGCGTTACACCTCCTATCCACCTTTGAAGTCTAGCATACATGCTCTCAGCATATCCTCCAATGTCTGTATTGTCCTCTCAGACTGCCCATCAGTCTGTGGATGGAATGTTGTGCTAGTCAGTAGATCTGTTCTCATGGCCGACTGCATACTCTGCCATACTCATGGGATATATATACTTATCTCATCAATATCCTGTGAGGGACGCACCCATACCACATCTCAATCATCAACAACACGTGAGGGTCGTACCCATACCACGTCTCAACATAATCAAGTGACCTCGTCACCTCCATCTCAATGCCAAAGTCCTCATAAACTCTTAAGTTTGCATACTTTATTAAAAATCCTTCAAACTTCCATCACAAGGGTGGGTAGGGGTAGAAAAACCCTTTAAAGAACAAAACGTACCCACAACCCTTACAAAATCTCCCCTTTCCTCGACATTTTCTTACCATCTCTTAGCCTAATCTTCTGTAGAAGATCTTGCATCATCACCAAAATCGAAGAAGTTGTCAGGGCATGTCGTCGACGTGTGCCCCATCCACAAGTCAGACAGGGTATTATTCCCGGTCCTCCAATGTATGGACAGTTAGTACTATCCTTCTCGTGCCTGTGAAGTCCACAAACAAGGCAAATAACCTCAATAGGGTGAGGGCAATAAGTACTGTAACACCCCAATTTCTCAATGATATGAATATTTACGAAAATGCCACTGGATTGGTAAATTTATTAAATGTGATTGTAAATGAGAAAATGGTGGAGCCCATTGTTCGAATTAAGACCTTATGAATATAGTATAAAGGTCAATTTATCATGAATATGTAATGAACATCAAATTGGGTCAATATGGTTAATTGGGTCAAAGGACCCAATTGGGACCCAATGGGTCATAATGGACTTGTTTGACCATTGGGTGAGCCCAAATTTAGTGGGGTTAAGCTGAAATGTTTGGAAATTAAATGGAGCATAAATGGGTAGGCTTGATGCACATATGAAAATCACATGCAATTGGTTGGCTAAAACAACCCATAATTGGGTCATGGCGTCAATTGGGTCAATGAGCCAAATGGGGACCCAATGGGTCGTGTTGACAGTGTTGACCATGGTTGACCGTGTGGACCCTCAAGTGAGTTCAAATATGAGTTAAATCAGGTTGAGTTGGGACTGAAGTGAGTTGGATTTGAATTCAATGGTTGAGTTGACTCAAGTGCATTAAATGAATGGCATTTAATGTGGTGAGTTGGGCTAATGAGTTGGGTGAGCCAAATTGGAAATCAAAGAGGTCTTAAATTCCAAGTGAGACAAATGGGATATGAGGAGTTGCCATGGTCTTAAACACCACAACACAAGTCCCACAAGTTGGGTACTTGTGGAGTGGGTTTCCAATGCAATGGGTTTAATGAAATGAGATAAAAATCTCATGGGGAATTGGGAGGGTTTCCATCTCATATGGAAACCCAAGACCCCAACGTTGGGAGTGCCAAGGGGTGCTTTACTTGGCTGCAAGTGACTCTTTGGTTTGAGCAAGATTTGATGAGGATTAAGTGGGTGATATGGGGCTGTTTAACAAAAGCAACCAACACCATCACTTGGCCGAATTTGCATTGCAAAACCTTAGAATTCTCATCTCTTTCCCTCTCTCAAGAACACATCTCCTTGGCCGAACCAGCTATTGGTGTTTTTCACCATTGATCAAGCATCTACTCGGCTAGAGACTAAGGAAGAAGGAAGGAAACGAGAGGGAAGGAAGTAAAGAGCAAAGGCAAGAAGAAAGGCTTGGAAAATTGGTTAGTAATCCATAGAGTTTTTATTGTAAAATGGGTTAAATGGAATATAATTTGGCCATGAGATGGCCGAATCTACCAAGGGTTTGGAGTATGTATTTTGATGTTTAGAAGATAGCAAACATGGACCATAGGGTTCGGCCACTTTGGTTGGCCGAACCCCATGAAATATTATGGTTATGTTAATGGTTTTTGTAAGATAAAACCATGCAAAATGATGGACTGTTTTGGATGTTTTAAATAGACCTAAGATGCAAGTTGTAAGGGTTTTTAAATCATGGATTTGGATGTCATGATTTGGCCATGGAATGGCCGAATTCATCAAGGGTTTAAACCTTGGGTAGTGGTTGTTTAAAAATCACAAAATGGATCATTGGGTTCGGCCACCTTGGATGGCCGAACCCCATGAAATTATTTGGGTATTTTGATGGTTTTTGAAGGTTAAAAACCATGTAAAACCATGGAGCGTTTTACAAGTTTTAATGAGGGTAAGTATTTGATAAAAAGTTCAAGTTATGGGCCATAGGGTTCGGCCACTTGTGAGGGCTGAACCCCATCAAATGAGTTGATATTTTTATGGTAATTTGTGATGGTTTTTAAGAGATAAAAACCATACAAAATTATGGGGTTTTTATGTGATTTAAATGGAGATAAGCTTAGTGTTTTGGTTGGTCATTGGATGGCTGAACCATGTGGTAATCAGAGCCAAAAGTATGTATGAATGTTGGAATCATTGAACCAAAGAGAACCATAGGGTTCGGCCATGAGTATGGCCGAACCCCATGGACTGTTTTCATGGGGTAATTGGATTAAGATCATGTTGGAATTTATGTCTTGTGTTATGATTTTGTGTTAAGAATCATCCATGCTTAGTTATGAATATAAATTGATCAACCATGATAAATGGTGGAATATGGGATAAAAATCCATAGGATGAGATTCGGCCATGTAGTATGGCCGAACCCCATCAATGATTATTTGATGGACTTAGGTTAAGTTATAATGTAATTGGAGATGGTGAATGAAGGACAAAAACAAAGTGGTGAGGTTCGGCCATGTTGTATGGCCGAACCCCACTAAGGTGGATTCGTTATGGGATTTGGTCTTTGAACAAAAGTAAGCATTGGTTTAATTCCAATGGCAAAACCGTAAATACTAGTCAAATGATAAAAATGAATAGAGAAGGATTAAAGGACTTAGAAGAAGGGCCAAACTAAAGTGGTATGGTTCGGCCATGTTGTATGGCCGAACCCTACCAAGATATGTTTGTAATATGTAATGTCTAATGAGGATTAAATAAAGGAGAGATCAAATTAAAGTGGGTGATGTTCGGCCATGGGGCTTTTATGAATATTAGATGATTAACTCATGTATGATTGGTTAATGTAAAACTAATGGAATGATCTTTGACTTATTGTAAAGATCAAAGGACTAAAAAGAGACCCAAACCAAGTGAGTGAGGTTCGGCCATGTTGTATGGCCGAACCCCACTAAGGTGTATTTGGTGGACTTAGGGTTTTTAAAATGATGTACTTGGATGTGATTGGTTAAATCAAAAGAGAGACCAAAATCAAGTGAGTGAGGTTCAACCATGTTGTATGGCTGAACCCCACTAAGTTATGTTTATGGACTTAAACATGGTTGGAAATCAAAGGGGTCATTGGTTTGACTTATTTGTATGCATAAGGTAACGGGGTCTCACAAGCGGTGTACGATTGGCTTGAAGCGGTTAGTGAGCGGTTTCGGACAAAAAAGCAAGGACGCGTTAGTTGATCATTGGTAGGATTCCTACATCATTGATACCATGGAATATGTATGATGGTTTTAATTCCTATTTGGATGAGTTATTTTGTATAAATGATATGTTTCAAATATGAGATTTTGATGCTATGATTTGTATAATTGCATAGCATGTGAACATTTGCATCTCATGCATGGCATGGGAGGGATGATATGTAACCGGAGACCACACTCCGTCGGGGCGTCCGTAAGGCAACTGTGGGGGTACCTCGATGTGCATTATCCATCAAGAGGTAACCGGAGACCCACGCTCCGTCGAGGCGTCCGTAAGTCGTGACGGGTACCTTGATGTGCATTATCCATCAAGAGGTAACCGGAGACCCACGCTCCGTCGGGGCGTCCGTAAGTCATGAGGGGTACCTTGATTGTATTATCCCATCAAGAGGTAACCGGAGACCACACTCCGTCGGGGCATCCATAAGATAACTGTGCGGATACCTTGATGAGGAGTTTTCCATCAAGAGGATACTATGTGATTGTGATACCTTGATGAGGAGCATTCCATCAAGAGGATGTTTTGTGATTGTGTTATGGCTGATGGGTGGGACTCATGGCATATGGCACCCATGGCATGGCATTGCATCAGCATGATTATGATCTCTATTATCATGCGCGGTTTCTGGTTTTATCTGTATGATTGGATCTCTATTATCATACACTGTTTTTGATACGATGTTTTACAGATACGATATGATGTATTATATCTGGATTTTTATACTAACCCAAGTGTTTGATCCTAATTGGAATACCTACTGGGCGCGTTGTCTAACGCCCTACTTCTGTAATGCCCGCCCCTTTTCACCGAAATATTAGAGTCTATTTTTTTTTTAAAGGAAAAGTGACAAAGGGCGCGAACGTCACGACGCGAGTTAAGTCCGAGCTTCTAAAGCCCGGCCCTTAACTGGCCAACCCTATGTGTGCGTGGAATGAAGTCCACGGAGAATGGTTCACACGTAGAAGTAAGCATCGGGGAACATTTAAACCAATTGCGGAAAATTATAAAAAAGCGTAACCTACAAATTCTTAGATAGCAGGGAAGTTACATTCATTCAATCACCAATCATCCTTACACAAAGAGTTCCGGATGAGAGGCTCTCATCTCCGACTCAAGTTCCCAGGTGGTTTCTTCATTGCCATGTCGTTCCCATACCACCTTGACGAACTGACTGGCACGGTTCTGCAGTACCCTTTATCCGCTCTCGATCATTCTGATCGGCTTCTCCACATACGTCACGACGCTTTGTACATCGATGTCTTGTACGTTCAACACCTATGAAGGATCAGGGTTGTACTTCCTCAACATGGACACATGAAACACATCATGTAAAGAGGATCACTGTGGAGGAAGCACCAACTGATAAGTTAATTCCCCCACCCTCTTTAAGATTGGAAACGGCCCCACAAACCTAGGCGACAGTTTCCCCTTCTTTCCGAATCTCATGTGTCCCTTCCGTGGTGAGACTTTCAAAAGCACCAAGTCTCCCACCTAAAACTCGGGGAAACTTCTCCTCTTGTCGGCGTAATTCTTATAACGGCTCTGCGCAGTGAGTAAATGTGCCGCATAAATTTAATGTGCGCCGTAGTCTCCGCAACCAACTTCGGTCCAATCAGCGCAGGCTCACCGACCTCTGTCCATCAGTATGTGGGCGGAATACTGTGTTGGTCAACACGTCGGTCCCCATAACCGATTGCAAGCACTACCATACTCTGTTAGTAAATCGGCCATCTCCGTTGGACACAATAGTCTGGGGTACACCAGGTAGTCTGATAATATTTTGGATGTACCGTCGACTCATATTGCACCGTTGCCCCTTGATGACCTTAGTAGCCCTGTTACAAAATCCATGGCTACATGTTCCCATCTCCACTCCGGCACTGGTAAGGGTTTGAGTAACCCTGGTGGCTCCTGATGCCCCCACCTTAACCTGCTGACAAGTTAGTGCAGCGAGTAACAAACTCTACCACATTTCTCTTAAGTCCATGGCACCATTAGTGCCTCTTAAGATCCTTGCACATCTTAGCACTGTCCGGATGGGTAGAGAGCTTGGTTTGGCGTGTCTCAACCAACAACTCCCTTCCGCATCTCTTAGGTACCTCCGTCCTACCTCGGAACACAAGACCATATCCCGGTCGTAACTCAAATTTCGATACTACCTCACATGTAGATATCTTGGTCCAAGTCTCCTCCATTTCTGGTTCCATTCGTTGTTCCCGTTTAATTGTGTCAAGTACCTCTTACTCACATCAACACCACTCATATCAACCTATGAGTTTCATTCTTGCAGAATTTACTTTGCCTCATATTATCTCTTTTCCTCATGAATCCATTTGCGATTTTATGTAGACTAACGTATTCTATTTCACTTTATCTGTTGCCAAAACATTTCCCATACGTACTTCTTCAATACGTTCTTTTGTCTACTCTCCGTGTGAGTTAGTCTGCCAATACGAGCCTATGCTCAAGTCCATTGTTGATTCTATTTTAACTAGGTTTCTAGCTTCACCCTCATGGAACTCCATCGGCCAACTACAGAGTCAGGTGATCAGTCTTACTCGGTAGTCGCCCATAGCTTCCCATTCAAGTTTCACTAGACTCTTAACCTTTCCATTAGGTCCATCTTTCAAAAGCAATCACACCTTTTATTTGCATATAAGTCACTATGTGACTAACCCTTTTTGTTCATAACTCCTACAATACCAATACCCGACATCAATCCAAATCATATAGATACTAATTTCCTACCCTTCTGGATTATTCCACATATTCATAGCTTCCTAACAATAGTGATACATCTAAGCTTACTTAGGTTATGTCATATAGTACCCATTCACCACTGAAACATTCACAGGTATTACAAATTTCACCAACCACCAAATTCCATCCTACATGCCTACGTTATCAATGGTTACCACATCATACGGTTCATATGCCTTCATTAGCAAGCCACGTAGAATTGAAATTACACACAATCATCGAATAACATAACTTATGTGTAACAAGATCTTTCATCTCCATTCTCATCAAACAATAACTTGAGTTAACATAAGAATAACACATTAATATGATCTAGTGATTCAACCTAATTATGATTAGGTTACCCTACCCCATTTACAACATGCACCTAGAGACTTTGAAATAACAATCCTACCCATCCAAAGCAAGTCATCCCAATACATTCGAAGACCATCCATGAATTCCTAAACTTTGGAATTTTTCATCAGCCCCACCTAGGTTTCCAACCAAACGCATTGGCATATCACGGCCTCTTCATGCATACTACACATTCACAACTCCCGGTACTTTATCAACTCATCATCATACACATAGTCTATAACACATCCTTGTTCCTCAATGACTATTCATTGCATACCACCAATTACCAAAGTAACATCATATAAACTCATTGCAACGATTGATAATTCACAATTTAGTAACATCATAGGGAATCCTCATGCAATCACTAAATAAAATATTTTCATAAATTCATGGTCCATCATTCATTCATGCCTTTTTAAGGCCATAAACCCATCTCAAGGCCTATCATCACTCCTTCATAATCTACACTACACATTGGGAGAATGCAATTGCATTATACATACAAGATTTTTTTTCATACAACATATTAGTCTTTGCAAGCTACACCCTTCACATTCTCCTCATAATATCATCTTCTCACGAGTTTCATGTGGCAAGTTAACCCATGCATTCCGGTCTCTTTCAAGTACATTATTTATCCAACATCTCTCAAATGGCACTTTGTTCACATGAGAACCTCTTATACCCCTTCACAAAGCGTTTACATCATCACCCATTATATGTCATAACATAAATCTCTTCACTTGGGTCATGACAAATCATCAAACCATGGGTCATCACCAATATAATAAAACCATTTCTAAAAACCATTGTACCATCCCCCAAGTATACCCATATATCACATTATCAAAATACTCCCCACCCTTTTTTTTTTTTCACTTATAAGCATGTGCAACATATATCCCACATCAAAAGTTCCTGCCTCGTATCCTCATTTCATCACCTCATACACTCAACAATAAGAATTCAACACACGTATATTCACATGCACTCCCAATACAAGTATGCTTGTGCAATTTAATATCACACTTATTTCATCCATTTAAAACCCCAAAATCATTAATTATCTTCCAATATAAGCACCGTTAGTCCTCTCTTTCCCGTGTCCATGTAGTCCACAAATCGGGTATACCACTTCAAGAGGGTAGAGGCAATATGTACAGTTGTGCCCAACCTGGTTACACAACTCGCGCATATAATCGGGTTCCATTTCCCCTACGACTCTTTATCATCAGAAAGTCTTCCACCTTCTCTTCAGAAAGAGATGCTAAATCCTCTTCATCTAAGGGAGGTCCCTCCTGAAAGTCCAGGCTAACTGCTATGCTAGAAGCGGACACCAAATCTATGAAACAGTTAGGGGTTCCCTTATCCCATAATTCCGTACACTCCCCTTCATTTGACATACTTGTATTCATAAAATACAATTAGAACCCAAAAATCATCTACTACAATTTCCAATAAAATCAATCTCGATTTTGGGGAATTTCTTATGTATATTGTAATGTATTTTGTTTGGGGGAAGTTGCTAATTAAGCACACTTGTTTTTCCTTTGTTTCTGGGGGGAGAATCTCTAAACTCCTACTGTTTGTTGTTCAATTTGAGAATACTGGGGAAAGTACATCCTACTTTGCTGTGTTTGATAAATTTAACACTGTCTCATCAATTTGGGGCAAAACCTAGATGTCTTCTCATTTCTGGGGAAGTAAACCCTATCTTGCTATGTTTCAATAAATCTCTCCTAGAATGAATCTTTCCTCCCTTGCTATCATTCCTTTCCGTCAATTGTGGTTCTCAGACTAAACACTTCAGTTTGAGTCAATCGAAGTAAATTAACCCGGCCCCCGTGCAGCGGACTCGAAAGAGTCGGTCGGTTGGGATTCTTAGCCGTCAGTGAGACGTGCAACCGTCTTAATCTTACTTCGAAAAATTCATTCTTCCGAATTCACTCTGATACCAACTGTAATGCCAGCCCCTTTTCACCAAAATATCAAAGTCTATTTTTTTTTTTTTAAAAGGAAAAGTGACAAAGGGCGCGGACGTCACGACACTAGTTAAGTCCGAGCTTCTAAAGCCCGGCCCTTAACTGGCCAACCCTACGTGTGCGTGGAATGAAGTCCACGGAGAATGGTTCACACGTAGAAGTAAGCATCGGGGAACATTTAAACCAATTGCGGAAAATTATAAAAGAGCGTAACCTACGAATTCTTAGATAGCAGGGAAGTTACATTCATTCAATCACCAATCATCCTTAAAATCATAATGTCCAAAGTAATGTCCAAAATATGGTAAGTAATCTAAATTATTACATTTCCGACAAGTTAAGCTACTTCAAATGCACATTTCTCAAAATAACTTAAATAAAATAATTAGTCCGCCTTCCCAAGCTCTTAAGCTTGGCTCCCGTCCCGTCCTTCTGCTCCGGTATTTCCTGCGTCATCAGCTATGGTAGAAGTAGGGTGTTAGACCACGCGCCCAGTAGGACTCCGAGTAGGGCTAACACATCGATTAGTGATAACAAAGCAGATAGATAATACATAACGAAAAGCCATAGAATGAATGCCATGCCATGGGTGTCTGTGTTATGAATCCCACCCATCATCCTTACTATCCCGATGCCATATCCCCCTTGACAGTAAGCCCTCGTCAAGGTGTAACCACAAATACAATATCCCCCTTGATGGAAAAACCATCATCAAGGTATAACAATAATTACAACATCCCCCTTGACGGTAAGGCCTCGTCAAGGTACAATAATACTTATGTGAAATGTCCCCATGCTTGTTTATCGGTCGCCCCGATGGAGCATGGACTCCGCTTTCATTTCATCCTTCCCCTGTCATATCCCTCCCATGCCATGCATGAGATGTAGATGCCATATGCCATGTAATATATGTAATTCAATAGTAAGAAAACCCATCTTAAAACAATTACTTGATGACCAATAAAACAAAGGGAAACCATCCCATAATATTTAATCCAAAACCCATCATAAGCATTCACATAATTTCCAAAATAATTTAAAGGAAAACATCACAAGATGCATAATCCAAAACTCATCTTAAAGACAACCACATGCTTTCCAAAATAAATTAAAGAAAACATCACCCAATCCATGGCTTACAAAAATGTAGGAATCCTACCGAATATCGACTCGCGTCTTTATTTCGTTTTCGTCCGACAATCCGGCTACCGACTCGCGTACCGCTCGCGCTATCCGGTACCTTATTAAATTACCAAATCAATCCAAGTTTTAATCATTTCCAAGCCCATAAATCATAACTTAGTGGGTTTCTTCATTTTAGCCCATATTTACCATTTTTACCACTACCCTTCACATAAATAATTTTTCATTAATTCATGCCTACTTAAGCCCAAAATTTAATCCACAACTTAGGTCCTTAACTTAGGTCCATTATTGACTTACCAAAACATTAAAATTTGTCATGTAATTAATCTAACCATTACTCATTTAAACCCATTCAAACCCCATACTTAGTCACATATATACCCATTGACCTTAAACCCAAATTGATTTACAATTTGGGGCATGGGTTCGGCCATACACCATGGCCGAACCCATGATGTTCCTTTCTCCATTTTTTTCTTGGGTCCAAAAACATCAAATTCATCAAATCTTTTCATGGGATTTACCTCATGCATTTAACTACTATGAGTGCATTATTCATTCATTTCATTTGGAGACCACAAACACCATTCACCATTCAATTTAAATCATTCATTAGGTCATCCTAATGCACCCAAGCTCATGTCCAATATACATGGGGTTCGGCCATGTACCATGGCCGAACCCATGGTTCTTCAATGTGGCTAATAATTACCATTTTGCCACTCTCCCTTCCATGTTTAATCATTCACCCATTCATGTATATTTTAAGTCTAAAATTCATCCATAACTTAGATCCATTAAGGATTCACTAACCATGACCCAACATGAAACAAAATCAGCCATCTAATTTAATAAAAATTTCCATCATCTAAACACAAACATGGACCCAACTTTAGCTCATACAATGACTTACAAAATGGGTCATGGGTTCGGCCACACACCATGGCCGAACCCATGATGTCTTGTTCCCCATTTTCCTTGAATCTTTTGGCCCATTTTAGATCTATCACAAGTCTTCCCATGAGAGGTTTTAAATCATGTATCTAAACCATATTCTTAGCCCCATTTGGATCATTACACCTGTTCATTTAAAAAACCCTAAATTCATCAACACATTATCCTTTAAACCCACCATTTAATCATCATTTCATCACCATAGGGTTCGGCCATATACCATGGCCGAACCCATGGTTCAAGGCTCTTTCCCTCCATGTATTTCAAAGCCATAAAACTCCATTACATTTTTATCATAAAATCATTTTTAAACTTACCCACACTCACTCATTTAAAACCCTAATTTTCATTAGCTACAAACCCTCATTGTCTTCCATCCATAAAACCCTAACCAATTAACCACCAAATCACCCACCATGGGGTTCGGCCATACTACATGGCCGAACCCTATGGCCCATGATTCTTATTCCAAGCACCCCATTCCATGCTCAATTCCATAAATTATACAATGCACATACTACATTTACTTATTTCTTTTCCCTAACCCTAATTCACCCATTTAGGGTTTTCTCCATCTTCCACCCTTCCCTTTGATGGATCTAAATTCCATAGCATAAAATTATCTATCCACCATTTATTTCACAAAAATAAATTCCAATTCCTAAACCCTAAAATCCAAAAATTTCTTGTTTAAGAAATACTCACTATCCGACGTCTCCTCCGATTTCCGCCGCTCCCGCCGGTCTCCGTAGCCTCCTCTCTCCTTCCTCTTGATCTTTGATAGGTCAAGATTCTTGATTAATGGTGGCGATCCCCAACCCTAGAATCGGCCAACGTAAGTTTAAATTGAAAGAGGGAAGAGGAAAGGATGATGAGAGGGGAGATGATCACCTTGACCTTAGAGTGATTTTGTGGAAATTTCCACTTCTTTCTTCTCTCCTTCTCTTCTTAGCTTCCTTTCCTTAATTTTTTTTTTTCTTCTCTTCTCCTTCCTAGTGTGGGACGGCCATGGGAGAGTGAAAGATTAAAATGAGAATGAAAAGAGAGGGAGAAAGGAAAAGATGGGACTTAACTCCCTTTGGTAACTTAACCTACACTTTACATTAACTAACTCACCAACCTTATGAGATATTTTCTTAGATATTTTAATTGCTTTATGGTGGTGGTTATCTAAACCACCACCAAGCCCAACGTGTTTTACATTTGAGGTTGAGATGAGGTATTTTGGTTTTCACCTCTTGACCCCACTTTGACCACTTCACTTAAATAATTTTAATCATTTAATATTTAGATATTTAGGTTACTTTAATTTCCATTTATTTATTTAAATCACCTTTATATGCCCACCCATGGTTGACCAATTCAACCATGGTGGTCGGCTCCACCAAACCTTGGCCCATACGCCACCTCACTTGATGAGGTGGAGGTGGGTCCCACTTGGCCACATTACCTTGATTTAATTCCAAATAACTTAGGTGATTTAAATTCATTGAATTCACTCTAAGTGGATTACCATTGGGCCTATGGCCCAATCACATTTCCATCTAGCCCATTTACCTTAGAGCATAACCATCTTGATCCATTGGGTCCCAAATGGGTATTTGACCCAATTTGACCATTCTTGACCCATTTAAATAAATTTAAATCCAAACCATAGTCTATTGGGCCACACTTGGGCCTTTATCCAAATTTTGGCCCATTTACCATTTACTCCACCAATTTTCCAATTTCCATCATTAAAATACATAATATTCACATTTATATTAATTCACAAATTTCGAGACCTTACAACTTCTACCCTAGTTGATGACACAGGAATTGAACGGAACGATGGACGTGATCGGAGCCAAGCTTAGGAACTTGGATGATTAAGCTTCATTTTGCTTAAGTTACTCATGGTTGATGTATTTGAGTAATTAGTTCATGGGGTTGTAATAGCGTAGATTATTTGTTATGGTTTTGAATGTTAACTTTGGATATGTTAACATAAGATAATTATGATTAAGGTATGGACATTCTTGCTATCTAAAATGGAATAGAATTGTTATTCTATTATTATTCTGCATCTATGATTATTCCGCATGTTAACTTGAGTACGTGTGAACCGTTTTATTGGACTTGGTTCACGCACACGAATGGTTGGCCAGTTAAGGGTCGGGCTTTGGAAGCTCGGACTTAGCTCGCGTCGTGGCGTTCCGCTCTCTCTCACTCTTTTATTAAAAAAAAGATAGACTCTAATTTTCGGCGAGTGAAAAAGGGCGGGGCGTTACAAAACACCTTAGTGTTATTATATTGCTTAAAAAACCATTGATTACCTACCTCAAAGGATTCATAGGTGTACTTGAATGGATGAAATATGATATCCCTTGCCTCTTTGCTCTCCACCCTCCTTGCTAGATTGATTTCTCATTCCCCTTGCTCGGTCTCTCCTTCCTTTTCCAGAACAGAGGAAGCCCGTGAAGAGGTGAAAAGTTCTTGGTCGAGTTGAGGGCTTAGATGTGAGTGATAGGGTGTACTCGGATGAGAAAAGGGGTGGTTAAGCATTGTGGTTCTTCTTTCCTTTTCACTGTTTTTGTAACGCCCTGCCCTTTCCGAGAATCAGAGTCTAATTTTTTCTTTTTATAATAATGTAATAACACCGGAACAATGGCAGACAACGTCACGACGCGATCTAAGTCCGGACTTCTAAAGTCCGACCCTTAACTGGCCACCCATGTGTGTATGGACTAAACCATGATAGATAAAACACACATGGAACTAATCAAATCATGCTGAATAAAAATAACTAATTGCGGAACTAAACTGATGCGGAATATAATCAATCTTAAGTTAACCATACATTCTTAGATAGCAAAGCATAGGT
Organism: Chimonanthus praecox; assembly: GCA_022113865.1. Lineage (NCBI taxonomy): Eukaryota > Viridiplantae > Streptophyta > Magnoliopsida > Laurales > Calycanthaceae > Chimonanthus > Chimonanthus praecox. The sequence continues at coordinate 25,834,698 of CM039095.1, forward strand.
CATCCATTATAAACTACTTATACCAAATCAAGGTTCATCAAACAGTTCACAAACCATAGTAAAGTTTACTAGCTATTACATATCCGTAATATGTAATTCAAAAGACAGTAATATAGAAATCCCAATCATCATTCAAGCGCTTAAGCTTGGCTCCCCTCCAGGTCCACGACCTTCTCTTTCCCTTTTCCTTTTCCTGCATTATTCTCTATGGATAGAATTAGGGCGTTAGATCAACGCGCCCACTAGGTTTTCCAATCAGGGCTACGACATGGTTAGTATATAAAAACATGCATATATCATAATATATATGATCATCAAAACAGATAAATCAATGCTATGTACGTATGCACATGTAATGAGTCCCTCCCATCACGCATATACATAGCCATCACTTGACGAGACTCTCATCGTCAAGGTAAATCATAATACTCTTTCATTTCTTCTCGATGATATTCCTCCTGGCGAGACCCTCATCGCCTAAGGAGGCCAATGTGACTCTCATCATCATAATATTTCTCCTAGCGGGACCCTCATCACCAAAGGAGACGAATGTATTTCTCATCATTATAACATTCCTCCTGGCGGGACCCTCATCGCCTAAGGAGGCCAATGTGATTCTTATCATCATGATACTACTCCTGGCGGGACCCTCATCGCCTAAGGAGGCTTTCCATAATCATCATCCCATGTCCATGCATGAGATGCCAATGAATATATGAAGCATGTAAATAAATCTCATGATTCAAAAACCAATTGAAACATAATAATCATAACAACATATCTTATCAAAATCATCATTAAACCAATCATAATAGTGGTTACAAGTAGGTAGGAAACCTACTGAAGATTTACTTCAGCGTCCGTTCTTTCTTAAGCGTCACCCGTTCACGACTCGTGCACCGTTCAAGTTTCGTCACCTTGTTTCATATCAATAAGTCAATACAATATACCATCTGATTTCTAAATATGTCCAAAACCACTTTGTGGGGTTCAGCCATACCCCATGGCCGAACCTCACGCACTTTACTTTTTGGTCTCTTTTTTTATTTAACTTAAACCATTCATTAAACTCTACTTCCAAATGAACCTTGGTAGAGTTCGGCCATACAACATGGCCGAACCATACCACTTTGGTTTTGGCCCACATTTCAATTCCTTTGGTCATCTTATCTTTGATCATTTCATCCATATTTACCATGATGCCACTATACTAACCTTTGCTTAATTTTCTTAAAAAAACAAGGTCCAAATCCAAACCACCTTAGTGGGGTTCAACCATACAACATGGACGAACCTCACCACCTTAATTTGGTCCTTTACATCATTCATACATACATCTTCAATTCATTATGAATTAACACTAAGTCCATCAAATAATCATTGGTGGGGTTCGGCTATACTACATGGCCGAACCTCACCCTATGGATTTTTATCCCATATTCCCTCATCTATCTTGGTTGGTTATTTACTGATATTAAGTCCATAATATACATACATAATTCTTGAATCAAAGGCATGGATTCATTCAAAATCTCCAACTATGTTCTTACTCCATATAACCATAAAACAATCCATGGGGTTCGGCCATGTTTGGTTCTTTTGCTCAATGATTCCATTATTTATATACCAATTGGATTCTACCCTTTAGCCATGTTAACCACATGGTTCAGCCATCCAATGGCCAAACCAAAACAGTAACCTTATCACATAAAAATCCCATAATAATGTATGGTTTTATCTCTCAAAAACCATCACAAATTACCATATAAATATCATATCATTTCATGGGGTTCGGCCATCCCAATTGGCCGAACCCTATGGCCTATGATTCAAACCTGTTTTGTCAAATACTTAGCCTTATTTAAAACATGTAAACCTCTCCACCATTGATATGATTTCTATCTCTCCAAAAACCATACCAATCATCAAATACTTTCATGGGGTTCGGCCATCCAAGGTGGCCGAACCCAATGGTCCATTTTTATCATTTTACAACACCTTCACCCAAAGTTAAAACCCTTGCTAAATTCGGCCATCCCATGGCCCAAAACATCAATTTTTATCTCCATATTAAACACCTTTAAAAAACTTAAACCATTGTATGGTTTTTATCCCGCAACCATACAATCAACCATAAATATTTCAAATCCTTTCATGGGGTTCGTCCATCCAAAGTGGTTGAACCCTATGGTCCATGTTTCTATCTCTTTTAATCATCAATATTCATATTCTAACCCTTGGTAGATTCGGCCATCCCATGGCCAAATCATGTTCCTTTTTAACCAATTTATCAAAATAAACTCCATGGATTACTTACCAATTTTCCAAGCCTTTCTTCTTGCCTTTTGATCCTTGCTTCCCTCCTTCTTTCTTCCTTAGTCTCAGCTGATTAGAAGCTTGAATCAATGGTGAAAACACCAAGGTATAATTCGGCTAAGGGGGTATGTTCTTGAGAGAGGGAGAGATATAAGAATTCCAAGGTTTTTACAATGTAGAATTCGGCCAAGAGGGTGGTGTTTGCTGCTTTTATTAAACAGCCCTTGGACCCTCATTACTCTCATCAACTCTTGTTTAAACCAATGAGGCACTTGCTGCCAAGCAAAGCACCCCTTGGCACTCCCAACGCACCCTTTGGTACTCCCATGCATCTCATCCAATTCTCATTCATTTCATTTAAAACTATGCATGGAAAACCCACTCCACAAGTCCCCAACGTGTGGGACTTGTCTTGGGTGGCTTGAGACCAAAGCACTCTTTCATCTCCCATTTGACTCAATGAATTTACAAGACCCCTTTGGTTTCCATTTCAACTCAACCAACTCATAAGCCCAACTCACCACATTAAATGACACTCATTTAATGCAGTTGAGTCAAGTCCATTTCTTAATTTAAACCCAACTCAATTCAGTCCCAACTCAACCTAATTTAACTCACAATTGAGCTCACTTGAGGGTCCACATGGTCAACCATGGTCCACATGGTCAACACGACCCATTGGGTCCCCATTTAGCTTATTGACCCAATTAACGCCTACACCCAATTATGAGCGGTGTAGCCCCTTTGCATCATGCCTACCCATTTATGCTCCACTTAATTTCCAATCAATTCAGCTTAACCCCATTAAATTTGGGCTCACCCAATGGTCAAACAAGTCCATTATGACCCATTGGGTCCCAATTGGGTCCTTTGACCCAATTAACCAATTTGACCCAATTTGATGTTCATTACCCATTCATGATAAATTGACCCTTATACTATGTTCATAAGGTCTTAATTTGAACAATGGGCCCCACCATTTTCTCATTTACAATCACATCTATAAAATTCGCCAGTCCAGGGGCATTTTCGTAAATATTCATATCTTTGAGAAAACGGGGTGTTACAGATTTTCCTCTTTTTTTCTTTCTTTCTTTCTTTTATTTTCCATTCGTTTTCTCTTATTTTTTATCCTCATTTTTTGCTATCCCTAGACTCTTAATTGAGTCCTTGAAAACTGAAGAGACATTGTGAATACCCTTGAATAGAAAAATGAATGGTTTGGACGATGGTAGACAGTATGTCTGCTGAAGACGCTCTGTCTACTGGACATCGACTTCGACCCATTTGATTGTCTTTTCCTCGATACATCGATCTAGTTGATGTATTGTCCTGACAACTTATACCTCAGATTTGAATTTCAGTTTTCCCCTACACATTATGTAATAGGACGAAGTCGATGTATCGTCTGAGGGAAATTTAATGTCCCTTATTTCTTTTAATAGGTATTACATTATTTGGACCAAAATCATATATTTAATTTATATGATAAATAAATTACATAAAATGAGGATTTAAAATATTCGGGGTCCTTACACTTCAAGACTATTTTTCACCAGTCACAGCCAACACACCATCATGCATAGTTGTTCCAGCAACCAATGCAACCTTTGAGCTTAAACCAGCCCTATTACATCTTTTACATGTGTTCCATGGCCTTGACCGTGAGGATCCATACTTGCACGTTAAAGAATTCTTAGAAATCTGTGCCACCATTAAACTTTAAAATACTTCTAATGAGTCGTTAAAACTTAGCCTATTTTCTTGTTCCTTCAAAGCAAAAGCGAAATCATGACTGAATTCTCTACCTGCAAAATCCATCAGAACTTGGGTTCAGTTGGTCAACAAATTTTTGAATAATTTTTCCCCATGTCTAAAACCAATGCCCTAAGGAAGGAAATTTCAAATTTTAATCAAAAAGAGGGTCAACAATTTTGGGAATCATGAGAAAGATTCAAAGACGCGTTGAGTAAATGCCCCCACCATGGTTTTGAAACATGGAGACTCGTACAATTCTTTTATGATGGTTTAACCACATCGACCCGTACCATGGTCAAGTCTATGAATGGTGGGGAATTGTTAAAACTGAGTGAAAACAATGGATGGACCTTCTTAGAGACTTTGGCGGAGAGCTCTCAGCGATGGGACTTCTCCAAAAGAGAGAGCTCAGTACAAATCTCAAAGAGTGGATGATTGTATGAAGTTAGCAATGATTTTGATGTTAAGCTCGCAATTGTGAAGCTAACGAAGAAAATAGATGCATTAGCTATGAATTCATCATTAGGAGAGAATGCTGAGATCTGTGCAATGTGTTCTAACCTAGGACACATTCCCCAGAATTGTCCTTCCCTAGGATCAATAGGTGAGTTCACAACCGAGCAGGCCAATACACGAAATAATTTTGGAAGACAACAGGGAACCACTTTCTCTGCCACATACATTCTTAATTGGCAGAACCATCCAAATTTTTTATGACGTCAGAATCAACCCATAGTGAGTCAAGGACCCCTCAATACCAAGGTCAGCCATTTCACCAACCTCAAGGTTAGTTATTTCATCCTCCCCAAAATCATTCATTCCATCAATCTCAAAACCAGCCACCCAATCTAAATCAGACGTATCAGTCAAATCAGTCAAATCCATCACAACAACGTAAGCCCTTTCTCTAGGATACGTTGCAGTAGTTCAAGTAATCCACCCAACAGGCTATGCACAAGCTTGAAACACAGCTTAGGAAATTAGCCACTGCGATAGGTGATACGGAGAAAAACAGATTTCTCAGTCAGCCTATCCCAAATCCAAAGGAGCAGTAAGAGGTTTCATCGTCCAACACAGAGGACGCCAAATCGATTACTACATTGAGATTAGGGAGAAAAGTAGACAACGGAGTGGAAATACCTAGACAACTGGATGACCAGAATGTTGTTCAACCAAAGCATCAAGGGGATCCACCTAGTCCTCCTTCTGATCAAAATACACCGGAAAAACCTGCTAAAAATATTTTTGTACTGTATTCTTCGTTACCTCAGAGGTTAGCCAATCCTAAGAAAGGAGTACCCTATAGTGATATTTTAGAGGTATTTAAACACATCAGTATCAATATACCTCCACTTGAAGCTATTAATCAAGTAACCTCCTATGCCAAATTTCTAAAAGACCTCTGTACGGTGAAACGGAAAACCAATGTCCCCAGAAAGACATTTTTAGCAAAAAACGTAAGTGCACTCCTCTAACAACCATTTTCGATCAAACATAAGGACCCTGGGTGCCTAGCCATCTCATGCACCATTGGTACATACGCAATTGACAGGGCCCTTTTAGATTTTGGAGCCAGTGTCAGCCTACTGCCATATATTTGTTTATGAGCAATTATTAAGGACCCGCCCATTCTATCTCAATGAACGGAGCCTTACACGAATCAAACACAATCCAATAACGGGAATAACATATTTATGGTTCCATATTTGTGTTTTCTCTCACTTAGCAATATTGCAAGTAATCAGAGTGCGAAATATTTCAATAAAATAACCATGTTCATTAATCGTCATTCCCATATAGGATTACTCCTCATCTAGCATGGAATCAATCAATAGTCCAACTAAAATTTTCTATCAATAAAGAGGTCTAATCTTAAATAATACGATAAGTCCTGCATCAAACAAATCAAATCAAAGTTAATGCTTCCCCAACTACAAGTTGGAAACAAAAGCACAAATCAAACCCAAAATACAAATAAACCAAAGTAATACTTGTTATGTCTAACTCCTCAAATAAAATCTAGAAAAATCTTAACAAATTAACAACTACTATTTAAGTCAACGCTCCTAGTAAAGTCCCTCCTACGGATCTTCCTGACATGCTTGACTTTCCAAAAGATTTCCTGAAAGTGGGGGATGAGCTCCTTGCCCAGTGAAGGAAAAATAACCATTCAAATATTGTACATATAATAATAATAAACTAGGCATACAACAATAATTCCAAATAAATTCAAATATTATTTTTCAAAATGTTTGTCTTGCTATAATGCAATTATGATGCATGTGTAATACCCTGAACCAAAATTAGGCCTAATTGTGTGATTTTGTGCAAATAATCATGGTTTGTTATCCGTTAATCGTGAAGATTACAAATTGGGCATTTTGAAAAGTCCAAGTTTACCCCAATCTGAGCTCGACTTTTTGAAAAGTCCAAGTTTAGCCCAATCTGAGCTCGACAAGTTATTGATCCAACTCGTTGAAGTTGAAAGGGTAAAATTGTAAATGCCTGAACTTTATTTATTTAATTAGAATAATAAAAGATAAAGTTTTGGATAAATATCAAAGATAATGTTTTGGATAAACATCAAAAATAATGTTTTAGATAAACATCAAGGATAATGTTTTAGATAAACATCAAGGATAATATTTTGGATAAACATCATCTAAAACATTAATTAATGCTTATCCAAAACTTTGGACAATGTTTATCCTTTCATTATTTTCCTTAAAAAAAGGGATAAACCCTTCTTTCCTGAAAGCAATTTTTTCTTCTTTCTTTCGTTCAAACTTTCTTCGACTGGTTTTTAGTGAAAAAATTTGAAGAGTTGAAACTCAATTCAATTCTCAAAGTGAAGGTATGATTGAATTTCTTTTGAAATTTTAACATGCTTTGGATCAAACAAAGATAAATTTGGTTTAGATTTAAGTTTCAAAATCAATTTTGAAAGTTAATGGAAACTTTGATTTTCTATGTATTTTACTGGTTTTATTATTAAAATCATAGGTTTTTCTTATCTGTTGATTGTCTAATTCATTTCAAAATTATAGTAGACTGATTGTAGAACATATCTAACCTATTAGTTGTGAAAAATGAATTTAGGAATCCCACTGTTTTGAATTTGTATTTCAAGTGGATGTCCCGTCATAGCAGTCTGTAACTGACTGGATGAAGAAGACGACTCTCAGAAGTTCCGAGAATTGGTCTTCGGAAGTTTTGAAGGCTCACCTTCGGAGTTTTGAACTCCTGCTTGGGGTTCCGAAGTAAGTAGAGGACAACCATTTTCTATACCTTTGCTGGACAAGACACGGACATTCCGAGGACATCTTCGGACGATTCGAACCTCTCGGATGATCTGACCAAGCCTTGGCAAGTTCCAAGGCAGACCAAGACCAATATTTTCCTGTTTTTGTTTTTTTTTTTTTTTTGTTCGGAACAGGCTCGGAAGTTCCGAGACCTAAACTTCTGAAGTTTCAAAGGGTGGACCCTTGATCCGAAGGTTCTGTTAATCCCAGTATTTCGGTGGTGGCTCGGAAGTTCCGAAGCCACATTACCAGGTTCCGAGGCATGTTCCGAGGAACCTAGAACTAGTTTTTCTTAAGATGTGTTTTGATTATTAAAGTTAAGATTTTTATGTTAAATCTTGATCTTAATATTTGGTGTGATATTCCTTATACCAGATTCTTAATTAAAAATGATAGTAACCCTTGTTTATATTATTATATTATATATTTACTTCCAGGTCAATAACCTCTATCTGTGGCGCAGTGGAAACGCAGTCCGATAGCTATCAGTAGCTGAGCGATTAACTTCGCCGTTCGGTAAAAAAGAAGGGATCGAGCACTGAGTGATTTTCTTTTTATCTCTCTCGGCGTAACTCAATATGTCTCCATGGTCAATTCCAGCAAACAATATGTGTAGTGGCCTGAGCACCTTTATTTGTACCCTCTGGGTAAAGTCTCAATATGAGATTGGGCACTGAGTACTTTATCGTTTGATTGATTATATTAACTAAAAAGGAGTAGTAACCCACTATGAGGACTCACAGTCATTTCCCTTAGAGTTTTCCTGGAAAATGAATAGAAAGATTTGAGACACTATGAATGTATGTTGCACTTCTATATGATTAATTATGAGTGTATATTCATTGTATTTCTATGTGTGTAACAGATACCAGCGATACTCTACCTTTTACGATGAAGAGATTTAATAATACAAGATCGGTAAACCAGGTTTTGTAAACCTAGATCTGGTGCAATGAGTGGTTTCATGGATATTACATGATATGGAAAAGACCGAATAAGCCAGAATACGAGACTTGACACTGCTTCTATGTGAGGGATGAAAATTGGTTCTAACTATTAGAATGGAAGCATAACACGGTGTCAGGGAGTCGAGGATTGCTAGTCTATAAACGAAGAATGAATCCACTTACATGCCTAGACTTGATATATATTACTAATGATGTTTATCATGCATGATGTTATGATTGATGATGATAATCTCCGATGTGAGAACTTGAGCATCAAATTATAATGAGAGATTGAAGTATGAAGTTGATATTGATGATGATTTTCTCCTATGTGAGAACTTGATCATCATATTATAATGAGACCGAAGTAAGAAGTTGATACCATTGATACGATGCTCCGATGTGAGAACTTGAGCATTTATGATATTGATACTGCCTCCACGTACACTCAACTGTTGGACTATGGTAGACCAGAGAAGGTCATATATTATGCTCTACTGGCCAAGCTGTGTCAGTTACAAACCCAGGTGTGTCGATTATTCTCCTACTGGATCAAGTGTGTCAGTTATCGACCTAGGTGTATCGGTTATGCTCTTGCAAGATGCTGCATTTTGACCATGTCAGGACTTAATACATTTATAGTCAGGGCAGTGCTTTGGTGTTACGGTGGCATTGCAGTATCACAGCTGACTTGAAATATTGGTATAGTAGATCAATTATGATTTCAAGTGTGATAAATGATATGCAAAACCATTGGGGAGTGGTATGGCAGTGATGCATCAGTGGTATGGCAATGGTATGTCAGTGGCATGATAACGGTATGGCAGTGGTATGGAAGTGGTATGACAGTAGTATGGTAGTGAGATGGCAGTGATAGTGACTTGATAAATTGTTATAGTAGACCAATTATGAATATAAATGGTACATGAGAACATTTGTTGTAATTTGGTAAAATGGTATATGAGACCATTTTTGGTGTGTTGGTAAGTATGGTAAAGTAGACCATTCATGAGTAGATAACTGTGATTTTAAATGATAAGAGTAGAGCATTATTGTTATTATGATTAGACTTCATTGTTTAACCTGTACATGTTGATAAATGTGTTATTTTAAGATCTCTTCACTAGGCTTGGAGCTCACATCCCTTACATTGCAGGGTTAGCACCTGAGGAGGAGAAACCTCCACCACTGACTAAGGATGAGTGAGCCTTTGCAGTCAATCGTATTCCCGATAATGGAAATATGTTTATTATGTCTATTTTCATGCAAATGATGTCTTGTTGATTTTAGTACCGTCGATGGTACGATAAATTTAGGCATGTGTAAATTACAATGTTTTCGTTTGTAACTCTGATTGAATGAATGAAGATATTTGTTTAAGAAATATGTATTTGTATATGGGAACATATGGTACATGTTTGAGTCCAGTGAGAAGAGCACGTGTGACATTTTCTATGATGGTCATTTGGAAAATTTGAAGATCCAACCTAGCTAGGTTGTGGTTGATTGGAGATTATAAAAAATAATTAGTAGTGTTCTGGGCCCACCCTCGGGTCGGGGCGTTACAGCATGAATCTCCTTCCCATGCATCTCAATAAACGAATCTAGTCAACGAATCATGCAAAGCTCGACTTAGCTAAGCATAGAACATGTGCACAAATAGTCATAACCCAACGAATGTCCACAGAGGAGTGCAAGGCAATCAAAGCAAGAGCCCAATGAATGTGCACGACGAATGTCCCTAGAGGAGTGCAAGGTTAATGACCCGAATCAACAATACAAATCACCCACCAAAACGTGGATGCTCATGCATGACGAATCAATAAATATCTCATGCATGAATGCCATGTCATGTATGCCATTAACATGATCATAATAAACGATTAACAATATAACATGTGTTAACAAATCCAATATACATATGACCAATATAACATGTGTTAATAATTTCAATGAACACACGACGAATAACAAATATTATGTATTAGTCAATTCAATGAACACACGACAAATAATAAATATTATGTGTCGACATTTCAATATACACATGATATCCAACCAACGCATTCACATTATGCTCATACTAACATCTCAACAAACGATCCAAACATTCAAATCGGATTTCCGAACGATAAAATATAATCAAAATAATTCAATAAACAAGGTTAAGTTTCCCTCACCTAAACTTTGCAATTTATCAAGTTCAGACACCACCAAATCCAAGCTCCGACAAGCTTCAGGTCCCCAAAATTACTGTCATTGGTTAAGGTTTTGGACCATTATAACTTTATTTTATTTAACTCATTTTTTAAATAAAAATTCAACAAATATAACCAATTTGTTTTATCCAAACAAATCAAATCTAAGGGGTACTAAACAAAATACAATTAGTCTTAAGGTTTAAAAGAGTTAAACAGAGCAAAATTTGACCTATCTTACAGAATTTAATGGTATCAGATCGAATTAAACCAAGGTCTTATATTCGTACAGTAGATAGGTCTCTGAGAGAGGATTACAATGATATCTGGTTCGTTCGAAACGGACATTCGTAACCCGAGTTATAATCAAAATACTCAAACATGTACATATCTAGGGCATCGAATCACCTTCTTTCGCTACCAAAATCGGACAGAAACTAGATCTATGAAATTGGAATCCAACAAAATAAATTTCGTCAAAAAAATTCATCGGGAACTCCAGATATTAATTTTTTTGTGATGATGCGCAAAACAGATCTAAGAGATAGCCTTACTCATTTTTAATTAAATAATTCAAATCCGAATTTAATCAAATAAATTCAAATTCTTCAATTAATTTTTCTAGTTTTTCTTTCCTTTTTCCCTGCTAATTATTTTAAACTAATCAAAGTATCAAGGAAAATAAGAAAATAAATAAAATACTAACCTTTTTTGACAAAACACCAAGTAGAAGGGGAGATGAGAGAGAGAGCTAAAACGATTTTGTTCTCCAAAGGCCTCCACAATTGCAAATTCGTGTATGGCCCATTGGAGGTTTATTTATAGGCTTCTCCCTAGGCTATTTACTTAGTTGCCCTCACCTCCTTACCCTAAATACTAGTTAGGAGGGGTAAATTAGTAAAAGCTCAATTTAGCAAGGAGGTGGCTAGGGTTCAAGCCCAAATTCGAATTTAACAATTGTTTCCTCTTACCACACACGCCCAAGGTGGGGCCCACTCAACTTTGGTATTATATTTATTTACTATTGTTATTTTTTTCTAGATATTTATTTTCAAGTGGTTAATTTCTTAAACCACAAGATTCGAATATTTCAAACATGGTTTCCTTCATGATTTTTTTGCACCTTCTCTTCCAGATCATACTTTTATAAATAATTGGAGAACTTAGACACCAATATCTCAGGGGTCACACAATAAAAATAAAAAATACAAGTTTCGATATTTAAAAATTTTAACAATACAAGTTCGAAATAATTCGAATTCTAAATTTAGAAACTCTCCAAAATTAGCAACTTCCAAATTTAAAAAGTTTATATTTTTAGAAGTTCTAAATAAAACCAGGGTTTCAATCATGGTCACACTATCATGTCACAATATCAAATAAGTCTGTGAGAATTAATGATTACCCGATTAGGGTTTACTCGACTAACCTCTACTTCGACCATGACCCGCTAGTTTGGGTTGGGTCATTACAACCTACCCCCCTAAAAGAATTTCGCCCTAAAATTTACTAAGGTACATACCTTGGTCATCAAGCAAGTAGGGGTACAAATTCTGGATCATGTCCTTCCGGTCCCAAGTAGATCCCTCCACTCCATGGTGCTGCCATAGTACATGCACTAAGTGGATGATCTTACCTCGAAGAATCTGCTCCCTCGAACCTAAAATTTTCACTAGCTTTTCTTCATAAACCGTGTCCTCTGTGACTTCAACATCTTCCCAATTTAGCACAAGTGAAGGGTCAGGAATATGTGTCCAGAGCATGGACACGTGGAAGACGTTGTGAACTAGAGTGAGTTGAGGTAGAAGTGAAAGTTGGTAAGCCACCTCTCCAACTCTACCCAAGATTTGAAATGGCCCAATATATCTTGGCGATAATTTTCCTTTGCTTCCGAATCTTTGAATACCGCGACGATGAGAGATCTTAAGGAACACATGATCCCCAACTAAAAATTCCAAAAGTCTACGTCTACAATCAGCGTAACACTTTTGTCGACTTGTGCTGTGATTAACCTCTACAGAACTAACTTCACCTTATTAGTTGTTTCTCTAAACATCTCTAGCCCCAAAATAACTTTGTCACTGACTTCTGTCCAACACAGAGGTGATCTATAAGGTCTGCCATATAAGGCTTCATAAGGTGCCATTTGAATACTAGATTGATAGCTATTATTATAAACAAACTCCACCATATACAAATGGTCTTCCCAACTACCTTTCATGTCTAGCACACAAGACCGAAGCATGTCCTCTAGAATCTAATTAGTCGCCTCTAACTTTAGGCTCAAGGTATCAACAACCACATTAGTTTTCCCTGGGTGATAGGAGATCTCAAAGTCAAAGTCCCCTAAGTATTCCACCCACCTGCACTGTAGCAAATTTAAGTCCTTTTACGTGAATAAACATTTGAGGCAAAGGTGGTCAGAGAACACTTCAAAGTGCTCACCAAACAAATAGTGCCTCTAGATCTTTAAAGCAAAAACAATAACAGCTAATTCCAGATCGTGTGTGGGATAATTTTGTTCATTATTTTCAACTGTCTAGAGCCATAAGCCACAACCTGATCCCTTTACGTTAATACACAACGTAACCCATCTTTGGAAGCATCACAATATACTATATAACAATGACCTCTTTCTGGAATTACTAACATTGGCGAGGATGTCAATCTTGTCTTCAATTCTTGGAAAGAATGTTCACAAGTTTCTCCCCAAACAAATTTAACACCCTTTCTAGTCAGTCTAGTCATAGGTGCTACAAGTTTGGAGAAGTCTCTAATAAATCTCCTGTAGTAACTAGCCTAACCCAAGAAACTACAAATCTCAAAAACACTTCGTGGTCTTTCCCATTTAATTACAGCCTCTACCTTGGTAGGATCCACTGTCACTCCTTCAGCTGAGACTACATGGCCTAAAAATTGTACTTCAGCCAACCAAAGTTCACATTTACTAAATTTGGCATAAAGTTGATGGTCTTTCAACAATTATAAAACGATTGTCAAATGTCATTCATGGTCTTCTTCCGCTGGCGAATAAATCAAGATGTCATCAATAAAGACCTCAACAAACTTATCCAGATAAGGTTTGAAGTCCTATTCATCAAGTCCATAAACGTTACAGGAGCATTGGTCACTCCAAATGGCATCACAATGAATTCATAAAGACCGAATCTTGTACGAAAGGCTGTCTTGGCAATATCACATTCTCTGACTCTCAGTTGGTGGTAACCAGATCGAAGATCAATTTAGAGAAACACTTGGATCCTCTCAATTGATCGAACAAGTCATCAATTCTGAGAGAGGATATTTGTTTTTTTATAGTGACTTTTTTCAGTCGTTTATACTCAATACAAAGCCTCATCGAACCATTCTTCTTTTTAACAAATAAGGTTGGGGCTGCCCAAGGTGAGATGATAGGTCAAATGAGTCTAACCTTCGATAAATCACTCAACCGACTTCTCAGCTCCTCTTGCTATACTGGTGCCATTCAATATGCAACCATAGAAATAGACGCAATACCAGGAATTAAGTCTATAGCAAATTCGACATCTCGATTAGGAGGTGAACCATTTAGCTTCTCCGGAAACACATCAGGGAATTCGCACACCACTCTGGATAACTGCATGTTTGAAGATTCGGAATTTTCCCATTCTAAGCTAGCTACCTGGCCAAAGACTCTTTTACAAGGAAAATAAGTTTCACGGGTGAGACTCAATCTTTCACTAAAGGTTATACCTGTAAATGTTCTAGCAAATACTTTCCTTTTGGAACAGTCTAAGATTACATTGAAAGTCATCACCCAATCCATACCCCAAATGGCTTCAAAACCAAACATAACCAAAACAGCAAATGACTTTCTAAGTTAACTCCACCAACTGTTATAACACAAGAGCGACAATTTTTTCTTACTGTAGTGGATCTACCCAATGGTGTCATAATATGCACAGGCTCATCCGGTTCATCCATGTCTAAATCCAACTTATCAACTAACATAGATGATATAAAATGATGCGATGCACCAGAATCAAACGAAACTTTAGCCCAAGTGCGAAAAACTAGGAGCATACCTTGCATAACAACTGGTTCAATAATATCACCAACATGTGGAGTTACAGCATACACATGGCCCTGAATGGTTTGGGGTGGTCGTCCAAGTCCTTTGTTCTACTGATTGTCATTCTGCAGAGGTGGATTCCCAGCATTCGACTTATTTGGTTCAAGGTAATCCTTAGATATGTGACCTCGTTTACCACAATTATAACATTGTGGTTTCCTCGGCTGGTCGCACTTACTGGTTGTATGGCCCCGCATCTTTCAATTATAGCATTGCAATCGCTCTTGACCATAATTAGTTGCCTTTCCCAAAAAAGACTTCTTTGGAGAAAAAATGTTGTGCAAATTTAAAATTTATAACTCGCAAATGCACGAACCATTAAATACTATAGAGATTGAGTGCGAAGTCGAACCCATCGGAACTTAGGAAAATATATCCGTGAAAAATACACCATTTATGTAATTTTAGAAATTTAGGAGATAAATCATGAACATGGAATAATTTCTCTAATCTAGAAAATTTAATTTTAATTTAGAAACTTTCTAAAGATAGAAAATAAAATGGAAAATCAATTTTTACCTGAATCAAATTAAGATGGTGGATTTAATTCTAAAAATGTAAATAATCTTAATCTAACTTAGAAACAAAATTAAGATGCAATTGCTTAATTGCCAACCTAGTTCTCCAATTTGATGAGTTTTTGAATTTAAAAAAAAAAAAGAATTTAAAACACCTAAACTACCTCTGTACATATTTACAGTGGAACTGGATCAAAGAATTATGGAGGCTTTATTTTTCATATTTTAAAAATAACATCAAGGCCTAGAATACGGAGCTCACATTTATTATTTATCATGCACTCAAAATTTTCCATCTATTAAAATCCTCATTATGAAATTTATGAAAACAATTATACTAAGAAAATTCAAATCCGGCCTTAGGCTAAATAGAATTTCCACTTGCAATTTCAAATCTAAATTTTTTTCTGTTCTTAAAAAGAGCCTTATACTAATAAAATCATTCCATTCAGTCTAAAAGATTTTTCTGCCTTCATTGAATAACGTAGAATAATCTCTCACATAAATCCATAAAAATAATTAAATCAAATCAAATTTTCATCATACAAAAATAAATAAGTAGAAAACCATAATTCTAAGTGTTTTTCTGCCTTTCAATTATTAATAAAAATTTGGAATTAAGAATTCTAATGCATTGGAGTTTTGGATTTAAATAAAATCAAGGAGATCATGGAATTTTTTTATTTATTACTGAATTTAGTCACACACTAACACTGAATTTAAAAATTAAAAAGAAAAAGCCATCATGAAATTCGATTCTCATTAATTGAATCAAACTACAAAACAATGAATTAATCTTGAAGGACTAATTGCAAAAGAATAAAATAAAATAAAATAAACACTAACCAAAATTCATGAAATCCACCAATGCTCCAAAATCTCCAAAATCCCAAAACTCCAAATTCTCTAAGCTAGGTTCAATTTTCTCAATGGGAGATGGATAATATTTATAGATGAAAGGAGGTGGAATGAATGGATTGGATTTAGAGATTTAAATAAAACAAGGGACACTTGGAAGGCTGATATGGTTTGTGCTAAACATAGAATGGCTTAAAGGAGGCAAGGAGGTGAAGGAAATAGTAAAATTCGTACAAAGAAAGTGGGTGTAAAATCGCATGTTTTACACATGTACTACCTTGCAGCTCAGTGTTTACCAAGTTAACTTCTGAATCACGAAATATCATAAACTACAAAGTTCTAGCCCTTGAAGTCTTATTTTTAACACAAGAAGAATCAAAGCAATCAGATATTGGAGTGAAAATTTATGGTCAAAATACTAAAGCTATGTCAAACCTTCCTTCTTTTTCTCTACTTTTTATTTTGTTTCTTTTTCCTCAATCCACTTGTCAAATTCGAAAATGCTCTTATAATGACTTGTAAATTTCGAATTTCCTCATATGTATCTTGAAATGATGAAAATAGACTTCACACATGTGGATTTCTTCATGGGCTTTTCTTAATGGGCTTAATCACTAGGCTTTTCAAAATATGGAAAATCTAATAAATAATTTTACCACTTACAATCAATTCTAAAAATGTACAAAATTAATCCAAACTCTCATAAATGGATTTGAATTAATTAGTTTACAAATAAAACCCCTAAAATTGTGGTAAAATAATTATTAAAAATTCTAATTTTCCAAAAACATCAACTTATGCCCATAAATTACAAAATTCACCATTTGAATTCTCGTATCTTGTATTTCCCTGTAAATCCTGCAAAACTTTAAAAATCTCATTAAACATACCCTAAAACACACAAAACAAGGGCTAAGTAGTCCAAATACAAGGATAAAATAATCATTTTCCTGTGCTCATAAAAATTTGCCAGTCTTTCTTTTCTTATTATGAGGCAGATAAGAACTCATCTTTTCCAGACTCATGTTTTGTGGCACCATGAGTGTTCATTTTTTCATCTTCGATTGCAATCTTCTTATTGATTGAGTGAGCTCTTCACTCCTCCAAAGCCCTGACACCGCGCCTAGCGCACCAGAGACTGATTGATGCTCCTAGATACTCTAAAGGAGGCACGCACTTACCACTCCACTCGTACTTCTCCTTTCCCCCTTTCCTCACCTGTGAAGCAGGAATGAGAATAGCCCAACCTGCTCATGTTATGAATCAACCGAGCCCAACCTAGGGCTCTTTTTTGTCTCCTCAGATCAATTCACCAGTAAGTCTGTCCAGCTCTTCAGTCGGTACAACAGAGTACGACCAGTCCGTCGGCTAGCAGCAACATAGTCTAGGTATGTGGAGGTCCAGGTTTGTGGAATAAACCGTCCCGGGAGTAGAGCAGTTTTTACGCTTAGAAAAACAGGCACAACGCGAGAATTGAGAATGCTCATTGAATGAGCAATTCAATAACAGATCTCGGATCTAATCGATATTGATATACGAGTATCTGTTGATACGAAGTATTCCGGCAATCCAAGTCTGGGCTGGCTGTTGGAATTGGAATAGGTTCGGCAGCGGATCACGAAATCTTGGCGATCTTCTCTATCTAATGAATGAGGAGTTAGTTTTGAAATCTTCCACCCTGCACCCACCCCCGAGTATATGATTCAACATAAATCACACAAGGGTAAATTGATACAATAGAAACCTCTGGTAAAATGCCCGCCCATAACCCAATAGATAAAGTACATAGTCCGTTTTAGGGATTGGCGACTTCCCTAAATACGGACTATGGCACCGGACGTTTCCAAAATGGGTACTCTCGGGTCGGGTGAATTAAATAATAGTCGTCTGTTGGCATTCCAGCCTTTCTTCTCCTTTCAGGGCCTATCCGAAAGAGAATCCAGTACCTCTCGGTCGTGAATATCTGAATAAGACAAACCGGCTGGATATCTTTGTTTCGGAACAAAACAACTAGAATGGCGGCTCGGTCAACTGGAATGTGTATTCTCTATATAGGAGATCTTCCAATTGAGAAAATCCATCAACCTGAGACGAAGAGAAAGGTTTATCTATTTTATTCAGTTATTCAGTTAAACCAGTGATTCGTTATTGGAGCAGATAGAAACAACCATTTCATTGGATATGCATCTTTTTTATTTTCCAATGGATTTACATGCTTCAAACATGGAAATTGTTTGATATAGTGAGTAATAGGCTCTGGTTGTTCGCCGTTCAAAAATTCTTGTTTAGGCAGTTCATACCATCCATACATAGTGTGTTGATCTAAGATTTCCATTCTTCCATGTTTCAGCAAACTTTTTGAAAAAGAGAAAGATGGTCTTTGACAATTCGAGTTTGGTAACGACTTCATGTTTGATACCTAAGTTCTTCAACCTTGGGTGAAGTCTTTGGCTCAAGCGTCGGGTCAGTACGCTTTGTAATAGCTCGAATTCTTGGATCAATATATAGTGGCATTTATTATTTCAAATTTGAAGTTTGATGTGATAAAATGCCAAATGGACCAAATTTTGGGACAATGGCCCAAGTGTGGTCCAATGGGCCATGGATTTGACTTATTCATTTAAATGGGTCAATGATGATAAATTTGGGTCAAGGGTGGTCAATTGGGTCAAATAGCCATATGGGACCCAATGGGCCAAGGTAGCTAAGCCCTAAGGTAAGTGGATAGGAGAGAATTTAATTGGGCCATAGACCCAATGGTAATCCAATAAGAAGGATAGATTTAATAAAATTTAAATCACCTAAATTGATGATGAATTGAACAAGGTAATATGGCCAAATGGGGCCCACCTCCACCTCACCAAATTGAGGTGGCGTGTGGACCCAAGGGTAGTGGGGCCGACCACCATGGTTGACTTAGTCAACCATGGGTGGATCTTAGAGAGAATTTAATGAGATTAAATTAAGTGGGAAGTAATTAATTAACTTAACCTAAGGATCAAATTGATCTAAGTTAATTAACCTAAATTAAAATGGTCAAATGGTCAAAACCATCCCAACAAACACAAACCACCCCAAACAAACACAAACCACTTTGAAGAAACACAAGATTGAAACCATGGGTTTAAATGGTGGTTTTACCCCAACCACCACCATTAATGCCATGTTGGTTGGTGGGAGGAATGTATGACAACCAAAAAAAGATGAGATGACTTCCCATCTCATTTCCATCTAACTACTACACTCTCTCCATCTCTTTGCACTCTCAAAACCGTCCCCTACCTTCACAAGAGGGAGAAAGAAGAAAACTTAGAAGAAAAAGAGAAGAAAATAGAAGAAAAGAAAAGGAAAAGGCTAAGTGTTGACCCACACCTCAAGGTAAACACTTGAGACACCTTTCTCATCACCTTCCCCGCTCCCTCTCTCAAGCAAGCCCACTCAATCTTGGCCGATCCTAAGCTTGGAGAGCCTCACCATTTGATCAAACTCATCTTGACCGTACATCAAGGAGAAGAAGATAAGAGAAGGCTAAGGAGAGCAAAGAGAAAAGAAGGACCGGAGGAGTCGTCGGGTGGTAAGATTTTCTTAAAACAAGAATTTATGTTTTCTAGATAGGATATGGAATCCATTTCTTAGATTTAATATGGCCAAAAATGTTGTGGGCCATGGATCTAAGATCCATCAAATGGTAGGATAAGAAATGGATAAAATGGAGGAATGGATTAAGAAATGGATGAAATGGAAGAATGGAATTTTTAATGAAATTTCAAGTCTTTATTAAGCATATAGAATTTGGATTTCTTTTTTAATGGATTGATGAGCCATAGGGTTCGGCCATGTAGCATGGCCGAACCCCATGGTAAATGATAGATGATTTTTAATTAGGGTTTGAGGTCTAAAATTATGGAGAAGGGTTAAAGATGTTGAGGTTTTAAGTGATTGAGAAGTTGGTGATTTTTTTAAGGAGTTTTAATGAGAAAACCATGAGGAATGTAAATAGGTATTTTGGTTTTAAAGATGGCATGGATAAGATGGACCATGAACCATGGGTTCGGCCATGGTGTATGGCCGAACCCTATGGTGTTGAAAAGTGATTTTTTTTTAATGGCTTTAAAGGATGGAAATGATGGATTAATATGTTAATATTTTGGAAGTTTTTAAAGGGCCAAAATGAATGAAGGTTATTGATTTTAAAAATGGATTGTTTTTTGACAAAACATTGGTCTTAAAAGGGCACCCATGAAGGTGAGCCATGAACCATGGGTTCGGCCATGGTGAATGGCCGAACCCTATGGTGATGATTTAGTGATTTTTAATGAAGGTAAAAAGAATGGAAAATGATGGAAAAAGATGATAAATTTAAATGAATGATTTAATTTCATTGGAGGTGGGATTAAAAGGGGATAAAATGAACCCAATAAAATGGAATTTAGGTATCATGGGTTCGGCTATGGTGTACGGCCGAACCCATGACCCCTTATGTGGGCCACATCTTAGGACAAATGTGGAATTAGGTATGGGATTAAATGTTTGCAAAATTAATTAAAATAGGTGGCTGATTTTATGATGCTAGGTAATGATTAATGAATCACTAATGATCTAAGTATGAATGAATTTTTGGACTTAGAATGTACATAAATGAATGGATGATTAACCATATACGAGAGAGTGGCAAAATGGTAATTATTAGCCACCTTGAGGAACCATGGGTTCGGCCATGGTACATGGCCGAACCCTGTGTGGGTTAGATGTGAAATTTGATATGATATGAATGATGAAATGAAACATATAGTTACTGCGTTTTAGTCTCGTAAATTGGAATATTTAAAATGGCCAAAAAAATGGGATTTATGTATGTGTTTTCACCCACGGAAAACGAGGCTAAGTTAGGGGCTGATTCTGATAAACATGTAATGTATTTAGGAATCATTAATGAATCTAAGGGTTATCAGTTAAGGATTTAATCCTGAAATAAAATACGGAATAATTCGGTAAATGTACAATAAGGTATCGGGACGTCACAAACGGTACGCGATCGGCGACCGGATTATCGAATGGAAACGTAACGGGACGCTAAGCGGTATTCGGTAGGATTCCTACCTTTTTTGTAAGCCTTGGATATGTGATGGTTCTTTAATTTGATGATTATATGATTTATCTTATGATGGGATTTCAAATTATGAATTATATGTTTAAGTACTATGGATTATGATTTAATGCTATGGATAATATTTTTTTTTAGACTATGGACTATACTTAGATGCTATGGATTTTATATGGATTATATATATATTACATAGCATAATGCACTTACATCTCATGCATGGCATGGGTGGGAAAATAATGAAACCAGAGTCCATGCTCCGTCGGGGAGACCGAGAAGCAAACATGGGGTTACCCTGAGGGGCTATAACCGGAGTCCATGCTCCGTCGGGGCGACCGAGAAGCAAACATGGGGATACCCTGAGGGGCTATAACCGGAGTCCATGCTCCGTCGGGGCGACTGAGAATCAGACATGGGGATAGCTCTTATGCTATAATCGGAGTCCATGTTCTGTCGGGGCGACCGAGAATTAGACATGGGGATAGCTCTTATGCTATAACCGGAGTCCATGCTCCGTCGGGGCGATCGAGAAGCAAACATGGGGACACCTTGACGAGGCTTTGCCATCAAGGGGGATACGATATTTTATGATGATACGGTGGATGGGTGGGACACATGACATAGGCACCCATGGCATGGCATTCATCATATGTTTACTTTATTATTATTTGGTATGCATGTTATCACTAATCCATTTGCTAGCCCTACTCGGAGTCCTACTAGGCGCATTGACTAACGCCCTACTTTTACCCTAGCTGATGATGCAGGAGATGGCGGAAACGGTGGACACGCCGGGAGCCAAGCTTAGGAGCTTGAGAAGCGGATATCTAGTTTTATTTAAGTTTCATTTTGGAGATGTAATTTAAAGTAGCTTAGCTCGTCGGACTGTATAATTTATATTTCTTGCTATGGTTTGGACTGCATTATGGACAATATCGTTTTGAGGCATAAATGTGAACATAGGGGTATTTTGGTAATTTAATGTGTATCTTCCCTTCTATCTAAAACCAGTAGGACAATCTCTATTATCACGTTCCCCACGTAATTATATTCTGCGAGTTTACTTCCTACACGTGAACCGTTCCCGTGGACTTAGTTCCGCGCAAGCGTGGGGTTGGCCAGTTAAGGGTCGGGCTTTAGAAGCTCGGACTTAATTCGCGTCGTGACGTCTGAGCCCTCTCTCACTCTCCATTTAAAAAACAAAATAGACTCTGATTTTAGAAAAATGAGTGAAAAAGGGGTGGGCGTTACATATATTGTCAAATTATAACCTTTCAACTGAGGAGTCACTATCTCTTCTCGTCGTTTGTACGAGCTTGAGTCGTAGAGTACCTTCGCGAGGAGTGTAACTCTTCCTTCCATACCTGGCCTTGCCTGACTGATGAAATTCTATATCCACCTTTCTTTTTATCTCTGCCATAAGTGAGTGTTCGACCCCTTCTAGTCCAAACCCTACCTCTGAGGGAGCTCCATCTGCTGATGAGTTCGTCGGGGATGATAGGCAACTCGTGGATGATCTAGTATCCGAGTTCCGTGGTTGGGTATTATCTACTGCTTAATCCTCCGGGAGAAGCAGGCAAGCAATCTCCATACTTGTCCCAGCCTTAGTTCTGATGAAATGATTCTATTTATTCGGCTGTAGGGGAGAAAAGTTGAGGAACAGAACTCTCTTGTTACCTTTCCATCGGACCTCTCCGTGATCATAAGCCCCAATTGAAACTGTGAACCCATCATTGGGCATAGTAGTGCAGGAACCAAATCCCTCCTTTTGTTGGGTTGATCATCCGCTACAAATAGTTTTCCCTCTTCTGTTTCATCACGCGATTAGGAGTGAGATTGCCTCCCCGTGACCAGTGCCTGTCATCCCATCCCCTCATTGAAGTCCACCCTCTCCTCCTCCGAGATTGAATATCCATCCCTTGTAGAAGTATCAGCGCCGGAAGATAGGAAAGAAATAGTTGTTTGGGTGAGCAATGGGGAAAAAAGAATGAATCTCATGCTTCTCTAACCATTTCCGCACAACCCTATCTCTATGCTCTGAATCAAATCTTGGACAATTGCATTGCCTCAATTGTCCCCTTCTACGGAGTGGTGAGAAGCTGCGTTGGAAGAAAAAGTGGTGGGGCGGAAGCTTTAGGTCACTCGACCTTTCCCTTGATCCTAACCCTCGAAAGCGAAAGTGAGCTCGACGAAATCCAGAGGAAGCGAAAGTGTGCTCGACCACCGGGAAAGGAAGCGAACGGGGTTCCTCTGGGGGAACCTACGGCCCGGCGTGCCATACACTGATTGGTTGCTGAACGGATCGCATCCCCGACCCCCGGTCTGCTCACCTCAGCAAGCCAATACTGCGCTCCAATCTCTAACTCAATAGTTACAGAATTCCGATCAAATCAATCCCTGAACCTACGAGCTTAACGCATGTATTACAAGGAGCACTATACACCTAGTGTCCCTCTACCCGAAATGGAAACTATGCAAATGGTAAGAGAGATAGCCGAGATTAAGGGTATGATTAGCGCACCGGTTTGAGGGGAAGCAAGAGTATAGTGAGGAATGGGCCCCCTGATCCTATGGTGGAAGGATAACACTCTCCCCTAGGTGGATAGCTAAATCGCAGACCTTCCTTTCCACTATCGGTTCACTTTCACACCGAGTAAGTAGGCGGTGGGTCCGTTACACTGTCATTGGGGAGAGAAATAAGGGGCACATGTGAATTCTGGGTGAACCGTACTATGCTGAGCTCCTGTCCTGAGCCAGCGAAGGCGCCCCGGGTGGCAATAGTGAGTTGCCTTAGTTGAGTCTTCATGACAGAGGAGACTAAAAGGACCCATTGGATAAAATCCATGTTCCATTGGTAAAGACTTAGGTTCTGTCATGCCTCGCTAGGAATGTGACTTATAATAGTACCCAATTGTTAGTCCGATTGCTTGTTATCACTTGTATAAGGATGGTGACATTCCTATTGCTCCCGATCCTATTTCGACTCTCGAAAGAAAAGAACTGTAGGGCTGGTCCGTGATTCCCGCTATCAGTAATGTGCGTGTACGTAGTCTGCCTGTTACCGTTCCATTTGGTTCTGGATATCGGAAAGGCTCTCACATCCCTCACGATATCAATCAAATGAAAAGTCCCTCTTCGGAGTGGGCTTTCCAAAGACTTTTGAATCTTGACTGACATTCAATGTAGTTAAAATAACTGAATTTTTGGTTGTTCGGTCGCCTTCTCAATGTCATATTTTTCTTAGGAGATAAGCACGGCGAAAATAAAAGAGAAAGGACGTCAATTCTTTCCCTTTTTCGGGTCTCACACTCTCTATCTTTTAGTGACTGGCGTTGCAGCCTGTATTTCACTTTCCTTTTGAAACTCTAGTTGCGCAGCTGTATTCGAAAGGGAAACTCTCGGTCATGCCTTAAGCAGTGAACTTTGTCGATTCGCAGGTAATACTTCTGTTCGATTAAATACCGTCGAATAGAATGCTATGAATGGAATGTTATTTGAGCCGGTTCTAAGGCATCTCCCAAGGAGATGACTGATGGTGTAGCCGGGTAATCAATTTCATTAAGAAAGGCATTTCATTTCTTCCTAGCCAACAACAACACCTCTTTCTCCCAATTTTGATCTGGGCAAGGGCTGTGGGTCTAGGTCCTAGCTTTAGTCCAAAAGAGACATCTTAGGTATCAAAGGTGGGCACTTAGTCTTTCTATCTCTGTTTTGGCCTGCAGCTTTTCCTTTCTTTGTTCTTTTCTTCCCCCATTTCGTAATTGAAACGAAGAGGAAGCAAATTTCGATGAAGAGGAGCGATTCCAAATAATAAAGCGGCAAAGCAAGAGGAACATTTCTGGTTGTTTTACTTTCCACTACTAAAAAGCGGGTCCAGAGAGACCCCTCCTTTCATTCACCAGGCTTTAGCTTTAGCGCTCAGAAGAGAAGAGATGTTAATCTATATGAACTATGTAGTCCATTGTCGAAGATGAATGGGCATAGACCTCTACTCCCGACTTCTGTCGAACAGTACAACACCTTTGTAACCAATCATTTAGGGGCCAGCCAGCCAGAACGATATCCACACGCATCTGATAACGAATATGGCAAATCACCTCCACCTCCGTGACAGTTGGACTTCCGTATTCCTTACGGAACTGGCACTCCAGAATGGTTTCAACGCCACTCGCTTAGGCCTACTTGCTGGTCAGGTTTTCAACCCTGTGCCCACCCCCGGCACGTCTCCTTTCAGTCGACATTCACTACCATGAACCTCCCCCGAGCCGCCTACTCAAGTTAGTCCAGCTCACCTTCTCCGGTAGTAACTGACACTCTGCCAGTATCTTCTAGGGATGGCCAGGTGGTAACCTTGATCCAATCGAATCCTTAGGAGTCTAATTTGGAATTGAGATCCAGGGGACAACTTTGGAAAGGTTCAAGTGCCTTCCGATTTTGCAAGCCAGCCAGTTTGAAACTGACTATACCAACCCATACGGGAGGTTTTCCTCAATCTCGTGAGTATCTTTTGAAGTCGACTACACTGAATCATGTTAGAAACTCATTTCGTATAGAAATCTGTATCATGACATGAGAGGATTCATCGTACTCTTGTAAAAAAGTTAGAAGCACTCTACGTCCTTGAAAAGTCTAAAGTGAGATCCCAACCCCGATACTAAGCCTGCGCTGAAAGGGAGGTTCAGCCTTCACGCACTGAGAGCACCAGCGAAGAAGCCCTCAGCGGTGGAGTCGCTCCACTAACGATCGATCAGTAAATGCGTTCCTCAAAGAGGGGATGTAATCTTTTAGAATCACTACATCCTTATCCCGTTGGTGAATGGGCAACGAGATCTCTCCCAGAATCCTATCGCCCAATGCCATGATAACCAGTCATTTAAGGGTCTGCCCACCAAGCGATATCCTCACGCATCTTATAACGAGTTTTGACAATCGCCCAATTATCGTGACAGTTTTGTTCATAAGCATTCCTTGCTGAACTGGGATTCCAGAGCGGTTTCTACGAGCACTCCATAGGCCTACTCCTTGGTCAGAGTTTCAACCCCATGCCCACCCACCACCTTCCCTCTCACCCCATACTCGAGTTGCCCCAGTTCTCCTAGTCCGGCGATAACTGACACGTTGCCGGTATCGACAGGGGCGGCCAGAAGGGAATCTATCCATTTGAATCCTTGACTCATCAGTGTTATGTATAAGATCCATGGAAGCACTTTTCAAGTAACTGGGGTTTTCTTTAAGTGATGATTCTCATAGCCTACATCATTCTAACTCTATGATATCCTCACGTTTAGGTCGCATTCCCTATCGGTCGCTCTCATAAATGAGCCTCGATATCCTTGAGGAAGTCAGTGTGAGATCTCATTCTAACCTGACAAGGGGCTATCCGAAACGACATCCGTTACCCTCATACCAACTATACTCTTACCTGTATCCCATAGATGAGTAAGGGAAAAGATCGAATCCATCCATTTTTGAAGGTTCGGTTGACATTACCAGAGATATGAATAGCGGGTGCTCCTCCGGATCAGGTTTGACGTCGCCGTTACTCCCCTCACTTTCTGGGCCCACAGGTAAGTCGTCATACATCCTTTCAAAATTTCTGATTTCCATTTTAACCCAACCCAAACTATGAACGAAGGCTTTGAGCATCGCCACCCATTTTTTAGGTAATATGGACATGACACTCAGGACCTCCTCATATCAAGGTCGCGCCAAATGGAAGAGTAGGCCTTCACGCACTGATAGAATCCCATGAAGAACTATCAACGGTGGAGTTGCAAGTTCCACTAATGGTTATCCGGTATTCGCCCACTGAAGAATGGAACCTCACTTTTTGGAAATAGGTTAACGTCGATGGAGAGCTAAAGGTGGGGAAGGTTGAAGCTGGCAGGAACCAATATCAATTGATTTTTTGTTTTTTATTTGATTTTTTACCCTTCGAACATGACTCCCGAAAAAATCAGTACATATGAGATAGAGCATAGCCTTTGTCTAAGTGATTAACTAACCTAAATATGAATATGTTGTCATCACGGTCTTATTAAGAGTGACTTTTTATCTTGCCCCGCGAGCAGTACCACACAAGCGGTGAGGTAAGCAATCCCTTTCCCCTCTAAAGAGAAAAAAAGAACAGAACTGCGGGGGGCCCGCCAGCGCCACTACCCTCGCCCCACTCACTCTAGCAGGAATGAGTGGGCCCCTCTTTCTTACTACTGTTGATTTGATTCAACCCGAAGAGCAAAAATAGTACTTTTCTCTCTCCAAATCAAATAAAGGCTTTCTCTCTTACGAGATAGAAGTTAAAATGTGGCATCCGTTCTCAAATAGTACCATACGACTTTCATATACGATCCCATTTTCCTTGCATCATAGGTTATTTATTTATTGTAGGAAGGATCGTACCATAATTTCCATTGCTTCACAAAAATAGGAACTTGAATCCTGCTTAACAAGCATATCAGTGTACACTTCCAAAAGAAAGGCGACATTAATACTTTCGGCATGGAGCCACGTCCCCAAGACATCCGAAAGAAGATTTTCATAGCCACACGCTCGAATAATCTGGTCGAGGATATCTTCGATCCACCCCTGTATTTGATTTGATAGGGGACCTCCAAAGATGAATGATTCTCCAGGTCCAGGCTATTATTTCTGAGCCCTTCGAATCCATATCCTCAATCTCCGATTGCGCGGAGATTTGTGCTACCTATCAGATATGGTCTATGGCCTTGGAATTTGACCCATACGAGTTCCGAATTCTACAGTAGCGGAACTTGGGCAACGTAAAGTTCATAGGTAGCAACGCCGGTCAATTCAGTAGCAGTCGAAGTTGAGTTGGTTGATGCAGTAGTCAAATCCAACAGATTTGATTCTATAAACCGAAATAAAGGGGCAGGGGGGGCCGGGCCAGGGCACTGGGAGGCCAAGGCGCAACTAACTACTAGGTATTGAGGACTCTACTACGAATACTTTTGGTGTTGGCAAGCCCACTATATACTCCTAGTTATCCAGCTTACCCGACCATCTGCTTTTTCTCCAGGATCTACCTTCCTGCCCTAGAAGCTGATGAGAGCATCCCACCACGACCTGCCTCTTCCTCTTGCATGTAGCAATTGAAGTGACTCTTGCTTCTTTCGGTACCAATGACTACAATTCTTGCTTGCTTTTGCTCCTGCTCACACTCCTAAGCCAATACTCCGAAACCTATTATTCTGGCTTTCCAAAATGGCGAGCAGCATTTAAGATTGTGTCTGTGGTTCTGTAAGACCTGGCTCGCTCCGTCTAACTACGTTCGCTGGTTGTTATTCCTGCTTGCTTGTATTGTATGCCGAATACTCTTCTTTCGATTACTTGCGTACCAAACCCTCGTCCTTGCCTAAGCCAAAGAGTATGAAATAGTAGACTATAGACTATGGGCCATAAGGATGAATAATCGCTTACTTGGTTGACCAATGAGTTCCACTTTCTTAGTTGGAATCCAATCCTTACTGTACTTTAGACTTAACGAGCCTACTACACTATTGATTTCTTGAAAGATGTCTTGTTCCGGTGTAGATTGGTTTTTTGCTTGGTTGGGTTGTTTCAAATTCTGATTCCTACTTCTGACTCTTATGACGATCCTGACAGGCCAGCAAAGAGACCAGTTCCTATTCTTTTCAATAGACGAGTGAGGTTCCGACCTGAGATTGCTTTTGTGGCTCGCTCTTTTCGCTCTAAGCTCGCTCTTTCCGAGCTCTCTCTTTCTGCTCTAAGATCGCTCTTTCTGGGCTCGCTCTTTTCGCCGTTCAAGTGGATAAAGAAATCTTCCCTTGCTTTCGGTAAGCGAGTAGGTATAAAGGTTGTATTTGCTGCAGCGGTAAGGGCAGAGCAAGTAGTAGTTTTAGTTAGGGGTCAGGGGCTGGTGACTTCTAGGCACACTCGACTTCTTTTTCTGGGAGCTGGTACAAGCCAACCTAATAGGGGCGCTCGTAGAAAAAGTGTTCTTGTTGTGGTAGCGGAATGCGATGCGTCAAGTCAAGGTGTTGTAGTGAACTCATTCTTCCGGTAGCGGTTACGAGCGTACGGTAGATTTAGAGTTTTTTTTTTCTTGGGAAGCAAGTCCAGTGAAAGCACCGCAGAGAGAATCTTTCTGGTTTCGGGTGGCAAGCAGTGAGAAATTCTTTTCAGTCTTTCGGGTGGAGTAGAAATTCGTTCTTTTCTTTCTGGTCGGTACTCAAACAAAAAGGCAAATAACTTCAAGCCTTTTTCAAGCAAGCCCTTTCACGTCAACTGTGTTTTCCGCTCGCACCGTTAGTATTGTGATGCGCTACTTGGCTCGTAGAAAATTCCTTGCCGTTTTGGAAAGCGAAGCTAACAAAAGAAACTTGTTCCGGGGAAGGGCACGGGCGAGTGGCTTTAGAGAAAAAATCTCTTTTGTTCAGGTAGTAGGCGCTTGGCACTCGTGATAGTCAGTTTTGGTTAGCGGGTGCAGGTCAGGCACCGTAGAAAAAATGATTGTTGTTGTGTAAGTCAAGCAATTGATTGATGTTGTATGTTTTCTAAGCGAGAGGCGCTTTCCCAAAGAGAGTTTTTGTTCTATAAGCGGTAGCAGGTGCAGTTGACTTCTAGGCGTAGGTGCTGTTAAAAATATCCTCAAAAAATACTCGAGGGCTCTTTGTCGGTGGTCGTAGTAACCTCGTTCTTCTAGTAGCGGTAAGCGGTTCCATTTGCTCAACTTGTAGACTCCTTGCGTTGTTTGCGCAGGTCTGAGGGGCTTCTAGTTCTTCCTTCTTGACTCGTTTCACAACGACGAAGTCAATTCCATTGATTCTTTGATCCCGGGCCTCACCGGTGAACTCGAGGGTGCTGCTAGCTTCAATTCTTTACACAGCCAATGGGAGTTGTTCAAGCCAAGCCCCCCGGAAACAAACAAAGTGAATAGAAAAAAGCTTCGGCAGGCTGCCTTGGCTTCTGGGTCTCTTGATCAGGTCGTCGTATTTTGGGGAGGTGACTCCCGAAGCAAGGGAGGCACTCCTAGACCAGCAGAATTACATGAACGAGCGACAAGACAGATTGCAAGCCCTACACTAGTAGAGAGGTCTGCTCTAGCCTCTCACCATAGGTCCAGCAACTCTGAATAAATCTCTCGTTAAAGGCATGCCCTCAGTGCTCGCTAAAATTCTCTGATAGTGACAGTGGGCCTTGCTACGGCTACTGCTACAACTACAGCTACATATGGTTTGCTCCTCTTCTTTGAGCCGCACCTATCATCTCAGTTTAGCAGGAAATCATTTCCAAAGTCTCCTTCAATTAATGAATAGTGCATGCGGGTGAGCTTGTGCTCATCCAAAGCACTAGCGAGGGCTTTCCCATTCCCACCGGGAGCCCCTCCACTGGTAGCAAACACGGTCGACCGGGAGGCATGAGAATCCAAGATTTGGTATGTCGTCCTCCTCGTTATAGTCCTCCTAGAGTCAATAGCATTTCGTCGGAATACATCCTATCTTTTCACCTTAGTAGTCCTATGCATAGTCAGTACTATAGCCCCAATCATGGCTACTAATAAAATAGGACTAGTAACCAAAAATCGGACCGGAATAGTAGGTATAAAGTAAATTACCGAATGTTTCCAAATTAGTCCAACTTCGTACCTTTCCGGCATGAACCATATATCTCAGAGAGGTTGTATTTTTGTGGGTTGGTAGTAATGGAATGGTTTCATTATCTAAAATGAAGAACATTTCCCACCAAAAGATCAGTCCAATAATACCTGTAATAGCCCGGATTTTTAAATAATAATTATATTGGCTATTAGTTATTTTAATGGTTGGAATTAAGAATTTTGATGGAATGGATGGTTGATCAAAATTGGGGCAATGGCCCAAGTATGGTCCAATAGACCATGGATTGTATTATTTCCAATTAATTGGGTCAAATACCCAATGGGTCAAGATGGTTGAGCATTAGGGTAAATGGGTAGGAGGTGAATTAAATTGGGCCATGGACCCAATGGTGATCAAAGTAAATGGAATGGAATGAAGTGATTAAAATCAAATAAGTTAAATTGGAATGAATCAAGATGGCATAATCAAATGGGGTCCAACTCCACCTCATCAAGTGAGGTGGCGTGTGGACCAAGACATAGGTGGGGCCGACCACCATGGTTGACTTGGTCAACCATGGATAAGTCAAAGGGAATTGAGGAGGATCAAGGTGAATTGAATTGAATAAATTGATTAAAATCACCTAAGTTAAGTTGGAATAAATCAAGGTGGCATAATCAAGTGGGACCCAACTCCATCTCATCAAGTGAGGTGGCGGGTGGGCCAAGGCATTGGTGGGGCCGGCCACCATGGTTGACTTGGTCAACCATGGGTGGATTCATGGAGAAATTAAAAAGAAATAAATGGAATTAAATTATGTAATTAAATGACCTAAGTTAAATATCAAATTAAATAAATGAGTTGCATTACATGGAGTGAGTTCAATGGGGGTGAGTTACCTAGGAAATGGGTGAGTCAAATGGGTGGTTTCATCTCATGGAAACCACCCAACCATCAAGACAAAGCCCACCCAAAACCGTTGCCCATGGAGGAGTTGGGAGTGCCATGTGGAGGGCATGCACCCTCCATGGCTAGACAAGGCCCTTAAGTTGGGGGCATGCTAGGGCATGCATTGGCCCAAAGGGAGGTGGTGGTTCCACCTCATCCCAACCACCACCACTAAGGGACAAGAGGCCTGAGATTAAGGGCATGCATGAACCATAATTGGGGAAAATAAAGGTGGTGGAGTCTAGCTCAAGCAAGCCCAAGTCAAGATGGAAAGATGGATTTTCCATCTCATTCCTCTCACCTCACTCTCTCCCTCTCTCCCTCCCTCTCTTGGCCTACCCTCACACAAGGAGAAAGACAAGAAAAAAGACTTAGAGAAAAGGAGGAGATCCCAAGCTTGGCCGACCACCATCTCAAGACCCAAGACTTAGGATATTTTCCCATTCTCTCCTCCTCTCCCTCTCTCAAACCCACACCCATCTTGGCCGAACTAACTCTTGGAGATTTTATCTTGATCAAGCTCACACATTGGCTGAAGATCAAGGAGAAAAGGAAAAAGAAAGGCTAAGGATCAAGAAGGGGCAAAGGAAACCGGAGGAGCCGCAGGATCGGTAAGTTGTACTCAACAAGATTTTTATTTTGAAGGAGTTAAAGGAAACCATGAAATCCCTTTTTCTTGGATTAAATGGTGGCCAAAATATTATGGGCCATGGATCTAAAATCCATCCAAGAAATGGGATGGGAAATGGACAAACCCTAATGGGTAAGATAGGCTATGAATAATGAAATACTAAGGACACTGTATATATGGGTTATGTATGCATGCATGGCAAAAAATGCATTAAGGATCGCAATGGCCGAACCCTAACTATTATGGATACATGGAAAGGACCTCTTGCATGTCAAGAATAAGGTATATGATCTAAGATCATGGTTTGGCCTTTGCATGGCCAAACCCTAGGGTTTCTTGTATGAGAACCATCAAGGTGACAAATCATGGAAATATGTTATTTTTTAGAAGAAATAATGAACCATAGGGTTCGGCCATGTTGTATGGCCGAACCCCATGGAAGGATATTAAGTGATTCTTAATGGGTTTAAGGGATGGAAACCATGGAATGTTGGTTAATGATTTTAAGGATTTGAATGGTTGAATGTTAGTAATTTTTAAAGGGGTTAAATGAGGGAAACCATGGAGAAATATTGATGATTATTTATGGTCTCAAATGTTGCAAATAATGATGAACCATGGACCATGGGGTTCGGCCATGTTGTATGGCCGAACCCCATGGAGACTTATTGGTGGACTTAGATATTTTTGGGACCATGAAGATGATGGGGGATGTTGGTAAGTTTAATAGGTTTAAATGTGGTTAATAATGAACCTAAATGCATGATTTAAACCCCCTCATGGAGGGACTTTGTTATGGGTCTAAATATGGTAAATGATTTAAGGGGGGGATGAAAAAAAGACATCATGGGTTCGGCCATAGTGTATGGCCGCCATGGGGAGTGTTTTGGGACTTAGGGACTTTTAAATGATCAACTTAAGTGTAGTTGGGTTAATGAATCAAAGGGTGGCTGAACTTAGACCCACATGATTAAAATGAGCTAAGGATTAAAAAGGGACCCAAAAACCAAGTGGGTGAGGTTCGGCCATGTTGTATGGCCGAACCCCACTAAGGCATGTACTATGACTTAGACATAGTTGCAACATTGGTTTGATTTGTTGATGTGTAATAAGGTAACAGGATATGAAAAGCGGTGCGCGATCGATGATCGATATTTGGACAGAAAAACACAAGAACCCGGTATTAGACATTGGTAGGATTCCTACCTCATTGAAAGCCATGGATTATGTGTATATGAATGTTTGACTTGATTTATTTTGGTAATCAAATGACATGTTTTAAGATGGGATTTAATGTTATGGTTTGTAATATTATTATATGGCATATGGCACTTACATCTCATGCATGGTATGGGAGGGATGAAATGAAACCGGAGTCCATGCTCTGTCGGGGCGACCGATAAACACACATGGGGATACCTTGATGTGCTTTTTCCATCAAGAGGGACATTGTATAATGATGATGTGGATGATGGGTGGGACTTATGGCATATGACACCCATGGCATGGCATTTACTTGCATGATTTTAATATACTTATATCTATGTGTTTTGGTTATACTAATCCATGTGTTGACCCTACTCAGAGTACTTACTGGGCGCGTTGTCTAACGCCCTACTTCCACCTTAGATGATAACGCAGGAAATGGAGGAAGTGAAGGATGTGACCGGAGCCAAGCGTAGGAGCTTGGAGGAGCGAGCTAGCTTATTTACTTAAGTTTTAATTTTGGAAATGTAATTTGAGTAACTTAGCTCGTTGGACTGTAATATTTTAGATTACTTGCTATGGTTTCGACTTTATCTTGGATATTCTAATTTGAGGTATTTTAGTAATTTAAGTGATGTAATTCCTTGCTATCTAAAATTGGTAGGATAGATTCTATTATAACTCCGTATTAAGTTATAATTTCGCAAGCTTACTTTCTACATGTGAACTGTTCTCGTGGACTTAGTTCCACACGCACATAGGGTTGGCCAGTTAAGGGCCGGGCATTGGAAGCTCGAACTTTACTCGCGTCGTGACGTCCCGCTCTCTTGTCACTCTTTATTTGGAAAAAAAAATATACTCTGATTTTTTGGCTAAGCGAGTGAAAAGGGGTGGGCGTTACATTACCACTCACTGGTAAATAGCGCAATACTTCGTCGTGAGTCTCCGCTATTTGAATATCGAACATCATAACCATGAATAGGAATGAAGCGGCAATAGCTCCTATATGAATTACTAGGGAGATCATAGTGGAGAAGTCGAGACCTAACAAAAGAAGTAAACCTGAAGTGTCCCGAAAGACTGGGATGGGAAACGAAATGGGTTGTATTGGATTTTTAGCACGTACAACCATCAAACCAGAGACCAAAGCAAAGCTCGACAAAACAGAAAGTATCATGGTACATAGTCCTTCCCTCTCGCTTACTACGGAGCTACTTTAGGATATAGCGGAGAGTTGGGGGACGCTCGTCATCTTGATCATCAATGATCCATTTACTCATTAGACTAAAACCGACATAGTTGATTTGATGACTGCCCCCTCGTATATCTCTTTGACTGCATCCTCAATCTGTTGGATTAGGTCCAATTTGGATTCTTCGATTCTCGTTCCTACTGGGCTCCGTACTCAAAATATCTTCCATGATATCCGGAGTACTCCTCCTATCTTGGGCTATCTCCGGTAGCAGCCTCGGAGGCCCAAAGTCACGCCAAGGTGGCTCGGGATTGGTCCCCCCAGCAGAAGCAGGTGAGCGGTATGAACAGCCCCGGCTGGAGCGGGTTCCTGAGCCGCCAGGGGCAACCATTGCTTGTATAAGGCCGCCTCATTTTCCGCAAGAGTCCGGGGACAAGTTCCCCGACGTCCCCCTGGGGGGACCAGCCTCACTCAATTCGAGATCGAGAGAAGCATCATCGTAATACGCAATAGGGATTATGTCAGATAAAGAAAGTCAGAAAATTATGGAAAATAACAAACATAAATGAAAGTCAAAATAGGTACAAATCAATAATAAAGATAAAAGACCAAAAAACAAAATGTTTTTCCAATAAAACACATAAGAAGAAAATCGTTTCCAAAATCAATAGAAAAGTTCTATTCGTTGCATTTTTCTCATTTGGAAACTTTATCAGCATCTATCTTTCAGCAACTGAATAGGAAGATCTTTGATCAATTAAGGTGTTAGGTCTCTTTACGCTTACCTTAGGTAAGCTACAACATTGGACCTCCCAACAACAACCCCCATTTTTCTTTCCCATAGCATAGGTCCCTAACGGCTATTCGAAAAGCAACAGGGGGACTCTTCTCCTTTTGTGTTGAAGGCGGTCTCATGGACCAGTCGCCTTTGGTACTTTTGTAGTCAATTTAGTTCAGTAGTGCCTAAATAAGAAAAATAGGGCTAGTTGTAAGTCATTTGCTATTGCTAGTTGGACTGCTCGCCTTTTGACGGCTTGGCTTCGCTATCGCTCCTATGTAGTGGTCGGCCTTCAAAGTAGTATTCCTACCATACCAGAATGCCTACAGACTAGAAGCAAGTAAGACAAGGGATCTTTAGATTCGTAGACAAGGCTCGTTCCGTGCTTGACTTACAAGCTCGTGTAGTAAGGCCTCGCCCCTATAGCTTATGGGCTTATGCACTACACTCGTTGTCTACTAAACGGGCGTTAGAGCGAATTGAGCGAGCGAGCGAAACCTTAAATTGAGTAGCTTCCCCACTTTTCCCTCACCCTAGAATTTCATTTCCGCTTAAGCTTCCCTGGTTTGGTTGGTTTGGGGATTAATTTAATTGATTGGATACCCGAGAACCATAATCTTTCAAAGAAACAGTTTCTACGACGATAGATAGGGGTCAGGTTTGGCATTTATGCCCCCTGCCCTCCAAACAATATGGGAGCCTTTCAGCTCGTACTGCTCACACTCCTAGATCTTCACGGCACCTCCTCCACCATAGTGTGAGTTGGGAGCAGCTCTGAAAAGCTAGGCCTACAACAAAATTCGCTTTCAAGTCAACATCAACAACAACACCATGAAAAAAGTACGGTTGCCCACTGATCTGATCATAGGTGAAATCCAATCCCTTCTCTTCTCGCCATACTTGGAAAACGTAAGTCAAGCTCCCTTCGCCTCTCGGAAGTGAGAAAGCAAGCAGCAAGCACGTCGGGCTGAGTCAAAGCTTCAAAGCCCCAGCAAGTTACTAGACCCTAAACTTACGACGACCTGGCAAGTGTAGGCGACCCTAAAGTTACTATACCCGGCAAGTTACGGCGACTCGACAAGTGTAGGCGACCCAAAGGGAGCCGCAACGCGGCAGGTATTGGAAGTCCACCGCAACGCGCAGTATTAAGGAAGGCAAGCTAGGGCGCGATGACATAGTTTTTCAACATAAATAATGTCCACTAATGCGCTACGGCTTTTCAGCATTGACTCGGCCCGACGTGCTTGCTGCCCATCTAGTAAGGTAAAGAAAGCCTCTATCTAGCAAGCCCTATACAATAAGGCTAGAGTTGGGCTTGAAAAGCGAAGCGAGCTAGAGTAGTGCGCTAGCTAGCTACTCTTCTGTTTATCTCACCATTTTCAGATGTCCACCCCGAACCGAAGGGGCGGAGGGTGCACAACCCCTTCTCCGCTACTTTCCTGAGTGTTTCACACTAAGCTCATCGATCCTGCCCTGTGCCTCTCTAGGCTTCGCTATCATTCATGACTGGTATATGGATCTCTCTATGTAGTGGTCGGCCTTCTAGAAGCTTCGCCAGAAGCGACTAGTCCCTTCCCGAATGCCTCTGTACTATAGTATGGTCTAGTCTTTCCAATGCCTCCTTCCTTGCCGCCAACGCACTCTACTAGGAGAGTAAGCAAGCTACCTTGCTTGCATTCTATTCTATAAGCGAAGCGACTTGTCGAGTCTACGAAGCTTTGTAGTTGCTTCCCCCCTTCGCCTCACCATGCCACTAGATCCATAATGACCGGCGATCGAAACATGTACGAATATAACCACGCGGAGCGCTGGGCCGGCCTATCGAAGAAAGAGATCATTGAGCCTATTTAGCTCTGCCGTAGGGCTGGGAATCGTAAGGATGGATAAGTCCTTGAATTGAATGGGGTGGGAAAGACAGGTTCGGAAATGGCCGGATTAGCAGGAGGGAGGGCGGCCCAATCTAGCAACGATGCCTTTTGTCAACTTTGCTCTTTGGACAACTTCAGAGAAAGTGGCCAACCTCATCGGAATCACTGTATATTGTATCACCTCGTTTAACTCCTACTCGAATTTCATTGCCATTAACAACTCATTTTATACCAGTTCAGGAGAATACCTGGCCAACTCAATAAATTTGGCCTTATATTGAGCCATTGTATCTCTGCCTTAACGAAGGTTCAAAATTTTTCCTGAAGAGTGGGGGATGAGCTCCATGCTCAGTGAAGGAAAATAACCATACAAATAATGTGCATATAATAATAAAAAACTAGGCATACAACAATAATTCCAAATAAATTTAAATATTATTTTTCGAAATGCATGTCATGCTATAATGCAATTATGATGCATGTGTCCCCTTCCCATGCATCTCAAAGAACGAATCATGCAAAGCTCGACTTAGTTAAGCAGAGCACATGTGCACAAATAGTCATAACCCAACGAATGTGCATGACGAATGTCCACAGGGGAGTGCAAGGCAATCGAAACAAGAGCCCAACGAGTGTGCACGACGAATGTCCCCAAATAAGTGCAAGATTAATGACCTGAATCAACAATACAAATCACCCACCCAAACATGTATGCCCATGCATGACGAATCAACAAATATCTCATGCATGGATGCCATGTCATGTATGCCATTAACATGATCATAATAAATGATTAACAATATAACATGTGTTAACAAATCCAATAAATAAATGACCAATATAACATGTGTTAATAATTTCAATGAACACATGACGAATAACAAATATTACATGTATTAGTCAATTCAATGAACACAAGACGAATAATAAATATTACATGTGTCGACAATTTCAATACACATGATATCCAAGATATTCACAAGATGTTCATACTAACATCTCAACAAACGATCCAAACATTCAAACCGGATTTCCAAACCATAAAACATAATCAAAATAATTCAATAAACAAGGTTAAGTTTCCCTCACCTAAACTTTGCAATTTATCAAGTTCAGACACCACCAAATCCAAGCTCCAACAAACTTCAGGTCCCCAAAATTACTGTCATTGATTAGAGTTTTGGACCATTATAACTTAACATAATCCAAGCTCCAACAAGCTACAAGCCTAGTGATGAGAACTTAACATAATACAATAATCAATATTAGGTTAGAACATGCAGATTTAATCAACATCATAATGGTCTACTTATACCATTTATCATACTTGAAATCATAATTTGTCTACTATACCAATTTCTCAAGTCACCATCACTGCCATACCACTGTCACACCAAAGCACTACACTAGCTATAAATGCATTAAGTCATGGTACGATCAAAATGCAGTATCTTGCAAGAGCATAAACGACCCCAATGGTTCAGCCAATGCCCGACCTATTGCCAATAATATATGACCTATATAGTTCAGCCTATTGCCAATAATATATGACATCACTAGTTTACCATAGCCCAGCAGCTAAGTGTACGTGGAAATAGTACCAACTTCACAGTCATCATAATATGATGCATATGTTCTCACTACAGAGCTTATCAATATCACAATACTATACATGATAAACATCATTAGTATCATCTCAAAGCAACATATCAAGTCTAGGCAGATAAGTGGGTTCATTCTTCGTTTATAAACTAGTATACCTCGACTCCCTAACACCTTGTTATGTTTCCATTCTAATAGTTAGAACAAATTTTCATCCCTCAACTGGAAACAGTGTCAAGTCTCGTATTCTGGCCTATTAGGTCTTTTTCATATTATGTAAATTCCATGAAACCATTCATTGCACTAGATTTACATAACCTAATTTACCCATGTTGTATTACTAAGTCTCCTCATCGAATAATGTAGGGTATCACAGGTATCTGTTATACACAAATAGAAATATAATGAATATACATTCATAATCAGGCATTATTCATATTCATATCCAATACAGAATACATTCATAGTATTTCAAATCTTTCTATCTTATTTTTCAGAAAATTTCAAGGGAAATGGTTGTGAGTCCTCATAGTAGGTTACTACTCCTTTTTAGTTATAATAATCCATCAATCAATAAAATACTCAGTGCCCAGTCTCATATTTCTTCCTAGCCAAGGTAGAGTATTTAGACTTTGCCCAGAGGGTATAGATAAAAGTGCTCAGGCCACTGCACATATTGCCTTCGAGATTTGACCATGGATACATATTGAGTTAGGCCTAGAGATATAAGGTGCTCAGGATACTATTCGTATTATCTTCTGGATTGGATCATGGAGATATATTTAGTTAGGCTTAAAAAGAAAGAAAATCACTCATTGCTCGATCCCTTCATTTCTACCGAAAGGCAAAATTAATTGTTGCGCTACAGATAGCAATTGGGCGACATTTCCGCTGCGCTACAGATAAAGGGTTTCAGCCTGGAAGTGAACACACAAAGCAATAAGACATACAAGGGTTAGTATCATTTTTATTAAGAATCAGGTCTTTGTAAAACAACATAAAAGGGTAAGATCTAGATCCTGATTTAAAACAATCAGAACAAACTCTAATAACCAGTTTTGGGTTCCTCGGAACATGCCTCGAACTTCCGAGCCACTGCCTAAAATCTAGGTTTTATCAGACCCTTCGGAACTTGGTTCCCCCCTTTGGAACTTCCGAAGTTTAGGTCTCGAAACTTCCGTGCCTGTTCTGAACAAAAAACAACAAAAAATGAAAATAGTTGGTCTCGGTCTGCCTCAGAACTTGCTGAGCTATGCTCGGATCTTCCGAGAGGTTCGGAACGTCAGAAGATGTGCTCGGAACGTCCTGGATTGTCCAGTAGAGGAAGAAAAAAATAGTTGGCCTTTGTTCGCTTCGGAACCCTGAATAGGAGTTCGGAACTTCTGAGTTGTGATCTTCTTCACCTGTCACCTGCAACTAGTGCAGTGACGGGATAGACAAAGTGAATTACGAATTAGAAAACAATGGGTTTTTTTAATTCTTTTTTCACATCCTTCTAGTCAGATGGGTTCCTCTATCAGTCGAGTATAATTTAGAAATGAATTGGACAATAAACAACTATGAAAAACCTCTGATTTTAAGAGAAAAATGAGTAAAACACATGAAAAATCAAAGTTTTCACTAAATTTCAAAATCATTTTAAAGACTCAAATCTAAACCGAATTCATCTCTGTTTGATTCTAAACATAATAAAATTTAAAAATGAATCTAATGTATACCTTCGCTTTGAAAATTGGTGGAGATTTCAGCAACTTTGAAAACCTCCCACTTAAGCTGATGATGTGGAGCAGTGAAAGAATTAGCTGATTTTGAAGAGGAAAATAAACAGAGAAAGATCAACAACAATGGGGATTTTCACTACATCTACTGCTTTTAAATAGGCTTGGAAATGTAGGGTGGTAGGCTTGCCACTGGCAGAAGAACTTCCCACGTCGCACTGCAAGCTACAATCATAGCTTGCATGAATCGATACCCACATTGTTGATTCCATTCGTCACCTGCGACGCAAGTGTTTTTAAAAAAATTCCTATTTACATTTTAGTCCTTCAAACTTATTTATATTGTAGTCCACTGTTATTTATTTCTAATATTTAACTATTAAAATATTTAATGAATTTAATCCTTCTGAGCTAAATAAAAAAGGATTAAAAATTATAAATCGTATAAAAATTTAGAGGTCAACATACCGAAAAAATTAATTGATTTAAACAAAAATTATATTTTAGTCAAATTCCTTAAATAAAATTTCATTTATAAAAAGGGTTAAAACTCTGATTTTCAAAATCTAAAAACATAATATGATAACTCAATACACAGATTATACATGATGTATTTTCTTAACTCTTCTAACTTCAAAATTTATTTAAAATAATTATTTCGTAAAGATCAGACCTTTTCTGGTCAAAATAATAATATTTCTTTAATAAAAAATATAGTTTAAAGACTCTATAATTCCATAATTTAAATCTTTATCAAATAAATCAATTTAATTCAGTCAACATTCAAACAATAATTTAAAATCCTTAAAATAACACTATTTATGGTAAATTACCATTTTGACCTTCCAACTTAAATGAGTTGGATCAAGGAGCTACCGAGCTCCGATTGGGCCAATCATGGACTTTGCTAAAAGTCCAAACCGTAATCTTCATGATTAACGGGTTAAAACATGATTTATTAATATAAATCACATAATTTAGTCTTAATTCGGGTCAGGGCATTACAGAACCCAACGGAAAATCACAAAATATATGCAACTAAAATTAAATCACATCCCTTTAAAAATATATATATCAAAGAAAATAGAAATCAATTGTGTAAATCAAAGAATTCTTAATACGTGGATTTTAATAAATCTTAGATCTAAAATAAAAATATTATCTTTATCCAATTTGTATTTAACTTGTAAAATTAACAAAAGAAGATGTTTGAATTAAATCCAATTTCTTGTCAAGAATCAAATCTATGCCCTTTTGAATTTAAATTAGTGAACTAAAATGTTAATCTTAATCCCAATTTAAAATCTCATGTTTTAAAGTCAAAATAACACATCTCCAGCCTTAGTTAGGTGAAATTTGAGAGAGAGTGTTTGGATACAAAGAATTAAAGAATTTAAAAATAAAAATACAAGAATCATAAAAGCATACATTGAACAATTCTTATACAACAAACATACAAGGTGAATAATATAACTAAAGACATGAAATAAATTGACAAATAATGTAAGTGACAGAATAAATAAATGAATAGATACAAAGAATTAAAGAATTTAAAAATAAAAATACAAGAGTCATAAAAACATACATTGAACAATTCTTTTACAACAAACATATAAGGTGACTAATATAACTACAGACATGAAATAAATTGACAAATAATGTAAATGACAGAATAAATAAATGAATAATTTAAAGGTTAATTATTGGAATAGACTGTTCATCACCAAAAATGTATAAACAAATACAAAACCTAAATTCACGTAAAAATCCAAATATCAATTCATGTCCATCACCAAAGTTAAGAATTTATAAACTTTAATTTAATAATCGAGCCTTAGTAACTTAGATTCAACATTTACAAGTTAAGCTCTAACTATTTCATGTCCAATTAATTAAATAAAGAATACAAATTCTAAAATCAAATATAAACAATCATCAAAGATATCTGAAAATTGGATGTTTCAAGGCTCTAAAAGAATGCTTTGTATTTATTTCATGGAAGATCTCAGTAAAGGCAATAATAAATTAAGTACAAGAAAGACAAAATAAAATGAAAATTTACAACTCTCACTTGTAAAATTCGAGTGGTGCTCCTGTCTTCTTGCCTTTTCTCTCCAGCCTTTGGTCCTATTGAGCTCCAGGTCAAATTCGAATTTCATGTTGTGCCTAGTGCTCTATTTATAGGCTCCAAGAATGAATGGATGGTTGGGATTAAATCTAAGTTTAAGTTATCAATGGAGGGCTAAGATTAGATCTCTCCTAAAGGTGGATGGATGAGATTTGAAGTTGAAAAGGTTAGGGTTTATAACGCATACACGAATTTGGGTTGCTTGGGATTGAGGTTGGTTTGGTGCTTAAGTAGAGCATGAGAGAAAATTAGGATTTAAGAGTGAAGATAGGGT
This sequence comes from Chimonanthus praecox, assembly GCA_022113865.1. Lineage (NCBI taxonomy): Eukaryota > Viridiplantae > Streptophyta > Magnoliopsida > Laurales > Calycanthaceae > Chimonanthus > Chimonanthus praecox. The sequence goes on from CM039095.1 coordinate 25,877,733, forward strand.
AGAATCTAATTTTACATGTGTTAGGGTTTTAAATGCAATGCAATGTATGAATGGTTGAGATCCAAAGTTGGAGTGAATGAGTGGTTGAGATGAAGTAGATGATGTGGAGGGTTGACTACATGGGATTTTCGAATTAGGTGAACAAGATTTGGAAAAATCGTGTGGAGGTATGGATGATTTGGATGATGAGGTGTTTAGGGATTTTAGGAGTGTATCTAGATGGGTTTTAGTCTAAGTGCATGGAGATTTTTTAGTGAGAAAATCGTGTCAAGTGTTTTGGATTGGGTGTGTGATGTGTACATGACATGGAATATGCGCATGGATTGGATGGAGTTGCTTGGGTTCCAAGTTGTTCTAGATCTAAGGTTTTATAGTTGGATGACTCTAAGGTAATTTGGTCAAAATAATTTTATAAAAGGTAAGTTTCCTAATGGAGGTTTAAGATTGAAAGGTTGATCATGATGATGGATGAATTGAATGGCCTAGATCTAAGATGATGAATGTATGCAATGGATATGGAATGGAGGCTCTAGGGTTTACCTAATTTTGATGCATGACATGAATGGTTAAGATGTAAGATGGAGATGGAATTCGAATGGACAAGGCTTTGGGCGTGTGAATGGTTTATGGGCTTAGATTTTAGATCTATAAATGAGCAGATGGGCTTCCAGTGGATCTTAGACTTGAGCTTGAGGACTTGGGCCTTTGTTGGACATGAAGTACACATTGGTCTGGCCCATTTGTAATATGCGCATAGACTTCCTGTGGCCTAGCCCAATGATGGTTTGTCGAGCTTAGCTTGGCCCAATTGAAGTGGATCTCTGTAACGCCCCGCCTTTTTTCACCCGGTTTTCCGAAAAACAGAGTTTCAATTTTTTTTTTTTGAAATAGAAGAGTGAGAGAGGGCGCGGACGCCACGACGCGAGTTAAGTCCGAGCTTCTAAAGCCCGACCCTTAACTGGCCAACCTCACGCGTGGGTGGAACTAAGTCCTCAAGAACGGTTCACGCGTAGGAAGTAAGCTCACGAATTATAATTATTGCGGAACATGATAATAGAGTCTATCCTACCAGTTTTTATATAGAAGGGAAGATACAACATTGAATTACCAAAATGCCCCTAAGTTCATAATTATATCACAAAATGTAATCGTCCATAAGTAACGTCCAAACCATCGCAAGAATGTAAACTTATACAACCCGACAAGCTAAGTTACTTTCAAATTACATCTCCAAAATGTAAACGTAAATAAAATTAAGACTGCACTGCCCAAGCTCCTAAGCTTGGCTCCTGTCATGTCCACCTCTTCTGCCATCCCCCTGCGTCATCAGCTAGGGTAGAAGTAGGGCTTTAGTCAACGCGCCCAGTAGGTCTCCGAGTAGGGCTAGCACATGGATTAGTGATAACACATATATCGATAAAATAACATATAACAAAATAAGCATGTGATGAATGTTATGTCATGGGTGTCTATGTCATATGTCCCACCCATCGTCCGTATGATCATACAATGTATCGTCCCCATGTTTGCTTCTCGGTCGCCCCGACGGAGCATGGACTCCGATTATAGCACTCAGGCTATCCCCATGTCTGATTCTCGGTCGCCCCGACGGAGCATGGACTCCGGTTTAATTATTTTCCCGCCCATGCCATGCATGAGATATACGCGCATTATGCTATGTAGTATATAGATAAACCATAATTTTGATATACCATACATAGCCATATAATGCATAATATTAAAATATAATCCATATGATTCATAACTTAAAAACACATCATAAGATAAATCAATATTCATAAATCCATCATAAGCCAAATCAAAATAATTTAAAACACCATCACATATCCATCGCTTACAAAAAGGTAGGAATCCTACCGAATACCATGTCGCGTTCCGTTACGTTTTCCGTTCGATAATCCGGTCGCCGATCGCGTACCGTTTGCAACGTCCGATACCTTATTACATTTACCGAATTAGTCCATACGTTATCCATGATTAAGTTCCTAACTAATCATAACCTTAGGTCCATTCAATGACCTTTAAATATATTATAAGTTTATCGAAAATCGGCCCTTAACTTAGCCCATTATCCATTGGTTTAATCACATACATAAATCCGATTTTGACCATTTCGAATATTCAAATGAGCGAGCCTAAACACAGCATCTATACGTTTCTTTTCATCTTTCATATTGCATCGAATTTTACATCTAATCCACATAGGGTTCGGCCATGTACCATGGCCGAACCCATGGTTCCTCAATGTGGCTAATAATTACCCTTTTGCCACTTTCTCTTCCATGGTAAATCATTCACCCACTTATGTCTATTTTAAGTCTAGATTTCATCCATAACTTAGACCTATTTATGATTCCATAACATATCCCAAAATCAGCCACCTATTTAATTAAATTTGTAATCATCTAACTCCATATAAGATTTACTGCTTGGCCCATAATCATGACCTCCAAATGGGTCATGGGTTCGGCCATACACCATGGCCGAACCCATGGTGCCTATTTTCCATTCCCTTGGGTCCATTTTACTCCCTTTAATCCAATCTCCAATGAATTTAATTTATCCATTCAAGTCCCCATTTTCATTCCATTTAAAACCTCACATATCATTTTTTATAAATCCATTAAAATCTAGCATTCTTCTACATCATTTTCCATTTATTAAAAATCCACTAATCACTACCCTAAGGTTCACCATTTTCAAAGATTAGGTTTTTTCCCAAAATAATCCAATTTTAAAATCACAAATCTTTATTCTTTTTGGCCCTTTAAAACAAACTCCTAGGCATTGATACATGCATTAACCTTAACCTAAAATTGATCAAAATTTGTGTCATGGGTTCGGCCATACACCATGGCCGAACCCATGATGTTTCTTTCCCCATTTTTCTTGGTTTCATTTACCATTTAAACATACCTCTAATGAAAATTAAATCATCCATTTAAATCACCAACATCACATATCATACTTGAAACATCCATACAATCTATATCCATTTTTCTTAACCAATTTCTATACTTTCCCATCATAAAAAAAATTATTAAATACCACCAAGGGTTCGGCCATACACCATGGCCGAACCCATGGTTCATGGCTCATCATCCATTGATGCCATTCTTAGACCAATGCTTTTGTCCAAAAGACATCCATTTTTTTTTTTTAAATCAATAATCCTCATTCATTTTGGCCCTCTAAAAAAAATATCATACACTTTGTAAATCCATCTAAATTTCATCATTAACTTAACCTAATTTCCATTTCGTTTAACCACATATATAAACCATACTTAGCCCATGAATGACCTAAAAACATGGGTCATGGGTTCGGCCATACACCATGGCCGAACCCATGATGTCTTTCCTCATTTTTTTATTATTTTTAATTACATTTAAAATCCACTTCTACCACCAATCATTCTCATTACCTCCATAACTCAAACTTATTTACTCCACCACTTCCATCTTTTAGCACCCATTTGAAAATCACATACCATACTCAAAATTTTCAAATTTTAGAAAACATCAACCATTGAGCATCTAAGGGTCCTAATCCTCATAGATCACTAAATCATTACCATTTAAATCACTTGAAAACTAAATATCATAAATCCTTCTCCACCATTTTAAACTTTCAAACCTTAATTAAATTACCCATCATTCACCATGGGGTTCGGCCATGCTACATGGCCGAACCCTATGGTCATCCATTCATTTAATCTATCTCTCTCTAAGTTTATCCATTTCTTAATCTTCCATTGATGGATCTTAGATCCAAGGCCCATGATGCTTTTGGCCATTATCTAATAAATGGATTCCCTTTTTAACCATAAACAAAAATCTAAACTCTTGTTTAGAAATACTTACGGATCCGACGGCTCCTCCGGTCTTTGTCGCTCCTTTGATTTCCTTAGCCTCTTCTCTCCTTCCTCTTGATCTTTGATCGGCTAGATGTGCTTGATCAATGGTGAGACATGATTGGATCTGCTAGGGTTGAGTGGGTTTGCTTGAGAGAGGGAGAGGGGAAGGTGATGAGAAAGGTGTTTCAAGTGTTTATCTTGAGGTGTGGGTCAATACTTAGCCTTTTCCTTTTCTTTTCTTCTCTTTTCTTCTTTTTTTCTTCTAAGTTTTTTCTTCTCTTCCTTTGCAAGGTGGGTGACGATCTTGGTGTGTGAGGAATGCTAGAGTGAAATGGGTTAGTTGGAGAGGAGGTGGAGGTGGTTGGAGTGGCCTTTACTCAACATTTAATTCCCTCACCAACCAAGCATGGGCTAACTTGACTTTGGTGGTGGTGGTTGAGCGCAATCCACCATTTAAGCCCATGGTTTTTATTTTGTGTTTCTTAAGAGTGGTTTGTGTTTGTTGGAGTGGTTTTGACCATTTGACCAATTTAGATTAGGTTAATTAACTTAGATCAATTTGATTTTTAGGTTAAGTTAATTAAGCCCCATATTTCATTTAATTCCATTAAATTCCTTCTATAAGATCCACCCATGGTTGACCAAGTCAACCATGGTGGTTGGCCCCACTATCCTTGGGTCCACACGCCACCTCCATGGGTGAGGTGGAGGTGGGCCCCATTGGCCATGTCACCTTGGTCCATTTATCACCTAACTTAGGTGATTTAAACTTTTATTAAATGTATCCCTCTTATTGGATCACCATTGGGCCCATGGCCCAATTAGATTCTTGTCTTACCCATTTACCTTAGGGCTTAATTACCTTGGTCCATTGGGTCCCATATGGCCCTTTGACCCAATTTGACTAATCTTGACCCAATTACTTACCGTTGCCCGATTAAATGAACCAATTCTAATTCAAGGGCTATTGGGTAACCATTGGGCCCATGGCCCAATTAGATTCCCTCCTTTTCCACTTACCTTAGGGTTTGAACCGATTTTGATCCATTGGGCCCCACATGGCTATCGGGCCCACTTTGACCATCGTTGACCCAATTAGTCCTCATTGACCCATTAAATGGATTTTATCCAATCCATGGCCCAATTGGGCCATTGTCCCAAAATTTGGTCCACTTGGCATTTTATTATATCAAGCTTCAAATTAACATGAATAAATGCCAATATATATATTTATCAAAAATTCGGGTTATTACAATCTCTAACCCATTGATCTTAAATTTCATCTTTTGCCTCTTGAGTTGCAGGTTCTCTCTTCCAGAATTTAATAATTAACTTTACCACTTTTAAATCTAAGATATTGATTTAATCTAGACTCTCATAGGTGGATCTAGACTAACCAATGTACATGAAAACCCTAAAATTGGAATGAAATTAATCATAAAAATTCCAAGTCTTCCAATTTAAGCTCTAAATTTGCATTATCCACTGATTTAAGATTATTTTCATGAAATTTCTATTTTTATCTACAAAACTAGAAAATGACATTAAATGCATGTGATATATATAAAAAATCAAGGCTAACTAGTCCAATAATCAGGGGTAAATATGTAATATTTCAGTGCTCAACACTTGCACATTATCTTATTTATTCCGCTGCTTATGTTTTAATTAATTAAGAAGTTTGTGAAGGCCACAAAAATTAGGCATTTCCTATTCACACCCCCCTCTAGGGACAATCTTGTTTTAGCACTGGGAACATTCATATATATAGTGCAAGTAAGTAAACACAATATGCAATAAGGTAAACACACAATTATTTTCATTTGAGATGTCCTCGGCTCGGACTTCGACATGGGTATCGGACTTCCGATGCTTAGGGTGTCAGATTTTAGAGAATTATCAGAGAGCAAAGGTGATCAGTAAAATTACATTTTTTTTGTATCAGAAGTCACTATCGGACTTCCGACCATTTACCTATCAAACTTATGATGAAGATAGTATCGGACTTCCGATAATAGAGCACAGATATTTACAAATATTGACCTTTCTTCTTTGAGTATCGGACTTCCGATATGGCCCAGAACTCACAGTGACGAGCGAAATACAGTAAATTGTGATTCCTCTTTTGGGTGGCTTAAATATATCCATTTATTTGAAAATTTAGTTAGATATTTTCATAATTAGGTCCTCTTTATCATTGAAAAGAAATATTTGAGTTTAAATGACAAAACAAAGTTGATTTTGAAGGTGTAACCCCAAAAAGTGGAAAAAGCCATTTTTTGGTGGGTTTCCAAAACTTCTTTTTTATACTCTATTTCAAGTCCTTTTCAATTCTAATCTTTTTTTCAAGCTAATAAAACAATGATAGAATGAGTTGTTATACTACGCTCGGAGATTTGAGTAGAGTTTCAGCCTTTCAAAAATTTCCTACCAAAACTTGTTGCAGAACGTAGGGAGTGGGCTTTTTGTTTGATGGTATGGAATTCGATTGGAGCCATGAGACAGAGGAGATAGAAGAGATGGAAGGTGATTAGAATGTGATGGTTCGTTTACGTGGGACTCTTCAAGGGAGTCCAGCCTCCTAGTTTTTCATTCAAATTGGTAATTCCTTGTTACTACAAATGGAAAGTAGTCGATTACATATAGATTCCTCATCCCCTTATCTTGGGAGAGATTGATACCTCATCCCCTTATCTTGGGAGAGATTACAAATTCAAACTAAAGCAACTAATCCTAAATACCTCATCCCCTTATCTTAGGAGTGATTACAAATTCAAACTAAACCAACTGATCCTAAACTATCCAAGCTGATCCGAAGGAGTTTTATTGAAGAAAGGAACATAAGGGACTGATCCTAAACTATCCAAGCTGATCTGAGGAGTTTCATTGAAGAAGGGAACCTAAGGGGTTTCCTTGAGGAGATAAAAGTTAGGTATGTAACATCCCTCCCAAACCCGACATCGTCCTCGAGGAGGAAGGTTGGAAACTTGGCGCGCAACTGGTGATACTCTTCCCACGTAGCATCAGCTGGCCCAAGGCCTTTCCATTGAACCAAGACCTTTGTAATAGCCCGTCGCCCGCGTTTAGCCACCTTACGATCCAGTACAGTGGCTGGTTCGAGAACAATGTCGCCTTTAGGATCGACGTCTGGAAGGACTGATTGCCAAAGAGCATTGTTCCCCACTCGACGCTTGAGGCAAGAGACATGAAAAACTGGGTGAATCCGACATGAAGCTAGCAGGTCCAACTTGTACGCCACACTACCAATTTTCTGGAGAACTTGAAAAGGCCCATAGAACTTAGGTGCCAATTTAGCATGACGCCGCAGGCTTAGATATTGCTGACAGTAGGGCTCGAGGAGCAGCAACACCCAATCACCAATCTATCGGCAAAGAATTTCATACGATGGTGAGCCTGGGAAAGGTTGTCCTTTAATAACTGTAAAATAGCTTCTCTGCTTCTGAGGTCCTTATCCACGGTTTCGACCCTGGTGGTGCCCCGGACATAGGTAAGTAGCTTGGGCGGAGGGGCTGCCCATACAAAGCTTCGAACGGGGTGATCTTTGTGGAAGAATGAGTACTTGTATTGTACCAGTATTCAGCCAAGCTCAGCCAGCGACTCCATTCCTTGGGACGAAGTCCACAAGAACTCCATAAATAGTGCTCGACGCGCTTGGAGACACCTTGCAATTTGAAGAACTCTTTCCAAAAAAAACTAAGAAATACAGGGTCTCGATCGCTAACAATAGAAGTAGGCATTCCATGAAGTTTAAAAATGTAATCAAGAAATAGCTGAGCCACACTGACGGCCGTATACAGGTGAGCCAATGCTATAAAGTGACCATATTTAGAAAGACGGTCCACCACCACCATGATTGTGCTCTTCCCCATCGAAATTGGTAGGCCATCTATGAAATCCATCGAGATGGATGACCAAACCTCAGATGGTATATCCAACGGTTGCAGCAGGCCCGTAGGATGCACATTCTCACTTTTGTTGTGCTGGCATGAATCGCATTGCTTGATATAGAATTGGACATCTGTTCACATCCCATGCAAAAATAACTCGCTCTTCAGACGTTCATATGTTTTATGATAACCAAAGTGACCTCCTTGTGGACTGTCATACATGTGAATTAGGATGTCCTTTTTTATTGGGGACTGTGGAGAAACATAAAATCTCCCTTTGTAAAAAAGGATACCTTGCTGCTCCGTGTATCGCGTTGGATCCAGTGATCCATTTTTAAGTTGAGTCAACAAGTGTTGGATGTAGGTACGGCTTAAAAATCTCGTTCATTAGACTTTGAAAGGTAGCCGGGGCGTTAGTGAGCCCAAAGGGCATAACCAAGAAACTCATAATGTCCTTCATGTGCACGAAATGCAGTCTTTGGTACATCTTCCCTACGGACTCGGATTTGGTGGTAGCCGGACTGTAAATCTAGCTAAGAAAATATCTGAGCACCATGTAATTTGTCCAATAACTCTTCGATGACCGGAATTGGGAATATATCCTTCACAGTATGCTAGTTGAGGGCTATATAGTCAACACACATCCGCCATGAACCATCATTTTTACGAACCAATAGCACTGGAGAGGAGAAATGACTCTGGCATGGTCGAATTACTCCGCTTTGCAGCAGTTCACCTACTAGCTTCTCGATTTTCGTCTTTTGATAAAAAGGATAGCGGTAAGGTCTAACACTAACTGGCTTAGCATCAGCCAGGAGAGGAATATGATCAACCTGCGCGCGAATCGGAGGGAGGCCCCGGGGGGTCTCAAAGATATCCGCATATGTGTTAAGTAGTGACTCGACCTCCGTGGTAACCATTGGGCCAAGATCTTTGGGCTGATCTAGAGTCATTAAAAAGACTTGCAATAAGTAACTTCGGTTGCGGCTGGGGCTTAAATGCTTAGCCCGTACCTCTTTGAGAAACATCAGATCGCGCCGCTCTTCTCCAACCTATTAAAGAGTTCGGCCATCCTGTTTTAATTGCATGGTCAATTTAGAGAAATCCCCCGTAACTGGACCCAAAGTACTTGTAACGCCTCGCCCGTTTTCACTCGTCGAAAATCAGTGTATATATATTTTTTTTAAAATAAAGAATGAGAAAGAGCGGGAACGTCACGACGCGAATTAAGTCAGGGTTTCCAAACCCGACCCCTAACTGGCCAACGATACATATGCGTGGACCGAGTCCACTAAAACAGTTCACACGCTATAAAAGTTAACTGCGGAAATAACATATGAATAAAATACTATCCATAGACTTGATATTAAAAAGGAAGGAAGCCAATCACTATTAAATTATCTTACGATTAAATCTCCAAAAATCATTAACCGACCATAGCAAATTAAACTAAGTTATTACAATTCCAAAATGCAATTATCTCAGATACATTGTTCCAAAATCAATATTAAATAAAGTAAGCATAAGCTGGCCAAGCTCCTAAGCTTGGCTTCTTTCACGTCCATCGTCCTTTCCATTCCATGTTCCATCATCTAAAGGGTAGAAGTAGGGGGTTAGTCAACATGCCCAGTAGGAATTCCAAGTAGGGTTATACACATAGGATCAATATACAAATCAGAATAAAAATATCACATTAAAAACTGTAAACATATCGTAGTACCAAAAACAGTGCACAATAGTCATACCCAAATCATGCAATGTATGTGTCATGTCATGGGTGTCATATGCCAATGATCCCCCACCCAATCTCCATATCATCACCATACAAATCAAATCAAGTGTTCATTTGGCCAATTACTTCCGCAATGTTTTGTGATGTACCACCAGGTCACTGTATACCTCCCCATGTATGTTGATCGGAAACCCTAAATGGAGCGTGGACTCCTCCCTATGTATGTTAATCGGAATCACCGAATGGAGCATGGACTCCTCCCACATATGTCACTAGGAATCAATATGGACTCCTCCCACATATGCTAATCGGAATCACCGATGGAACGTGGACTCCTCCCCATATATGTTAATCGGAATCACCGAATGGAGCATGGACTCTTCCCACATATGTCACTAGGAATCAGTATGGACTCCTCCCACGTATGCTAATTAGAATCACCGATGGAGCATGGACTCCTCCCCTTGTATATTAATCAGGATCACCGAATGGAGCATAGACTCCTCTCTCATGGTCCCTCCCATGCCATGTATGAGATCATGACTGCAGAAATACCATTTCATATCAAATCATATTGAAATTCAGTTCATAAAACTTTCACCATTTGATTTACCAAAATAAACATGGTATTGAAATAAAAATCAATAATGTATAAGATCCATATGCATCTCAACAAGGTAGGAATCCTACCAATGTCCAGTAATATAATCCTTGTTGTTTTGTGAAGATACCATTCACCGATCACGTCAAAACCGATCTCACACCCTTTTGTGAAAGCCCGTTACCTTAACGAATTCATTCATATACAATAATCAATTCATTATCAATTTAATTTAAATCATCCCCTACATCATTCGAGATAAACTTAACCTCTGGAAAATTATTTAAAATTTTTCACTTTTAAATTCAGTCGACTGAACCCAGCAGATTATCGTCCGCTCCGTCCGCAGACAGTGCAATCCGTCCGCAGACAACACCCTGTCCACGTCTGTTACCCGTCCCCCAGACGGTCGAAACCCGTCCGGGGATGATAATACCCGTTCTGCAAACAGTGCAATCCGTCTGCAGACAACACCCTGTCAACATCTGTTACCCGTTCTGCGGACGGTAATACCCGTCCAGCAGACAGTGCAACCCTTGTTCAGTCTTCTCTATTTGCACTTTTGTGTAACGCCCTGCCCTTTCACCCTTCTTAAAAATCAGAGTCTGAAAATTTCTTTTGAAAGAAACACAGAGTGAACGAGAGCGGGGGCGTCACGACGCGAGTTAAGTTCAGACTACCCAAGTCTGAACCTTAACTGGCCACCCATGTGCACATGAACTAGACCATGATAATAAATCACACATGAAACTAACAACAACATGCGGAATAAACTAAACTAATTGCGGAATAATATGAATAGATAGCAAGTAACAGTCTCAATTGTAATTAAGGTAAACAACCATCCATAGTCAATAGTCTAATCAAACCATAGCTAAGTATTAACTTATTACATGTCCATCAAAGTATAAATCAAATGGCAGTAAATAAGTAATCATGTTCATCATTCAAGCACTTAGGCTTGGCTCCCCTCCCGGTCATTGACCTACTCTTTACCTTTCCTTGATCCTGCATTATCCTCTAAGGATAGAATTAGGGCGTTAGATCAACGCGCCCAGTAGGTTCCCGATCAGGGCTACCACATGGTTAGCATATAAAAACATGCACATATATCATAATATCTGATTATCCAAAAACATATAAAAATCATGCTATGTATGTATGCAAATGTAATGAGTCCCACCCCATCACACAAACATATATCCTTTACTTGCCGTGTCTCATATCAACCTGTTGGATTCTCCTGGCATGACATTTCACCGTCGAAGGAGGCCCCACAGTTGCATCTCGGACATTCCGACGGAGTGCGGGCTCCGGTTTCCATAACCACCTGTCAATTCTCCTGGCGTGACTTGCACCGCCGAAGGAGGCCCCACAGTTGCATCTCGGACATTCCGACGGAGTGTGGGCTCCGGTTTCCATAATCATCATCCTATGCCATGCATGAGATGTCTATGCATTGTATGTCATTTGTAAATATTTAACCCATCATTCAAACCACATTTGTAACGTAACTCAAAAACAACATATCTCATAAGAACATCATAAAACCAAATCATAAAAAAATGGTTATAAGTAGGTAGGAAACTTACTGAAGATTTACTTCAGTAACTGATCTTTCTTTTGCGTCACCCGGTCACGACTCGCGCGTCGTCAACTTCCGGTACCTTGTCCATATAACAATCAGCAAATCATAATATCACTTACTTATTCATTCATATCTAAGATCCAAACACATCATGTGGGGTTCTTCATTCATCACCTTTAATCCCATTTATTACTTAACTCAATTCTATCAAATAATCATTGATGGGGTTCGGCCATACTACATGGCCGAACCACATCCTATGGGTTTTTATCCCACTCTTCCATCATCAAATGATTCTCCATTACCATATTTAAACCCTTATAAAATCATGGGAATAATATCAAACACAACCCATGAACTTAGTCCATTTATTCCAAAAACAGCTCTATGGGGTTCGGCCATACTCATAGCCGAACCCTAGGGTTCACTTGATCCAATCATCACCATGATTACTCATGGTTTAATCATACTAACTCAACCATGAATTATACAGGGTTCAGCCGCATAATAATCCACCAAAACAGTAAAACATGTTAATCCATTTATTGCCATAAGAACACCATAACTTCATATGGTTTTTAACTCACCAAAATCATCAAAAACTTACATGGGGTTCGGCCATCCAAGGTGGCCGAACCTTATGTCCATGTTTTGGTCTTTCAAGCATGTTTTAGGTGTCATTTTAAAATATCATATCAGTATAACATTGCTTCCTTTTTACCTCTCAAAACCATCCAACTAAGTTCATCAACTTGTCCAAATGACCATCATACTTCATGGGATTCGGCCATCCAAGATGGCCGATCCTAATGGTCCATTTTATCAGTTTCAAACCACTGTTTTAGACCCATGATACCTTCAGTCCTTATGTCATTCAGATCCATGTTTTTAACCCTCTTTTAAACATGCATTTGAATCTCAAATAAAACTCAAAAACAGTCCACAAACAACTCCATGGTTTCCATGTTTCAAAACATGAAAACCAACCAATCTTTTACATGGGGTTCGGCCCTCCATGGTGGCCGAACCCAATGGTCATCTTTACCATTTTAAAACCTTTATTAATCAAGGTTAAAACCTTGGTGTATTCGGCCATAACCATGGCCCAATACACACCCCATTCGTTCCATGTTATTAAACCAAAATAACACATAAATACTTACCAAATTTTCCAAGCTTTCTTCTTGTCTTTGATCCTTGGTTTCTCCCTTTTATTTCTTCTTTCTTTCCTTAATTCCTTGCTGGTTTATGCTTGATTAACTGGTGCCAAACCTCTGCTGTTCATCCACGAAAAACGAATTGGAGAGAGGGAGAGAGAGATGGGAATTCTTGGATTTGCAATGACAAAAACGGCCAAGAAAGGCAACCTTTGCCTTTTGTAGTTTCAGCCCCCAACTCCCATTCATCCTCCCTCATTGCTCTTGCCAAAAATGAAGAGATGTTGGGTGTCAACTAAGACACCCCTTGGTGCCAAACGTTGCACCCCTTGGTGCCAAACATTGCATCTCTTTGGAAATGAACCATTGCATCCTTTCATGAATAGGTGCCGCCAACCTTGGTGTCTTTTGGCTTTGCCAAAGCACCCCTTCACACTCAACGGCCGTGATGAGTTTGATCAGGTGTTGAGTGAGATTACAACTCATTTCTACCTCCTCTTGACTCACTTAACTCATGATATTTTTATTCTAAGCCAACTCATCCAACTCATCATCTTTAATGCACCAAGTTTGAGTCAACTCATTTCTTAAATCAAACTTATTCCAAATCAGTCCAACTCAAGCTGAATTAACTCACACTTGAGTTCAATTGAGGGCCCACACGGTCATCCGTGGTCAACCTAGTCAACCCGACCCATTGGGTCCCCAATCAGCCCTTGACCCGTTTTTGACTCCATGACCCAATTATGGGTATTTTGGTCATTTGTACTTGGTTTTCACACGTGTATTAGGCCTACCCAATTTTACTCTACCTGATTTCCAATCAGATCAGCTTAACCCCATTTAATTTAAGCTTATGCAATGGTCAAATCATCCATTTTGACCCATTGGGTCCAATTGGGCCCTTTGACCCATTTATCCATTTTCAACCCAATTGACGTACATAACCCATCCAATCAAACTTGATATTTATAATGTGCTCACAAGATCTTAATTTGAGCAATGGGCCCCACCATTTCCTTATTTGTCATCGCAAAATAATTTATTTACCAAACCAGGGGTATTTTCGTAATTATCCACTTCATTGAGAAATCGGGGTGTTACATTTTGTACCTCCTTTCTTCATGAAATTTGTTCCTTAATCATGTTTAAACATGTATTAATCATTTATACATAAAATCAGTGGACATACTCTACCCACTAATCAAAGTTAGGGTCTTTTCCCATAATTCTTTCAATCCTTGTTTCATAATATAAATCGAACATTACCTTTCTTTTTCTTTCATATTATTTAACCATTCCTTGAATGGATTTCAAAGCCCATGGTCCTATAACATTTTAACCCGTCCATTTCAATCAAATATGAATCCCATGTTTTCGGCTATTCCATAGCCAAAACCATGGTTCCCTTAGTTTCTTTCATTCATTCAATCCTTGGTTTACAACTTGGATTCGAATATCATTTCATGTTTGTTTCATTCCGTCACCATTCTCTTGATGGGTTCCTAATTTCCTTGGTCTTATAACCATCTGGCCATCTATTTCATCCAGCCATGGAACCCATAGGTTCGGCCACATCATGGCCAACCTATGGTTTCCTTAATCTCATTCCTATCTAAACAAATATGAAACAAACCTTTACCCGTCTCTTTTTTTCTTTCGTTCTGTCTTTATTCCTCAGCTCTTCTTTCCTTTCTTTGTTCTTCACTGATTCTTCCAGCAACCTTCTCCAAGGTTAACAACGAAAATGGGAGAGGGAGAGAGAAGAGAAGATGGAATCTCTTTGCTCTCAATGGAGAGAGGATCGGCCAAAGGTGTAGTTGAGAGAGAGAAGAAGAGGAGATGAAAATCTCCTTGATCTCAAGATGAAAATTAGGCCAAAGGGGTGGGGTGTGCCCTTTGGGCTGATGTCTATTATGTGAAAGACCAAAGCCTTTCTCTCCCTCTCTTAATGATTCCTCTAATCAAGGTGTCCCTTGGCTTAACCAAGGAGACACCTTGCTCCCATCGAGTTCCATCATTGAGATCGAAACTCTCCACCTCCCCATTTATGTTTCCTCTCATGCCAAGGTGTCCCTTGGCTTAACCAAGGCACCCCTTGGCTTCCAACGTGTGCATTGGATCATATGCCTCTTGAGATGGCAGTCTCTCCAACTTCCCATCTCAACTCAACTTAAAACAATTCAACTCAACTTAAATGAACTCATTCTTCAACTCAACCACACCTTATTTCATTTAAACTTATTTAATTGACTAATTCTGTTAACTCAACTCATATGAATTCTCCAATTTTTGACCAAGTCAGCCATGACATGGCCGACCATGACACATGGCACTTGGGTCCCACTTGGCCATGTTACTCACATGCCACTTCACTTGATGAGGTGGATCCCATGACTTGGGTCTTAATTGGGTATTTGAAAAATAAACTCATCATAATCCATTGGGTCTCAATGGGACAATTGACCCATTTATTAAAGGCTTACCCAACTATTTTCAATTCAACCTTATCCGTGACCCGTTGGGTCTTAATTGGGCAATTGACCCAACTCCTTACACATTTAAGGTCCAATTCAATTATTTCAATATCAACTAACAATAATTCACCATCAAATAAACCATTCCAATATATAATCATGAAATAAAAATTCAGGGTGTGCAGCCATTGCGCCCCGAGCACTGCATCATAGCTGCCCAATGGCAGCAGATAAAAGTCAATCTTCACCACACCATCCTGAATCTTGATTTGTACCCCTTTACACTCTCCTTTGCACATGACTTTATCACCGTTGGCTATCACTACGTGAAACTGAGTGTCTCGGGAAATGCGAAGGCAGGCCTTGGTCACCATTCTAGGACTGAGAAAGTTATGAGTACTTCCTGAGTTCACTAATATCATAACAACCAGCTGGTGTAACAGACCCTTCATCCGCATAGTCTGAGGTGATGGGCTTCCTGTGACTGCATGTAGCGATATCTCGGGTGGCTCAACATCATGAGGATCCTTATCTTCTAAGTCCACTTCATTATCTTCTTCTGGCCAACTCCCTTCCATTAAAAATAACTTCTGCGGATGACATTTATGCCCCGGTCTGAATTTTTCATCACAGTTATAACATAACCCTTTGGATCGTCGTTCTTTCATCTCCATTGGTGTGAGACGTTTAATAATCGGCGTGGGGGGTTTCAATGGTTCGTTGTTGGAGGTTGGACCGAGCCGACATGGCTCGAACCATGATCTCCTTCTTCTCGGGTTAATCTTCTCTTCTTGTAATCTTGCCAGTCCAACAGTGTTTGACAGAGTGCTCGGATGTAACATCCGAACGCTCATTCTGATATCCTCCTGCAATCCTCCCACGAAGCAACTGATCATAAAGGACTCATTTAGTCCCGTTTTTCTGTTGGCGAGTTCTTCAAACTTCGACTGGTAGTCTCCACCGTTGATACCTGCCACAACTTGGTCAGGGAGGCCGTGGCATCGTCATAAGGCGAAGGGCCAAACCGAGTTAGAAGACCAGTAGTGAAGTCCTCCCAACTGGCTAAGGCGTTGGATTTCTCCATCCAACGAAACCACTGGAGGGCTTTACCTTCCAAATGGAAGGATGCCATTAACAGGCGCTGGGTTGCTGGAGTCTGCAGGTGAAAGAAAAATTGTTCTGCTCGATAAATCCAGCCCGATGGATCAATTCCATCGAAGCGTGGAAATTCCAAGCGGGCCATGCGTGCCATAGGGGTATGATCTCTATCACCCCTAGAGTAGTTGCCCGAGTTGTGACTAAGGTGAAAGGAACGTGAGCCGGAGGAGTCCCCTTCGTCTGGAGTGCATAACTGGGAGATGGTGTCCAGTTGAGTGTTTATAGCCCCCATCTGAGCCACCAGTTCATCCATTCGGCACCCTTGGTTGGTGACCAAGTCATCTACCCAACGCCCCTAGTTCTCCATGGTGTCCCGAAGCAAATGCTTCATTTTCTCGATTTTGGCATATCGTGTTCCTTCTGCCATGACAACGGGAAGCCTGGCTTTGATACCTTGCAGTGGGCTTTTCGTTTGATGATATGGAATTCAGCCGGAGCTGTGAGACAGAGGAAATAGAAGAGATGGAAGGTGGTTGGAATGTGATGGCTCGTTTACGTGGGACTCTTTGAGTGAGTCCAGCCTCCTAGTCTTTCATTCAAATTGGTAATTCCTTGTTATTGCGAATGGAAAATAGTCGATTATATATAGATCCCTCATCCCCTTACCTTGGGAGAGATTGATACCACATACCCTTATCTTGTGAGAGATTACAAATTCAAACTAAACCAACTGATCCTAAATTCCTCATCCCCTTATCTTGGGAGAGATTACAAATTCAAACTAAACCAACTGATCCTAAACTATCCAAGCTGATCCGAAGGAGTTTCATTGAAGAAGGGAACCTAAGGGACTGATCCTAGACTGTCCAAGCTGATCTGAAGGAGTTTTATTGAAGAAGGGAACCTAAGGGGTTTCCATGAGGAAAGAAAAGTTAGGCACGTAACAACGAACGGGAAGAAGAAGGAATAGAGAAGAAGAGAGAGAAGCAGCAGTTTAACGAGAGGACAGAGGGGTTGTGCCTTGCAGTTAATTTACAAACTCTTATTTATAACCATGGGTATAGGTAACTATCGATCGTAAAATCAGCCACGATACCTACTTTTATGAGCAGTAGGTTTGATGATTAATCGGATAAAATTATTATTTTATTATATTTTTATCTCATAACACTATCCTTAAAATTCATAGCAAAAGTAGATTTCACTAAGTTGATCCAACTGGTCTGATGGGTTGGGAATAAAAAATCAAGAATGTCATAAAAATTTTGAAAGAAATATTTATAAAAAAACCCAACGATTTAAACCAATACGACGTTTTATAAAATTTAACCAAACTTGACACATTCTATGGAGAAAATCTGACTCTACAGAAATGTTGGGTGAATTTGATTCATGAAAAGTTTCTAAAGTTCAAATAAGTTTTGAGGCCAAAAACCACTCGATCCATTGACAGAGTATTTTTGTTAAAACGACGGTCCAAATTTAAGAATGTAGATTAGGCGTCTTATACCTCTTTCGAGAAAACTGAAAACAAGAAATGGTCAGTTTAAACACGGATTAAATATAGACTATTTTTCTTCAAATTTTTTATTTTCATAATTATTTTTAAATTACAATTTTGTGAATATGACTCCTTAAGAGGGTTAATTTAGTTATATTTCTAAAAACCAAAAGAAGATCAAGAAGGTATGTTAAACTCAGAATTAACAATTATAGTATGTTTGAGTTTGGAAGTTCAAATATTCCAATTGAGGGGTTTTCTAAATAAATATAGTTTTAAGCCTATTTTTTCTAATTACATAAATAGAATTCAAGTATTTACAATTTTTCCCTTCCAACTTCAACGAGTTGGATCGATGAATTATCGAGCTCAGAATGGGCCATACTAAGACTTTTTGGAAAGCCCCTTGTAATCTTCATGATTAACGGACTACAAAACACACTTAACGGCACAAAATCATACAATTAGTCCTAATTTAGTGTCACGGTATATTACATTGCTTCTCCATTAATTCTTCATCCATGCATGTAAAAATTCGTGAAGAGGAGAGATGTTATTTGGATAGAAAAAAAATGCAATTAGGGCTCAATTTAGAGTAATTTTTGGTTAATTGGAGTGACTTTTGAAGTTAAGGAAGCGGATCTTAGGCACCATTGTCTGTAATTGAGTAGTTTTAAGGCTAAAGTCCCTGTGCTGGTAGTGCAATTGATGGAATTAGTCTGGAAGTTCATGCATACAATGGATGAAGTCTTTAATTCTTCTTGAATAAAAAATCTTGACTACCTAAGACCCGCTTTATATCAATCTTTATATCATCTTGGATTGAGCTCTTGATGCCCTCGCCACTTTGCCGATGGGTCTTAACAAAAAACAACATTTAAATGCATTACATGAGGGTTTTAGTACCATGTAGCTATGAATGTCATGTTAGTCTTAATTTAAACTCAACAAACTTTGCTAACTTCAGGAATTCAGGGGTCGAAGAAACATTCAATACTATTATATTGGCTAATACTTATCGATTTTATACTTGTCAATACATTTTAAATGATACGTATCATACCTATCATACATGTATAATATTGATTGATATGATTAATATCTCAGTCGAATGGTATTGGCCATTTTCAAGATTTGAAGAGGATTTAGAATCATGATCTTGAAGTGTGAATGGTATTATCAATTTCAAACTTTTTCATTTAAAATTTGACTTTTTTAATTTATTTTCATATTTTTATGATTTTTTATTCTAACATAATTCCAATTATAGAATTTTTGTGAAAATAATCTAATAAAACTTTATTGAGTGTCTATGGATATGAGTGGAATTGAGTGTCTATGGATATTAGTGGAGTTATCTGTGTGATTGATATAGCTTGAGTGTTTTGTGATCCTTTCAAGTTTTTTTATTTTAACATTAATCAAACCAAATTTTCAAAGATAATCCTCATTTTGAAGTTTCCTGTGAAAATAATTAATAAAATAATATACAAAATGTTTATAAAATTAAATAAAAATATAATTGAAATAGTTTTTAGAATAATTTTTTTTATATTTCAACATTTTTATGAAATTCAATATTTTTAACAAAATGATTATCAAATGAATTAGAACAAACGTGTCACTATGAGAATTTTGAGAATATTAAAGGTTTTCTAATATTGGTATCCTGTTTTGTAAAAATTTTAGACATTTTTATAAAATTTAAAACAATTTTGCATTTTTAAGATATACATATCAAGATTTTGACTCTCAAACCACTAGTACTTCATAAAAATAAAAAAAATTAACAAAAATATGCACAATTATAATTTTTTCTCATATTTATTTGTATTTTTCCCAAAATTTTCTATTAAAAAATGGTTGAAGAAAGAATGCATATTGTTGCATCATTGCTGCAACAATACATATTGTTGCTGATATTGCCCCTATCGACATATCGACCGATATATAGCAGCATATATTTTTTACCCCTATTCAAAAGATTGTATTCACCTTCTTACACTTGAGTAAATTTTAGAATTACCGAGTGTCAGGGTTGCAAAATTCAGCTTGGCCTAGATATGGGCCAATATGCACTCTCTCCTCTTTTGCTTTCTTTTTTAAATATCGATATTTTTTTATTATTTTATTTTGTCTGAATTAAAAAAGAAATAAATAATCCAAAAAGAAGCTGAAGTAAAAAAAAATTTGAAAACGTAAATATCGATTGATATTTTGAATATCGGCTAAGATATCAACCTAGACCCACCACTGTTTTGCTTTTTTCTTTTAAAAAAGACCGATATTAATCATATTGACCGATATCAGACCAGTATATATCACCGATATATCTGCCATATCGACTGAAAAATAGTATGTACGGCCAATACATTACATATCGACTGATATAATACAGTGCTTAAAAACCGATATCTTTTCCCTTGCTGTGTGTAATGTGAACATTCCAGAATCTCACAATAGTAGTTCATTCTAAAGATTCAAAATAAGACCTTCACATGGAAACTCACCTCTTATGGTATTATTCCGGTCAGATTCTGTAGCATCCAATCTAAAATTCTAATTTTGACAAAACACAGCATTATCAATATATTTATAAAGTTCATTAAATTTTAATTTCATAAAGTATAAGAGCAACCAAACAGACGACTAGTGCTCCAATTCTGTAGTTATCATCATAAGCACCAATTACCTTCCCAATGGAACTGCTGTTAGGTTGAATCACCCACAAGGGGGAAAAGAAATAAGAAATAACACCTTACAAAAACTATTTTGAGCAATCACTGTTCCAGCACCCTGGTATTGAGATTAACCAAACGAATAATTTGGCAATAGTGCCGTATCAGAGCTTCTTGAGAAGAGATACCTTGGTGTAAATTGTAAAGAATGAACAGTGTCCTTATCTATCCCCCCTACTACTACCAAAACAGTCCAAAATAATTTCGCCTGAAAAATTATTAAGATCCAAGTATAGGTGGACTTATAACTACAACAAATAAATATAATATACAAGAGAGAAACTATGCCGCTGTGAGAACACTCTGCCACTGCTGAATTTAGAGAGAAAAATGACTTCAATTTCTGATTTCACCCTATTTTGGAGAGAGAAATGGCCGCTCAAGGAAAAAGTTATAATATACAGCACATCATTAGTATCTTTCTGAACAATATGCTTGACAACCTGTAAAATGCATGAACATCAATTAAAATGGAATCACAGATTTCATTACATAGACAAGATTGTGACACAATCGGTCAAGACTCAATAAGTGTAATTTAAAAGTTGCGGATTTAATTCTCATGAACATCAAACATGGCAGTCGGTTCATGAAAAGAATTTGCAAACCCAAATATGAAAGTCTATCCCAAATTGATGAGACAAATGGTTAGACGATGATGATTATGAGACAAATTTTAGTATATGCATTGTACAAAGGAAAAAGAGTAATCAAATGTTGTGCTTTACAAAGGAAAAAGAACAATCAAATGTTGAGCTTTTCAAGATCAAATTTAATCAATTTTAAGCACGCTCCATGATATTGATTGAAGGACAAAAATTGCAAGAAATGTAGGTTTTTTCAATAATTACTTTATCCAACTGAAGCACCTGCCTGGCCCTTCAAAGTGTTCAGTTAGTACATCAAGGATTGAAAAGATTAGAACCACCAACGTTGATAGAAATTAACACAGCTACACCTGTGATAACAGCAAACCAAACCAACGCTGTTCCTGCCAAAAGTAAAATGGGTCAGCACAAGTCCAAGACAATGAACCAGTCAAGGGACTATTATAGGATAACTTTTGTGACATGGAATACCCGAATTTGGCATGGTCTTCTCCGTTCATTTGATTGAACATGACATCTAGATTCAACCTATAATCTGCCAACCCAAAACACTAAAACATCTGTAGTACTGAAATAATATGGGTTCTGTTGCATGTGTGTGACACTGCTGTAAGGTGCTGGACACAGCCTATTCCAAAGCATAGGACTCGTGGACTGGAGCATAATTTATATTTGTGTTTAAATGAATATAATGTGGAAATAACACCAATAGAAGAAAAAGATATTAGATCAACTAAAAAAAAAAAAACAATCAAGTGATTAGAATCAATATTTTAGTAGGTTCCAAAAGCAACAATGTTTAAATGTATTAAAAGTTTGTGAAGAGTCTAATATGCAAAAATGTCCAACACAAGTACGTCATGCACTTTTAAGTCTGTACAACATCATTTGGGGCAGCTCTTAGCAGGACCGCACTGAAATTATTTAGAGCAGAAACATGTCACCCTGGCCCCAAAGCTATTAGACTTTAAACTCAGGCCAAGCTCCATATAGTAAGTAGGCCAGTAAATCAGTCAAAATCCAGCTCAAAACGATATTGGCCTGATCCAAGGTGCACATGCACTACTGAAATACTGTAGACCAAAAAGGGGAAAAAAAAAAAAATGAAAATAACTGGAAGCAATAGGCAACCATAGCACACATCAAAGCATTACCTCCTGAGCTTTCTTGATTGCTTTCAGAGTCAAGAGACTGAATCTCTGCACTAGCATCACGTGAATTTTGAACAGACACTAAATTTGTAGCTTTTTCAGAAAGTTTAGTCACTGTTTCAGAAGCCACTATGCCTTGAAATTCCTCACTAACAAGCAAAGCAGAAAGTACATCCATAAAAGATTCTTTATCTGTTTCACCGAAGAGATCGCTCGCTCTCTGTTTGTAAATACCATCTGCTTCATCAGAATCTGTCTCGTCATCAAATAAATCACTTTCCAAAGACTTCATCCGTACCCCATCATCTTCTTCATCCTCGACATATGCTTTATATGTTAGCCGAAGTAATATCTCCCCAGAAGATCCCCTCCCAAATAGACCCCAGCCTCCTTGTAGGACAATAATTCTGTCCGTTGGTACAGTGTCTTGAAGAGATCCCAGCTCAACCTGGAAATAATCCACAAAAAAACAGGAGGGACCATACCCCTTGATTATATTTATCAATAAATTCTTTCAACATCAGAACTATAAATGGATACAATGAGGACTATCACTTCCCAAGTCAAAAAGAGCAGAGATATAAACACACTTTAGTTTCAACTCATCAGAGTACAATTAACTACTGCATATTGGCAGCAACAAGCACATGTCTGATTTATCATATATAGATTGTATGCACATGAGAATATCCCGATTTACAAGTATTCTAAAATGCATATGAAAATATATGAATCTTAAGAGCAAACTCAATTTGGGATGGCAATTTAAGGTCCAAATCAGAAGCCAGGGTTTAGGATGAGTTTTCAACCATTTAATATTTAGGTTTGCATCGAGTCAACCCAAAGGTAAGTGGGTTGGATTAGGTTTTGCCCCCAAAGTCACACCATGTAATTATACCCTTTATATTTTGTGCAGTCTTTTCAAATAAATTTAGAAAATGTGAGTTCGAATATGAAAATGGGTATAATGGTACTAAGCACTAAGTTACCGGCTCTCCTTGCTTCTCCTTGGGACTGGCTTAGCACCGTTTTCACAAGTATTCAGCATGAGCACAAATTACAATTTTGAAATATTATGTAAACCAAGGTAGTGTAAGAACCTTCCTTGATTTAGGCAGAGAATTCGGAGGCAACGAACTTCCGTTCGATGGAGTTCCCGAACCAAATTAATTACCTCCAGATGGTTCTTTACCAAAGACACCGCTAATAGTAGTAGTCTTTGATGAACAAGTTTCCAAAGAACACTAGTATCTTGTCTTGAATTAAATCAAATGAATATGCAATTTCGACAATTAAAGTGGATTGCAAGGTTAAAACTAAAGAAATTAGATGGAAGAATTCAATAATGCTTTACTGTAGTATGGGTTTTCTAACTGTCAGGCACATCACTGTGTGTTTGTCTATAATGTCAACTCTATTGTGATGCTTCTTGTTATTTATGTTGATGGCATTCTTTTGATTAGAAATGATATTCCAGCTATTACTTCATTGAAAGATTATTTACGAAACTCTTTTGATATCAAAGATCTGGTGCTGTTCCGCTATTTTCTCGGGGTTGAAGTTGCTCATTCTTCTAAAAGGCTTTCTCTTTCTCAAAGAATATATGCTTTGGATCTCTTATAGGATGTAGGATATTCTGGATGCAAGCCAACAGACACTCTTCTTAATGTCAATACTAAGCTTTCACTCTCAGATGGAATGCCACTAAATAATCTCACATTTTATCAGAAATTAGTGAGTAAATTTATTTATCTCAACACCACTAGGCTAGATTTATCCTATGTTGGAGTGGCCAGTAAATTTATGCATGCCCCCGCGTGATGCCCATCTTCAAGTTATTTTTCTGATCATTCATTATCTAAAAACTCACACTAGACGAGGATTATTCTATGAACACCAATCTCAAATGGCCATTCACGGTAACTCAGATGCTAATTGGGCTGCCTATCCTGACGACTGTCGCTAGACCACAGGATATTGTAATTTCTTGTGATCTCATCTAGTCTCTTGTCGAAATAATAAACAAAATGTTGTTGCTCATTCTAGTGCAAAGGCAAAATATTGTGCTATATCCAATACTACTTCTAAATTACTTTGGTTCCAGCAATTTGTAACCGAGATAGGATTTCCCTCCTCTGAACCATTAGTGATGTTCAGTGATATTCAGGCCACTATCGACCTTGCATCCATTGAAACTAATGAAGGGAAAAAGGTAAAAGAAAAGAGAAGATAATAGAGAAAAAGTTTCTCTGTGTTGTATTCTGTATATTGGAAGCAGAGTACAAGGTTGTATGAATAGAATACATGGAGCCCATCAAGGTTGGCTAAAAAGGGAAAGAATCAATTTACATCAATCACTAATCGAATTACAAGAATGTAATAATCCAAGTCAACTTTCCCGAATTGGGTTCCACAACACTCCCATCCCCCTCAAGTTGGTGCAAAGATACTGAGTAAGCCCAGCTCGCCCAAACATGATCGAGCTGTGACAGAGACTACTTTTTGTTTTATGACGGAGGGGGAAGAGGGGGGAGAAGGGAGGGGAGGGGGGTGAACCTTGAGCACAACCCTACTAAATCCCCCCTTTGGGTGATGTCCCACACCTCTGCAAGTTGATCCATGGATTGCATATAAGGTGTGAAGATGCATCCAACATACATGTGATGACAAAGGAAATGACAGTCAACTTCAATATGCTATATTCGCTCATGAATCACATGATTAGAAACAATGTTAATGGTTGCTCGTTATCATAGAACATCAGTAACGGTTCAGAAGTGGCAAAGACCAACTCAATGAGAACTTATCAAATCAAAAGTAACACAGAGGCAGTATTGGCCATGACACGATATTCTGTCTCAGCACTAGACCGAACAAGAACACACTGCTTCTTTCTCCTCCAATAGCTAGATGGGATCCCAGGAAAACACAATAGCCTGTAGTGGAGCGACGGTCGTCAGGAGACCTAGCCCAATCTGCATTGGAATAATCACGAACAATCAATTCTGATTGTCGTGGATATTATAACCCTCGTCCACGACGAGCCTTGAGATAACGAAGGATACGAAAGACACCGTGAAGATGAGAGTCAAGCAGGACATGCATAAACTGACTGACTACACCAACATATGATAAATCTGGCCAAGTGATAGTGAGATAAATTAGTTTCACAACTAATCGCTGATAAAAAATAGGATCATCAAGTAGAGTCCCATCTAAAACAGATAACTTAGTGTTGACATCCAAAGGAGTGTCAGCAGGCTTGCATCCAGAATACCCGATATCCGACAATAGATCTAGAGCATACTTTCGTTGAAAAGGAGAAAACCCTCTAGAGGAACGGGCTACTTCAATCCTTAGAAAATAATAGAGTGACCCCAGATCTTTAATATCAAAGGAGTGCCGTAAATAAGCGTTGAACTCAAAAATACCTGTATCATCATTGCCAATGAGAACAATATCGTCAACATAAACCACAAGAATCATCACAACAGAGTTGGCAGGATAGATAAATTGGAAGTGATATCTGCTTGACAATGAGAAAACCTATAAGGCAATAGAGTGTTGTTGAATGTATCAAATCATGCCATTGAAATTTTTTGAGGCCATATGTAGCCTTCATGAGTTTGCAGATAGATTGTTGCTCTCCCTGTTTCACAAACCCAAGAGGTGGAAGCATGTATACTTCTTCCTGTAGATCACCATGTAAAAAGGCATCTTTTACATCCAATCGATTAAGAGGCCAATCACGAGTGGTAGCAATAAAAATCAATAGTCAAATAGATGTAATTTTGGCCACGGGAGGGAAGGTTTTTTGATAATCAATCCCGTAAGTCTGTGTGATGACTTTGGCAACCAGACGAGATTTATCTGGCAATGAAACCGTTTGGATTGTGATTCAAAGCAAAGACCCATTTGCAAACAACTGGGGTCTTTCCAGGAGGAAGAGGAGCCATCTCCCAGGTATGATTTTTCTCAAGTGCAGCCAAATCTTCCTCCATTGCTTCTTTCCACGAGGTATCACGGAGACATGCATCAATCCTCTTTGGAATCTTGGTGTTGTCAGAAGCAGCTAGGAAACTATGACAAGATGGAGAAACAACATGATAGGACACAAAACGATCAATTGGGTGGTCGGTACAGACACGCATATCTTTTCGAAGGGCAATGGGAGGATTAGATTCAGTAGGAAAATGATTGAAGCCACTGCCAGGTGGTTTTGTGATGTCTTGTGCAGTCGAATGCCTATGCTTCCAATGGTGATACACAGTAGTGGGCTTTGGAATAGCAGAAGTATCAATATTTGCTACAAAAAGAGAAAGAACAGAAGAAGGGGGACAAACATATGCAACTTTAGCAAAATAGAGACGTCGTTCAAAGAAAGTGACGTCCATTGATACATATGACTTACCAGTAAGGGGATCAATACGCTTATATCCTTTATGAAATGAGGAATATCTCAAAAACAAACATCTCATAGACCAGGGGAATAGTTTATCACCAGAAAATAGGTGAACAAAACAAACACACCTAAAGAAATCCAACGAAGGAATGGGGACCTGTTTGTGAAAGGACACAATATCAATTGGTGACTTGTTGTTTAGCACTCGTGATGGCAAAAGGTGAACAAGATAGCATGAAGTTAAAACCGCTTCCAGCCAATAGGACTTGAAAACATGCACTGTAAAAAGAAGTGAATGGGCTACCTCAAGGAGGTGACAACTTTTCTGTTCGGCCACACCATTTTGTCGAGGTGTATAAGGGCAAGATAGTTGATAGTCAATACCATTGTCCTGCAAGAACTGCAAAAACGAGCGGGACAAATACCCCCCCCCCCCCTATTATCACTATGCAAAATTTGAATATGACAATCAAATTGAGTTTTAATCCATTGATAAAATGTGCAAAAGTGATCAAATACAGTAAACTCTCTGTAATGTAATACTCTATAAAGTTATAACCTACCTAAAATAATATCGGCAGTTGGTCCCAACCCCGGGCCCATACAAAATGTAATAAATCTCTCTAACTCAGTACTCAATACATTCGTAATAAAAAATGTATTGTCCCAATCATTTTGCTGAGTAATATTTTATACATTCAGAATACAAAATTACTGCAAAAGTGAGACCTCACAAAATGTGGAAGTCTCGAGAAGATTTGGGATCAAAAGAGAGGAGTGGGGATGTGGGTAGGTGGAGATTATTTATTATTTTTTATAAATATAATATAATATATAAAAAAGATAAATGGCTAAACACTTTGTTCTCTGCTAAAACATAAAGATATGCAAACTGCTTACTGTCTGGGTTGCACGGTGACAAGGAGATCTGCCCGTCTGAAGAACCTTTGGGCTAGATGCTCTGTCCACTTCTGTAAGAGTCTGCCGTAGGACGATTTTTTCCAGAAAAAAAAGTCGAAAGGAGTGATTTGTGTACACAAAGAGAAGCCAAAAGGACTTTTAATAGTAGGTGAGTTTTAGGAGATTTTTAAAAAGAAATATTGCTAGACCCTCTAATTGTATAACCTCTATAATGACATATATGTACTATGGTCCCAACCATATTACATTATAGAGGTTTTATTGTACCTCCAATTTGTGTTTCATCATATATATCCATGTCATGTGAGAATAATCATCAATAAAAGTAACAAAATAACGAAAACCATTACATGAGACACAAAGAGGCTGCCGAACATAACATCAGAATGTGTAAGAAAAAAGAAGGTAGAATCACGTTTATTTATTAATAGATGAAGGAAATGCAAGTCTACGGTGTTTGCCATATTGGCAACTTTCACACTCAAATTTATTAAAAGACAAAAAAAGGAACAAGTTGCTTTAAAATTGAATCAGACAGATGTCCTAATTGGCGATGCCAAAGCCACACGTTAGGAGAGAGAAGTCGAACATGCTTCAGAGGGATTGTTGGTTTGGGGATCAAAGAGGTATAACCCATTAACTTCACATCCACCATCAATTGTCTGTCGTGGTTAGATGATGCAGGCCAAGCTTCACTTTGATATTTTAGACTCGGGGTTTTAGGCCGAATCATGGATTTCGGTGAAGAATCCCAAAATGTCGTTCCCGGGTTCAAGTATAGTCTAATACGGAGAACCTTCTAGTGAATTACTTTGGCTGTGGAATTAAAATTAAACACACAAACAAAATAAATTCAAGAGAAAAATAAAACTCACCAACATGGAAAAGCCTCAAGCTTTTTGGATAAATTTCTCAATAGCTCGTCGCCAATCACTAAATACAACTCCTTTTAAATAAAGAGAAAAAGAAAAATGGCCGACTCTTAATTCCTAATTACCCCCTCTTTAGATAAAGAAAAACGGTCGATTCTTAATGCCTAATTACCCCCCTTTAAATAAAGAAAAAACGGTCGACTTTAATTTCGTAACCTCCAAAAACAGTTAATTTTGTGACTTATTACACAAGCTCCTAAATAAAGCAGTTACGCCAACTTGGACTTCAAGCATTTTGGGCTTGGCTCGCGTTGGACTTGACTGACCCAAACTGCTCACACAAGTATCTGACCCTGCGCAATCCGTCTTACTAAGTACCGCCTGCATAGGTTCACGAGTATCTAACCCTGTGCAATGCGTCTTACTAAATTAATACCGCCCGCATATGCTCATGAGTATCTGACCCTGCGTGAACTGTACACCAAGTGTACAAAATAGTCGTGAGAGCGACCTACAACGCGAAGCATGTGAGGGGCTATACTCCTCAACGACAACCACAAACAGTCGTGAGAGTGACCTACAGCGCAAAGCATGTGAGTGGCTATACTCCTCTATGGCAACCATACAAGACCAAGTCCCATAGCCAACGCCACCGTTCCAATAGAATTCCTTGATTTAATCATCACCCTGTCACACCAATCTCCTCTAGGGAGTGGGGACTACTACCAGTGGGGCCCAAACAATTAAATGACCCAGACCAGGTCGGGTCATTACAGAATAAGGCACAACTCCCCCTATCAAAGATGAGTGGCTGGCCGATATAACTCATGAATGTGAGCAAAACTATCATCATCGAAATATAAGGCCTTAACGGTATCTCAGACATCTTTGGCAGTCGAAAAAGTATAAACCATTGTTGTTAAAATCTTACGATCCACCATTCGTTTCTTACGATTCATACGATATAATAAGAGGAACAATTCGTATCTATTAACAGATCATACGATTCCTATAAATAATAGAATTATGGAGTTATTAGGAATGTGAAAGCATGAAACCTTTTGTTTTAATGGTTTTTAAGCCTTGAGTTGTTGGACATTTAAGACCTTTCAATTGTTTGAAGGTTTTTTAGTTCATTATTGATTTTTCACAGAATAGTTGGATCATATAATAGTTTTACACTTTTGGGAGTTGGAGTATTGAACTTTGAGCTCCAATGAACTAGTTATTTAACATGAAAAGAAAGTTGGGAGAATTATTCATATTGATAACTTTTAGATATATTTTACGCTATTCATAATGCCGCGGCCATGTTCGACCATCGAGTGAAGGAGCCATGATTGGACCAAAGAATTGTTTGCTTTCCATTCTCGATATGAGGGATTATCATTGGCAGACTCAATGGCAGTACAATTAATATAGTCTGTTTTTGCTAAGCATCAAGGAACGTTTTGGTCAAATGAGACCATTGGAAGTAATTGGTCTCATTCAACCAAATTGTTGTAATCTTGCCAATATGATTAGAACCAGAAGAGGCCATATCGAAGAGAGGAGAAGCAGTAGAAGAATCCATGTTCCAATATGGTAAACAAAAATTAACAAAACCTAGACAATTGTCGGAAACAATGAAGAAACGGGGGCCCACGAAGACCAAAAACAAGATCAAGCTGTGAAGTTGACGAGAAGCACCCAAGCTAATTGTAGGATCGAAGTGGCGAGTGCAGAAGAGGATTATAACAGCAAATCCAATCCAAAAAAACATGTAACAGGTCGTCCGACAGCAGATCAGCAACAAGAATGCAAGAAATGTGGGCCCCACTAGTGGCTATAAGAGGGCAGAAGCCATTGAGTTGAAAGCACACCCAGGGGTGACACCAACAAAAGATTCAAAGGAAAAATGGCTCAGATGCCTACAGATCGAGGTAGAACAACCAAAAAAATGGGTTTCTGGCGTCACCGTCGCTCGCCGAGAAGAATCCCGTAAATCAGATGGTGATTCGAAACTCAAATACGATAATAGGGATGGATGGCTGATGCACTACGGGAAAGACAAATAGTCGTTCCTTACATACGCTAGGAAATTGAGCGTCTCAAATTTATTACAAATTCGAAAGCCTAGGTCGACTGGGTT
This sequence comes from Chimonanthus praecox, assembly GCA_022113865.1. Lineage (NCBI taxonomy): Eukaryota > Viridiplantae > Streptophyta > Magnoliopsida > Laurales > Calycanthaceae > Chimonanthus > Chimonanthus praecox. The sequence continues at coordinate 25,908,495 of CM039095.1, forward strand.
TCAATCACTCGAACCTCTTCTCTCGATACGATTAATAATCCGTCTAAGAGGCCAAGTTTCCCATGAATCTAATATTTTTAGGGATGAGTTTGTTGGGAGGAAATGTCTTTCTGTCCACACACAAACAATATCGGAAAAACAGAGAAGAGAAATCAATACAGAAAAGCAAACCACAACACAAAGATTTTACATAAGTCCCTTTTTTGTACATGCACAGGGTTCAAACCGAACCACTATGCTCAAAGGCGAAAAACGAAGAAGAGGCGCTCTCGTTACAGATGTTCTGTTCTCTCACAAAACAAAAATATATACTACCCTAATTAGGATTTAGATAAGACGCAATGTGAAATTACAAAATTTCCCTCAAATAAAAAATTTGGCCCCCGACTAGATTCGCCAGTACATCTCTGATGAACTGGCTCCACCGAGCCTAACAGAGTCAAGATTAAAATATCCTCTTAAATTAAATCAAATTAAGAGAGAATAATTAAATTCAAATTTCATAATCAAAACTTAAGCCTAAAAATAATTAATTTAACAAAGCATCGTACTTACTTGAAAGTTCGGATCTACTGATCCTAAGGGCAGCTGGCAGCCATGGGCACGAGGCTTGGGTTGTGCGCTCCACACGAACAATTCCATAGGACTTTCTTGTTCCAAAATTTAATGTTATTCACCTAATAAAATAAAAAATTACAAGTGAATTTATAGGAACATAAATGCCAAAAGACTATTCTACCCTTCCCAAAAAATCCTATGAAAATTAGAAATAACTACGTGCAATGGACACTTGCACGACCCTTGCTTATTCTTGTAAATATGCATAAAATACTCCCCAAAAATAATTCATAGACGTTCCCCATTTCTAAGGGATTCTAACTTGCGTCCTCATCTCTTCAATCTTTGCACATGCCAAGATGGAGAAATTTTAGCCAAGAAACGATGGAAAGCTTTGTGGGCAGGAGAGGAACACGTTTTTGGAGAGAGATTTTAGGGGAGGAATGACCAAGGTGCTTTGGAGTGTTGACTTGGGTTTTGGAAAGGATTATTATGGAATTTGGACATTAAAGTGGGCCCTGGGTATGGATTGGGTCATGCAATGGATGAGGCACAAGTACATGGTCCGTATGATTCAAGGCCAAAAATGTGACGCTAATTGGACGGTTCCAATTGGGGTGTCCACTGTCAAATTTATCTATCAAGTCTAACATAATTTCCATGACCAAGTCAAGGTCCATGATGGTTGCACCATCTCCTCCCTCCTAAGAAAAGCTAGACCTCGAGTTTCCTCAGTCTCATCCAGAAGAAATGCCTGACCGCCAAACAACTGCTCTTCCGATGTGAGATTAATGTCTACAACCAAGGGCTTTCCAAGGATACGGGCAAGCGAGAGCCACTTTCTACCGCTTGAGTATATGACCCACAAGCCCCACATCATTCTCGTCACCTTAAGAACAGAGTCATCGTCGATGGTGCATATGCTTCTATTTCTACGGCTGTCGCATCACTATCACTGTGCACTAGGTTCACCTGTTGGTTCGGACTCTCCAAAACCACATGTCCTAGCTAACTGCATGCATGATGGTTGCGTAGTCGTGTCTTTCTTCAACTGCCTGCAGGAGCTATGCGAGATCTTCAAATGATAAACTCTCACCCATATCTCCTTAGGTAATCTCCATACCGCTGAAGTCGTCTACACTTTGTCGGGCCTCCATATCACTTCCTTCATGGGCCAGGTTCACATTCTGATTCAGGCACCCAGAAGCGTTGTGACCTAGTCCGTTGCACCGGAAGCACTTCAACTTGGGCTTGTCAAGTTGATCCACAGTCGAAGCTTTAGGAGCCGCTTTGGAGGCAGGCCATAGTACCAAATCGAGCCAAACTCTGAATACTAGATATGACCCCAAAGGGTCAAGGGTCGGCCAATGAGACGATGGGGGATAAGTTTCATCGTCAAGAGGGAAACATCCCGGATCACCAGGTAAGGCCCCTAAATGACCGCTCAATGTAAAGAAGGTAGGGGTGCAGAGATAGCTAGGAGGTTTGCCTAGAAGCAACCACCCTTGAAAGAGTGAGTAATAGCTCATTGATTGAGCGCTCTTGCTGCAAAGATGAGTAGGCCTAAGCGATCTGCCAAAACTGTGGTGAAGAAGAACTGGGATTCACGGGCCCACTTATGTTGATGGATTGACCCTATGAAAACGATGGAAACACGATTATAATCAGGTATCTTCCCATATTCAAGTACATCTTACATATCCCAACCCAACAAAAACACACACCACCAAATAACCCACCCGTAAACTCAAGAACATCAAGTGTGAGGGAAAGGTGTTCTATTCTCTGGCGATAGGCTGAATCAGCGAAAGGTGACGATATTCAGGCCGTCATCTTCATATCTTCTGGGAGAGTCATCATCGGAAGGCTCATGAGACACTGCATGAGATCCTTAGAAGGAGGATGGGGATGAGTGAACACTCCGATGGGATCCGCATTGCTTTCAAGGCCGTCATCTGAGTAGCCAACAGCTGCACCGTCCTCGTCATTTCATCCATCCGAGTGACCAAGGTTAAGATACAGTTGCGGTCGTCATCATTTCTCCCTAAGTTGCCGCAACGAGGTGACAACAAGGGCAATCACCATTGCTTCGTGCACAACAAGTCCAAACACAGAGTTTTCTTACAAAACAAGCTGTCAACCAATCATTCGTTAGAACCAAGGCGCTGGTGTGTGTCAACACTGAAGAAGATCAATTAGGACAGTAAAGCATTGTTGTATACTCCACTGAGCTGAATTACCAACAATCAAAATCAAATTGTCCCAATAATGTGCCTAAAAAATATGCCAATCTCCAACCAATCAGTTTATGCTCAAAACTCTTCTTCGCACTGTTACAGAAAAAAAAAAAAATCATAACAGGAGGTACATATGTCAGAATCTGATGATCAAGATATCACTGGAAAGAAAACTGGCAGATCTATCATTCCTGGAAATTTCAGAAATTTTTGGGATGGATAGATTAATCAAAATGGCACCAAAACAGAGCAATCAGATCACCTCTGCAGAAACCTAACAATTTTGCCACTGTCTAATGAAACCACTGTATCTCACTTACTGGAGCTCAGGTCACACTGATTTTTTTCACTAGGTAGTCAATTGACTGTTCTAACCCCCCAAAATTTTTCAAATTTTTCTGAGCCCATAGATACATCAAAAAATTCTGTAAACTGTCTTTTCGACCTATACTGCAAAATAAATGACAGTTCTGTACATGTTCAATAGTCCTGTAGTGTTATGGTCTCTGGGACTCATAATCCACTGAATTTTTTTCATGAAGAATGTAACTAATAGATACACCACAAATTTCTTTAAAGATTTTTCTGAAGACTACTGATGTCAAAAAAAATCTGTAACACTGATGTTCTGATCTGTACTACAAAAAACAACAGAACATGTTTAATAACTGATCTGTAACTGGGGTCTCTAGAAATCAAAATCAACTGAAATTTTTACTGGATACAGGTAACTGGTAAATCTACGCTCATGCAAATTTTCAGACTGTTCTGAGATCAGATGAATATGCAAAACATCCAATAAATTCCTGTTCAGATCCTCTCTGCTGAAACTGTTAAATATTGTATGTTGTCAACAAAATGACGATAACTTGCTCTCTAGCAAAGTTGTCAAACTCGAATCGTATCGTGAATCGGTCTAGGGGTATGAATCGTGAATCGTAAATCGTAAATCGTAGAATCGTAAGATTCATAAATTTTTTTTTTTCTAAAACCATTATATATACTATAATTACATATAAAATGGCATAGAATAATAAGATTTATATATAAATATCATCTTTTTATGACTTTAAATATAAATATTATTAGAAAACTATATTTTTAATTTTTTTATATTGTAATCAAATACAATATATAAAATACAAAATTACATGATACAGCATAGTAGAATACAGACCCCGAAAAATGATTACAGTATACAGTTACACTGTACAGTATTACTGTTAATGGAAGAAAATCTGAAACCTTTAAGTCATTAACAGTATTGCACTACTGTTAATATACAGTATTTTATAATGTATTACTGTTAATGGAAGAAAATCTGGAACCCTTTTTTGTAGTACAGTGTTGTACAGTATACAGTTTGAAAATCTGGAACCTTTTTTTGTAGTACAGTATTGTGCAGTATACAGTTTGAAAATCTGGAACCTTTGCAGTACAGTATTGTACAGTATACAGTTTGAAAATATGGAACCCTTAAGTCATTAACAGTCCTCCCCAAAGGACTGTTAATGGAGAAAAATAATTAAAATAAGCGAGGACCTGCAAACCTAACCCCTTTATTTCATTCCATAGTATACCATTTGGGAATGTAAATAACGAAAAGGAAAAGATTGGGTTAGCAAAAAGAGAAGAAGTTTCCAGAGACGATGACGAAAGTAAGAAAGGAGAGGACGACGATAAAGAAGAGAAGAAGAAGAAGAAAATGATGAAAGCGGAAAGAGGTTGAAGGAAAAGAGAAGAAGGTTTTCAAAAGAAAAGAAAAATGGAAACATAGAGCTTCCAAAAAAAAAAGGCATATATGGACTTCGTTCGAAGGCTTGGACTTGTAGATAGATGAGAGCAGATAGGAGGAAGGCTGGCAGAGGCGATAGTTTCCAGATGGTTTGCAGAGGTGATGGAAGCTTTCTTTGCAGAGTACCGGAAGCAAAGAAGACTTGCGAGCGATGGAAGCGTTTTTATTGCATAGTGACGATTGGGATTTTTCGATGAAAGACTTGTACTGAAGTAGGTATTCTTTAAATAGCATGTAAAAAGATACCATTTTATTTTCCAAAACATGCACATCTTTCCCTCCTTTCTGTCTTCCATCTGCATAGTACGTGACAACGATTCTACCGAGGTGACTCGCACAATTCGCGAGTCAACCCAAAATCGTACGATTTTTTAGCAAACTCGATTCTTGATGCGAGTCGATCCAGTAAACCCTACGATTCGAGTCAAATCACACGATTCAACTCGAAAATCGTGCAATTTTAACAACCTTGGTCTCTGGAAGTTTGATCTGGTTGACCCCTTTTTTCCTGGAAAGCTGATCCACACCAGAAATTTCAAAATTTTTGGAGTCTAAATATATGGTTTTTAATTCTTGCTAGTTACGGGTTTCTGGCCGTACAGATTTCAATCTGGTGTCTTCTTCAATCAACCACTTAAAATTGATATTCTGGCAATGTTCTCAAACAACAATGACGTTGGTCTTAAACACAACATCCGAGTTTGAAAAGCCAACGAGAATCCATGGTTCAAATATCAGTCTGTCAACCACACATTACTGCTCAAAGAACTGGTTTGAGCACAATTCTCATGAAGCAAGCATTAACTATGGAGATAGACTAACACCAAACAAAAGAGAAGAAATTACAACCGGCTCATAGCATCAATGTCCGGAGAACTTATAATTTCTTAAATTGATGAAATCAAATAAAATTACAATCCAATTAAATTAGATCATATTGAAAAGAAAAAATTGAACCGCAAACTTCGATGGTCGAACAACAATATAAATGACAGTTTCAAATCTGATGTCAGAAACCAAAAGTGAGCCGAAGACAGGATTTCCAAGGAACTCTCGCTCTGATGACCAATTGATGCAATGCGGGGAAGACAAACCGTCGTTCTTTACATACGCCAGGAAATTGAGGATTTCGAATTTATTACAAATTTGAAAGCCTAGCCGATTGGGTTTCAATCAATCGAACCTCTTTTCTTAGTGAGATTAACAATCCGTCTAAGAGGCCAAGTTTCCCATTAATCCAATATTTTTTGGGATGAGTTAAGATTAAAATATCCTCTTAAATTAAATCAATTTAAGAGAGAATAATTAAATTCAATTCTTAATAAAACCTCAAGCCTAAAAATATTGAATTTAACAAAGCATGGTACTTACTTGAAAGTTCGGATCCACTGATCCTAGGAGCAGCTGAAAGCCATGGGCACAAGGCCTGGGTTGTGTGCTCCACACGAACAATTCCAGAGGACTTTCTTATTCAAAAAATTAATTTTATCCAACTAATAAAAGAAATACAAGTGAAGTTAAAGGAAAATAAATGCTAAAAGACTATTCTACCCTTTCCTAAAAATTCTTATGAAAATTAGAAATAACAACTTGCAAAGGACACGTGGATGGCCTTTGTTTATTCTTCTAAATATGCATAAAATACTCCCCAAAAATACCATAGAACTTCCCCATTTCCAAAGGATTCTAGCTTGCATCCTCATCTCTTCAATCTTTGCACATGCCAAGATGGGGCAATTTTAGCCAAAAAACGATGGTAAGCTTTGTGGGAGGCCAGTCAAGAGAACCCAAGCCACAGAAGATGACTGTAGCAGTAGATGCAAGCCACAAATGTAGGCAGAGTAGGGCTGGAAGAGCCAATGGAGCAAAAAACTAGGCCCACCGATGATGAAGAGAGGATCAGTCTGGTGGGATTCAAGCAGCAGCAATAGGCGACACCAGAGATGGAGGAAGGAAGAACTGTTGCAGCAGGAATCAACAGATCACAGCAGAAAAGGCCCAAAAAATGGGTCCCTGTCGTTTCCATAAGTGGTGAGGAAGACCAGAAAAGGGGGCCCCATTGTTGATCGAAACCCTGGGTCCACCCTAGGCAAATGTAGGTGGGCTACGAGCGACACTAGTGGAAGAAACCTGGAGTGTAACCGTGCACAGATGCAGCAGATATAGGCGGAAGACAAAAAAACTGGGTTTGTTTTACCGAGAAGGACGAGTGAAAGATTGCAACCTAAAACCAACTTCAGTGATGGCAAATCTGGAAGACCAGTGTACACATGGAGACGCCCACCAAAAATGGCGAGGAAGGATGTGGTCCTACTAGCCAAAGATGCGCCGATGAAGGGATTAGAGTCCAAGAATGGACTGCTGCGGAAGGGAAGCTATTGGAGTCCACTGTGGAAATCTGAAAGAGAAAATCTTAGATCCAAAAACAAAGAAGGAAGAGATGATCCGCTACAGAATCCTCAAAGACCTGGGAGTCGAAGATGTCGCCGAAATCTAGTGAGCAGTAAAACGAAAGAGGAATAAAGCCTCCTAAAACATCCAGAGAACCGTTCTGGCTGATACCATGTTGAATAATAGAATGAAAATAGGAAAATGAGTAAATAAGAGAAGGAGAAGAGATCGATTAAGAAGAATTCTTCTCTGTGTTCAAAATTGTAGTTTTGTACATGCATAAATAACACAGAGCAGAGCCAATCATGTTAGCATAAAAGAAAAAAATAATCTAAAATCTAATTACAAGCTATTAGACAACTAATCCAAGTTGACTCTGCAATATACATTGAACATGGACAATTTCTGTCCCGAAATGGGAAGGGACCCACAACACAAATGAATGGTACCCGAATTGGGTCGGGTACCACAACACATAGTTGTTGAGAAGCATCGCCATGTATTTAGGGATGAGTGAACCATTTGTCTGTTTTGTTGGCGCCCAATTCATCTATTTGTGGATTGGTCTGATAAACAATTTATGCAACACAATCTGGGCATCACTTTTCTTCATATTTTCTCAATGTCACATTGTTTACTTTCTATGTGCTACAAGATTGTTATTGACATTTTGCTATTTATAATTTTAATTTTTCCACACGTGTGCCTTAAGTCACATGTGTCTAAAGTTTTACAAATGTTTTTGAGCACCTCCTTTACAAGCTTAGTGTGATTTATTTGCTTCTCCGTTCTGGCTGATACCATGTTGAATGATAAAATGAAAATAGGAAAATAAGTAAATAAGAGATGGATCGATTGAGAAGAATTCTTCTCTTTGCGTTTTGTATTCAGCGTGTTCAAAATTGTAGTTTTGATCATGTATAAATAACACATAGGAGAGCCAATCATGTTGGCATAAAAGGAAAAATAATTTAAAATCTAATTACAAGCTATTAGACAACTAATCTAAATTGACTCTGCAATATACATTGAACATGGACAATTTCTGTCCCAAAAAGGGTAGGGACCCACAACACCAACGAATGGTACCCGTATTGGGTCGGGTACCACAACACATGTTGTTGAAGCATCACCATGTATTTAGGGATGAGTGAACCATTTGTCTGTTTTGTTGGCACCCAATTCATCTGTTTGTGGATTGGTCCGATAAACAATTTATGCAACACAATCTGGGCATCACTTTTCTTCATATTTTCTCAATGTCACATTGTTTCCTTTCTATGTGCTACAATCTGGCCAACAAAAGCTAACAAGGACCCATTTGTCCATGAAAACATGTCCATATAGGTATAACACTGATGATCCTCTTTTGGCCTTGTCTTACAATAAATTTTGTCCTAATCCTTTGTTTCTATTTTGGAGCCTAGATCTAACCCCAACTTGTTTGAGCATATAAAATACTTATTTTTTTGTCCAAAACAAAAAATAACAAACCCTAATCCCCTTTCTCAAACCCTAGATGGTCCAAATAGCCATATTTCATCCTTTCTGGTAACAGATTTTAATTTAGATGGCATAGAACTAGGGTTAACAAGATCTAGTTAATTTGTTGAGGGATTTTGCATAAAGGCTCACAAACAAGCCATGATGGCATTATGCATAGGAGTCATCTTTCCTTTTATAAGCTCTTTCATTCATTGCAAGTTCCTTCAGAAAGGAAAGGGGGGAGTTCCTTCTGGAGAGCTATGGTAGACTTCTCCAACTTCATTGCAAGGAACTCTTTAGTTGATCTTCCGCTACCTGGGGGCCGAATCACTTGGTCCAATGGGTGCGCTCGATCCGCGATGAGTAGATTGGACGGGTTCCTGGTCTCGACGGAGTGGGACAAGCTCTTACAAATGAAAGCCAACTCAAGTTGTTTAACCCCATCTCATATCATAGACCGATTATTCTCGACACAGAGGAGATTAATTGGGGTCCAAAAACTTTCCGATTTAACAATGTGTGGTTGGAAGACCCAATGCTTATGCAACAAATCAAGACATAGTGGGATAGCTTTCACATTCATGGGTGGGCAAGCTTTATGCTATCTAGGAAGTTGATTCTATTGAAAGCAAAAATCAAAGAATGGTTAAATTCCAATGAGGGCCCAGTGAAAAAAAAAAAGGCTGCCTTGATAGAACTAGAAAGTTGGAGCCAAATTGAGGAGGCTAGGGACTTGGATGAAGAGGAGCTAATCTCAAAGCGCCATAGCAAAAGTCTACTGTGGGATTGCATGCTCTTGGAGGAGATAGAATGGAGACAAAAATCAAGGGCACTTTGGTTAAAGAGGGGAGACATGAATACTAAATTCTTCCATAAGATGGCAAATGGGAGAAAGGCATGGAACAACATTAAATCAATGGTGGTGAATGGGAGAAGATTAGTCGAAAAGAATGAAATAAGAGATGCGGTCAGGCGACACTTGTCGGCCATATTCCGCTATTCTCCAAATCAGCAGTGACCACATACCAAATTCATTACTGGATGTTCCCAGTTACCTCGTTGGCAGTCGCAGATCTTAAAGACATCACTCACTTTTCGTCAACTCGAAGTATCTTACGTAGTAGAGACCCCTTCAGCACTCATCTTTGACATTTGGATCGCCTCGACTACTCCTGCATGCTATCCAGTTAGAGTACCGTCTCGACCCTTCCTCGAGACATCTAGATGATCTCTTCCAGCTTGGTTTGACTCATCACCCCATCTCTCAGCCACATATGAGGTTCTTCTGGCCCTATATCCATCCGCTTTCTTGGATTGTTCCTACTTTCATAACTAGGTTCCACCCCCCCCCCCCCCCCACCTCATGTTGAGTTGCATTGCCGAGTCCTATTTGTGATCTCCCCAACTCGAGGGAGCCCCCTAGTCAACTCTATCCTTTTGCTAGACTTAGAACAGCCTCACTTGTCGGGGGCATGGACAGAATCCAATTTAGAAAGGTGAGTGAGGGGAGGGCAAAGTGGTTGGAAAAGGAATTTACGAAGAAAGAAATTAAAACAATCCTAGATGGTATTGCGGGAGATGAAGCTCTTGGTCCTAACGGTTTTAATTTCAAATTCATCAAATCATGCTGGGAAGTGGTGGGGCCAGATTTCCTTAGGGTCTTTAAAGAATTCTATGACAATGGAGTTTTACATAAAGGCCTTAAGAATTCTTTTGTCACCCTCATACCAAAAAGGGGAGGACCGTCAGAATTGACTCACTTTAAACCAATTAGCCTAATCGGGTGTGTATATAAAGTTATAAACTCATAGCGAAGGTTTTAGCAAAAAGATTGAAAGAAGTGCTAAAAGAAATCATAGGGGAATCACAAGGTGCATTGTGGAGGATAGACAAATCCTTAATGCCGTTCTAATTATTAATGAGTTAATACATATGCGCCTTAAAGACAAGAAACCTGGTATGCTATTCAAAATAGACATGGAAAAGGCATACGATACGTTGACTGGTCCTTCATGAGATAGCTTTTCGACAAAATGGGCTTTGGTTATAAATGGAAGAAGTTGATGAAGTCATGTGAAGGACACCACCTATTCCATCCTGGTCAATGCCTCACTAACCTCACCCATAATAGCCAATAGGGGCCTCAAGTAGTTGGGGGTCCTTTGTCCCCCTTCATATTCACCTTAGTGGATGAAGGATTGATTAGACTGATTGATAAGGCAAGAGACCTAGGCATTGTTGAGGGTTTTAGGCATCGGATCAGGGACCGGTAGTAACTCACCTACAATTTGCAGATGACACTTCGTTTTTCCGCAATCCATCCATGGAAGAGATCATCGGTTTCAAGTGATACTAAGATGTGTTGAGCTGGTATCTGGGCTGCGGTAGTGGGTAAACTTAGGAAAAAACATTCTTATAGGTATCGGGGTGGAGGAAGAAACAGTAAGAGGAATGGAGGATTTGGTTGGATGTTCAGTGGGGACATTGCCTTTCAAGTACCTTGGCCTACTGGTGGGCGGGAATCCAAGATCGAAGTCATTTTGGTCACCGATGGTAGAAAGGGTGGAGAAGAGATTAGAGGGGTGGAGCGAAAAGTACTTATCGCTAGGAGGGAGACTCACCCTTATCAAATTGGTATTATTGAACCCACACACCTATTACATGTCCTGTCGTGACCAAACCTAAAGAAAGTGAGGGCCTTGGAATCACCCCACTTCACCTAAAAAATCAAGTGTTATCATACAAGTCGAATTGGAGGTTTTAAAAAGAAAGGGAAACTTTGTGGCAAGAGTTCTAACAGCTAGATATGGAAGAGGGGAGAGAGGCGGATGGACCTTAGGAGACAAAGTGGATAGAGAAGGTACCCATATTGTGGAAGTTAGCAAAGGGGGAGGGTCAGGTGAGTAGGGCTTTTAGTGAGAATAGAAGACGCTTAGTGGGAAATGGAAATCAAACCCTCATCTGGTAGGAGGTGTGGCTCGGGGATAGATACTTCAAGGTTGTCTTCCCTAAGCTGTATAGGGTGGCGTCAGATAAGAAGGCATTTGTGAGCGATTGGTATAAGATATAGGGAGATTGGATCCCCTGGCACTTCGATTTCAGAAGAAGTATTAGGGACTTTGAACAGGAAAGTTTAGAAAGCTTGCAATGCCTTTTGAAGAACTTTCCCTTATCCATTGAAGAGGAAGACGAATTAATTTGGATAGAGGAATCCTCTGGAGCCTTCTCGATTAGATCAATGGTAGGAAGGGTAAGTCATTCGAGTAACGATATTTCGCTCCGGGAATCGCATGGAAAAACCTAGCCCCTCAAAGAATACATGCCTTTGTGTGGTGCATTCTACAAGGAAAGACTCTGACTAGATCAACCTTAAAAGGAGAGGCCTACTCAACTCAGATGACGACCTCCAATGCCCTTATGCAGCCAAGCAGAGGAAGAGGAGGGCCATCTCTTCTTGAAATGCCTCATCGTGGATTATCTGTGGAACACTTACTTAACCTTATGGGAATACCGTGGGTACTTGATAATACTAGCATCGGGGCAATGCGATCATGGTCTATCCCACGCATTACCTCCAATAGGAAAATGGCATGGAACACAACTCCCACAACAATCCTGTGGACCATTTGGAAGGAGAGAAACATCAGAGTGTTTCAATCTAAGGAGCAGGGCATTGAGAAATTATTCCATAAAGCCAAATGGAGGTTATGCACATGGCTTTTGCTAGGAAAAGACTTCAGTCTTGGGAGGGGTCAATGATGGGAATCTCTAAAAAGACCAAGAAGACTACCACCTGGACATCACCACATCCAGGACATTTAAAGATCAATGTGGACGGAGCTGCTAGGGGAAAATCGGGACCAGCAAGAATAAGGGGCGTTCTAAGCGACCATAACAGGGAGACGATAGTTGTATTCCTAGAGTCAATTGGCAAAAAAAATTGAACGAGGCGGAATTGCTTAGCATTAGGAAGGCCTTGACTATTTGGAATTCTATCGGGTTGGGCAACTTGATCAACAAAAGTAACTCCGCAAATGCAATCAAATGGGTATTGAGAGTGAAAAAAACCCCCATGGAAGTTCACAACAATGGTGAGGGAGATTAAGGGTTTACTCAAAGGTCGGAAAATCTCTTTCATCAAAGTTAGTAGATCGTCTAATGGTATTGCAGACTTCTTAGCAAAACAAGAAGTAGACTCAACAAGCCTGACACGGAGAGATCATACCTTTGGGATGGGATCTTTCTCTAGTTATTTTGATCTTATTTTTGAACATAAGGGATCATTGGTTGGACGACTTTGTATTTTCTTTTCTCCTTCTCAGGTTCTTTACTCCTGAACCCATGTTTTTTCTTTCCCCCTTTTGTACTTGTTCTTCTATTAATGAAAATTCATGTTACTGCTCAAAAAGCAGTGTGAATTTGCTTTTATTTATTTTATTCTCTGTTTAATTCTATTTCTCTCTAATATCATGTTTAAATCATGGATATAGGTTGCATGCTAGTTTAGGCCTAAATTCACACATTTTGTATTTTCAAAAAAGCATCCATCTAGCAATTATTAATAACGTTTTTGATATTTGTCTCATTCTAATAGGTTATCAATAACATTTATGGATCTAACAAACTAGAGGAGAGAAGAACTTTCGATAGACATTAAAACTTGATTCGAATTCATTGTAACCTTCAATGATGCAATATGGGACCAATCAACAAATTTTCTATGAAAAGGAGGCATGGAAAACAATTACATCAAGAATGAAAAGGTTTCATCAACTATAATAATTGTATAATAAGTATCTCCTAAATTGAAGGGCATAATTTTTATTAGTGGTTTCTAGCAAACCAACATCCAAGAACATTGAAGTCATCGATTAAAACAAAAACATGTTGGAAATAATAGGATAGTAATTGATAAAATCTTCTATGAAACAAGATAAATGAAGAGAAAAGGTCAATGTCCGAAGAATCCATTTTCGTGGGTGGTTCTAATGGATCATGTAAACTCAATAACCTTTTTTGAGAAAGGAGATTAGATAAGATTAGAGAGAGTAGACTACAATTCTAGGGTTGTCTTCAAAAGATATATAATTGACTAATGGGAAAAAAAACTATTAGTTCAATTGGATTTGAATATAAAGTTGTTTGAAATGGAAAGTTGGTTTTCAAGTGACAAGAGTGTTAAGAGCTCATTAGTGTGAGTGCTCATTTAGCAAAAAACATGTTACTAGATCAGTATTTAGGCATGCACTAACAATTAGGAAATGCACCCCTTCAATTACCACTCCATTTCACCAATTTAAAAAATATTTAATTATTTATGGTAGCTATCCCTTGTGACACCTTCATCATCAAAGAAATAAAAAGTAAGAGAACAATCAAATATGACTAAAGATTATGCTTATATATTACCACTTTATGCAGATGAGAACAGAAAACATGTCAACGTTAGAACCTCTCAGTCTTCTCATCAGCTAAAAATTACAGACACTTCAAATAGGGTAAGTAATTGGTGCACCGACACCTTTATCCTTGGTGCACCAAAAATGAATGAAATACCCATTTTGCCCAAATTTGTTTCAATCCTTCTTCTTTCCCTCTTCCCATTTCTTTGGACAAAATGAGTATTTCACTCATTTTTGGTGAACCAAAGTTAAAAGTTTTGGGGCACCAATCAATTCCCTTCAAATAGTTAACTTCTCCACATAATGATTTGTAATAATCAAGTCAGATATTTTAGGACAAGGCTTACCTCCCCAGTGCCTATGGTGAAATCTGTAAAACCAAAGGAGTCCTTCACTTGGATGCATAACCTTTGTTTTCTAGGGTTCGCAACAAGCAAATGAAAATCCTGTCCCAAAGGAAATAGAAATTTTAGCATTAGGAAATAGAACCATTTTTTATTTAGATATATTTGGAAAGATGTCTAGATACAAGTGTAGGACTGCATGTTAAACAATTCCATGCAGAAAATGAAGTTTAAAGTCAATGAATAGGAACACGAAACCTGATTCCAAATTGGTTCTCCGGGTGGCCCAATGACAGTGGTCTGACTGTTCTTTTTACTACGAATTATTTGGTCTCCAAGGCTTAAAACAACATATGGATCTGTCTTCCCTGAGAATTTCCACAAGTAACAAATGAAACAATATGCATATGATATGACATATGAAATTCATTGATCTAGCTGATAATTATAATTATAATTACATTGTGTGTGTGTATATATATATATATATATATATATATAGAGAGAGAGAGAGAGAGAGAGAGAATCACACTTGTGTCCTCTAAGATGTAAGCCATGCTGACATTCTGTTGTCATATCACCCAAAAAGGTGAGAAAATTTCAGCTTCTGAACCATATCACTATCACTATTACTAAAAAAACAACATGTAGTGTGAGCCCCATGCATGGCTTAATACATCTTAGAGGATATAACAATTTCTCAAATCTATTTATAAAAAGGATAACCTAGAAATGAGTTTCCATGAAGTTTATAGTAAACTTTGGTTTATGAGGACCATACTAGACGCAATGGATGCACTCCCCTTCTCACAGCCACCTACATCCCATGAATTGCACTGATACCAAATTTGACACCAATTTGAATTTTAGAGTCTATTGATTTAACCCAATGAATTTCCACTGTTAGATCAAGTTGAAATTTTAAAAGCCTTACAAACATGGATTCATTTATCCAATAAAGGTGAAATTTCAGATATCAAATATAAACCAAGGTCTTTCAAACCCACCCAAACTCGTGGACTCAATGGGGCCCATCGGGCCATTTGCTCCAAGTTTGGTTCAAATGCATTTCTAGGGGTCACTATTATATATATAGAGCAAGGAGCACCTATGGACTGGTGCTCAAGTCTTAATTTGAGCACTCCTTTGTAGGGCTCACCTAGGCCCACAAAAATGGGTGGATCTGAAAGTTCATGGCTTGTGAATGGTGCCTTTTTGAAGCCATGCCTTTTAAGGGACTAAAAATTCAACTTTATCTAGCGGAGGAAACTGATTGTATTAGATCAATAGGTTGTAAAACTTGAATTGGAATCAAATACAATACCAATGCAATTCACAAGGCGTAGATGGATGTGGGGGAGAGTCCATCGAGTCCACTATGAGCCCCAAAATGCACAACTACTGAAATAACAATTTGAGCACCAATGTTCATGTTATCCAAAATAACATACACACACACACACACACACATATAAGGAGTGCACACACACACAAAGCTTCGGCGTCTTGGCGAGTGCGTGTGTGTGTGTAGAGAGAGAGAGAGAGAGAGAGAGAGAGAGAGAGATCACTGAAATTAATCAAGTAGTGTTTTTCCAGTCCGGGTCAGAAACAGAACTGCAGGTTTCAATGAAAATTCTTCTCTGCATTTCGATTGAAATCCTTCCAATAAATTCAATACGTTTCCCATCAAATAACTGCTAGGAACTGCTATTACCTACTTATTACAGCACCACTTGAGGCTTTTCCCATCAAATAACTACTAAGAACTGCTATAAATTACTCTCATTACAGCACCTTTTTGGGCAGCAACTGTCATTGGTATTAACAGTTCTTATCCATAAAGAGAATCGGTCTCTGTTTGGACCATAACTGTAATGGGTGTCCAATCTGCAGTAACTTCCCAGCGTTGCTGCAACTGCAGTAATTATTCGGGGTTGTTATGACTCACACTGAATCTAGTTACGACTCAGGTCTTGTCATGATTTCTTCTGCCAAGTCGTAACAATTCTCGCCACCTTCAGAAGTGCCTTGTCCTCAAGGCTGACGTTAAGATAATTGCTGCTAATCTACTCCACCGATTCTCATGTAGCTTCTTCAGGCAGTAAGTGTTTTCATCGAACCAAAGCTTCAGTGTCATATTTTGATCCCCTTCTAATCTAGTGATAGTCCAAAATTTCATCGTGTTTCGACTGAGTTTCTCCTGCTTCAAACATGGGAGGCAGGATGTTGTTGACCGCATCACTCTGTCCCACTTTTGTCTTCATTCGGGACGCATGGAATACTGGATGGACTTTAGATTCCAGTGATAAATCCAGAAGGTACGCCACTGGTCCAATCCTCTCTAAAACTCGGTATGGCCCGAAGTAACGACTAGCAACTAGCAAGTTTCTGGCACACTCTGAAAAACAGTGTCTCGGCAATATGGTGGCAGTTCAATGTATACCAAGTCGCCAACTGCAAATTCGAGTTCCCATCTATGAGAATCTGATTTCTGTTTCATTCGGTGCTGAGACATGGATAAATTCTCTTTTAAGTTGTTTCAGTAGCTGGTTACGGTCACTCAATTCCCGGTCAATTTCGTCGACTGCAGTTGAGTTCTGCAAATACTGTGTCAACTAGGGTGGATCTCTCCCATATAGCGCTTTAAATGGTGTCGTACCAGTTGATTGATGGAATGTGGTATTATACCAATACTCAGCCCATGGCAGGTAGATGGTCCACTGTTTTGGTCTCTGTCCAGTGAAGTATCGCAGGTACATTTCCAAACACCGGTTGACAACCTCAGTTTGGCCATCAGATTATGGGTGATACACTACTCATGTTAAGTTGGGTGCCCTGTAATTTGAAGTACTCGCCAGAATTTTCTGGTAAAAATGGGATCTCTATTGCTGACCATTGACCAGAGCATTCCATGAAGTTTGCCCTCAGAGACGAAAAATTCAGCAACCTTTTTGCTAGTATAGGGTGAGAAGGGCTATGAAATGGGTGTCTTTGGTTAGTCGGTCTACAACTACCATCACTGTGCTCTTTCTGGTTGATTTTGGTAAACCGTCAATAAAGTCAAGGATTAAATCTTCCCATACTTGACTGGGAATTGGCAATGGTTGCAGCAATCCGGCCAGTGACCGAGTTTCATATTTATTTCTCTGGCAGGTGTCACAGGTTGCCACGTATTCCTTCACATCGTTTCCCATCGTGGGTCAGTAGAAATTTTCATCGAGTCATTTGAAGGTACATAATACTCCAGAATGTCCCCCAACTGGTGAATCATGAAATTCTTTGAGTTATGTTGCCCTTGGTGGTGTAGCCAGGATTACCATTTTCCCTTTGAAAAACATAATATTTTTCCAACTTGTATAACACGGTAATGTCTCCGGCTTCTCAGACAGCTGTTTATGCAATTTCTGAAGGTCCTCAGCTTCCTGGTTCTCTCTGAATTTCGTCCAATATGGTGACAAGATTGCAGAAATTTCGCCTGGATTTGGATGTCGTGAAAGTGCGTCGGCCACTAGATTTCCTTTTCCTGCTTGTAGACGATCTCATAATCATACCCGAGCAGTTCGGAGAGCCAATTTTTGTTGTTCTGGAGTGACGATACGTTGTTCCAACAGATGTTTTAGCTTCGTTATACCATTGTTGGATCACCTCCACAATAGCCAGCATCTCTTTTGCATCGTTAACATTGACTGTTTCTGCGGCATTAAAGCTTTGCTCGTGTTGGCGATCGGTTGACTATTCTGAGTGAGTACTGCTCTGATTCCCTTATCCGATGCATCGGTTTGGAGAATGAACTGTTGAGACCAATTTTGGGAGTGCAAGCACAGAGGTTGATGTCATGGCTTGTTTAAGTGAAAGACTTGTTCAACTTCTTTCATCCATCAAAAGCTCCCTTCCTGAGTAAATTAGTAAGGTCCTTACAAATCTTCGATAATACCCGGTCAAGCAAAAAAAAAAACCCTTAACTCAGTGTTGTTTGTTGGTTGATTCAACGCTCGCATTGCCAATTTCTGCAACTTGTTTGGCCCTCATTCTTTGTCGAGTGATTATACGACCTAAGTATTTAACTTCCAACTTTCCAAAGGTAAATTTGGATATCTTAACAAAGAAGTGGTGCCTTTTGAGGATGGATTGGACCTACTGTAGGTGTTCCAGGTGATCTGACCACAAAAAGCTGTAGACTAGAATATAATCAAAGAATATGAGCACAAATCACCGTGGTTAAAGCTGAAAAATGTCATTCATTGAAAGGTCGAAGGAGCATCTGTCAATCAAAATGGCATGACGAGATACTCGTAATGTCCATTGTGTGTTCTGAAAGTCGCCTTAGGTACATCCTCGGGTTTGACTCGAATTTGTTGGCATCCCGACTATAGGTCGAATTTGGAAAAAAATTGTGAACCATGTAACTCCTCGAGCACGTCGGAATGGGAAACTGATCCTTGATAGTCACCGAATTGAGAGCGAGGTAAACCGTACAGAATCTCCATGTTCCATCTTCTTCTTGGACCAATAAGACCGGCGAAGAAAACAGGCTTGTACTGGGTCTAATAATCCCACCTTGCAGCATTTCCTTCACCTTTCTCTCAATTTCATTTGTTCTGAAAATGAGGGTAACGATATGGTCTCACGTTCACAGGATTTGTCCTTGGCTACAGCGTGATCTAATGGTCTTGCGATCGAACTGGGTTAATCCAATCTGTTTTGAAAATACAGTGTGGAATGATTGCAGCACTGTTGCTAACTCAGGTGGTGCATCAACCACATGAACATTTTTCGTTACCTTTGATGCGTCTGCAGCACTGCTGGTTCATTGGGTTCACCGTCCCCTCCAGGTTTTTTTTTTTCTTCTAGCTACAATTGAAGGGCAAACAATTCATGCCCTTTTCAGACTGTTCTCTGTAAGGAGTGGAGGTTGATAAGTTTGTACTTGCAATTGATACTCCTTTCCACCAACTTTGAATTTCATTGTAAAGATGTTCAAATCATACAACACCGGTCCTAACTGTTGCACCACTAGACTCCGAGGACCACATTTGATCCTGTAAAAGGCAGAGAAAACAGAGTCGTCGTGCAACTGAATGACTGAATCTATATATATACCTTGTCAAATGGCTGCTTATATACGAGCCAATTCCCGTCGGCTACCATCACCAGAAAATTTGCAGCAGACAAGATTGGAATTTTTAATTGTTGTGCCATTTTGTTACTCAGAAATTGTGAGTGGATCTGTTGTCAATGAGTATGGTGACGGGTTGTCGTTCAAGAAACCCGATCACCCTCATAGTACGAGGTGATTCCCAACCGGATAAAGCGTGAAGTGAAATTTCAGGCACCTCTGAGTTCGCTATTGATTCTTCTGAAATTGGGTCCTCACTTTGAATCGTCTAATCGTCCTCAGTCTGCTCGATGAACAAGAGTCGGGCAAGTTTGTATAAAGTAATATTGAAGAAAGGAAAATAATAATGAAAAGAGAAGAAAGTACTTGGAGGAGAGGAATCTCTCTCTTTTAATGTATTGTACTGAATATGAAGTAAAAGAATACACAGTATATATAGATTACAAGGAGCCAATTAAGGAGACAGAAAATGAAAGAATAAATTACAAACTAACGACATCTTTTAGTCAACCCTTGAATTAAGCCATGTGAAAAACATTTGTGAAAAACATTACAACACTCCCTCTCAAGCTGGTGTTTAGATATCAATTAAGCCCAGCTTGTTAAAAACATCATCTAAGTGAGATCAAGAAATGACTTTTGTCATCATGTCAGTTAATTGATCCTTGAACTTCAAATATGGAGTGACAATATTACCAAAGAATAAATCATGGTGAGGAAAATGACAATTAATTTCTATATGCTTTGTACGCTCAGGAATTTTTAATTGTTGTGCCATGTTGTTACTTAGAAAATTGTGAGTGGATCCGTTGTCAGTATGTATGGTGAAGGGTTGTCGTTCAAGAAACCCGATCACCCTCATAGTACGAGGTGATGCCCAACTGGATAAAGCGTGCAGTGAAATTTTGGGTACCTCTGAGTTCGCTATTGGCTCTTCTGAAATTGGGTCCTCACTTTGAATCGTCCAATCGTCCTCAGCTTGCTCGATGAACAAGAGTCGGGCACGTGTGCATCAGTGTTTGGGCTAGAATTTCTCGTCACAATAGAAACATTGTCCCTTCTCCCGTCTGTGTTGCATCTCATTCCAAGAAAGTTTCTTCATCGTGGACCGAGGTCTACTCGCCTAGGTTTAGCAAACAGCAGTATTGGTTGTCGTTTGAACATTAGTGGTGGTCTTATGTAGTTTCCTCTACCGGTAAATCCTTTATTCCTTCATCCAAGCCAACTCGATGGCTTGCGTCAAGGATTGGGGTCTGAACATCCGGACCTCCTTGTTGATTTCTTCCTTTAACCACCAATGAAGGTGCCTTGGAGTACCTTCTCAGGCCAATCTCGAACTCGAGTCAAACTTGTAATGACCCGACCCATTACTCTCCGGTTTTAGGGAGGTTTACGGATCTCGGTGTCGTTTTTGGTGATTTGGTAGCAGTAGGGAGAGTGTGGGCTTCGTGGTGGGCCCCGAGTTGCCTGATTTCGAGTTCAGAGACTCGAAGGGCAATTTAGCAATTTTGAATTATTTAATACTTCGTTATATAAAATATTTGAAAATCACACGGTTTCCTTCGTTGATGCTCGACATTCGATTTTTAGCGCATTTGGGATTTATCTTTGAAAACACTGCCGGTTTTTTAATTCGAATTTTTCACACATTTCGAGGTTGTCAAAAAATAATAATAATATTAAAATAAAATAAATAAGTAAAATAAATCAAAATAATATATGTAATTGTATTTTTACAAGTTTCTTTGAAGAATGGTTTTCAGTGGATTTTGTGACCTCTAGGCCCAGGATGGGGACCCACTCTTTAAAAACCCTAGACCCCCCTCAAAACCCTATACCACTTATACCCCTCTCCGCACCACTGTAGCCGCATGTGCTACAGTGCCGCCGCCCCCCCCCCCCCCTTCGCGTCTCTTCTCTCTCTCTCCTCTCTCATCTCTTTGGTGTTCCTTTTCATTTCCTTTCCTTTCCTCTCTTCTCCTCCCCTCTCAGATCCAGCAGCCTAACCCACCGCCGCCGCCCAAACTTGAGTTTTCCCAACCGAACCCAGGTACTCTTTGATTTTCCTTTTCTCCTTTCCTTCTCACTTCGATTCTCCTTCCTCTTCTACGTTTTCCCCTGTTTTTCCTTTCTTTTCCCCCTCTTTCCTTTCTTTTCCTTCCTTTTTCCTTCTTCCTCCCCTATTTCTTGGCCGAGTTGCCGCGTGAACTCAGCTCGGCTGGGTTGGGTTTTGGATTTGCAACCTAGGCCCTGCTCTGCTAGACTTGGCAGCAAGGCCCAGACTTGGCTCAGCTAGTCAGGCCCAGCCCAATCTTCAGTCTAGCCTAGTGTCGACCCTTGGCCCAGTTTTCAGGCCTGGCCTGGTTAGTCCCAGTTTCGAGCCCAACCCAATTTCAAGCCCATTTGTACTCCAGGCTTGGTTTGCCCGATTTTGGCCCGATTACATATTCTCTTATTCTTTTTCAACAGATTGAGCTTCCTTCAACCCATCGGACCCGTTTTCTCGTTTTGGATTTCAAAGGCACATACACAGATGAGAGGACTCATCACACTTGTTTTAGCATACCATGAATGCATATATTTATCTTGAAATTGTTTGGAGATGGAGTGTGACGAATGAGGTCCCTGCTGTGTTATGAGTCACTCGGCAAGGGAAACCATTCTGATGAATATGTGGCAAGGGTTCATTCAATTGCACTCATGTCGTTTGCATCTGATAACATGCTGAGTGATGTTGTGATAACATGATGGTTGGTTATACGATGTTGTGTTGTATTGACAACATAATAGCATGTTAACGGGATAAATGTAAGAATATACTGGTTGAATTATCAGATAACATGTATGTGCGATAAAATGTATGTATGATAACATGTTGGGTGAATAACATGACAACAGTAGTATGTTCGAAAATTTGTTGATAGGTCATAGATAAGCATGTGTTGGAGTGTAGATAAATCATGCCTATTACACTGTGATGATTTAGATGCATGCATGATATGGTGACATGTTGAAATGATAATAAACTGACGTGGGAGATAGTATCTGATTATGATGTGCATATATCTGATTGTGATATGATATTGCTATGTTGATTAGCTAGTGTACATGGAATGTCGGTGGGGCATGGGTACTAGGCTACATCAGGATTTAGAGACTCCCCCTAGCTTGTCGGGTAGTTAGGGTTAGGAAGTCATTGGATACTGCACAGTAGAGGCACGATTGAGCCATGGATTATCCGGTGGTGGGATATGAGTGGATGTACTCCCTAATGAGGATTAGACGGTTAAGTCTATCTTGTGTTCATCGAACATACCTATAGGAGAGGTGTGGTCCAGTTGGGCGAGCGTGGTGCCCAGGTGTCCCAGGAGAGGCAAGACGAGAGGTAGTCATGGTAGCCTCAAGGAAGTCCATGGGTTGAGTGTTGATTCACCCAAGGTCGACTTAGAGGTCATTATAGAAACGGTACCCGAGTGCGTAGTAATTGAGGCATCCCCAGTGGTCTGATGGGCTGAGTGGTTTGCCCGCGTGAAGATTAGAGAGTGGGGACAGTCTGATGTGTGTATTCCCGACTATGACACTTGCAGGGTGGGGACAGTATGATGTGTGTATTCCATGCTATGATACCTGCAGGGTGGGGACAGTCTGAGGTGTGGCACGATATGGTATTCCAAGTTATGACACCAGTAGGGTGGGGACAGTTTGAGGTGTGTATTCCAGGCTATGACACCTGCAGGGTGGAGACAGTCTGAGATGTGGCATGATATGGTATTTCAAGCTATGACACCAGCAGGGTGGGGACAGTCTAAGGTGTGTATTCCAGGCTATGACACCTGCAGGGTGGGGACAGTCTGAGGTGTGGTATGATATGGTATTCCAGGCTATGACACCGGCAGGGTGGGGACAATCTGAGATGTGTATTCCAGGCTATGACACCTGCAGGGTGGGGACAGTATGAGGTGTGGCATGATATGGTATTCCGGGCTATGACACTGGCATGGTGGGGACAGTCTGAGGTGTGTATTCCAGGACAGTCTGAGGTGTAGCGTGATATGGTATTCTAGGCTATGACACCGACAGGGCGAGTACAGTCTAAGGTGGGTATTCCAGGCTATGACGCCTGCATGGTAGGGACAGTCTGTGGTGTGTGGATTTCTGTGGTGGCCCTAGAGGTAAGGCGGTCATAGAGTATGTTGAGTACGTACTGGGTCGCCCTAGGAGCCAGATGGACTGGACTGAGTATCTGTTCACCCACTTTGGGGCTGAAGGGTGTGCTAGTGTAACTACCTGTGGTTATGACCTTGAGGTTCATGATTGCAACTTGTGAGGTAGATGTTGACTCACTGAGAGTTTATAGGCCCCTAATGAGTGAGTTCGGCCGGCGCACTCAATAGAAGACCTATGGGATTCCGAGAGGGGTGGATGTGTCGATTGCATTAAGACCAGCAGATGGGGCCCAAGGCTACATGTATGATTCCCGGAAGCCTGGTCTTGGTTGAGGAGACCACAAATGAGTCTGATTGGAGTCCGTTGAGGACTGGTGCGGAGGTTACTCCCGTGTGATAGTCTGCTTGGACTCTAATGAGCCCGACTCATTTGTTGGTTGTGATATGTGTGCTGGTTGTCCTGGGAGAGTCATAGGACTAGTAGAGGGCTAGGGACCCTGATCCGATTGGGGATCGATCTGTGTACCTGTGTGTGGGTGGACTGCAGCAGATGGGCACATGAGGGAGTTACCCTAGAGTTGTATTGGGTTGGTTAAAAGATGGTCTAGAGACTAGATAGATGTGGGCCCATGTGCTACGGGTAGGGCACACGGTTGCATGGTCATGCATGTAGACATCCTAGACATTGATGTGATCATATGATGATATGCAATGTATGCTTGATGACATATGATGCATGTATTACCCTCACTGGGCATGTTGAGCTCACCACTTGCCTTATAGGTACTTTTAGAGAAGGGGTCAATAGGACCCTCAATCAAACGCTGGATGTGGAGCCGCAACTTTATTTTCTATCATAGTCCTATTTTTTTGTTGAGAGCTTGTTAAAGTATTTGAGATATGTGTACATTTCATTGAATTGGATGAATGTAATAAATTAATGGTGTTATGATTCTAAATCATGTTTAATGTTGTGGTCGCGCTTCTGGTTATTGGCCTATTGGAGGGTTACCATGATTAGTATGGGTTGCAGAAGAGTGTCTCCCATTCGAAAAAAAATGTGTACCTGGAATAGTATTAGATCGACTTTGGGAGTTGTATCGGTTTTAACGTGCCCGTATCGGGATAGGTCGTTACAAAAATGATGCAAGCATCACACCCAGTAATAGGGTGAAACTATGGTTCGTGTGCGACCGTGGCAATTGCGATGGCAAACTAATGTACGACAGAGGATAGGGTAACCCTAAATGCCTAATGTGGTTCCCTAAAGGCTAAAAAGGGATGAAAATAATACACCCTAAATTTAAAATAGGCTGAAATTAATCAATCAATCAATACAACGATTAATTAATATAAGTTTACGACAAATAATCAAAGCAATTCTTGGAAATCTAATATAAGCAATTATATAACTTATCAAAGCCAATGTGCTACTCAAGATGGGGACCTCTCAAAATTATGGGTTCGTCGGGATCCACATAAGTGTAGGTCTATCTTCAGATAGGACTGGATTTGGCCGTTAGGCAGTAGATTGGTGGGTTATGGGCTAAGGATGGTGGCTAGGAAGGCTAGAGAGACTTTAAAAAGTATAGCAGGGCTAGAGGGGTTAGAAAAATAATGGAAAGGATCAGTTTTTGGTTCAAAAAAAAGGAACGGCAAGAACAGAAGGCCCCCAAATAGCCAGCGGCAAGGCTGAGAGACTTTGAGGATGATGGCGACAAGGGATATAGGGTTTGGACAAGGGGTCGAAGGTCTTACGAGGGCTTACAGGCTATGGCGAAAAAATGGAAGGGCCTAACAATGGTTTAAGAAGGAAATTTGGCCTAGGATGGGGTCGATGAAGGCTAATGGAGATTTGGGGACTGGCAGAGGGGTTGTGACGTCTAAATGGGACTTCGGATGGCTTAGGAATTCCAACGAGATGGCAGAAACAGTTTAGGGCGGGAGAAGGGTTCAACGGCAGCAAAAAATGGGTTTTTATGGTTTACAGCAAGTATGGAAAGGGAAGGAAAGGGAAAAAAAAATGTAAAGGGAAAGAGAGAGAAGAAAGAAGATGAGATAAGAAAGAGATGGGTAAATACCTAGATTTGGAAGAGGCTTCTCACCTTTTCCGGTGGCTTCTCGCCATCCTCAGCTTCTCACCAAGGTTTCCGTAGCTTCTCGCCTTAGTAGATGGAGACAAACTTCCGCAAGCAACATTCGTTTTCTTCATTCATTAATCAATCATGCCATAGAGGGCTTACAACCTATATATATAATAAACTCACAAGGAGAATGACCAAAATACCCCTAATTACAAAAAAGTCCAAAATACCCTTAAATAACCCAAAATTTACATAAAAAAATCCAATCAAATAATTCAAAACAACTAATCCAATAACCCTAAATCAATCATCCAACCTAACTAATGGAATAACTAAATAAATAAATAAAATTACAATAATGCCAAATAAAACTCAAGTCTAAATAACGAGACTAGTTGTGGTGCTCCACATCAATCTCCCAATCTAAAAGAACACAACCTCGAGTTCCAACGGATGAGAAGACACAAATCTACCCACGCATGCGTCTTCCTGATATGGGGTCTTCAAACTACAATCACGCGCACGTGAGGCCTTCAAACGTCATCCAGTAAAGTCGTCCTCAAGCCACAATGATGCTGCTAAAGTGGCTCTCCTCCATTGTCGTCGAAGATCTGCTCTATCGACGCTGTCAACTCTTCCCGGATGAGACGAATGCAGCTCTAACGAGCCGAAGCTCCGATATCTCTCCAGAAGATCTGGGAAAAGCCGTTGTAGCTCGTCCATTGTCAACCATGTGGCGTCTGTCTTAGGCTTGTTCTTCCACTTCACAAAATACCTCTGGAAGTCTCCTAAAAGTGTTGAACGCACTTCCTCGTCTAGGATAGATTCGATCTTATCTCTCTCAGGGGACGAGGTAAAGAAGGTAGGATCGGTGAAGGCTGTATAGGTGCAGACCATGGGTTATGAAGTGGGTCCAGAAAGCCAGTAGGAGAGTCAAGGTGATGGTCAGGATTGAAGGGAGTTCTAGACTGTGAGGGTGGGCTGGATGGTGCAGCTGTTGAGCTTTGAAAAGGAACTAGATCCTCTGCAAGGAAGGTAGGACTAGTACCCATATCTGATGGAAGGTCAAACACATATGCATGGGATCCAACTCGCCTCAAATTTTGAAAGGCCTCGCATTACGAGCATGCAACTCTTTAACAGTCCCTTGTGGGAACCGTCCTGGCCTTATGTGGATCATCACATAATTACCCACATCAAACTCCTTAAATCTGTAATGAGAATCTGTAGCAACTTTATATTTTTCGTTGCTTATATTAATTTAATCTTTAATTTCAACGTGTGTATCATGAAAGCGCAGTGCAGATGCATGTATAGACTCAGATGACTCAAGTGACACTGACACTTGGGTGAGGTCTATGGGCTGGGATGGAGTGAAAGCACACCTAAACAAAGCAAAAGAAGTTTTCCTAGTCTCCTTGAGTTCTTTGTCACTGGGAGATTCTACACCTTCAAAGACCACTTCATTCTCATTTTCCTGGTCAGTCTCATCCTTGATTGTTCACCTAACAAAAGAGCTCTCTCCTAATTTCTAGTTCTGGTAGGACATTCGCGAGCGGAACGCCCAAAGCCTTGACAGTAATAACATTGTAGGCCACCTCTGGAAGAGCTCGCACTAGAAGCTCCCTTAGCACTTGCATTCTTGTTCTTGGGTGGAGCATTGGTGGTTTTCCCAAGTTGACTCGTTGTACTTTGTCGGGCTCCTGGCAGAGTGGGCTCGAAATTGATACAACGGGAGTCTAACTGTCTTGGAGGTGTAGTTTCTGGCACTCCTCAAGTTCTTGTATGAACTGATATGTGTCCTCCAAGGTATCAATATGATGCAAAATGAGCTCACGTGGAACTCAGAACGAAGACCCATTCTGAACCTGAAGAGGATCAAACTGGGATCCTCCTCAATTTCACACCACATGAAGAACTCGTCAAACTTAGCGATATACTCATTAACAGTCTGACTTCCTTGGCGCAAGGAGTTCCACTGATGAAGGAGTCTTTCTTGATACTTGCGGGGGATGTATTTTTACTTCAGTAATTCTTTCATCTCGTCCCACGTCAAACCTAGGGGGTCATCTCCTAACCCCCTAATCTTCTGTTCTGCAATGGTCCAAAAAAGCCTAGCTTGTCCCACCAAGTTCAACTTGGCGAAACGAATCTTACGAACTTCCGACATATCATGCCACCCAAAGTAGTGGTCCATGTCCGACAACCAATCTATGAAAACCTTAGGATTTAGACATCCGTCAAAGCTTGGGGCTTCTACGTGAACATTCTTCAAGACACGTTCATCGTCCTCAATAGGTTCCCATTGCCTATGTGGTGGTTAGAATCTACCACGACCAAATCCTCAACCTCCACGGCCTTTATTCCTAAGATTCCCATAATCTCCATGAACATGGTTCTTAGGGGTTTCTAGAACTTCTACCCTTGTTTTCACGTCGGTCAAATCATTCTTCATGCCAACCAAATCATTATTGATTCTCTTTACTTGGGCAATGAGCTGAGTAGCCCAAACTGGAGTTTGTTCTTCTAACATATCTCTAGGGGGTTTAGAGTCCCTTTGGTAACGGACCCCGCTTCAAGTGGTCATGCACAGGAAGACGCACTAAATGTTGTGACCGAACTCTAAATGCGATGAATGAAAAGAATGATGTAATGATGACATTTTTTAAACAAAAATCAACCTAAGACCGTGGGTGTTTAGGGAAACAACCTAAACCTCGCCACTGATACCAAATTTGATGCAGGACAGGGGATAGGGTAACCCTAAATGCCTAATTTGGTTCCATAAAGATTAAAATGGATGACAAAAATGCACCTTCAATATAAAATGGGCTGAAATTAATCAATCAATCAATACTACGATTAATTAATATAAATTTACCGAAAATAATCAAAGTCGTTCTTGATAATCTAATATAAACAAATATGTAACTTACAAAAGCCAATGTGCTACCCAAGATGGGGACCTCAAAATTATTGGTTTGTCGGGATCCGCATAAGTGTAGGTCTATCTTCAGATAGGGCTGGATCTGGCCGTTGGCCAGTAGATATGTGGGTTATGGGCTAAGGATGATAGCTAGGAAGGCTAGAGGGACTTAATAGAGGTATGGCAAGGCTAGAGGAGTTAGAAAAATAATGGAATGGGTCAATTTGGGTTCAAAAAAAATGAACGGCAAGGACAGAAGGCCCCCAAATAACCAGCGGCAAGACTGAGACACTTTGAGGATGATGGCGACAAGGGATATTGGGTTTGGAAAGAGGGGCGAAGGTCTTACGAGGGCTTAGAGGCTATGGCAAAAAAAGGGGAGCGCCTAAGAGTGGTTTCAGAAGGAAATTTGGCCTGGGATGGGGTCGGTGAAGGCTAATGGAGGAGATCTGGGGACTGGCAGAGGGGTTGTGATGTCTATATGGGACTTGGGATGGCTTAAGAATTCCAAGGAGATGGCGGAAACAGTTTAAGGGCGGAAGAATGGTTCAACGGCAACAGAAAAGGCGTTTTTATGGATTACGGCAAGTATGGGAAGGAAAGGTAAAGAAAAGGCAAAGGGAAAGAGAGAGAAGAAAGATGAAGAGATAAGAGAGATAGGTAAATACCTAGATTTGGAAGAGGCTTCTCACCTTTTCCGGTGGCTTCTCGCCGTCCTTAGCTTCTCACCAAGGTTTCCGTAGCTTCTCACCCTTAGTCGATGCGCAGGAGACAAAACTTCCGCAAGCAACATTCGTTTTCTTCATTCATTAATCGATCCTGCCATAGAGGGCTTACAACCTATATATAATAAACTCAGAAGGAGAATGACCAAAATACCCCTAATTACAAAAAAGGTCCAAAATACCCTTAAATAAACCCAAAATTTACATAAAACACCCAATCAAATAATTCCAAACAACTAATCCAATAACCCTAAATCCTCATCCAACCTCACTAATGGAATAACTAAATAAATAAATAAAATTACAATAATGCCAAATAAAACTCAAGTCTAAATAACGAGACTAGCTATGGTGCTCCGCATCACAAACCCATTGGTTCAGGATCCAGATTGGACGACACGGAACATGCGAACCCACAGATAGGCCCAAGGCCCACTTGATATCATGAGAATCCAAATTGGATGCTTGCCACACGCTCACAAGGTCTAGGAAATGAAAGCAACTCGTGTGAAGCTTGGCAAGATAACACATGGAGTAAATCTAGCCAAGCCAGCTTCAAATCGGAAGGTTGAAAATGTCACTGACTTGAAGAGCACTTTTGAGGTATCAAACGAATTCAAAATTGGATGAAAATTTAGACGTGGATGGCATCATCAAAGAGATTTCTAATGAGCCAAAGAACACCCTATTTTGAGTTTTGTAGCTTAAGTTATGGCCATTTTAGTAGAATGATGCAGAACTGCTCTGAACCCTAATTCAACTTCTTCCCAGACCGTCTATTTGAATCACTCCCCACAGCCGCCACCACCCTAGCAATCCTACCTTTGGACTAGTTAGGAAGCCAATGAACTCCCCAATTTGAAATTCGAATTTCACATCCAAAATATTTATGCTGCTGTAAGTATGCAAACAGTGGAGAAAAATAGCAATAACTGCTGTGGAGAATGCAAAACAGGGACCAAAAAGAACTGGAGTTAGCTGTACCGAACGCAAACAGTTTAAGGGGAAAAAAAAAAATTCAGCTTGTCTGGGAAGAAACAAAACGAGGAAAGGTTTCTTCTGCTGCATGGAAAACCAAACATGATCAGAAAGAAAAAAAAATCTTGTTATTTAGAGCCAAACACGTCCAAAAAATTAAGTGTCGTAAATGATTGAGAACCAATGAACCAGGAAATAAAAAAAAAAAAAAAAAATTAGCTTCCGTTTGGGGGCAAACAGTAGCAGAAAAAATTAGTGTTCCTGCTCTTTAAGGCAAACGGTGTAAGGAAAAAAAAAAAAAAAAAGCAGACAACTTTTTTTTGCTGTTTCGGACAGAAACAATAGAAGAAACAAATATTGTTATTCTTGTTATTGAACACCAAACAGTTTGAGGAAAATATAGAGACCCACTGCTTGGAAACATACAACACCAAGCTGCCGTTTGGGATGCAATCAAAACATGGAAAAGACATTTTTTTCTGCAGTGTTAAAATGCAACCAATGCTCAGAGAAAAAAAATTCTGCTGTATGGACAGCAGTTAGCACTTAGATTATTTTTTCCACTGTCGTTTGCAAACAAACGATCTAGAAAAAAAAAAATTCCTGCTGTATCTATGCAAAACGATATAAGAATTATTTTTTTCTGTTGTATGTATGCAGCCAGGAAATTATTTTTAAACTGTTAAAGGCCATGTAAACTGTAAGAAAAAAATTAATCGATGTCCTTTAGGCATGTATGACCAAGCAAAAATAATTTAGAATGGTTTAGTGCTTAAGCCAAATCAAATTTTCCTTCAATCACAATAGGCC
Organism: Chimonanthus praecox; assembly: GCA_022113865.1. Classification (NCBI taxonomy): domain Eukaryota; kingdom Viridiplantae; phylum Streptophyta; class Magnoliopsida; order Laurales; family Calycanthaceae; genus Chimonanthus; species Chimonanthus praecox. Next base: position 25,939,512 of record CM039095.1, read on the forward strand.
TAGAGTGTCAAATCGGAAGCGATAAATGGTCGAACACGGTGATTCCCAGAAATAAGGCTCTGATGACCAACGGATTCAAACGGGGGTGGAGTCAAAATCTCTCTTACGCTCACCAGGATTTTGGGTCCAATAATCTTATGGTTAATGGATCCCATAGTTGTTCAAGTATCTACGAGCCGACTACTTGCCAAAGGCCGGATTAATAACCCACCAACGACGACAAGTTTCCCATGAATCCAATGTTTTTATGGATGAGTTAAGATTAAGATGTTCTCTTTAAATGGATTGAAAAATCGAATTTAATTATGAGCATCTAAAATCGATGAAAGCCCTTTCAAAACTCATGCATAAAAACAATGAATTAAATTTAACATGGTACTTACTTGTTTTGGATCGGAAGATCCAAAGGTTGACCGAAGTCCCAAGTCCATAGACTCACACTCGAATTGAGTAAATAAAATTCTATCATATGGAATGTGTAAAATCGACCAACAAGGGACTCTATTTATAGGTTTCTAAACCTACATTTGAATTTTGAATCCTCAATTGGATTCAAATTTCGAATTTACAAAGATAACTCTAAATTATTTGCGAGCCAATAAAAAATAAGAAAAATATAAGAATATCCATCTTCAGCATATTCCCTTAATTTCAAAATCCAAACGAGTTGCGTGCAAGCAGGAGTTCAAATTTTGAGGAATTTGAATTCAAAAATCAAATTCAAATTTAGAATGTGAAATTCGAATTTCAAATTGGAGAGTTCATTGGCTTCCTAACTCGTCCAAAGGTAGGAATTCTAGGGTGGTGGCAGCCATGGGGGGTGATTCAAATGGACGATCTAGGAAGAGGTTGAATTAGGGTTCGGAGCAGTTATGCACTTGTCCACTAAAACAGCCACAACTTGAGCTACAGAACTCGGAATGGGGTGGTCTGACGCTCGTTAGAAAGCTCTTTGACTAAGCTATCTGCATCTAATTTTTCATCCAATTCCAAATTCATTTGATACCTCAAAAGGGCTCTGCAAGTTAGAGATGTATTCAACCATCTAATTTGAAGTTGGCTTGGCTAGATTTACGCCATGTGTTACCTTGCCAAGCTTCACACGAGTTGCTCTCATTTCCTAGACCTTGTGCGCATGTGGCAAGCATCCAATTAGGATCCACACGATATCAAGTAGGCTTTGGGCCCATCTGTGGGACCACATGCCCGCGTGGTCCAATCCGGGCCCCAAACCAGTGGGTTTGGCCTAGCAATTGCCACAATCGAACACGAACCATAGTTTCACCCCATTACTAGGTGTGATGTTTGCATCACAAAAGCCTCTTAAACTCCTATTGGTACTCTCACACAGTTTCGCTTTGTCGGATTTTTGAGAGGGCTTCATCGAAGTCCTCATATTCAGTGGTACCAAATCGTACACACAGTTCTTTGATAAAGATGTCCCAATTAACTTCCCCGTATGTCTGCTCTAGCCATTGGTACCATTGGTTAGCCTCCTCTTCTAAATGAAAAGAGACCAATGCTACCCGTTGATCCACCACCGTTCCTTGGTATTTGAAGAACTCCTCCACATGGTTGATCCACTTAGTGGGATCATTTTGAGAGTATCGTGGAAAACAAATTTTGAGATACCAAGGTTGAACGTGCCCACCTGCAGTGGTGCTTTCTCCATGGTTCATTGCTCAGTTGTAGTTTGAGCCTTTGAGGTCTTCGGTACAACTCATAGTTCTCGTAAGGCCTCGGTCAAAACCCAAAGGGCTTCTTCAAGTTGTTGTAACCGGTGTGTAGTCCTAAGTGAATTACCGCGGATAGCCATATCCAATTGTCGGATACTATCTGTCATCTCCAACATATTTCCTTTGAGTCTTTCTATTCTTTCCTTGTTGGTGAGTTGCGATATTCCGTGGGTCAGCTTTGATACCAATTGATAAGATCACTGAAATTAATCAAGTTCTGTGTTTCCAGTCCGGATTGGAAACAGAACCGCAAGTTCCAATAGAGATTCTTCTCTGCATTTCCATTCAAATCTTTCCCATAAATACAATACTTTTCCCATCAAGTAACTGCTAGGAACTGCTATTACCAACTTATTACAGAACAATTTGAGGCTTTTCCTAACAAATAACTACTAAGAACTGCTATAAACTACTATCATTACAGCACCTTTTTGGGCAGCAATTATCATGGTATTAACAGTCCTTATCCATAAAGAGAATCGGTCTCTATTTGGACCATAACTGTAATGGGTGTCCAATCTCCAGTAACTGTTCTGGGTTGTTCTAACCCACAATGAGTTTAGTTACGACTCAGGCCTCGTCGTGATTTCTGCTGCTGAGTCGTAACAGAGAGAGAGAGAGAGAGAGAGAGAGAGAGAGAGAGTTTACTAGATATTCTGCACACCATGAGAATGGCATAAAGCTCCAAATTGTCATCCACAAAATTTATACAGGGCAGACAAAAGCAAACAAATTAATTCAGTCTGTTCATTTCGCTTTCTCAATGACAAACACAATTTTGTTACAATGACTAATGAACGAAACCGATGTAGCAAACTTAAAGCAAATTCATAATTACAAGATTAAAATGGATAAGATAAGATACCATAGAATACATAAGCAAGCTTCCGGGCATCTACAAGAGTTACAGATAATTCACCAACAAAATCTTTATTTCTTTCCTGAATCTCTCCCGGCTCAAAACCATCTGAAACAGGACCAACTGCCCTCCCCTTCTGAAAATCAAGGACAATCTTCTTTGGGCGAACAAAGAGTCGAGGAAGATCCTCAGTAAGAAGTTTCGTCAAGAACCTAAAAGCATATGAAAATTTCAGCTTAAAAAAAATGGATATAGGGATGCATTCATCAAAAATATAGCCATAAGGTAGAGGGCCAACTGTGACAACAGTCTACCTCAAACATGTAGGCTACAGATAGATATGCATTTTTTAAAGACCGGACTTGTAACACCAAACCCAAATCCTTCATTAAGAAATAACAAATGTACAATGTAAATTAATGCATTGTGTTAGATTAAGATATCTTGATGCTTTTAGAAACAAATCAAAGAACATCAGGATGCTGCAAAAGAGATAAGAACAAATCTTTGGAAGAGAGAGAGAGAGACAGAGAGAAGAACAAGGTGAGCAAAGACATGCAAGTACAGGGTTGTCAATCAATTGATCAGTGAGTGTCATATAAAATTTAAAAACATTTACCAGGTTGTTGGTTGAGTGCTTTACATTTAAGTAACAACTCTTAACAACAAATAAAGTTGTTACACCTCTATCATTCTATCGAGTCGAGTGCTGGCATCAAGTAAACAAGAAGAAAAATTACATCTTGCTGAAAAATATGTGAAGGTAGCTGAATGGAGTACAATATAATAGAATTATAAATGAGCACACAAGATAGCCTAAAGATGACTAAACATTAAAGTAAAATTGTAGAATGTCCTGTGTGATGGTTTGGGTATGTACATAAGCAACTAAAATGGATCCTAACAAAGAATTGAAATGTGACAAGCAAATATAGGGAAACTGATGTGGACATTAAACCAGAAGGAAACGAAAGAGAAGACTGCTTTAGTTTTTACCGTGGCAAGTGTAGGATTAAGCCATCTAAAATGGGCTCCAAATTGATGGTTTGGAACATATGGACCTCACATATGGGCCTGGTCCTACTCAAGTGGGCCTTAAATATGGGCCTAGGAAGACTCAAGTGGAAGATGGGCCTCTTGGAGAAGTTCCAACGTCCAAGCCCAAACTTGGAAGTGTCATGAACAAGCCACATGAGGTGGGGAGATCCAAAGGGCTAGCAAGTGGTACATGGAGTGGATGGTATTACTAATGGTCAAATGCATCTCCTCAAAGCCTCTCTAATTTGGGAAAGCTCTTAAATGGTTCAATAGAGTCTCCTTAGGGCAACACCTTTCATGGAATGTGACTCACAAGATGAATGAAATACTTGGTCAATAACACATGGCATCCTCTCATTGGTTGGAACACCTCACCATACTACATGGCATTCTTTTATTGGTTGCTTTGTCTCTCTCTTTTATGCACATCGAAGTCATGCAAGCATCTCCAACATGATTGGTGTTTCCATTTCAATGCACATCACCTTGGCGCCAACATGGATGAGTCATTAGGATTTAGGTGAAACAATTCCATTGGTTGTATGTTTTTCTTTTTTCTCATTGGCCTAGATGATATGTCATGGATTGAGTCAAACCTTCACTGGCATAACAAACCCAACTAACCCACCTTAAATCATCCCAACCATGGTTGGTTGACCATAGGTTTACCTTTGGTTTAGTATCACCCCTAACACTACAAATAGAGGTCATTGCTAACCTTATACATCATCAATTTTTATAATAGAGTTTTGTAATTGAATTTGAAATCAAGAAATCCAAGTGTGAATTTGTGTTCTTGTAAGTTCTTTCTTTGCATTTTAGTTTTCAAAGTGGAATGAATGAAATTGTGGTTTGCATTTCCTCTCTACAATTCAGCTCATTTTCAAGATTAATTACATTTCAACATCAAATCAGTCCTCACCAATCTCCCAACTTACCACGTCCATTTTTCAAATCCCCAAAGGAGTAATGGTGCATATAGAGCGACTATTTAGGAAGTTCCTATGGGGGGACAAAATGGTCAGGAAAAGGGTGCAACTGGTAAGTTGGCCAAAAGTCACCAAACCAAAAGCCAAGAGCAGCTTAGGAATTGTACCCCTAGACATTAGGAATCAAGCCCTACTATGCAAATGGAGCTGGAGACTTGGGAGAGAGAAGAACGCCCTTTGGTCTAGGGTGTCGGCCGCCAGATATGGCCATCAAGATATCGGAGGATAGGTGCTGGGAGAAAACGTGGAAAAAATACATATCCTAGGTAGTAAAGGTGTGGTAGAGACTAGGTAGGGGAGAAAGCCCGTTGGGCCGCATCTTTCAGGGTAAAATAAGGTTGATGATGAGAAATGGGGACAGAACCCGCTTTTGGATAGATTTATGGCTCAGAGAAAGACGTTTGAAAGACTTCTACTCTAGGCTATATAGGATAGCTAGAGATAAACAAGCCCTAGTTGAGGAATGCTACATAGCGAGTCACGACACTACCTTGTGCCTACTGGATTTTCATAGAAACTTGAGGGTATTCAAACAAGATAGCCACAAAGAACTGAAAGTGATGTTAAGGGAATTCCCTTTATCCATCGAGGAAGAGGATGAAACACTTAGGGTCAGAGATTCCTCAAGAGGCATTTCAGTCAAGTCGCTAACTGATATGGCCCTTAATCAACAGAACAAGGACCCTATATCGAACGCAGCCTGGGGGGGCCCCCCCCCCCCCCCCCCCCCCTCCCCCCCTCTCTCTCTCTCTCTCAAGAGTGCAAATTTTCATGTGGTATGCCCTGAAAGGGAAGGTGCTAACTAGGTCATGCCTCAACAAAACAGGGCTACTCAATGCAGATAATACAACATACAATGTACACTGTGGCCACACGGAGGACACCAATCATTTGTTTGTCGAATGCCCAACGACCAGAAAACTGTGGATAAGCTTTGCAAATCTGTTGGGGGCATCATGGGTATTCGAGCGAACTTCAGGCTGTTGTAATGGTATTCCAGGCTACTTTCATCTTAGGATTTGTGTGCTGAAAGGTCCATGTGGAAGGAAAGAAATTCCAACATTTTTTAAAAGGAGGAGTCAGAGGTGAATAAGGTACAAGGAGTCAAAGGAGAACAACCTTATTCAGAAAGCAAAGTGGAGACTTTGCACATGGCTCTTATCCTAGACAGAGTTCAAAGGCTTTAAAATGGCAGACTTCTACACCACTTGGGATGGGAACTCTAGAAACGTGATTAAGTGGGGAAAGGGGTTAAAAAGACCTCCTTGAACGATGATCACAATAGTGTGGAAATTAGGGCGCTTCGTTGAAGTAGAGAGATTTCTTTTGCTTTGGTCCAGAGATGAACAAATTGGAGTAGCTGACTTTTTTGCTAAGAACGGGGTGGACTCCATTACTACCGGCGTGTTCCACCATTGAGAGCCCTTTAGCTGAGAGAGATTCGCCAACATGCTCACGAGGTGTTATTATGATAGGAGGATTGATGTATTTTATCTTTTTCTTTTTGGCATCCTTTGGGTTTAAGCCTACAATGCACACTTTGTGGCTACAAGGAGGATGGCACCAATCATTTGTTTGCCGAATGCCCAAGGACCAAAAAACTATAGATAAGCTTTGCAAATTTGTTGGAAGAATCATGGGTATTCAAGTGAACTTGCGAAAGAATCTTTCAAACATGGACCATTCAACACCAATCCTAAGATGAAAGCGACCTAGAACACCATTCAAGGGGCCGTTCTGTGGAGCATATGGAAGGAAAGAAAATCCAGGATTTTAGAGAACAAGGAGTCACAAGAGAACGACTTATTCAGAAAGTAAAGTGGAGACTCTGCACATGGCTCTTATCCTAGACAGAGTTCAAGGGCTTTATAATGGTAGACTTCTACACCTCTTGGGAGGGTTGCGTAGGCAGAAGGCCAAGGAATCCCAGTGTTGATGCCACTTGGAGCCCCCTCAGTCCACACATAAATTTAATGTTGACAGGCAACAAGGGGAAAACCAGGTTCGGCAGGTATAGGCGGAGTGCTCTGCAACTGCAATGGTAGAACGTCCATAGTTTTTCTCCGAGCCAATAGATCGAAGGGATTCAAACGAGGGGGACTCTACAAATGCGATTAAGTGGGCAAAGGGGCTAAAAACACCTCCCTGGAAGATGTAATTATTCTATTTATTACCGCTCAAAAAAAAATATCATTCGGAATTGTATTCTTTTCAAGTTCTTCAATTGAACTAAAACTAGTTTTCTTTGGGAACTAGTGTCATCAAGGATTGCTATTAGCGACATCTTTGGTTTGGATCCACTTCAAGCGGAAGTTCGTTTGATCCATTTATTTCATAGATGTATAAGGAAGGTTCTTGCACTACCATAGCCTTCATCAAAAACCAAAAAATACTAGGATTGAAGTATGACAGAACACATGTAAGATTGTTGAGGGATTGAGTTTCCTAGAAAAGAAAAGTAGAGAAGCAAAATTCACTAAACTAATTCCAAATGGAAGGAATGAGGTTTTGATAATTGTTGACCATAAAATCGTCAAAGGGCGTGACTACTCCAGATCGTTATACATGTTCTCAATCATCAAGATCAAATTGTTAATTGTACAGATGAAACTCAAATGAAGAAGAATGGTCTAGATATGACCAAAAGTTCCCACACCAAGACTCTAGAAACTAGAGGTTGATCCAAAAAGGATCATAAGAGATTCATAAACTCAAGATTATATGCCAATTTTAGTCCAAGACCAAGCCACGTCAAACAAAAGATTAAGTGATGTGGGCATCGTCACTAGCACCATTCGCAATAAAGACGATAGAAATGAAGATGAACCAACTCCAATTTACGAAGAAAATCTTACAATTGCTTTCAATTGCGAGAAATTTTAGCGGAACAAAACTTGGCCCCAAATGGCTTCCATTGGGGCCTAAAATGCACAATTTATTGGCTCATGGGCTTGGCAATGGTTCAAGACTCCAATTCCATAACATATGACCCGATTTAGTCCACATAAGTGGTCCATTTGCTTGCCACGATGACAAGTGTCGAGAATCCTACATGACATGCCATGTCATTGGCCATGTCATCTGATCTCCCCAAAGTTCTCTCAAAGCTAAGAATCCTCTCTCCTTTGGAAGCTTGGTCAACCACCACTTGTAGCAAAATCTTTTCAACAACGAATTTGGAATGGAATGAAAAGAAAGGAACGACCTTACTTGAAGATCCACAAAATAAGGAAATTTTGCGCACCAATACCAAGTAAAATTTGTTGGAGAATCTTGTGTAATTTATTTTTTCTCTTCATGTAATAAATCCAGATGGTTGGATATTAGTGGCTGATGTAAGTAGAAATTGATCTGCATGACAACATTAACTTGATAAGAGCATGAGACCACAGATCCACCAGGTGGAAAATACCCTTTTACCCAAAACTCAGTCAAGCAATGAGTGGGAAAGGATGTCATGTTCCCAAACTTGCAATGATGGGCCCTCTCTCTTCTCTTGCATAGGATTAGAGCAAGCAACCGGCGTGTGTGCTAGGAAAATGTGTATAGGTACTAACATTTAAGATCTAGATGCTAGAAACTAGGATTTTGGAGACTTCTTCAGGAGATGGACGATTGTAACTTCGGATTCCAATTTTTTTCTTGCGCCAACTTCATGTATATATTGAGGTAGGGACGACCATTGTACAACTGAATTCAGCCAATAAAAAATAAGCTTTGATGCTTCTCTCCAAGTTTGATGAGTTATTTTATTTTAATTTTAATTTCAGTAAAATATTTGTCCCTAACTAATTTTATGCTTGCAAATTTCGATTAATGGTTTGTGGATTCTCTTAATATATTTCAGCAAATTGAAATTAATTATTGCACATTTATTTGTGTGAATTTCAAATTGAAATTGAAGCATTTGTCAACTTAATTCTGGTGAGAATTTGTGACCTAGATGAGTTTAGGGCCTTGGAGCTTTCCTTCTGAACGAAACTCCTTGGTTCCTCCAATTAATTTCCGGAGTTCATTGGCCGAATTGAGATTGGTTTTTGGGTAATCACTTGATTTCCCATCATCTCTAAATTCGATTTCCTAGAGAGATAAAATTTTATCTTTTATGTGGATTTGAACCATTAGACCTAACCTCCAATTCTTCAATTTAAGCCATTGGTTGAATCACTTTTCTTATGGCCGAACTTTCATTGATCTTTTATGAAGCATAGGCTACATTACTAAGGATGGACCACAAAAATACCAGAACCAAAGGTATAGATTAAGATATAGTAACTCAAGTCAACTCCGCAGCTGACCCTTTGCGTCCTTTAGTAAAATAAGCAAATCTACCCATTGGGAGTTGAAGATAAAGATTGTGCAACGATAGAGGCAGACCTCCAAACCCAATTTGTGATTTGAATTGCAAAAGAGATTCCCCACCATCAATGGACTGTGGGAAATTTTATTGCACAAACTTCTATTATCCTATGGGCATGCACAATCTATTTCTATTAAAAGAACAAAATAATGCTGAAAGGAGTTCACTTACATTGAAAGAACAGGAATTGCTGATGGAGTATCGCCCATTGCATGCAGGGGAGAAAAGAGCTTTCTGTCAGTAAAGATCCAGGCTACCTTGCATTATAATTTATCTAGCACATCATATAAGCAGATGCACATTGAAGCATTTAGAAACAAAGTTTGATCTCTCTCCCTCTCTTCACACCTAATAAATCACAAGGTGGATGGCTTTTCCAACTTTTGTCAAAAACCATGAATTGTCTCTCTACATGGCTTTACCATAACAATGATTCAACACTTGCTCACTAAATCTCATCATTTGCAACTGATGGAACTGATATTTAAGTAACAGCTTGCTACAATCTTAACAAGCAAGCTATAATGAAATTTGGATACCCTAGCCACAGGTAGAAAAACAATGGTGTTAATGTCCTGAAAATCTCAATCACATCAAATCGTGAATCATATCATACACAGTAAGATTTTTACAATTCCTAAAAAATGGGAATTTTTTAAAGAACTTGGAAAAAGTAAAAGATATAAGATTTTCGCAATCCCTTTATTTGTTTTCAAACCATTCATGTAAATGACAAATAAAATAATGATAATAAAATAGCAATTGTCATATATGTAAATATTTTTCAAGATTAAAAAAAAAGAACTTAATGTGTATGGACTTGACATTACATGTAATCACCCATCGCTTATAAGACTAATGTTTTGAAAAGTAACTTGGATTATAAAGAAAAAAACAAATGTCAATAAAACAAACATATAAATTGTAAAAGGCCATTCTAAAAGAGGCCCCAGATTTTAGATTTATCTGAAAAAAGCCCTACTGTTTTCCTTATTCTGAAAAATCCCCAAACCTTTTTTTTGAAATGCTAAAAGTAAAATATCATTAAAAGCCCCAAACTTTTTGTTAGTTGTTTTAAAAAGAAGTACCATTATCTCTATCCAACAAGTGTTACATCAATTTGATTGCAGTATTTCAAAATGAGAGAGTGACATGTTTGTGGATCCCATCGAATCATACAAGCATCAAATAATATCTCTAACCATCTTATATTTCAAATTCAATCATTTATTCTATGGCGTTAGAGTTAATGGCTAAAAATTTCATTTACAGCTGATTTTTTATTTTACCTATTTTAGATGTCCTTACTTGTTTCTTATATCTGGATTTGGCCCAGAACATGCCACAATCCCATTTTGGAAATGCTACATTCAAATCCATGTAGCATATGCTGAATATAAAAGAGGCTTCTTTCAAATAACTTACAAATTTTGGGGCTTATTTTAGAATATCAGAAAACAATAGGCTTCTTTCAAAACATCTCAACAAAGTTATCAAAATTATGAAGGTCTTAAAAGTCAGAATTTAGGAAGGAGATTCAAATCATTTTCTATAATAAATCATACTGAATCATAAGTCTAAAAGTGTATATCATAGAATTTTAACAACTATAAATGGCAGAATGGAATACTTGGTTATGAATTTCGATAGATGTGCCATTTGAGCATGGCAACTAACATCTAATAGAAACCTGTTTCAGCTGTAGAATCAGTTCCTTCTGAAACAGAACAAAAAGCATGTTGTATGCTAACTAAGGCTGAAGTGCAGTTCCTATGTTACCATAACATATTGATCCCGAGGAAAACAAGTTCTTATCTTAATATCATAAAAGGGCATCTTCAAGTGCAAAACCCATGTGAAGTAACTATTCAATGAACTGCAATAACCAGATATAGTATTATCACTTCAAGCTGCAGATGGTCTCATGGTCACAATAATTAATCTTAATAATTTTTCTTTTTGATTAGTCACGTGACAGAATTTTTAAAACCATCATAATTAGGCAGTAGAATAGCAATGCATACCCATCAGATTGAACAAGCGGAATGGTGATAACTCAAACTTGATCTTTGGCAAGGAAACAAAAGCCCATGATACAGCCCCTACCCAAGGTTCTGCAGGGATTAACCGTAACTTGACCCACAGCTCCCCATCAATATCAAAATCACGGATACCAACAGGTACAGAAATAGGTATGATACCAAATTTCAGTGAGAGCGACAAAAGTACACGAGCACCTCCTGTATACCGAAGACCTATTTGGTACCTAGCAATTTCAAAAGAAAACAGAATCAGATTAAATCAACAAAAAACCCTTGCACCGTGGATCACCAAATAGCATTCCAAAGAAAAAAAAAATTTGAAGACGGAGGGGGGGGAACCTCAAGCACAGCTCTGCTAAACCTAACCTTCGGGCGACGTCCCACAACACCACAGGATAGCCACCGGGTTAAGTCACGGGGACTCAAACTAATTTTTATAAGCAATAATTACTACAAGATCAATATCATTAGATGGAAGTACACACATATGACATTGCAACATTACATCACATGGATAAAATCATCAGGCAACATAATCTTCTGGCATAGACAAAACAGGAACCTACAGAGACAGCTGTAAGCTATCCTAGGAAAAATGTTTAATGGCAAACACAAATGTGAAGTAAAGTGAGTAATAATTCAGTCCCTTCACTAAAACCAGTTTTCCCATCCAAATCCCAATCCAGAAAGCAGCACCTTTCCAGACAAAAATTCAACTGTTCTAGGGAAAGAAATTTTGCCAGTCCACAAAACTACAAGTAGACCAACAACAAAAGCCAATTTTTTGTTGAAATAACTCATGAAAATGTTTTTGAGAGAAGAAAAAAATTACAAATAGCGTTTATTGACTTAAAGAAGGCTTATGGAAGGGTGCTGAGACAATCAATTTGGCAAATGTTGAAGAAGAAATACATCCCAAATGGATATGTTCAGATTATACAAGACATGTAGATAGGGGAAAAAATGAAGTGTAAGAACAATGTGTAGAGAGACTGGTGTTCCCAACTGGAATGGGGCTTCGTCAAGGGTCTATTCTAAGCCCTTATTTATTTGCTTTGGTTATGAATAACTCCATCGTCGTCATCGGCATCATCGATAGTTATTTATCCCATCTATATAAGGTTGATACTTGTAATTGCATTTGGCAAAAAAATTCCTAGGCGGCAATTGGCTATCTAATTCATGAAGGACTCAAATCCACAACCGTGTAGTTATAACAATAAGAATTTACTAATTGAGTTACAACTAATGGACAACTTAACATTTGAAATTTGAAATCCATAAGTTTCTATGTGTATATTTTTTGCAAATGATATATTCTTTTTTTTCCCCCTTCGCTGCCGCAACACTCACAAGCCCTCCTATTGCTATCCGTAACCCATATACCCCTCTACACATGCCGTAATCCCAAAACTCTCTTCTCCTGTTCACCGTAACTCCCTATCTTATTCCCATATGACAGTCGTGTCCCTCCTTAAAGCCCAAACAAACCCACATGCCCATTCAATTCATTTAATACATTACCTTTGGACTCCAATATTTTCATTAACACATTGGATTTTAGTATTTACATGATTATGTGTGGTAATTTATATATTAATTAATTGCAAGTGTTAATTGGAATTTAATTTCAGCCCATTTTAGATTTAGGGTGCATTATTTTCATCCTCTTTATTCTTTAAGAAACCACATTAGGCATTTAGGGTTACCCTATCCTTTGTCCTACGCCAAATTAGTATCAATAGCCAAGGTTTGGTTGTTTCCTTAAACATCCATAGTCCTAAATTTACATTTAGAGTCAAAAAAAAAAAAAAACATTGCATCTTACTTGTTTTAAAAAAAAATTGCATTTTTATTATTTAAAAAATTAAAATCAATTGTCATCATTAAATTCATTGCATACAGAATTAGGTCATTGCATCTAATCTGTCCCATATCCGCGAGTCGTGGTACCCCACCGCGTGTGTCTATGCATGCCCACAAGTAGTGGCCGAGAGTATCAACCCAATATGGACCTCACACCGTTTACCAAGATCTTAAATGATATAAATGCCCGCTTAGCCAACATGGAAACCAGAATAGAAGAACAGTGACCAAAACCAATAACCACTTCGATGAACTAGAGCTTTCCCTCAATCAAAACAATAACATAGAAATTGGTGGTGGTAGAGGTCGAGTTAGAGTTGGTAACCGAAGGCGTTGTGGAGGAAGACATGGTCCCCAAAACTATTATGTTTTTCATGACCTTCCCGACCCTAAGTCTGAAATAGTGAAAACTGTTAAAGTTGAGGCTCCGAGCTTTGATGGTCGACTTGAGCCAAAGGCTTTTATTGACTGGTTGTCTGGCATGGAACACTACTTTGAATGGTATAACATATCAGAAGGGCGTCGGGTGAGATTTGCAAAAATGAAATTGTTGGGTCAAGCCAAACTTTTTTGTACCAGTGTAAAGCGCCAAATTGAAAGAGTCGGAAGTGAGTCTATTTCTCATTAGAATGAAATGAAAGAAAAACTGAAAGAAAAATACCTCCCTTTGACCTATAAAGAGAGATTACGGGACCAATGGCAAGCACTTTGTCAAGGAAATATGTCAGTCGCCAATTACATTGACAAGTTTGATGAGTACATGATGAGATACGATATAAAGGAGGACCTTCTTGTGACACTTTCTCAATTTAGAATGGGTCTCCGTATAGATCTCCAAAAGGAGTTGATTCACCACAGTGTCAACACCTTGGAGGAGATTTCTCAAAGAGTTCATGAACTAGAACGTTACCTAAAACCGAACCCTCCTAGCCAGTTTGAGTCTACTCCACGGGGTACTGTGAGTCAAGCCAAGCCAGCCACCAGTGCTCCATTCTAAAACAAGGATGTAAGTGCCAAAGGAGCCTCTGGTGCGAGCTCGTCCAAGAGTGTCCAAAAATGCTAAAACTGCCAAGGTTATGGGCATTTCGCTCATGAATGTCCTACCAAAAATCGAAATAAGGAAAGAGCCTTTGTGTTGGAAAATCAGTCCAATGAAAAGACTAATCAGGGCGTTGAAGATGAAATGATATATGAAGGAGTAGCTCCCGGCATGATGAGGGCATCGATAATTTCGACGAAAATCCCCTTGGATTGGTTATGTGTGTCTCCATTTCATCCCCATCCGTAGACCCTAGTCCAGCGCACGTGTCGCCCAAATTGTCTAAATCTACATCTGCATTTGCACCACATACACATGCATTGCATGTTGAAATTAAAAGTGAAATTAATACATGCAATGAACAATATAAGTTTGTTGCAGATACTCACTGTAAATCCAATGAATTTGATGTGCATGATCATGTGGAGGACCTCACATTCTATCCAGTTCCAGCAGTATTACCACTCCACCCCACCTCATTTGCGCCTCATCCTGACCCACATACTGCCCTACCTAGCCCACTTCATAATCCATGGCTTGAACTTACAAAGCCTTCCATGTCACCCAAGAGAGAGAAGGTAGAGTTTGTACTAGATGAAAAAGTGGTTCCCACACGCCAGCCAAAGGCAGAATTCACATGGTCTATGAAGCACGGATACGGCTAAACCCTTCGAGTATCGGTGTCGGGTGCATATCCGACACGGATACGGCCGGATACGTGTCGGATACGCAACCAATTAATTAAATGTTTTTCAAATACGGATACGCCACCGATACGTTACTGATATGCGTAGGTGTGTGAGGATACGGCACGCAATATGGCGGGACACGTCCGAACACGTGACACGTTTTATTTTTTCAAATAAGATTTTAGAAAGTTTTCGCAAGCCTGTGCGATTGAATGGAGTGATTCCAGTGGCCTTTTAGCGTGAAGGTGAGGCCATCCTTCCATCTACAGGTACTATCCATCCTCATCTTCTCTTTCTCTCTCTTCTCTTTTGTTTTCTTTTGGCCATCGAACCCAACCCAGATCTTGCTGTTACAGCCTGTCCTAAGACCCCCCTTCTGCTGCTACAGTCCTTCCCTTCACCTTATTGTTTCGTCCCTAACCCAAATCCATCCCTACAGCTTTCGCCCTTTCTTAACCCCCTCCCCAAGCCTACGCCCCTTCCTTTAAGCCCCTGGAGCTCCATCGCAAGACCCTCCCAACCCCTGTCATAACTTCCGCCACAACCAGTCCCACCCAGATCTGTTTTCGTCCATCTCTATTCCCTAATTTCTTCATAGCCTCCTCGCAGAGACTCGCAGAGAACACCTACAACCCTGATCCCTGCTGCCACAACCCTTTTCTTCCGTATTCTCCTTAGCCAGAACCTCTAATGGTTCTCTTGGCCTTGTAGTCGTCACCCTCCAACCAGCCGAGCCCCCAAAAGGAGCCCCTACCCTTTCGCCTCTCCCCCACAAGGCTCCTTGCCTTGTCGTTGCCCCTCCCTGTGCCTTCGTAATCCCAGAGCCCTTTCGCATCTGCCCCTTGTTTCCGTTGTTCCCTTCGTGTCCCTTTCGTATCCGTATCCCCTTTCTATTTCCATCGAAACGATGATACCCAATGCTCAATTAAAACCATAGTCCCTTTATTTCAAATCACATAGGCCATTTTTAAAACCAGTCCATCCTTTTGTTTAATTTAGTTAATTTTCATATAATTGTTTACATCAGATTCTGGAGATTTGCACGTGATATTTTTGTGATATTAATTCATTGGAAATATTAATTGAAACTTAATTTCAGTCCATTTTAGATTTAGAGTGCATTATTCTCATCCCTTTTTAATCTCTAGGGAACCACATTATGCATCTGGTTTCTGATTACCAAACTAATTTTAATTTGTTGTATATCAGAATCTGTATATTAATTTGCTTGTTTGTTGATATGTTCATGTTTCTATTGGTTAGATTTTTTCTGATTAGAAACTAATTAGTTGGTATTTGCTCAATTAGTTTACAAACTAATTTACTAATTACTAGTTTGCTGTATATTTGACATATTAGTTTCATAGTAGAATTTATGATTTTTTTGTAACTCTCTGAATTTATTTTGTTGATGTATATGTGTATATACATATATACATATATATGTGTGTGTGTGTGTGTATATATATAAAAAATATATTTTTTTTTAATTCGGTGTATCCCGCCACAGCTGTATCCTAGTTTTTCAAAATTTATCGTATTCCCGTATCGGATACGTGTTGTATCCGATATGCGCACCCGTATCGGTGCTTTTTAGCATATGGTTGACAGCAGATGAGCTTTAGCGACAGAATCCGACTCTTCTGGTGAGATACCGCAGCTTTGTCAAAGATCCAATCAATTTCATCTTGGCAAACTAGACTTTCTTTCCCTCTGTTAGGAGTGCCACTCAAAGAATTGGTCCATGTCAAAGATCCAATCTAGAAAGACTTTAGGGTCAGATCTCCCGTAAAAAGTAGAAGCTTTGACCCGCACAGTTCTCTTCAACTGCTCATCGGAGTCAAGAAACTCCTGATCGACCACATGCCTATTTGGACCTACCGTGACCAAAACCTCTCCCTCTACCCCGCTCTCCTGGCTCACCTCGTCCCCACCAAAGGGGTGGACCTCAAAACCTTCTAGGTTATCACTTTGAGGAATATCCTCAACTCTAATCTCTATCCTCGACAGTATAGGTAGAGTTATTAGCGTCCTCCACACAACCCTCCAAAGTACCATTTCTGAGAGAAGCAACCAACTCATCAACCCGGGCATTGGTGCGAGTATTGAAGTCCATATTCTACTCTACTCGACACTCAAGATGGGTTACGGAGGTCCGTAGATTAGTAAGCACTTTGACTAACTTGTTGAAGTCCATAATAGGAGTATCGGGATTGGATTGTCCAATTTGGGAACTCATGTCGGGATGGTATTCATGACCACTACGGGTGGGCATGTAACTCCTAAATGCAATGATGAATGGATGCAGTTTAAACCTACATGCACCCTAAGTGGAACTAATGAGAAGGGGTTTGATTCCGTCAACCGGTCAACGTGGACCACCCTAAGTGGAACTAATGAGAAGGGGTTTGATTGGGTCAACTGGTCAACGTGGACCCAAGCTGGGTGGAAATTGACTAAGGTTCGGTTAAAGGACACAGGCCATGCTAATGGGGTTTTGGGTACTAATGGGTCCAAGGTATTAAATGAAAAGGAGGCATTGATAAAGGTCAGAGGTGAAAAAGGTGTGATGGGATGATGGGCTAGTAAAGCTGAGAACATAGGTGAAGGTTGGCTTAATAGGAAAAGGGAAGAAAGGTGTGAAGGACATATGGAATTTTGGGAAACTGGGGATGAAGCAGGGACATGGGATGATCGGTTGTGTCTGGGTAAGGAAGGGAGGCCAGGCGTAGTAGAATGGAGGGGGTGGCGTTGTTGGAGGCTTGGGTTTGTGCAAAGCAAGGCGGTTGCAAGGTCATCAAGGCATTGCTCATGTGATCCAGGATAGGGACTGCAATGATAGGTGTTGCTTGAATGATGAATCTGGTACTGGCGAACAGATCTGGCGATTGAAGGAGTAGCAGTGTCTGGATTGCAGTGGAATAGTTGTCGGGCCGGAGTTGCATCTTTCGACCAACAGGCACGACACCAGAGGAAGAAAAAGAAAGGGGCTTGAATCCACGAGCAGAGGAATGAAGAAGATAAGGAGAAGCAGTGAAGGAGAAGAAGAAAAGAGAAGGTAGAAGAAGAAGAGAAAAGGGAGGAGAGAAAGAGAAGGACAAGAGTCCACCCGTGAGGGGAGAGGGGAGAGGGGAGAGAATAATTTGTCAGTTTTTCATCATCAATAATCTGTTTATTACATCCACTAATTGGGGTTTTTATAAGAAAACCAAAACTAAAAATAGCAACAAAATTAAAAACGAAAAAAGAAAATAAAAAAGGAAATAAATCTAAATAGACACAATTTTATAAATAGAAAAAAAATATAATAATAAAAAGTTGCCGGATTTCTTTGATTTTTTGTCGGGTTTTTCCGATTCGGCCGATGTATGTGCTGCATCGCCTTGTAAAGAGTTCTTTATATATTATAATTGTACGTATTTCCAGTAAAGAAGAAAAGGTAATAATTCCAATCAAGATGTGGATGATAACAATGACCAATTCCATGTAAATATGCAAAATCCACAAAAAAAAAACTTGGTAATTAAAAAATCATCCTACAAACCACCAATTGGCTGATTCTCCCGTGTGTGTGTGTGTGCATGTGAAGCAAAATTTCTCTTTAGTGCACTACCAATAAAGGAAAAAGAAATCAAATGCTATCACTGATAAGTTTATTGGCAAGATGGTTAATGAAGAACTCACTGCAAATCATTAGCACGACGAGAAGTTCTGCGCTCAACATTTCTAACAGATAAGGGTTCTTCCCCCAGTGAGAATTGCTTAATTTCAACTCTCTGGACATAATCAGGTTTCTTGAGGCTGTTATCTATGACAGGCTGAAGTAACCCAATTATCCAGTTCTCTATACCAACTCTGTACACCTTCCACAGCTTCCCTAGAACCATGTTCACCCATTCCACTGACTCTTTTCTTTGTAGATCTTTCTCAAGAAACAATGAAAAACTAGTTGGCACTTGGGGCCAGATACCAGGCTGAGGATCACGAGCAGACATTTTTCTCTTCCTCGACATCCAAAGCTTATCAAAAACCACCCCAACAAAGAAAAAGAAAACAAACAGACCTGCAATGTTCCGATTGATAGGAGGTGATGGAATGGGGTGAATTACACCGAGCTGAGTCCTCAACTTATCAACCAGAGGATCTTCTTGGAAGTTAGTGAAGTTTGACACCATCTGAAACTGCTCGCGGGCTGAATCCCTTGGATCCAAATCATTTGGAAGTTGTCTAACAACAAACAGTTTCTGGGCTTTCAAGCTTCTATTTGCTGAATCAAAATTCAGATTTGGGTTTCTACTGTCAGAGGGAAGTGAACATGCTTTACATTTCCATCTTCTTTGTGCACTCTTGCCCAAAAAAAATCCAAAGAACACCCTTCTAGAGTAATCATTTATTTGCTTCTTGTTAGTTCTGTCAATCTTAGATGGGCATATGACTGGAGGAGCCCAGGAAATCTGTGAGACAGTCCAGCTCGCAGAAGCCAGTTGCAAAAACATTTAAAAGACGTAACCAGGTGTCTCCAATTCTATGCCAGGTTGCACAATTTACATAAAATAAACAAATAGTCATAGACATAGATTTGAGGTATCAGTGACTGCAGAAATACCAAGCCAGAGAACCGTTTGAATCAAGAAGTTGCACATACAAGTCCTTGAATGAGACCGAGAGAGAAAACTGCACTTCAACATTTTACAAGGTTAGAGAGACTGCATAAAAGTGGAGGAGAATCAAAACCACAATTCAAGCCTTGCCAAAATGCAGCTTTCAGGTTGCCAGAATCCAATCATATGCAGAGTCCAGTTACTGGAACAGCGGTTGCAGTAGTCCCTAATTCCCCCAATACGGCAGAAAGACTTCCACTTAAGGTCTTCCGAGTTGCAAAGACCCAGAACAACAGCAAAATTGGGTAAAGTTCAGGCCCAGTTCCAAGAAAATGAAATCCTCAGGGGAGAAGGGTTCACAAATCAAGATAACTACCCTCTGAAACTGTAGTAACCCAATTTACAACGAAAGCAGGAGTGAAGAAAAAGAGAATCAAACGGACGAGTTTGGAGTTCTCATTTGCTCAGCTTCCACCGGAGAAAATCAAACTTATTTTCAAGAAAAGGCAATCCAATTGAGCGGGGGAAAGGGACCGAATTTGCTATGTCATTGCTTTACAACTTAATCTGCAATGAAAAAGTGATCGGCACGTTAGAAAATCAGAAGCAGGAATTTGGAATTGTCACTCTCCTGCCTCTTGCGTCTCGCCAAAGAAGATGAAAAATTTTAGAAGAGAGAAAAAGAGAATGGACCTTTTTTTCCAAAAGAAATGCAATTCAAATGGAAGTCGATCAAGATGGGGGTCGAGGTGGGGAGAATGGAAAAAAAAAGGAAAAATGGAAGTGGGGTTTGACGAAAGTGGGTGGAGATGAAAGCGACGTGGAGGTGATTCGCTTCGCAAAGAAAGGCGCGAGGGAGCGAGAGGAGAAGAGTAGAGAATAGGGATTTTGGGAGGGGCGAGTGGCAAAAGAAAAGATGCCATTTATCTCCTTTCTAACCCGGTCACATTTCAAAAGGGGTTTGCGTTTTGGTTTCAGACGTATACAATGTGAGGCGTGGAAGGGCCGAACGCAAAGCACGATTGAAGACTCGAGGAGTGATCGAAATATTTTTGGAAACACGTGCACAATGCATGGTGACCATGTTCGTTGGGTTTGGATGGAGAGAATGAACTAACCCTTAAAGGGATAGAGATGAAAGAAATTAACTTCTTAACAACTTAAAAAATATGCGTTCTCAACACAACTGTTGAGTCAGATTTTATCAAATAAATTTTTAAAATATTATTGAATGGATAAGATTTTCTTATGTATAAGATATCAAAATATCTAAGATATTTGTAAAGTATTATTATTATTATATTTTTTTCTTAGGTTTTGTGAAAATTAATATGTCATTTAAAATCAAGTGTCTTTTTGCATCAGTTTTCAACTAGAGTTTAACCAACAAGTTGCATTCAGTGTTATGAACAATGTCACAAAGTTAAATCTTTCGGGAGGAACCTCTAAATGCCCTTTTTCGAAAAACAAGAAAATCTCACAAAATTCCCAAATCGACCCTAACTTTTCCAATATAAGGGGACCATTCCCTTTGGTTTTTTTTTTTTTTCATTTCCAAATCAAGTTGAGGCTTGGTCTCTTTTATTGTTTCTTCTGATTTTCTCTCTCTCCTTATGTGTTGATTAGCCTAAGAAAATAAGGTATGTTTTCTTTTTTTTTCTTTCAAATTCTAGTTAAGTGTACTTCCTCTCTATTTTTAATTTTTCCATTTGTACAAGAGAAGTTCTGTTTAGATATTTATTTACAAAGGCAAAATGGTATTTTTTGGAAAATTTCAAAAATTGGAAAATTGATTTTGATAGTTTCCAGTGTGGTAGAACATAATCCAAGATTGACCCGAGGCGGAGGTGAATAAGGCAATCTACACACTAGTTGGTCCTTTAAAAAATTCATTGATTAATTAACAAATTTGCAAAGGATACAAGAAAATAAAGTGTGTGTGATAGTAATTGTGATTATACAAACATTCAAACAATCACCACAAGACCAATATAAAGTGGTTCGGAGTAAACCCTCCTACATCTATTGATGGAGTCACCCAACCTTGAGATATCCCAAATTCACAAATGGAGACTTACACCCACACTAATAGATTAAGAATTTCACCTGACCAATTGGTTGGTTGGAACTTTCACCCAACACCAATACCTAGAGTAAACCCTTTATTTTGTATAGTGGTTCAAGAGTACACTCTCTTTAATCCATTTTACAAACAAGATGATTTAAAATGAAAAATTAAACCAAGAAGCACTTGCCTTAAGAGCTTTACAATGTGTAGATGTACTTCTCAAAATTCCTTCTCAATGCAGTCTCTCAAGATGACGATGATGTGCCAAGTGTAGTGAAATCACAAGAACCTAGGAAGCCTCTAGGAAATTGGTTCACCAATGTCTATCCTAAAGTGTTTGCCTTTTCTCTCTCTCTCTTTCAATCTTAATCTACGAAGATTGGATTTTTTATTGATTCACCAAGTGTATGCAAAAGAGAGATTTGATCCTTCCTTAGACTATGGAATTCACTGTTGAGTGTAGTAGATTATGCTCACAAATGTTCTCTCCAAAGATTCTCGAGAGGGTTTTCGAAGAGCACCAAATGGTAACAAATGGTTTGGTATTTATAGAGAGGCAAATAAGTTTTTCGGATCAGTTCAAACTCGAAAGGTTGAGTTTACCGATGGGTTGGTCAACTTAAATGTATCCATTCAACCACTTGACCTTTGTGCATTAAATGCACTCCAATGGTACAGAAATTGGAACTATCGATGGGTCGACAATCCTTATGTTTCACATGTCGATCTTGTCGATGGGTCGGTCCAGATTATCAGAGAACAGCATAAAAATACAGAGTCTACTCATCCAGAACCTTGAAAATACTGATCGACATGTCTGTCCATCGATGGGTCGGTCCTGGTACTCTCAATGGGTCGATGACCTCGATGTGTCTGTCTTAGAGTACCCCAGAGTTCTAAGTCCAGAACTCAACTCGACCCTAGGTTTACATGATGTGTTTCCCGTTAGGTCGAACCTAATTATCAAAGAGCATACCGAATTTACAGTCTGTTCTTTCCAGAGACTACCCAAATCCAGTCGATATATCGAATACCACAACGGGTCAGTCATGTGTCACTGATGGGTCGGTGCACTCAATATGCTTGAATTGAGAGTAGCCCTGAGTGACAGTCCTTCCAGTCCAGAACCCCTATCAATCCAGTCGACATGTCGATGACCTCGATGGGTCAGTCATGTCTTCACTGATGGGTCAGTGGACTCGACGGGTCGACCTGACGGATTACCAGATTTTCAATGTTTATCCCATCTGGTTCTGTGACTATCCAGGCACCACATCGACTTAGATTATTTTTTACAAATATGATCCCTATGTCTAGGAAAAGTACACTAAGGATGTGGATTCCATCTAAGGTCATCTATGGCAAGTTTTATCTGTATGATTGCCATACACCGATGAGCTTGGAAACTTGGACTTTGATGTTCAATCTTCTGACTACTTTGAGTCTTCAAATCTTCTGGCAAGTGCTTCTCCCAGGTCATGAAATTGACAAATTAGGGACTCGGCAAACCGGGGAACTAACAATCTCCCCCTTTGTCAATTTTATGAAAAAACCTAGAAGTTATTTGAATTACAACTTAAAAACATAAAAATCTCAACCCTTATTACATCGATTTGAATACAAATGATACATTAAATTACAAAAAATATTCAAATGATATACATGAAATGGACCAATGCATATTCTTGCTCAGTTTACTTCAAATTCAAAATTCACCTGTAGACACACATTAAGCAAGCTTGGAAATATAAAACACATTAGTATGTTAGTCCAAAAATCAAATGAACTCCCCCATACTTCATGCATTTTCAAATGTTCATTTTTCACATGTTCTCCGCCATAACCAAATGTATCTCCCCAAGAACATTTTCCCAATGTCTCCTTCATTTCCAGATTTCTCCTCCTTGAAACAAGCTAATTTCCTAGCTTCTCCAATCTCCCTAGCTTCTCCAATCTCTCTAGTTTCTCAATTTTTTCCCCCATTTTGTCATGACCATTGACAAAGGCTCATGAGCACATATGATGGTGCTCCCCCAAACTACAAAGATGTACACACATTGTTAATGCATCGGCTTGGCCAAATCCCTATGTTTGTTAATTCCATTACTCGGAAAGAAGCATTTGTTGGAAGCTTGAAGACCCAAGATGATCAAGAGTAAAGATCATGCTCCACCGGATTGAAGCTCATCGTTATGGCAATCACAAAACATGTATTATGGACATATATGACTTTAAGTGGTACCCACACCTTAGAGAGGATTATACCTAGGCTTAGAAAAACAAATTGTTAAATCATATAAAGCCTAATGAGGAAGCTTGACAGTGAATTGAACCCAACTTGGAAATATGTATTTGGTTTCACTGTCAGCTTGACCAGTCGTTCTCACCGACCCCTCGGTAGAGATAGGATCAACCCATCGTGGTTAAGGACTGTTTGGCCAGATTGACATAGGTTCTGGAATATTGAACTGTCATTCTGGACATGCCTCTAATCGAGAGTCTCGTATGCAACGACCCCTCGTGGTCAACGACTTCTCGATCAAGATCTTGAGTTTTAGAATTTTTGAATTCATGTGGACTTTCGAAGAAACAGACATATCGGCAATCAAAGACCGATCAAGAGTATCAAGACCGACCCCTCAGTAAAGGGCGACAGGTCATTCTGGGTAACATGTTTCTAGAGATGAAACTACTGTCAAGCATGCTTTAAACCAGAACGTGCCTCTCTTATGGACCGACCTCTCGGTACCATAAGTGTCGACCCATCGGCGACAACGACATGTCGACCGGGAACGAATATCACCGTTGGGAGTGCACTTAATGAACAACGGTCGAGATTTTAACGGTAACATTTCCAGTCACCGAGCCCTCGGTGCGACTAACCTGTCGGTATATTACTGTTACTACAACTGGTTGCCTTTGCTATATAAATCAATCTTTATGCAACCACTTAGTATCCTTCGGAAACATCAGTTGGACCCTAATCTTTATCAGTGAGCTTAACAAGGGCCAACAGAATGATCACTCTCTCTCTCTCGTGCTTACACTAGGGGAATCAAATTCACCAATCAGATGAATTAAGTTGTGAGAGAGAGATGAATGATGAAAACTCATAAACAACCAATCTGAGGATTGAGTTTGAAAGTAAGAGAATCAAAAACTAGGAAACCCTTGGTAAAACCAATTTCCTTGATACCCTGGACTATGATTGCTAAACGACGGTTACGAAGCGGAGCATCGGCATACATGGTTGGGATCTTGAAGAAGCACACATCAGGAGAAAGAGCTTCAAAGGCAAGTGCTTCTTGGTTTTAATTTTATTTTAAAACTTTTGTTCTGAAAGTGGATTAAGGGGGATTTGCTCCTGAACCACTTTAAAAAACTCTGGAGCGGAGCCTCCAACACAGTGGTGGGTGGAATTCCCAGCCAAATGGATAGGTAAAATTCTTATTCGACAATGGTGGGTGAAATTCTCAGCCGATTGAGTGAGGTGGAATTCATACTCTAATTGTGAGGGTATAAGTCCCCACTTAGTGGATTTTGGAGATAGTTGAAGGTTGAATGAGCCTTAAGAGTGGATGTAGGTTGGCTAACCGAACCACTTTAAAATGGTTTTGTGATGTTTGATCTATGTGTGTTTGTATTTAGTATTTAAGTACTCTTCTTAATATACATCACTTTGCATATTGATTATCTTATTCTAGACATTGTGCATAAACATCGATAATCAAACCATATGTAAAGGGCCATAATAGTAGTGTGATTGCTCAATGTCATTATCACACTAAACAAATCTGTTCATGAATATTCTGCTGCACTTCAAATAATCAAGAAATTTGTAAACACTATTGAAAATGGGATTGACCTATTCACCCCCCTCTCTAGGGTCAATCATGATGTTCTAGCACATTGAGAAAGGGAACTTTCAATTGGTATCAAAGCCTCGTGCTCTTGAGAAAGGATTTAACCATCCAAGTTGATACATGTTAGAACAATGGCTATGAGAGATAGCCATGATATTTCCAAACCTTCCTTGTGATGAAAAATGGAATAAAGAACTATCAAATGTTCTCATCACTAAACATGGTTTGTGCCTATGGAAGAGGTATTGGATAAACATTCAACTTCCGTGACCACTCAGTCCAAAGACCAAAATGTGCTTGGACTAGTGATGAATTTGCTATGCACCTTAAACCAAACACTTGTAGCATTCGTTAGTGTTGTTTCATAATATGCCTTCAACAAATTTAAAAGATATGAAACAGCAAAAGAGGCTGAAAGAATCCACTGAAAAATTGCCTCTTCTAGCCCAATGGATGACACCACTTATTTTGACCAATGCATACTAAGAATATACGTGAATAATTCATCCACTGAAAAAGTCTGAGCTAAATCGTCCAAGAGAATAAGAGGATAAATAAAAGAAACTTGTTGAAGGTAATGACCTTCAATATCCTTTATGATCGTGTACCAATATGTGTGTAGGGACAACACAGTGGTACAAAATATGAAAATTTTGATTCAAAAGATCAAATGGGAAGGCACCCAAAATTAAAACAAGATTTAAGAAAAAGGCCAACACTGGATTGTGAACTTAGATTCCAAGTCTCACAATAATCGTGTTCAAATGTGTAAAGGAATTCACATTTGAAACATGCTTTTGGAATCACCTTGTATCTTGCCTTCAATCCATGTTCTTGTTTGATTCTTTGATTAATCTTTTGAAAGATACTTGTTTATACATGTAGGTTTACACTCTAGTATTGGATTATACTTGTCTCATTTCATTTCATATGCCATGTGATTTGTGCATCTTTAGGAAATGAATGTAGTATGTGCATTAGCTCATGTATAGGGTGTGTATGGTATTCATGCACAGTGTCATTTCATTCCAAGTTTATAAACTTGTGAATCCCATGTGCAATGAAACATGCTATATGTTTTTAAATGGATTATCATTGGTGTGACCTATCAAAAGTATTGATCAAAATGATCAAATGTGCGTATCTAAATCCATTTAAGTACCACCTCATTTCAAGGAATTGGAGCTCTCTTGAAAGAATGGTAAAAACATTTATCATGTGTTGGGTAAAAACATGATAATAGGCATAAGAGTTGTGTATGTAAGGTCATACTTCATTTCTGTATGCTTCTTCAATGTACTCAAATTAGGAAATGAATATATAATTAGTGTGCTTTGAGTTTCATTCCAATAAACATTGATTTATACATTATGTGGAATGAATTATGTTCATATATGCCTTGCCCTGCTAAAGCCTAGAAATGTCGCATCTTATGACATCACACACTTGGGCAATATACTTAATTTGTTATTTAAATGTGTCCAAGAATGTTGAATTAATTTGGAGCCAGGAAAAGAGATCTGTAATCCATGGTTTGTGCCTATCTTCAGAAAGTTGAATTGAATCTTCAAAAGGCACAGATGCAGTGTGAATGTATGTATCATCACTGGCATTAAAAGGTTTATAAGCAAAGTTCGATGAACTATGAACATCGCAAGCACATACATACACCCAATCTTCCTTGATTGTAAAACCCAGGTCGAATGATAGATTAGTCAGAGGAACAGACATGTCGGTATTGATGGATGTCACAACACTATCTGAAAGGGGGAAAATAAAAAAGGGTGACAGGTCGATACATATCGACAAGTCATTGGTCATGACCGGTCTTTAAATCAGAAATAGTAAGTTAAAAGGTCTCTTTTTGCGAAAACGACAGAACATTTCAAAATCGTCGTTTCCCCTCCCATTGAGCTCTGGCGATTTCCTCCTCTCCTCCCCTGCCCTAGGTTAGCAGTTAGGACCTCCCGAAGCAAAATCTTTCCTGAAAACCAGAGGGCTTCTGGTTCTCCCGTCTCCAGTAGCTTGAAAATCACAGATTCTGTGATTTCCATTGATCGGGTAAGCTCAAGTAGATTCCATTCTTCTAAGTGGTGGAAAATGACAAGGGATAATTTCCTAGTCATCATTCGGCCTGAGAAACCTAAATCTCAGTGGTGTCAAGGAGAATCTTCGTCTCTCCTAAATACTATAGGCCGTCAAGCCAAGTGCCTCTTGAGAAAATCTCACAAGAAGAAATCACGTCCTCCCATGAAGCCAAGATGAGTGATCATTAAGGAACCTACACTTCCAACTGGAACCAGTGTAGAAGAAGTGAGTGAAAAAGGGAAAGGTCGAAAGAATCTCACTTCTCCAGTAGAATCAAGAAGGAATGAGGAAACACCTAAGAGGACTGCTACTGAAAAAATAAGAGAGGAGAAAAGAAAAGAGCAGATGGAAGATGCTGAAGCAGAATCTAATAGAGCTCTTATAAGGAGAACCAATTTCTTCCTTGAAAATCGTCAGGAGTTGAAAAGAAAGATTGGAGCCTTTGCAACCTCCATGAATGAATCAATTCAAAATCTCTCCACATTCAAAGAAGGACTAAACAAGAGTATCCGATGAAATTCTCCTCCCTTCCAGCATCTCCTTCTCTGGATGATTCTGTTTAGGATAGTTTTTCATGACTTGTGTTCTATATTTTGAAAAACTATGCTAATGTTTTGTCTGAGCATCCTTGTGCCCCTCTCCCAAACCATATGTGTTAATCAGCTTATCAATGAAAGTATATGATTTGACTTCTTATGTGTGGCTATTTTGTTGGAATGCCTTCTGTCTCATGTTTATTGTTAGCATTGGATTGTGTTAAATAAATAGATATACATGATCTGATGATTTGATTTCATAGTGGCATGAAAGAGAGATAGGGATCGGGCTAAGATGTTACACACATTTTTTAAATTTGGAGAAACACAAAATATGTGCTAATTAGCACTTGTCACTGGTCATGACAGTGTGAGGAGGAAGATTGACACAAGCTTGAATAGAAGCTTGATGAAAAATAAACTTAGAAACAGCTAAGTTTATGGGGGAGAAGGGTCGAGAAAGCTATAAAATATAGCTTGGAGAATGGGGGAAAAAAACTCCAAAGAGGGAAGCTGGGAAAAATGGCTTAACCCCATGGAAGAAAGGAGAAAAACAATAATACATGAGATATGCATTGGACTGTAGGGAATCTATAAATGAGTTGGAATAATAACTCATGAAAGCACTAAATGCAAGAAGGATGGAGAGTACTTAAAACTCGACGTCGGCCTACTAATCTTTGTCAATTGGATGACAAAATGGGTGGGGGTGGGGGTGGGGGTGGGGGGTGGGGGTGGGGTATGGTGGGGGTGGGGGGGAATTAGTAGCAGCTAAAAGACATCAAAGATAATGGACATAGGGAGAATGTCTAAGCTTGGGAGTTTGAGAGATAAAACTCAAAGAAGATTGGGGGAGAAATCTTCTCAACGCTAATAACTTGGATAAACTATAGATAGTGTTGGTCAGTAGGAAATCAGGGAGTATGGGGGAGCTTGAATACAAATCTTGTTTAGTCTATGAATGAATATTTATGTTTTGGGACTAACCCCTCTAATAATTTTCTAGTGTTGCTTACTTATGTACTTGAATAGGAAAAATGAAACGAAGCAAGCTGAACAAGAATATGCGAAGACCATAGTCTTATTTTCCATTTGAATATGTACTTGTAATCAATGTAATATTTTATATTCAAATGTGTTGTAATAAGGGTGGGATTGTAAATGGGTTAGCTTCTAGGTTTTGTCATGATATTGACAAAGGGAGAGATTGTTAGTACCTCAGCTTGGCCAAGTCCCTATATTTGTCAATTTCATGATTCGAAAAGAAGCACTTGCTGGAAGCTTAAAGACCCAAGAAGATCAAGAGTAAAGATCATGCTCCACCGCATTGAAGCTCATCATTATGGCAATCACAAAACATGTAACAAGTTTCTAGAGATGAAACTACTGTCAAGCATGCTTTGCACCAGAACAAGCCTCTCGTATGGACCGACCTCTCAGTACCATAAGTGTCGACCCATTGGCGACAACGACATGTCGACCGGAAAAGAATATTACCGTTGGGAGTGCACTTAATGCACAACAGTCGGGATTGTAACGATAACATTTCTAGTCATCGACCCCTCGGTGCGACCGACCTGTCGGTACATTACTGTTACTGCAACTTACTACAACTGGTTGCCTTTGCTATATAAACCAATCTTTATACAACCAGTTGGTATCTTTCGGAAGGATTAGTTGGACCCTCATTGTAATGGCCCGGAATTTGTAAGTCAATGAATATGTGAATATTATTTATTGTAATAATGAAAATGGGGAAATTTGATGGAATAAAGGGTAAATGGACCAAAATTTAGACAAAGGCCCAAGTATGGCCCAATGGATCATGGATTGGAATTAAAATCATTTAAGTCGTCAAGGATGGTCAAATTGGGCCCAATACCCATTTGGGACCCAATGGGTCAAGATAATGTAAACTCTAAGATAAATGGGTAAGGATGAATGTAATTGAGCCATGGGCCCAATGGTGGTCCAATTAGTCGGAATGGGTTGAATTAAATTTAAATCACTTAAGTTAATTTGAATTAAGCCAAGGTGATGTGGCCAATTGGGACCCACCTCCACCTCACCAAATGAGGTGGCATGTGGACCAAGGATTGGTGGGGCCGGCCACCATGGTTGAATTGGTCAACCATGGGTAGATGCATGTAGGAATTTAAACAAAAAGGAATTAAGTAAATGGGAATTAAATTAATCTAATTATCTAATTAATTAAAGGTTTAAATTATCCAAAAGGGTGGTCAAATGGTCAAAAGGTGGAAGACCAAAAGCCATTTATCCTAAGACACAAACACGTTGGGCTTGGTGGTGGTTTATTCCAACCACCACCATAAAGCATAAAAAAGATCTTATGTGGTTGATGGGAATTAAATGGTAAAGTGTAGCTTAAGATAAACCTTATTTCTTTTCCCATCTCTTATCCTCTCTTCATTTCACTCTCCCCATTTTTCATTCTACCATTGCCGTCCCACACCCAAGGTGAAGGAAAGGAAGAAAACCAAGAGAAAGAAGAAGAAGAGCTTGGAAGAAAAGAGAGGAGAAAAGTGTAAGCTTGGCCATTACTCCAAGATCAAGCCATAGAATCCTATTTTCTCATCTCCATCTTCTCCTCTCCCTTTCTCAAATCTAACCCTACCATGGCCAAACCTAAGCTTGGGGGTTTTCACCATTGATCAAGCATTTTAGCCAACCAACAAAGGAGAAGGAGAAGAAAAAAGGTTAAGGAAGCCGACGGGAGTAACGAAAGTCGGAGGAGGCGTCGGATCGTAAGTGTTTTCTAAACAAGAGATTAAATTTTTTCTTAGGGTTTAAGAGGTTATGAAATTCATTTCTTGGATTAGAGATGGCCAAAACATCATGGCCTTGGATCTTAAATCTATCAAGTGAAAGGAGGAAAGATGGGCTAACCCTAAATGGGTAAATTAGGGTTAAGAAAAATAAAATGGATTAAGGACATTATGTAAGCATGGTAGGGAATTAAATGATTTATTAGGGTTTATGAAGAATGGAAGCCATGGAGGATGGTTTAGGGTTTTAAGTTTATTGATTAAATGTCGTTAAGTTTAAAGGGGTTTTTATAAGAAAAATCATAGAAAGATGGTTTATGATTTTTTTTAAGGAGTTAATGATTAAATGTAGTGATTTGTAAATGGATTTCATGGCCTCAAGAGGCATAGATAAATCATGGACCATGAACCATGGGTTCGGCCATGGTGTATGGCCGAACCCTATGGTGATCAAATGGTGGATTAATGGTTACGAATTATGGAAAATGATGAAGAAGATTAACAATTTTTAAATGGACTTTAAGCATTGTAAATGAGGTTTTAAAAATAAAATAAAAAACTATGGAAAGATTTTATGGATGGAATGTTGTGGAACCCTATGGTGATGAATGTTGGTGGTTTTGAGGTACCAAAATGAACCTAGTGTTGATATTTGTAATGGACTCCAATGTAGTTAAAGATAAGGGTTTAAGTGTGTGAGTTAAACCTCTTCATGGAGGGACTTGTGATAAATTCAAATGTGTAACAATGGACCCCAAGAAAAATGGGAAAAAGGACACCCTGGGTTCGGCCATGGTGTATGGGCGAACCCATGGCCCAATTGTGAGCCTTTTGGTGAGTTAAATTGGAGGGTTAATGATGTTTATGGCCTCCAAAGGGAATGAGTGGGTAATGGACTCATTGTAGTTTAAATGCATGATGTAAACCCCATGGGAAGATTTGATGAATTGGGTATTTTGAAGCCATGATCCATTAACCATTTAAAGGGTTAAGTATGGGGTTTTGGATGGGTTTAAATGAATAAGGGTTAGGTTAACTAAAGGGCTAATCTTAATGATGATATGGCATGATTAAATGGGTCGTTAAGGGGTTGAGTAAATGATCAATTATGGGCTTAAGTAGGCATGAATGAATGAGTAAATAATCATGTAAAAGAGGTAGTGGCAAAATCGTAAATATTGGCCAAAAATGAAGAAACCCACTAAGACATGATATATGGGCTTAGAAATGGTTTAAATATGGACTGATTATGTGTATGTAATAAGGTATTGGATATCGCGAGCGGTACGCGTGTCGGTAGCCGGATTATCAGACGAAACCGTAAAAGGACGCGAGTTAGTATTCGGTAGGATTCCTACCTATTTGTAAGCCATGGATTAGATGTTATGCAAATGGTTTATTAGTTTATTTTTAGTAATTATATGATTGGTTATATGATGGTCTATGAAATTATGATTTATATGTATTTTATGGCATATGGCTAGACTATGAGTTATATGTTAATGATATGAGTTATATGTAAAGGCTATGACCCAAATATATTACATAGCATAATGCATTACATCTCATGCATGGCATGGGCGGAAAAAAAATAAACAAACCGGAGTCCATGCTCCGTCGGGGCGACCGAGAACAGGCATGGGGATAGCCTGATAGGCTATAACCGGAGTCCATGCTCCGTCGGGGCGACCGAGAACAGGCATGGGGATAGCCTGATAGGCTATAACCGGAGTCCATACTCCGTCAAGGGG
Source organism: Chimonanthus praecox (assembly GCA_022113865.1). Classification (NCBI taxonomy): domain Eukaryota; kingdom Viridiplantae; phylum Streptophyta; class Magnoliopsida; order Laurales; family Calycanthaceae; genus Chimonanthus; species Chimonanthus praecox. Next base: position 25,971,823 of record CM039095.1, read on the forward strand.
ACCGAGAACAGGCATGGGGATACCTTGACGAGGCTTTGCCGTCAAGGGGGATATGACATCATGGTGGTAGGGATGATGGGTGGGATTCATAACATAGACACCCATGGCATGGCATTCATTGTATAGTTTCATTACATGATTGTCTATCAGTTTTCATTATACTATTATCTGTATGCCGTTATTACTAATCCATGTACTAGCCCTACTTGGAGTCCTACTAGGCGTGTGGTCTAACGCCCTACTTCTACCCTAGCTGATGACGCAGGAAACGCCGGAGCAGAAGGACGAGACGGGAGCCAAGCTTAGGAGCTTGGGGAGACAGACTATTTACTTTGTTTAAGCTTTATTTTGGAAAATGTATATTTGAATAGTTAACTTGTCGGACTGTATATTTTAGACTTATTGCTATGTTTTGGATTTTATTATAGACATATGATGTTATGGCATTTTAGTAATTAAATGATGAAATCTTCCCTGTTATCTATCTAGAAAAATTGGTAGGATAGTATCTTTTATCATTCCGCATTTAATGTATTATTCCTCGAGCTTACTTCTACGGGTGAACCATTCTCCGTGGACTCCATTCCACGCACCCGTAGGGTTGGCCAGTTAAGGGCCGGGCTTTCGAGGCTCGGACTTAACTCGCACCGTGACGTCCGCGCCCTTTATCACTTTCATTTAAAAAAAAAAAAATAGACTCTGATTTCCGGTGAAAAGGGGCGAGCGTTACACTCATCTTTATCAGTGAGCTTAACAAAGGCCAACAGAAGGATCACTCTTTCTCTCGTATTTACACTAGGGGAATCAAATTCAACCAATCAGATGAATTGAGTTGAGAGAGAGAGAAAGGAATGATGAAAACTCATAAATAACCAATCTGAGCATTGAGTTTGAAAGTGAGAAAGAGAGAACCATGAAATAGAAAATCCTTGGTAAAATCAATTTTCTTGACACCCAGGACTGTGATTGCTAAACGACGGCTACGAGGCGGAGCGTCTGCATATATAGGTGGGATCTTGAAGAAGCACACATCAGGAGAAAAAGTTTCAAATGCAAGTGCTTCTTGGTTTTAATTTTATTTTAAAACCTTTGTTTCGAAAGTGGATTAAGGGGGATTTTCTCCGGAACCACTATATAAAACTCTGGAGCGGAGTCTCCGGCACAGTGGTGGGTGGAATTCCTAGCCAAATGGATAGGTGAAATTCCTATTCGACAGTGGTGGGTAAAATTCCCAGCCGATTGAGTGAGGTGGAATTCATACTCTAATTGTGAGGGTGTAATTCCCCACTTAGTGGATTTTGGGGATAGCTCAAGGTTGAGCGAGTCCTAACAATGGATGTAGGTTGGCTAATCGAGCCACTTTAAAATGATTTTGTGGTGTTTTATCTATGTGTGTTTGTATTTAGTATTTAAGTACTCTTCTTAACACACATCACTTTGCATATTGATTATCTTATTCTACACATTGTGTAAAAGCATCGATAATCAAACCATATGTAAGGGGCCATAATCTTAGTGTGATCGCTCAATGTCATTATCACACTAAATAAATCTCTTGACGAATATTCCGCTGCACTTCAAATAATCAAGAAATTTGTAAACACCATTGAAAATGGGATTGACCTATTCACCCCCCTCTAGGGTCAATCATGATGTTCTAGCACATTGAAAAATGGAACTTTCACACATCAAGAGCCAAACCATATCACTGTGCATGCCAATATGAAACCAACTAATGAAAACCTGCATGAGAGTCTATTTGAGCAAAAGCCATATAAAACACAAACATGAGAAAGATAGGCATTAATATAGGGTATCACAAGCACATGACATCATAGGATAGGAACAACAAACTATAACATAGAAAAAAATAGCATCCATCACATGTTGTCTATCACCATGGGTGCTTAATTACAATACCAAAATGAGCATTTTCAAAATACATAGCCTATGAAGAACTAATCAGTGATAGCTGGAGGAGGAATAAGAGATTGACGGCGAAGGATCGTATCATTTGATCGGCAGGAGGAGGTGAGCGCTGAGAGGATGCTTTGAACTGAAGATTTCGTGAACTTAGCCATCTCATCCAAATGTCTCTCTATTGAAAAAACATGTTCTTCAAAATACTAGCGGCTGACAGTCTCACCAGTAGGAGGAGGAGGAGGAGGAGAGAGGTACTAAGCTGCTTCTTCTTCATCTTCTTCTTCCGGATCCTCAAACACAGGCATTGCAGAGGAGGAATGACGAGCAGTGGAGGTTGACTCAACGGAGCCGAATATAAAATTACCTATTTCTTTAGGCAGGCTCTTCCGGATTATGGCTTCGTCAATAGCCCTGACGATTCTCTATACTTCTCATTTGTTAGGCTTGATTCCAAAGTGCTCGGCTAATATGGACATGAGATAACACAAAAGGGGGTAACCTTTCTTAGCAGATTTCCAATAGGAGATGATGGAATGGCACATCCAGGTGGAGAGGCAGAATTTCTCACCACGTACAACTTTGTCCAAATGAATTATCCTGGGAGCATTCAGATCCATTCTATTCCCATGTCTTGGATAAGGGTTTGAGCAAAACAGGAGATGAAGAATCTTGTACTTTGGGAGTAGGTCTCCATCTCTAATATATTTACTCTCCTTCCATTCAACCTCTCTCCCACATAATTCCAAGGCGAACCTTCCACTCTAGGTTCTTCCACAATTTCTGGTTGTGGTTGGGGACGAGGACGGGAGCTAGAATCGAGTCTAGTGACAAGGAGTTTGGCTATAGACACATTTTCAGAGTCATCAAAATTTAAATGTGCACCACAATTTCTTCAACTTTAATCAGTTCTGCATATGACCGACACATCAACAACCTTGATAGGTCTATTCCTCGATACATCGAGGTACACGATGTGTCAATAAGACTAAAACATATCAATTTTTTAAGGAGGTGTCTGATTTAACCTTAAGTGTAATACCCCACCCCAGAGGGGGTCTATAGTGTGGAGTCTACTTATCGAGAAAAAGTCCCACATTGCTAGTTGTATTGGAAATTCCCTGGTATATAAGTGGTAGCCTTCCTCCTTCTTGCACGAGGCCTTTTGGGAGCAACAGTGGGTTGGCGAACCAAATGAAAGCCGTGCGGGCTGTGTGTAAGGCCCAGAGCGGACAATATCATGCTAGTGAGACAGGTTGTTACATTAAGACTTACGGACGACATATTGAACACTTTGACAGGTCTATCTACCGACACATCTATGAACTGACATGAAAACCTTTTTGCACAAGACACTTCAAAATTCACATGTTCAAGATACACATTTTGATTAAAACACATTCAAGAACATACACCCAACTTATGTTGTAAGGTCCCACCCGATTAACTTCATCAAACGGGTCCTCACACTGATAGACGAACCCCACTCAGTCTAAGGGAAAAAACTAAGATTCAACTTCTAACCTTGGCCCTACTCACAACCCTAGAGTTGAACCTAAGCTCTGATACCATACTGTAAGGCCCCGCCCGATTAACTTCATCAAACGGGTCCTCATACTGATAAATGAACAAATAACATGGGATGTTCAACATGGCTAATTTTTTTTTTTTCATTTATCATCAACATGATAAAATTCGCATGGTTCACAAACAGTTTTAGAGTTGCAGAATAATATCAATTTTGCCATGATCGAACAACACAACATCCCACATTGCCCATTTATAGGTATGAATTATCAAGCCAAACCATAATGAAATAAATAATGAGAAATAAAACTAAATCTCATTGTCTCACACGCACGACAAATAAATAATCCAAGTCTCAAACCAACTAAAATTTATCCCAATCCTCAATGACATTTAATGTGCGTCAAATAAACCAAATAACTAAACTATTAATATCTATTATGGAAATAAATGGTCTAAGACTTGCTCCAATATTCTAAGCTTTCTTCTGAGCAGCTCTCTAATCTAACTCCAACGAAACTCCTGAAATGTAGGGGTATGAGCTCCATCCCAGTGAAAGAAACAAACATTGGCATGCAATATAATCTTAAGGAATTCAATATAGATCAATGTTCAATAAAATAGATGCAAATAATGCATGTAATGCAAATATTTCCAAGAGGATACATGAATCCCAATCCCATGCCATCATCCAAACTCCTGCGCACACAAAAACCTAGTCTGAAGACCTGGCTCATTAGCCACAAATCTAAGCTGCCAGCTACAACGTACCACCCAATACTGGCTTGTCCAAAACGGCATGACCGCCTCTCAGTCACCAGCGTAGGCATGACCTGTAGCGCAACCCTCATCGGCCGACAACGTAAGTTGATGGTCATAGAGACTCATCTCCTCTGGTCATCAACAACATAATCCAAGAACATGACCTAACTAGTCCCCGATAGTCCAAGGAACAATATGACCCAACTGGTCCTCTGTTGGTCTTTGACTGAAAAGTCACCAACACAAAATAATCCAAGGACATGTCCAAACCGGTCCCCAGTAGTCCAAGGAACAATCTGACCCAAATGGTCCTCTGTTGATCTCTGACTCAAAAGTCACCAACACCAAATAACAAACACTCATATCCCAAATCTCCAGCACCCAGCCAAAATGTGGATGCTCATGCATGATAACAATTAATAAGCCATGCATGAATGCCATGACCCAATAAAATATGGTGATTTAATCAACATAACCATATGCCATAATGAACCAAATCTCAATAATTTAACAATTCTAAATTATAATTCCAAACTCATATAATTCCATATGAACATGTGTAAGCATCAAGGTTCAACAAAAATATAGCATAAGACGATCCAACAATAAACACCAAATTTCCAAACGTAACGTAAAACCATTCCAAACATAGCAATGACTCAGGTGATGAATCCGTCATTAGAAGTGAATGCTGAGGTTTGTGCAATGTGTCCTACCTTAGGACACACTATCCAGAACTATCCTTCCGTAGGATCATAGCTGAGTGCTCAACCGAGTAGCCCAATGCACTCAACAATTTTGGAAGACAGTATTGAGCACTGAAATATTAAATTTTTACCCCTGATTATTCAACCAGTTAATCTCATATTTATGTATATTGGTGTATTTAATGTTATTTTCTAGTTTTGTAGAATAAAAATGGAGAATTTAGGAAATCAAGCTAAGTTAGTGGATAATTGCAAGTTTTGAGCCTAAACTAGAAGATCTAAATTTTTAGTAATTAATTTCACTCCAGTTTTAGAGTTTTCATGTAAATTGGTTAGTCTAGATCCAGTTATGAGAGTCTAGATTAAATCAATAATTTAGATTTTAAAGTGGTGAAGTTAATTATTTAATTCTGGAAGAAAAAACATGCAATTCAAGAGGAAAAATGCTTGAAATTCAAGATTAATGGGCCAGAGATCCACTTCAATTGGGCCAAGCTAAGCTCCACAGGCTATCATTGGGCTAGGCCACAGGCAGTCCATGTGCATATCACAGATGGGCCAGGCCAAGATGCACTTCAAGTCTAGCAAAGGCCCAAGTCCTCAAGCTCAAGTCCAAGGTCCACTGAAGGCCCATCTGCTCATTTATAGGTCCAAAACCCAAGTCCATAACCGAGTTACAAGCCCAAGCCGTGTCCATTTCCTTATTAATCCACACCATCCAATCTCCTCTCTAGTGCAATCTTAACCAATCATCTTCATCCATCAATCTAGACCATTCATCTCATGCATCCAAATTAGGAAACCTTAGAGCCACCTATCAAATCCAACCAACACATTCATGACATTAGATCTAGGCCATCCAACATATCCATCATCTAGATTAACCTTAGGATCAGGACCATCCATGCATCACCTAATCATCCATCCAATTAGATCATTCATCAATTAGTTAAGCCATTAGATCTTAGGACATTTCATTACAACCATCCATTTCATTCATAAACTTAGGAAAAACCCTTGAGCCACCTTACCTATCCATGGCATACATTCATCATGTTAGATTTAAGCCATGCATTTCATCATCCATTTAGATCAACCCTTAAATCCAAACCTCCATTAGATACCTTACCATTTATATAATTATTTTAGCCAATTAAACCTAGAACCATTAGATTTAACCCAATCCAATCTTAGCCATCCATTTCCGAAACTAGAAAACTTGAAGCCCAAGATAGCCTCCATGTGCATATGCCTTGTCATTACCCTATCCATCCAACACACTTCACACGATTTTAGCACCTAAAACCTCTCCATGCACTTAGACCAAAAACCCATCTAGATACACTCCTAAGATCTCAACACACCTCATCATCCCAATCTTCCATGTCTCACACGATTTTCACAATCCACAAACACTCCATTCGAATTTCACAACTAAGTCAACCCTCCACATCAACTGATCATCTCATCCATCCATTCATCTCAACTTTAGAGCTCAAACATTCATGCATTGCATTGCATCCAAAACCCTAACACATAGTCAAATTCGACCATGCCCTATTTCCTCTCCTAAATCACAATTTTCTCTCATCCCTTGCTTAACCACCAAACCAACCTAAGACCTAAGCAATCCAAATTTGTGTGAACCCTAGGAAATACTAATCTTTTCAACTTTAAATCCAAACCATCCATGTTCCATGAGATTTAATCCAAGCCATCAATTCACAACTTAAGCCAGATTAAATCTCAGCCATCCATTCCAACCCAAGCCTAGAAATAGAGCACTGAGGCACACCATAGAATTCAAATTTGACCTGGAGCTTAAGAGGATAAAAAGGCCAGAGATACATGTAACGCCCCGTCATGCTACGGTGCGTTATCTCCAAAATATCTAAAAAGCTCCCAAGGAACAGATATCGGGCTATTTTTTTTTTTCAACGGATAACTATCTCTAGCTCAACTAACATATAAAAAATCTCATCATACTGATAAAAATAACAAGACGATCAGCGACAGTTAAAAAGATATAATTATACAATCATCCCAAGTAGATATGCAATAATAACCAGATAAACATAGTTCTCTCAATCAAAATGCAATATGGAATACGACTACTACTCGCTCTCAACATCTGCTAGAGGGGTCCGCCCGACCCCTTCGCCATCGAGTGCCTGAAAGGTAAGGGGGTGAGCTAACTAGCCCAGTGAAGAGATAAAACATATCACATTTCAGCAACATATATTTCATATGCAGGAATGCAAGAACATCATGTTAACAAAGGTTCTCATGTGCATACAAAACCCAACAGAATCACCAACTAATAATCCACTGACCAAATCCGAAACATCATCTCGGTAGCCCACACCAGGTCCTCTAGCAAACTTCGGTCTCAATACCAATGCCATCGGGAGACTATTCAATACAAACAACCCAGTGAAGGGATAAAACATATCACATGTCAGCAACATAAACACATATCACATATATGAAATGTAGTGAACATAAGAATAGAATGGGTGTCTATGTACATGAGTACTCAACTATACTACTAACCAATGGTCCCACTGACCAGTCCGAGACGTCACCTCCATAACTCACAACGGTTCTCCAACAACTCTGGTCTCCATATCAATACAAATGAGAGGCCATACAATACACAACCGCCTCAACCGTCGGCATGCAACGGGGAAACCTGCATCCCCTATGGGGGTCTCAACCGCCGGAGCATAACGGGGAAGCCAATCACAAGGGCAGGCACCTCAACCACCGGAATGCAACGGGGAAACCCGCATCTCGTATGGGGGCCTCAACCGCCGGAGCGCAATGGGGAAGTCCTCCCAACAACCAACATCATCACATCATCATAAACGTATACACATATAAATAGTTCCTCCATCTCAACTTCCAACGGTACGTTGTCTATTGTGGGTTATCTCTTATGCATGTACACGATATCATGATTATGTATAACCACACAAACATATTCAAATATAATCAACCAAATCAATATCATACTTCATTGTGTGAATCAAAAGTATATAATGAGTTACTTAAACACACATCTCTATGTCTGACAAGATTGTATTTGCATCTTATAATTAAATACGCAAAACATCACCAACATCTTCCAGTTATCATATCCAATATCCATTTATCCAAATAGAATTTTCCACAATTGCACATAGTTGACAGGAATACACCCGAACTGATCCCTTGCCACATGATCACTTTCAACAGTTTTCCTTTTCCGAGTGGCTTAGGAAATAGAGGGTCCAGTTCGGGTCACTCCATGTCTAGGAATAAGAATTTAGAATATGCAAATGCATGCTAAACCGTGATAAGTCCCCTCACAGTGTGTGGAGTAGAAAATCAAAGCGAGTAGGTGGCTTGATGGGTTGAAGGGAGCTTGATCTGTTGAAATAAGGAAGAGTGAATAAGCAAATAAGGTAAAACGAGTTAGAACGAGACCAAACTGAAAATGGGCCTAAAACTGTGCCAGATTTGAAAACGGGCCGAGTCTGAAAACGGGTTGAGCTGGGCTGGGTATGAAAGCAGGCAAAGCTGGGCCGAGCCTGAAAATGGTCCGAGCTATGCCAGGTCTGAAAATGGGCTGAGCTAGCCCGGTCTGAAAAAAGGCTGAGCTGGACCTGGTCTGAAAACTTGCCGAGCTGGGCTAGGTTTGAAAATTGGCTGAGCTGGGCCGTGTCTTAAAATGGCCTGAGCTGGGCTGCGTCTGAAAACAGATTGTGCTGGGCCGGGTCTGAAAACCGGCTGGGTGGGACCATGTCTGGCTAGACGAGACCCAGGACTGGGCCTACGACTAGATCGGATCGGGTCTGGGTCTGGCTAAACTGGGCTGGGCCGAGACCAAGACTGTGTTAACTCAGGAGCTCAAACAGAGTCCATTTGGGGACTTAGCTGAGGAGAAATCGAGTAATAAGAAAAGAAAGGAACACAAGGAGAAATCGAGTGAAATTAGGGAAAATCGAGGAAAAACCCGAAAACTCGTGGAAGTTTAAGGAAAGTCCAAGAAAACAGAGAAAACTAGGGAAATGAGAAGAGAGGGAAAAGGAAGGGGAAGAAGAAGACTACCTAGGATCGGTAGGGTTGGCGAAGGAAGGCAAAGATTGACATATCTTGAGCGGTGAGGAGGGTTGGCTTAGATCGGATGGAACAGGGATCAACGACAGCTGCTCAAGGTCACTGAGAGGAAGAAGAAGGAGAAGAGAATAAAAGCGAGAGAGAGAGAGAGATCTAAATTGAGAAGGAAATGGGAGGGGGTACGACAGCTGTTAATGGTAGGGGGTTTTCCCTAGGGTTTCCAAGAACGAGGGAGTTCCAAAGAGGGAGGAGACAAAAGAAGGAGACGGGTTGCAGCGGCACTATAGCAAATCGTTACAATGTTACGAAAGAGGGGATTTAAGAGTGTTGGGTTGTCTAGGGTTTTAGGGAAGGGATAAGGGTTTAAATATTTAATTTTTTTTCAAGGTTTTTAAAGGATTTATTTTTAAGGGAAATAAACACATTGAAATCGAGAACCCGAAAAATCTTGAATGTCCAACGTCGAGGGAGAAAATGTGTGATTTTTTAAATATTTTTCATGACATAGTACACTGTAATTAGAGAAATTACCAAAAAGCCCTTCGAGTTTCGGAACTCGAAATCAGGCACACTAGGGCCCACCACGGAGCCCACACCACCCCAGTGCTACCAAAGCGTAAAGTGCAACTCAGAGATCCACAAAACTACCTAAAACCCCGAAATATCGAGTCGGGTCATTACAATACACCAAGACACAGTTCCATCACTTGAATTTTGCAAATGAGGAATCAATTTTTGCTATTTTATTTTGTTGTCTTGATTGTATTTTCCAAGTCTTGTATTCGAATTTTTCCATGAAATAAATAAGAGACGTCCATTTTAGAATCTTTAAAAGTTTGATTATTCAATTTATCTTTTATGATTCATTTTAATTATTAATTTGCATTCTTTATTTAATTAAAGTCTTAGGTTGTGAATGTTGAACCTAAGATCCACACTTTAATTAGATTAATGACTATGAATTTTAATTAAAATGTGTAAATTGATTCTTGAATTGTATGTGTTGAATTTCAGATTGAGGTTTCTTATTTATTTATTCATTTTGGGCGATGAGAGAAGAATTCCGTAACCACCTTTAAATTATGCATTTATTTATTTTGTCATTTACATTATTCGTCAATTTATTTCCTGTCTTTAGTTACATTAATTGCTTTGTATGTTTGTTGTATAAAAATTATTCAATTTGTGTTTTTATTGTAAATCTTATATGTTTAATTTTTAATTCTTTAATTCATTGTATCAAAACTCACTCTCTCTCAATATTCTTTAACTAGGGTTGGAGTCATGATATTTTGATATGAAAACATGTGATTTTAAATTAAGATGAGACTACCATTATTTATGTTTCACCAATTTAATAAAAAGATGATGGAATTGTTTATTGACTTGTTAAATTCACAAGTTAGATAACAATGGTGTTAACTTGACTTTATAAGATCTAAATTAAAATTGAAATCCCATGAATTTGATTTTTAAGATTGCATACTTTAAAAGGTACCAACTTAATTTAAGCATATATTTTGTGGATTTCCTTGGGATTCGACCTCGCACTCTATCACTATACTATTAAATGGTTCGTGCACTTCCGAGATTATAAATCTAAAATTTGCACATCAACATGTAACACCCCATGATTTTAGTCTTATAAATTAAGATAATTATCTCTTAATGAGTGGAATGAAATGGCATGGTATTTATTTATATTAACTTAGAATGTGTTGATATGTAGCGTATCAAACTTGAAGTCTAAATGAGATGTGATGTTGTGGTGTAAATTATATTCGAATGTGGATGATGAAATGTGTATTTAGTTTTGAATATTGAGGAAGAATGGGATTTACATTGTGTGTAATTCTAAAAAATACATAGAAAATGTAGTGGAAAACAAATAAGATGAAAATCTAGAATTTCCAGGTGTACACATCGACCAAAGTCGATGTGTACAAATTCCGTCCCACAGGACACATCGCCTGGGGGCGATGTATACTCCAGGTGTCCAGAAATCTTAATATGTATTGACTAAAGTCATATAGCTTGACTGGGAGCATATGGTTTTGATAGTGCTCTCCAACCCAAAGTTTGAATTTCCAGTAGGATACATCGAGTTTTGTCGATGTATCATCGAATTACAGAACTCAAAATGAAAAAGGAAAATGTGAAGTGTAGAACAAAGGGATACATCGACAAAGTCAATGTATCCAGAGATCAACACATCGACCTTGGTCGATGTATGTTTCATGCCCAGTTAAGTTAAATCCGATTCGCACAACCACCCTCTGCGCTGTCACCTCATTCATTAAATGCAAGAGGAGAGCTGATACACCAACTCCATCTACCCCATTTCTTTTCCTCTCCAGATCTAGGGCAACTGAAAAAAAGAAAAGAAAGAGGAACCAATAGAGAGAAAGAAAGGAGAGAAAAGAGAGAGGATCGAAGGAGAGGAAGAGAAGAAGGGAAGAAAGAAACAAGGGAAGAAGAGAAAGACATTCTCCCCTCTTCACTCTCAAAATTCGAGCTCCAATCTCCCACATTTATCTCAATCTCACTCTCTCCTCTTCTCGTCTTACATCTGGAAACCAAGAGAGGAAAGGAAAAGAAGCAAGGGAGAAGAAGAAGGAGCGTAAAATTGAACTCAAGGACTCTCCACACTTGAAATCTCCAAGATCCATGAAGGTATGTGGTAAATCTTGTGATTTAGAACTAAGAGATTAACTTAGAACACTTAGAAGGTGACTTAGGTAACAAATCGGAAAAGAAAATGGGAAATGGGAGACATGCAACTCGAGGAGAAGAAGTTGCAAAAAACCTAAGTGTATACATCGACCATTGTCGGTATGTACCCAGGGATATACATCGACTCTGGTCGTTGTGTATCTCTGGGAACAGAAGTGAAGGAGATTTTCGGACTAAATCCAGGGATATATATGTCTATTCCAGTGGTTACAAATGAAGAAAATGAAGGAAGGGAAAATCAAGCCCAGTGTACATATCGAGTTTGGTCGATGTGTAAAGAATTTGTCCTACTGGACTGCAGGACAGTTAATAATTTTGGGATTTTGTCTTAAACAAAATGATTTATGTATTTGGGTTCACTTGGACCCTAATGACCTTCACTAAGTAACTTCTAAACCTTAACTAAGACCTATATGAATGAAATTAAAAGGCTTATGCATGATTATGACTAGAGGTTTAGGTTAATAATGCATGGAATGAACAAAGAACTTGGAGTAACTCCAACGTTATACAAGGAAGTCCAAGAATCATTCCCCACCACCAATCCCTTGCAATCAAGTAGGTTTTCCTACATCTTTGACGTACCAAGTGATTACATAAATCTATATTTGAATGAAAATTTATGAGTTGTTTTAAATCTACGTTTTGATGATGATAATTTGATAACCTGTAATTTCAAGTTTGAAGAATATGAATTATTTTGTATATTCACAAATGAATTTGGCATCATTGCATAGACATGTAATTCATGCATCTTCATGGGTTGGGAATGCATGAGACTGAGACAAAGGATGACGTACGTTGATCTCGGAAATATCTATACGCTTATGAAATGAACAACCATTGTATTTGGCCGCGTCCATGGGTTACAGATTATGGCATTACAATTGGGCAGAAAGCTCCAGGGTCAGTAGAAGTCTCAAAACCTGCGCAGGAGTATGAGTGTGTAGCGCCCATCCGATAGTCCTGGTTAAATTGCTAGTATTGAGTAGTAGCTCCTAGCTGGTGCCCTAGGAAAGCTACGGACATAAATGGCCAATGATATAAACCATTGAAAAAAGAAGAGTTTTGCATTGAATGGGGCATAGAAGGGTTGTATAGGTTCATAGCACCCATGACATAGCATTTCATGTTGATTTACAAGTTGATTTAGATAGTATGATTATTATTTTTGAGAAATGAGTATTATTTGGATTTAAATGTATTGCTTTCTATCATGAGATGTATTTGGACTTAAACATGTAATTTCATATTTACTTTCACATGAGATTTAAATGATTATAAAGTATGAAATGTTTCCAAGTATTTATGTTATGATATGAGATACTTATGCTATGTTTTTACATCACATATTGGTGCACACTCTTTACCTGGAATTCCTACTGGAAGTGTGACTAGTCCACAATTATTTCCCTTTTTTAGAATCTAATGCAGATAAGGAGAAAGACGATGAGGCCGGGCCAAGTAATAGCCAGGCATGAAAGAAAAAGGAAGCTAAGGAAGTAAAGATGATGTTTTGGGAATGGAGAAGACTTGGCTCATTTTGATTATTTTGTTATACATTTTGAGAGAATGTAATTTTGTGAGAGTGATGAGTATGGAAATGTAATAACTTACGTATAAACTCATAGCCTCATGTGTTTAGACTTGATATTCTTAATTTAACTATGTGGACCCTACTATTTTGCTTTGAAATGTGAATGGTTATTAATACTCAAGTATATCAAATATCTTTGTATGGTATTTCCGTAGGTTATAAAAGTGTATTGCAAATGTTAACATGGACTCTGTCCATACACACACACTAGATGGGCCAGTCGAGGGTCCGGTCTTCAGATTCGGCTCGCGTCGTGACGCTCGCATCTCCCCCCACTCAAATATTCTATTATATTACTCTGATCTTAGTGGGAGAAGAAGGGGCGTCACACAACAAGTTTTTAGCGCCGTTGCCAGGGAAATCAAAATTAAATTGTGTGCCATTAAAATTATGTAATTTTAGGAAAAAATGTTATTTTTGGAATGTTCTATTTTTGACAACTCTTTAAAATTGGAAACTTTTATTTGGAAAGTTCTAATTTTTGAAAGTTTCTCTACATAAGAAATTCTTAAAATCTCAATATTTCAGAATCAATTTATTTTTGGAAGTTGATAATTTTTTAAACTGCTATATTTAGAATTTTCTATTTTTAGAATTATTCTATTTTATTAGTTTCCTCTTTTAGTAAGAATTTTTAATCATGGAAACAATTTATTTTTAGAAAATCTATTCTTGGAAAGTTTCTATTTTTAGAAAAATCTATTTTTGGTAATTAATCTATTTTTGTAACCATCCATTTTTAGAAAAATCTCCAAATTTAAAAGTTTTCAAAATCTAGAAATCTTATCTAACTTATGAAAGTTTCAAAATAATCAAATCTTGGTGATTATGGAATTATAGATTAATTTGGTGAAATTCAACTTTAAATTTTCATGGTCTTGTCTTATTTAAAATTCTTGTTTAGGATTGTAAACATTCTATCTCCTCCACTAGTTGTAGTTTAGGAAAATTGCATCTAGATTACGTTTCATGCAATTTTTTTATGAGAGTTAGAATCTTCACTTTGTTTTGTGGTATTTCATTTTACAGGGATCTTGAATTGCTGGCAGGAAAGCACTATAGGCTAAGGTAAGTGCCTAACCTCATTTTCTTTAATTTTTTATTTTCCATGCATTCGTATAGAACTTTTATTTAGGGTGTTTTGCATTTATTTTGCATAAAAAAAAAAAATATTGCATATCTACTTTGTTCATGCATCTAGGTTGTTAGTTTCATGCATTACCTTAGTTTGTTTGCATATTGCATTGTTAGGTTTAGAATTGCATTCACAAAAATAGAAAAAAAAAAGATTAGAAAATACAAATGGTTCATGCATCTCCTAATAAAATCTGAAAGTTCTCCCTTAGTGCTAGAACACGATTGACCCTAGAGGGGAGAGGAAGGGGGGGGGGGGGGGGGGGGGTCGGGAATAGGTCAATCTAAAAGTCGTTGGTCCTTTTAAAAATTACTTGATTGATTAATTAAGTGCAGCGGAAATAACAATCAAGTTTGTGTGTGATAGCAAATGTGATTAAGCAATCATCACAATGAATTAGCTTTAACACCACAACCATAAGGATATAAGATATATAGTGGTTCGGTTAGCCAACTTACATCCAACCTTGAGCTATCCCCAAATTTACTAAGTGGGGACTTACACCCTCACAATTAAAGTAGGAATTCCATCTCACTCAATTGGCTGGGAATTTCATCCACCACATGTAAAATAAGAATTCCACCTATTTGAATTGGCTGAGAATTCCACCCACCACGTGTGCCAGAGACTACGCTCTAGATTTTTTTTAGTGGTTCCGGAGCCAAGCCTCCTAAATCCACTTTCAGGATAAAGGTTTTAAAACAAAATTAAAACCAAGAAGCACTTGCCTTGTAGCTCTTTCTTGAAGATGTGTGCTTCTCAAGATCTATCTAATGTGTGCCCGAGTTAATAACGACGATTCGCCTTATAGCTGTCGTTGAGCAATCACAATTTCAGGGTGACTAGGAAACTAGTTCTACCAAAATCTTTCTTAGTTGGTATTTTTTCTTTCCTCCTCTCTTTCTCTCTTTCACTAACTTAATCAATAGATTGGTTGTATATGATTCTCAGGTGTTGGCACAAGAGAGTTGATCGTTCCTTAGAGTGTGTGACTTTTCTCAGTTCAAGGAAGATAATTAAATGATCACACAACTCTCATATTTATAGAGGAGTCAACACAATTTCTCAAACTGTCCAGTACCAACAGGTCGATGGCATCGATGGGTCGGTGTTCATATATATTCTCGGTCTACAGGTCGGTGTCGTCGATAGGTCGACAGTCATGGCACCGAGAGGTCAGTCCATACTAGGGTCTTGATCTAGGGCAGCACCATGCAGATAGAGTTTCATGTCCCGAAACATGTCTTGCCCAGAACGACCTTTCGCCCTTTACCGAGGGGTCGGTCCTGGTACCCTACATCGGTCTTAGAATACCGAGATGTCTATTTTCTCGAGAATCTACTTGAGTTTTAAGTTCCAGAACTCATAGGTTATCATCGACGAGTCGTTGACCACGAGGGGTTGTTAAGTTCATAACCGAGGGGTCTTGAGAGGCATACCCAGAATGACAGTTTTATGATCCAGAACCTTTGTCAATCTGGTCGATCAGTCTTTGACCATGATGGGTCGATCATGTCTCCATCGCGGGGTTGGTGAGAACGACTGGTCGAGCTAACAGTGAACTTAATTCATATTTCCAAGCTTGTTTCCAATTCACTGTCAAGCTTCCTCTATAAGATTTTTATGATTTTACCATTTGTTCAACTAAGCCTAGGAATGGTTTTCCTAAGGTGTGGGTACCACCTAAAGTCATCTAATACCAAATACCTGTTTTGTGATTGTCATAACGATGAGCTTTAATCCTGTGGAGCATGATCTTCACTCTTGATCACATTGAGTCGTTAAACTTTTAGCAAGTGCTTCTTCCCGAGTCATGGAATGAACAAACATAGGGACTTGGCAAATCCGAAGCACTAACAAAATCAATTAAGAAATCATTAGGCCAAATTTTAGGGTTTCATGCTCATTAGGAACCTTTTCAATGTAAAGCAATTTTTGAAACCAATGAATAGTTTCTCTTCAAGAATGGTGTCTAAGGCTAGTTCTGTCACCAAGGCATGAGGTCGAGCATGTCTAAGGATAGGTTGGGACGAGATGCCGTCTGTGCTCCCCCACTTACCTGGCCATCTTGTGGTTAAACTCTCATTAGAGACTTAGATTATTTGGAGAGAAAAGTAGGAGCAAATCTAGATACAAATTTTAGGGTCCTATTAGCAGCCAATAAAAATTCAATTTCTCTTAAAGAAGTTTGAATATAGCTTTAGGCATTTCTTGTTTGATTTTTGTTTGAGCGTGTGTGATCGTGTCTGTGTATGCATCATTATTTTCGTGACTCCACCAACTGCATGGTTCGAGTTATACTTCCCGTCAGTACATCGATTGTTGTGTCTGGGGCTCAGTCAAGCTCAGTCATAGATATAGAAGGTCCACCCTTGTCACCACCCACATCACCACCACCCAACTAGCCATATCACCCACACCAGAACCATCACAGGATCCGCCATATTAGCCCATCCCTAACTTCATAGTTAACATGTAGGTCCAACATCTGACCAGAACTAATTAGAAAGACCTATTTACCGATCTACCCATTTACCCATCCACCCATTCATCCATTTACCCATTTTCCCAATTTCCCATTTACCCATTCACCCATTTGCCCCTCTACCTATTTACCCATCTACCCATTTACCCATTTACCCATCCACCCATTTACCCATACGCCCACTCACTCATATTCGCCCATTCATCACCCAGACCCACTTATCCATCTTTCTATGTCAGAGACGGTCTGAGTCCTTAGTGTCTAGTTTAGGTTCGTATTGTGACAGTCAGTCTAGGATTTTAGTTAATTTGATAGAGTCAATCTAGCCTAGGATTTTTATTGAGTCAATTTAGGAATTTTGTTTTTTGGTCAGTTTATTGATTTCGCGTTGTGAGCCCTTTTAAGTACATCCAAACCCAGTTAGCACTGTTCTGATATTTTCTGATTTGCACCTTATCACTGTAGATTAGGGAACATTGAGAACAATGTTCAATTCGAGTTTGAGGGCATTGAGGGGTTACACTTGAGTCCAATAAAGAAGAATTTTTTTTTTTGTGTTCTTAGGCAGAAAGAGGTAGACTTAACCTTTTTAAGGGAAGAGTAGGCGAAGGTTGAGACTCCTTGGGACCGAAAAGACTGTCAATCTTAACTTAAGAAAAGTATGTGTCTTGACGATCTGATGTAAAAAAGATTCACATTTTTAGCATTAATACTTAGATAGAGATCTTTATATCATACGTTTCTGGAAAGACTTTTATAGGATTTATACTTGAAACAATTTTTACACAACCATATTAATGTTAGTCCGAAAAAGAAAAATATCTATGAGTCTAGTGATCACCGGGGGAATACCAGTGGAGACTTAACCCAGTGAGCTTTAGAGACATTCTTTTCTTCTGAGGGTTATAAGTCAATTCCATTTTCTTTGGTAGCGCAAATAAGTCGTTGTTGATCTCATTATTCTTCATCTTGGTCATATTACTGGAACGTCATCAAATTTGAGTTATTATGCTTGAATTTTTTCTGAATTTATTTGAAACAATGAAATGACCTTATGAAGCTTAAGTGGCCATTTTTTGATCGATTGAGTCTTCAAGCCTACCTATTTTTTGTCTTCTTATCTTCATAGTTCCCCCAGTTGAGCCTTATAAATCCTATTTTATTGTTTAGTCATGTTTACCATACCCAACTCTGGTTATAGAGTTTGAGCCTTATTGAAATATCTCTGAGCTAACCTAGGGCCCAGAAAAGGTTGGAGATGATTGGGATGGTACTCTAAAAAAAATGGCACTTGAAAAAGAAAAAGAAAAAGAAAAAAATATGATGCATCTGAAAAAGAAAAAAAAAGGAACATCTAGACATCAAAGAATGGTGTAAAAAAAAAAAGAATTCTTTGAAAGTGCTGAAAAGAAAAATAGAGGAAAAATATCCCATTAAAAATTTTGAAGACCTCTGTTAGTGCCCTGGCTTGACCGAATCTCTGTTTGTCAATTACATGACTCGGGTAGAAGCACTTGCCAAGAAGCTTGAAGACTCAAGATGACCGAAGAAGAAGATCATGCTCCACCAAGCTCAAAGCTCATCGTCATTGCAATCACAAAAACAGGTATATGGCCATAGATGACCCTAGGTGGAGCCCACACCTGAGATAGGACTACTAGGCTTAATTGCATATGTTGGTAATTAACATAAAATGCCTAGAGAGGATGTTGAACAGTGAATTGGAAGTGAACTTGGAAACATGAATTATGTTCATTGTCAGCACGACCAGTCTATCTCACCGACCTCTCGATGCAGTCAGGATCGACCCATTGTGGTCAAAGACTGGTCGGCCAGATTGACATTGGGTCTGGAGATTAGAACTGTCATACTAGAAATACCTCTGATCGAGAATCTCGTATGCACCGACCCGTTGGTGATGAACTTAAACGACTCCTCGTGCTCAATGACTCGTCGTGTAAAACTTATAAGTTCTGGACTGGGAACTTATAAGGGCTCTCTATAAAACAGACATATCGGTTATCAAACACTGATCGAGAGATACAGAACCGACCCCTCGGCAAAGGGTGACAGATCGTTTTGGGTAACTGTTTTCCAAAGTGGAAACTATTGTCAAACATGTTTTTGCACCAGAACGAGCCTCTCGTATGAGCTGACCCCTCGGTGCCATAAGTGTCGACCCATCGGCGATAACGACATGACGACGGGGAAGTAATAATGTCGTTGAGGGTGCATTTAATGCGCAACGGTCGGGTGGTTGAACGGTAATAAATATGAACACCGATCCATCGGTGCCACTAACCTGTCGGTCCTAGATGGTCAATATGACCCTGAAAACTCCTCTATAGATATGAGTATTGTGTGATCGTTTCACCATCTTCCTTGAGCTTAAAAGAGTTATACACTCTAAGGAACGATCAACACTCTTGAGAGAAATATCATAAACAACCAATCTTCGGATTGTGTTTGCAAGTGAGAAAGAGAGGAGGAGAAAAAGATCATAAACAACCAATCTTCGGATTGAGTTTGCAAGTGAGAAAGCTACAAATTAGGAAAGCTTTGGTTTAACCGAGTTTCCTTGTCACCTACTGATTGTGATTGTTACATGACGACTGGAAGAAGGAGCGTCTACAAAACTCTAGTGGGATCTTCAAGAAGCACACATCAGCGAGAAAGGGCTTTAAGGCAAGTGCTTCTTGGTTTTTAATTTTCTTTTTAAAAGCCTGTAACCCTAGAGTGGATTAAAGGGAGATACCCTGGAACCACTATAAAAAACTCTAGAGTGTCGTCTCTAGCATAATGGTGGGTGGAAGTCCCAGTCGATTGAGTGAGGTTAAATTCCTACTCTAATTGTGAGGGTATAAGTCTCCACATAATGAATTTGGGGATAGCTCAAGGTTGAACGAGTCCTAATAGTGGATGTAGGTTGGCGAACCGAACCACTATATATCTCGTGTCCTTGTGTTTGTGGTGTTAGAGCCAAACTCTTGTGTTGATTTTTTTAATCACATTTGCTAACACACACACTTTTGATTGTTGTTTCCGTTGCAATTAAATTAATCAATCAAGTAAATTAAAAAAGGACAAAAGAATTTGGATTGACCTATTCACCTCCCCTCTAGGGTCAATCATGTTGTTCTAGCACCCGTGTTCTAGCCAAACTCTTGTGTTGATTGTTTCAACCTCTAACCTTTCTATTCAAAGTATTAAGTTTAGAGTCTTCTCTCTTTCTTTGATTTGATCTGATCCCAAGTCAGGTTTCATCCTAATAAGAAGTCCTATTGATCTTAAGTCGAAATATGGTATGTCATGTGGAAAATAGAGGAAGAAAAATGGTGGTATTTGACTCAACGTTCTGAGGAAAGTGGCACCTATTCATGAGATCACTTATTTTCTTTGAATTGAGCTGTCTTTGATAATACATATGTGAGATACTTTGATTTTGAAAATATAAATTCTTCTCACATATACCTTGAGAGAAAATGAACCCAAACCTCTGAGTGTTAATTTTTCCAAGAGATATATCAAGTGAGGTTTGCAGTGAAAGCGCATTTTCCAATGGTGTGATCAAAACTTGTGTCTATTTGGAAAAAAAAGTCTATCTTAATATTGTCTAAGCACACACTATACTCCTAGTATAAGCCTTATAAAATGAATTTTAGAGTTGTATAATGTTTAGACCCTATTCTATGTGTTATTGTTAAAGATGTTGATGTTTGTGAGCATCATCACTGAAAGCCCTCATGAGACTATAACTCGTCCACTAGGGGTTTAAAGGCTTGTTTCATACGTTAAATGCAATCTAGTGCACCAGCGACAATGGTATAGTTTAGATTAGGTTTAAGATTAGATTTGGTTTTCTGTTTTTAGATTTTTATTAGGTAGCTTTGCTCATGGACTAGCAAAATCTGAGTTTGGAGGTATTTGTTGAGTACTGAATTATTACATTTTTACCCCTGATTATTGGATCAGTTAGCTCTCATATTTATGTATATATGTGGATTTAATGTTATTTTTTAGTTTTGTAGAATAAAAATGGAGAATTCAGAAAATCAAGCTAAGTTAGTGGATAATTGCAAGTTTTGAGCCTAAAATAAAAGATCTAGAATTTTAGTAATTAACTTCGCTCCACTTTTAGGGTTTTCGTGTAAATTGATTAGTCTAGATCCAGTGATAAGAGTCTAAATTAAATCAATAATTTAGATTTTAAAGTGGTGAAGATAATTATTTAATTTTGGAAGAAAGAACTTGCAATCCAAGAGGCAAATGCTATAATTCAAGATTAATGGGCCAGAGATCCACTTCAATTGGGTCAAGCTAAGCTCCTCAGGCTATCATTGGGCCAGAACACATGCAGTCCATGCGCATATCATAGATGGGCCAGGCCAAGATGCACTTCAAGTTCAACAAAGGCGCAAGTCCTCAAGCTCAAGTCCATGGTCCACTAAAGGCCCATGTGCTCATTTATAGGTCTAAAACCCATAACCCAATCACACGCCCAAGCCTTGTCCATATCCTTATCAATCCACACCATCCAATCTCCTCTCCAATGCAATCGTAACCACTCATCTTCATCCATCAATCTAGACCATTCATCTCATGCATCCAAATTAGGTAAAGCTTAAAGCCACCTATCAAATCCAACCCACACATTCATGACATTAGATCTTGGCCATCAAGCCTATCCAACATCTAGATAAACCTTAGGATCATGACCATCCATGCATCATCTAATCATCCATCCAATTAGATCATTCATTCATTAGTTAAGCCATTAGATATTAGGACATTTCATCACAACCATCATTTCATTCATAAACTTAGGAAAAACCCTAGAGCCACCTTACCTATCCATGACATACATTCATCATGTTAGATTTAAGCCATGCATTTCATCATCCATTTAGATCAACCCTTAAATCCAAACCCTCCATTAGATACCTTACCATTTATATAATTTATTTTAGCCAATTAAACCTAGAACCATTAGATTTAACCCAATCCAATCTTAGCCATCCATTCTCGAAACCCTAAGTTAGAAAACTTGAAGCCCAAGATAGCCTCCATGCACATATGCCTTGTCACTACCCTATCCATCCAACACACACTCCACACGATTTTAGCACCTAAAATCTCTCCATGCACTTAGACCAAAAACCCATCTAGATATACTCCTAAGATCTTAACGCACCTCATCATCCCAATCTTCCATGTGACACACGATTTTCACAATCCACAAACACTCCATTCGAATTTCACTACTAAGTCAACCCTCCACATAAACCGATCATTTCATCCATCCATTCATCTCATCTTTAGATCTCAACTATTCATGCATTGCATTGCATCCAAAACCCTAACACATAGCCAAATTCGACCATGTCTTATTTCCTCTCCTAAATCCCAATTTTCTTTCATCTCTTTCTTAACTACCAAGCCAACCTAAGTCGCAAGCAATCCAAATTCATGTGAGCCCTGGGAAACCCTAATATTTTCAACTTAAAATCCAAACCATCCATGTTCCATAAGATTTAATCCAAGCCATCAATTCACAACTTAACCCAGATTAAATCTCAGTCCTCCATTCCAACCCTGAGCCTATAATTAGAGCACTGTGGTTCACCATAGAATTTGAATATGACTTGGACCTCAAGAGGACCAAAAGACTGGAGATACACCAAGAGACAGTGCCATCACTCAAATTTTGCAAGTGAGGAATCAATTTTTGCAATTTTATTTTATTGTCTTCATTGTATTTTCCAAGTCTTGTATTCGAATTTTTCCATGAAATAAATAAGAGACGATCATTTTAGAATCTTGAAAAGTCTGATTATTCAATTTATTTTTTATGCTTCATTTTATTTTTTAATTTGCATTCTTTATTTAATTAAAGTCTTAGGTTGTGAATGTTGAACCTAAGATCTAAACTTTAATTAGATTAAGGAGTATGAATTTTAATTAAAAGGTGTAAATTGATTCTTGAATTCTATGCGTTGAATTTCAGATCTAGGTTTCTTATTTATTTATTCATTTTGGGCGCTGAGAGAAGAATTCTATAATCACATTTAAATTATGCATTTATTTATTCTGTCATTTATATTAATCGTCAGTCTATTTCCTGTCTTTGGTTACATTAGTTACTTTGTATGTTTGTTGTATAAAAATTGTTCAATTTGTGTTTTTATTGTAAATCTTGTATGTTTAATTTTTAATTATTTAATTCATTGTATCAAAACTCTCTCTCTCTCAAGATTCTTTAACTAGGGTTGGAGTCATGATATGTTGATCTTAAAACATGTGATTTTAAATTAAGATGATGCTACCATTATTTATTTTTCACCAATTTAATAAAAAGATGATGGAATTAATTCTCGACTTTTTAAATTGACAAGTTAGATAACAATGGTGTTAACTTTGATTTTCTAGGATCTAAATTAAAATTAAAATCCCATGAATTTGATTTCCTAAGATTGCATATTTTAAAAGGTACCAATTTAATTTAAGCACATTTTTTGTAGATTTCATTTGGGTTCGACCTCGCACTCAATCGCTATACTATTAAATGGTTCGTGCGCTTGCGAGATTATAAATGTAAAATTTACAAATCAACAGATAGCAATGACTCTTTCTCTGTCACATACAATCCTAATTGGCAGAACCATCCAAATTTTTTATGGAGCCAGAATCAACCCCAGTGAGTAAAGGATCTCCTCAATATCAAGGTCAGCCATTCCAACTACCCCAAAATCAGTAATTCCACCCATCTCAAAATCACCCGCCCCATCCAAATCAGGTCGTATCAGTCTAATCTGTCTCAACAACGTAAGCCGTCTCTCGATGATATGTTGTAGCAGTTCATGTAGTTCACCCCAGCAGGCTATGCACAAGCTTGAAACACAGATTGGGCAATTATCCATTGCGATAGGTAATAGGGAGAAAGACAGATTTCCCAGTCCACCTATCCAAAATCCAAAAGGACAGTATGAGGTTTCAACGTCCGACACAGAGGACGCCAAATCAATTACTACCTTGAGATCAGGGAGACTGGTAGACAATAAAGTGGAAATTCCTAGACAACCAGAAGACCAGACTGTTGGTCAACCAAAGCAGCATGAGGACCCACGTAGTCCTCCCTTTGCTCAAAATACACCGAAAATTCTGCTAAAAATACTTTTGTGCCGAAAGCTTCGTACCCTCAGAGGTTAGCCAATCCTAATAAAGGAGTACCCTATGGTGATATTTTAGAGGTATTTAAACACGTCAGTATCAATAGACCTCTACTTGAATCCATAAATCAAGTACCCTATGCCAAGTTTCTAAAAGACTTCTTTATAGTGAAACGGAAAACCAGTGTCCCCAAAAAGGTATTTTAGCAAAAAACGCTAACTCCTCTAACAACCATTTCTGATCAAGCATAAGGACCCTGGGTACCCAACCATCTCATGCACCATTGGTACATAAGCAATTGATAAAGCCTTGTTAGATCTTGGAGCTAGTGTCAGCCTACTACCATATTTTGTTTATGAGCAGTTAGGTGGCGAACTGAAACTCACCCCTATCACACTTCATTTAGTTGATCGCTCTGTGAAAATCCTAAGAAGTGTGAAAGAAGATGTTCTGGTGAAAGTAGATAAATTCTACTTTTCGGTCGATTTTGTGGTTGGGTACCCATGTAATGACCCGACACGATTCCTCGGGAGGAGATTTACAAATCTCCAAGACTTTTTTCGGGTTTGGTAGCGGTGGGTGGTGTGTGGCCTCCCCATTGAGCCTCGATTTTCCTTGTGTCGAGCTCTGAAGTTCGAGAGACATTTTGGTAATTTTACTATCTATATGTTTAGTTTTAAAAAATATTTATATAAAAAAACACATAGAGAACTTAGATGGACCACTAGACTCCCCAATATCACACACCATTCCCTCAAATTTCCACACTATTGAACATAAAACATGCACAAATCCCTCTCCTAGTGTTTGAAATTTTCGTTTTCTCGAGTTTTTAAATTGACCTTTGAGAATGATTTTGGAGAGGTTAACTTTAGATGTTAAAACTATGATTATGTGCTATTTGAAAAAATGAGTTTTAAAAAGAAAAAAAATATATTTGTAATTTAATGAGGATTTAATATAGCATTTCTTCAAACCATCCCTAGATTGGTTCACAACTTGAGATCCCCAAACAAACCTAGGACAATCATGCAAACCACCGTACCCCTTTTCCTTCCTTTTCATCCAACCATTATTTTCCCATATCTTTAGTTTTGATATGCAGTGACTCATGGCTTTTAATGAGTTAATTTTACAAAATGGTTGAGGTTTTGTTACTCATTGAATGTGTGAACTACCTTGTTCTTTTTTAATTGTCCATTATTAGTCATGTACTTTAAACATCAAAATGAAATTCAAGGAGTATTTTGGCTTTTACTTATTTTATTTATTCTTTGAAAGAAAACTTTCTAAATAATTTTTAATTGTTGTGTAGCTTTTATCTGATTCAAAATATTTAATGATTTGGACTCTTGCAACTTGTTATTTCTTTGCATTTTGTTTTTTCCTAAAATAGTTTAATTGGTTTAAGTTCAAAATTCAATTGGTTATGTTTTTAGAGTATTCTTTTCTTACTTGTGTTTTTGAAAAAAAAAAGTTTTTTTTTTGGTTTAGAAAGAGTTTATTTTATTTTATCTTTCTTATTTATTTAAGAATAAAAAATAGGATATTGTATCTATGAAATGAGTTAAATTGTTCACTTATTTATTTCAGTAGTTTAAAAGAAAAGTTGGGGGACTGGAGTTGTTGGAGGACCGTTGTGAGTTATGGAGGTGATGTCTCAGACTGGTCAGTGAGACCATTGGTTAATAGTACAGTTGAGTACTCATGTATGTAGACATCCTATCTATTATGTCACGTCCCAATTCGAAAAGTGGGCCTAGAACGTCACTGATATTTTTTTTTTTTGAAACTAAACTCAAGAATTCTAACTGGGCCGGATCAACGGTTAGGCCCAAAGGTCACACATGATCTCAACATGTGGACTCAAACACATACCATAAGTCTACTCAAATGAAACACAAACACACATACATAATTCCACCAATGAATTATTATTACAATACAATCAAAGTAGCTACAGAACACATAGTAGTTTAATACATGATATCAACGCAAACTAAGTACCACACACGGTACTTTACATAAACAAATGGTTCAATGAACCAAAAGACAAAGATAGTGGAATTCCCCTCAGTGGGAATCCCAAGGCAACGCAGCAGCTTATCCATCCTAAGCTTCATACGGAGGGTTCTCCTCCTCAGGTACATCTCCTGAAATGTGAGTGGTGTGAGCTAACTAGCCTAGTGAAGGAAATATAACAATGCAGTCTAATGAAACATCAGGTTAGTTAAATAATCAACATTTGCAATATGATATCTCATGTTTGTCAAAATAATCTCAACATCAATCCATTATTGCTGTCATCCATCATAACACCTACATACTACGTTGAGACCATTGTATTAAGTCCCGACACAGTAAAAAAACATCATTTCAAGTACATCTACGGCCCCCACATGGCCGATACTGACACTCCTCAAGTCAGCAACTGTCGACACCCTTGGTCCAGTAGACGTAAAACATCTCACACACATGGCCGATATTGGTTCAATAGTCAAGGGCACGTGGAAACAGTATTACATATCTCATATGATCAACATCATAAACATTTATAATCATCATAAGCACTTCTTAAAACAGTGCATCATGTTCGGGCACATGGGTGGGTTCATCAAACTTGAAACCACTCATTGCACAAGATTCACCTCATTAAACCTGATTACACCTACTATAAAGTTAAGTCCCCTTACCGAAATTGTATGGTATCACAGTCTCTGTTCAACATGCAAGCAAGTGTACAATCAATAATAGGTCAACATACACAGCATTCAAATAAATACATATAAGTAGTATTTCAAAGCCATACATACTGTTTTCCCAAAAATCTCCAAGGTAAATGAAACTGAATCTCCTACTTGGTTTCTAACAATTTTAAGTTAGAATAATCTACAATATATAATAATAAGGTGCTCAGACCAAATCTCATATTGTCTCTTGGGCATGACCAGATTGACGTATTGAGTTAAGTCTAGATACTCAGGTCACTTCTCATATTGTCTTCTGGATAGGACCAGATTGACATTTTGAGTAAGGCCTCGAGGTCACTCAGTGCTCGACAGATATAGCGTTGGTCTGGTAGTAAAGTCACTCAGTGCCCGACAAATAGTGTCGGCCTGGAAGTGAATACAATAGTAATACACTATAATAATAAGAGAAGAAGGGTTAGTACAAATTTTAAATTATCTAATGGGCACAAACATCACATTTAAATCTTAGGATCTAAACATGCATCATCAATCAAGATTTTTCATTCAAAAACTGGGTTCCTTGGAACATGCCTCAGAACCAGGTACTTTGGCTTCGGATCATCCGAACGAAGGCCTAAAACTAGTCCACAGACTTCGGAACTTGGGTTTGTCTTCGGACCGTCCGAAGGTTAGGTCTCGGATCGTCCGAAGGTCCTTCCAAATCGAAAAGCAGAAAACAGATATCGATGGGTCTCGGTGTGTCTCGGATCATGCCGAGGGAAGCTCGGATCGTCCGAGAGAGGTTCGGTCCTTCTGAACAGGTTCAGAACGTCCGGAGCAGAGGCAGGCAATAGTTAGCCTCTGGCCACTTCGGAACTTCGAGCCGAAGCTTGGAACGTCCGAAGGGTCACATTTGGACCGTCCGAAGGGGGTCACCCTCGGATCGTCCGAAGCACAACTCCCGGACCGTCTGAGAGTTGTCTTCCTCCTCTGTCTGTAACAGCAGACAGTGACGCCGAACAGAGAGTGAAATACGAATCCAGAAACAGTGGGTTTCCTGTATTCGGTTTTCACATCCAACCAGTCAGATGGATTCCTCAGTGAGTCCTCTTTCCATAGGAAGTAGTTTGAAGTTCTAACACTGATTAAGCCGTCGGATTTTAACACCAAAACCAAATTGACACAAGAAATCCATGGTTTTTCCTTAAACTTGAAATCGATTTTACACGCTCAAAACTCAGTCAAATTTGCTTCTACTTGATTCTAAACCAGTTAAAATTTGAAAGGGAACACAATGGTTACCTTCACTTTAGTTCCTGGGTTGAAAATCCAAACTTTTGAAAAATCTTCCTTTTAAGGTACGGTAAAGAAAATTTTGGAAAACAGGTAGAGAGGGAGAGGGTGATCGGTTTGGTTCTCAGGGCTGAGAGATGGACACTGGTTGAGGGAGGAGGAATCAGTTGGGGGAGGAGGTGATCTTATAGAAGACATTGGGCAATGGGTGGAGGCCACCCGGGTGCTGCATGCAGCTGCTGCGGACGTCTAGTACTGTAACCGGCAGAAGTTACTGTTTGGTTGCAAATAAGTCCCTCTCTGAAATTTCTGATTTTTGCAAATAGGTCTATTTTTGATTAAAATAGGTTTTTAACTAAAAACAATATTTTTAAAGCTTAATAAATTTAATCCAACTTGACAGATGAGTTGGGTTTTGAAAACTCTAACCACCATAAAAATTTGAAGATTTAAAATTCACTAAAAACCATAAATTTAATTAAAATCCACAATTTAACATTATTTGCTTATTTTAACTTGTGTTTAACTAAATAAATTAAAATGCTCATTTTTTGGGTTTGAAAGAATAAACTAGACCATACTAAAATGGTCTAACATAAAATGCTTGTTTCAAAAATTTTCTTATTCCAAAACCATTTATAGATATTTATTTCTCCCTTCCGAGGTCTTTTCGGACGATTTTAAATATTATTTCCTGAAAATAAAATAGTTCTGAAATCAGAAATTGGAATCCTTGATTAAGGAAAATAATATCATCCAATAATAATCACATAATGACACAAATAATAAAATAATATCAAGAAGTGGTAAATTACCATTTTTCCCCTCCATCTGAACGAGCTGGATCATTGAGTTTTCAAACTCAGGTTGGACCATACATGGGCTTTTCACAAAGCCCTAACCGTAATGTTCGAAATTAATCGGTCTAAGAAGGATTAAATTAATTACACCTATTCTGAGTCAGGGTATTACATATTATGACGTTTGTTGCACTCATGCATGTGATATACGTATATGTCGCGACATGTGATATGCTTTATCCCTTCACTGGGCTGGTTAGCTCACCCCCTTACATTTCAGGTACTATGATTGCTGAAGGGCCAAGCGGGTCCCCTGTGGAGGCACCCGGGGATGTGTAGTAGTAGTTAGATATTTCATAACTATGTTTATACCTTAGTTGAGAGACTTTTGCTTCCATGGACTTATTATTGTATGTGGTTTGTTGGGATAACTGTATAGTTATATTTGAACAATCAATGTTTGTTTTGTTATATTTCTTAGTATGATGGACTTTGTTAATTGTTATGTGGGAGGTAGTTGCCCCATTTTAAAAAAAATCCCGATATCCATCCTTTTGAGATGTTTTGAGATATTTCGGAGATAACACGCTCGTAGTGGAACAGAGATCTGATGACATAACTCAATGTGTTTAACTTGTGTAAGCAACCTCTCTGTACATATGACTTGTACGAGGTTAACATGATTCAGAGTTCTGTCAAATAAAGCGGTAAGCAAGCGGTGAACTCATTACTTAACAAAGTTCCGTATGCTGATGTTGCAGCAAAGAAATTTGAGCCTCTCCCTTTAAGTCAATCGATACCAGTCCCCTCTGTCGAGAGGCCGCCGAAATTAAAACTCAAACTGTGCCTGAAACACTAAAATATTATTATCTAGGACCATCCGATACCCTACCAGTCATTATAGCTTCCGATTTAACTTCAGAACAGGAGTTTAAACTCTTCGCTATTTTGAGAGAACATAGAGTGTAAATCTGGCTAGACCAATGCTTAGGTCCTTTTATATTCCTCAATTTCAAATTTCACTTTTTTGCTTATTAAATAAAAGATTCAAGTAATCAAACGAAAAAATCAATCACCACAGGTGCATAATGATTTATAGTGGTTCAGTTAAATAACCTATATCCACTCTTAGAATCACCCAACCTTGGGTTATCCGAAAATGCACTATGAATGGGTATCTCACCCTCACAATACACCTAATGAGTTTCGACCACCTTTGGTCTACTTCTCGACTCTTATTTTTTGTGGTGGTTCGAGCACTGAGCTCTACTCCACCTTACAGTGATGATGATAAAATAACTCAAAGAAACACTTGTCTTGGGTTCAATGAGCTTGAAATGTTGTGCTTCTTCAAAGATCTCCTTGCTTGGGTCTAAATCTTCAGATTTGAGTCATCACAGGTGTAAGCAACCACAACAAAGAGAAGGACTAGGACAAAGGATTCTACAGGGTGTCATAGAAGGTTCTCTCATAGTCTTTTCTTCCTCACCAATTTGATAATCTACCTAGGAGCTCATAGAGATTTTAGAGGAAGACATTTACAAGAGATGGTTTGAAAGAAGAGGTCTTGGGTTTTGATCCCTGTCACTAATAATCTTAAATCTAAGAGAGGCCAGGTATTTATAGATTTCTCAGTAAATCCAACGACTAGTACCTAATGTAATAGCCAAGATTTTCAATGCAATAATTATATTGGCTATTATCTATTTTAATTGTTAAAAATTAAGATTTATAGATGAAATGGATGTTAGATGGATAAGAATTGGGGCAATGGCCCAAGTATGGTCCAATGGATCATGGATAGGGTTAATTATAATTAATTGGGTAAATGTGGTCAATTGGGTCAAATGCCCAATTGGGACCCAATGGGTCAAGATGAATTGATGTTTAAGGCAAATGGGTAAGGAATTGATTTAATGGAGTCATGTACCCAATTACGATCTAAAGGCATGAAATCCACCTTCTCAAGTGAGGTGGCAAGTGTAAGAGGTGACATGGAAGTGGCATAGCCAAGTGGGACCCAAGTCCACCTCATCAAGTGAGGTGGCGTGTGGTCTAAGGTCACATGTGGGGCCGGCCACCATGAGTCAACCATGGGTGAGTACATGGGTGAATTCAAGAGGATCAAGTGAAGTGAGTTGAGTTAAAATATCTAATTAAAATCACTTGAGCTAGGTGGAAATAAATCCAAGTGCTTGAGTTAGGAGATTGAGTTTCATTTAAGTGAGGTGAGTTGAATGGGTGGTGAGTCACTTGGAAGTTGAAAAGACTAAGTGAGTCAAGGGAAGATGGAGGGTTTCCATCTCATGGAAACCCTAGACAAGAAAATCATTGGAAAGGGAGAATGGAGAAGTGTAAGCCATGTGCCCTCTTGGTTAACCAAGGGACACATGGGAAGGACCAAATGTAAAGAGGGTGGTTGGGAGTTAGGGTTTACACAAGACTCACTCCAAAACACCATGGGGCCGATCCTCTCTTTGGAAAAGAGATAGAAAAGTTTTATCTCATTCCCTCCCTCCCTCGTGAGCAAAAGAACTCTCCCTCTCTCAACCTTCAAACCCTAAGGCCGACCCCCTCTCCTTGAGACAAAGAGAACTTAGAGTTTCCTCTCATTCTCTCTCTCCCTCCCTCTCTCAAACCTTCACTCCTTCGCCGAACCCTCCCTTAGGGTTTCACCTCAAACCCTCTCCCTCTCAAGCAACACTCTTTGGCCGAAGATCAAGGAGGAAGAAGAAAAAACTAAGGAAGAAGAAGAATGGAGGAGCAAGACAGAACGAAAGAAAACGAAGGAAACGTGGAAAAGGAAAGGTTTATGTTTCATATTACTAAAAATGTAAGAAACCAAGGGAACCATGGTTTCGACTACGGAATGGCCGAAACCATGGGGTCCCATTTCGGATTGGAAAGTTTGGCCAAATGGTTATAGGCCATGGACTTAAATCCATCCAAGGAATGAGATGAACATAAAAGTGAAGTATGGTTCAAAATCCGAAAGATGGTTTTTGGAGATGGAAAAATGGACAAAACCCTAATGGGTAAGATAGATTACATAAATGAAGTTGTTAAGGACTATGTATACATGATTTATGACAACATGCATGATTGAATATACGGGATAGAACTTCATAGGAGAATGATCAAAGATCATGGTTCGACCTTTGCATGGCCGAACCCTAATTTGTATATATGGATCATTGAGGACAAAAAGAGAATGGATGAGGTTCGGCCATGATGTATGGCTGAACCCCTTCAAATGATCTAAACGTGTGCATGTAATTTTTAAAAGAAAAATGATGAACCATGGGTTCGGCCATGTTGTATGGCCGAACTCCATGAAGGAAGTTTTATGAATCTAGGTATATTTATGATTTTTATGGATTACCTAGTTATGGAATAAAAGGAAAGAAATGATGATTTAAAATGAAGAGAGGATGGAAAGTGTTGGACCATGGATTCGGCCATGTTGTATGGCCGAACCCCATGGAAGAATGTTTATGAATTTAAATACATTTTAAATGATGAACCATGGCTATCAAGCTAAGAAATAAATGGAGATGAAGAACAACATGGCCGAACCCCATGAAGGACTTTTCATGGACCTAGGTGTATGATTAACCCTGGATGATATGTATGGACCTAAGTGTGTTTAAAAAGTTAAATGATTTAACTAGAGATTATGAGATCAAGAAATATAATAATGGATCATGTTTGAACCGTTGTGATTAAAGGATTAAAAATGGGGTCAAAACCAAAAGAGTGAGGTTCGGCCATGTTGTATGGCCGAACCCCACTAATGAGTTTATGGACTTAAAACATTTTCAGCCCTAAGGTATGGCCGAAACCCCTTGGGGGTCTTAACCGGGCTACGGACTATAATCATAGGTGGAAATGAACATGGAATGATGGAAATCAAAGGAGTCATTGATTTGATTTATTTATGTGTAACAAGGTATCGAGATTTCACAAACAGGCGTACGATCGGCTTGACGGGATTGATGATCGGCTTTTGGACGAAAATGCAAGGACACGATATTTGGATGTTGGTAGGATTCCTACCTTATTGATACACTTGGACTATGTATATGAATGATTGTTTTAATTTCATGTTTTGATGATCTATTTTGGTATCAAAGTGCTATGTTTTAATAATGGGATTTCAATGCTGTTATGTCTATTATGAAATGGCATATGTGCACTTACATCTCATGCATGGCATGTGAGGGATCACATGAGGGGAGTCCACGCTCCATTCGGATATCCGATGAACAAACGTGGGGAGGGATCCGCACTGATTCCAGATACGATGTTGAAATGAAAAGACGAGTCCATGCTTCGTTCGGTGGGACCGATAAGGCATACGTGGGGAGTTATGACAATACCTTGATGTGGCTTGTACATCAAGAGGAATACTATGTAATTATGATATGGTTGATGGGTGGGATTCATGGCATATGACACCCATGGCATGACATTGACTTGCATGGTTTTAGCATATATATATATATATATATATATATATATATATATATATCTATGTGATTTTTTATATTAATCCATGTGTTTGACCCTACTCGGAGTACCCACTGGGCACATTGTCTAACGCCCTACTTTTACCTTAAATGATGATGACACAGGGAATGGACGGAACGAAGGACGTGAACAGAGCCAAGCATAGGAGCTTGGATGATTTATATTTATTTTATTTAAATTTTTATTTTGGACATGTAATTTGAGTAATTAGCATTTTGGGACTGTAATAATCTTAGGACTAGTTGTTATGGTTTGTTTTATTTTGGACATTGAAACTTAAAGGTTATTAATGTGATGGATTTCCTTGCTATTTAAAAATTGGATAAGATAATAACTCTATTATAATTCTGCATCTACGTTTATTCTGCAAGCTTAGCCTTAATGCGTTTGAACCGTTTTAGTGGACTTAGTCCACGCACACGTTTGGTTGGCCAGTTAAGGGCCGGACTTTAGAAGCTCGGACTTAGCTTGCGTTGTGACGTCCCGCTCTCTTCTCACTTTTTACTTAAAAAAATAAAAATAAAAATAAACTCTGATTTACTGTGAGTGAAAAAGGATGGGGCGTTACACCTAAGGGGCTTGGAAGCCTCTAGAGGCGATCGGGGGCGTCTTCCCGATGGGATTGGGAGCGCCCTCGATAGGCTCGGCCACCACTTCGGGTAGTGCCAGCTCAGGTCAACTGCTGGTCAAACAAGGAAAGTACAACTGGATGACTAACGGATACCTAAGAGGGGCTCAGGAGAACTCGATGGGCTCGGTCTGCGCACACCCACTGAGACCTCAGGTCGACGGGCTCGACCCTACTCGAGTGGCTCGGGGTGGGAGAACAGACAAAAACAATCTCTAAACATAACCTCCTCAGTTCGATGGGCTTGAGTTTGTCATAACATATATTTTACCAGATTGATTCATTAGCCTCTATTTCACACCAAGTTTTGCTTAGGGTCAACTAACATGGATAATTGGGATCTGTGTAGGGATAACATATCTGAATAAGTTGCTCATCACCCGATGAATTGATCCAATGTGCTTCAATCTTCAATTTTTCTGATCTTCAGCATCTTCCAAGCACTCAAGGCAAATCATACATGGTCTCGAATATTGACAAAAAAGTGATTTGGGTGGCCGGGGCAATAACAATCTCCCCCTTTGTCAATTTCGTGACAAAACATAGTGACCCATAAACTATGTACAGACTTTCAATACATTCGCTTAAAAATAAAACATGTACAAGTACAATCGTTTGACCTCAAATACAAAGATCCCGAACCCATCCCTTCATCTTTTTGTTTTCAACAAATGAAGTTCGAACTCCCCCTGACTGTACTGTATGCTTGTAGAAGAGTTCAACACCTTCAACGAAGACAAAACAAAGACCAAGAGACATACTAGGTGGGAATTATCGAAATCCCCCCTCAATATGAGATTCACCATCATTAATCTCAATCAATCTTACTCCCCCTTTTTGTCAAAAAATTGACAAAGAAGAGAAGATAACAAAACCAAATCATGCATAATATATAACATAATAGTATGAGAAAATCCAAAAGAAGCATGAGTAGTTTGAAGGTTTACTTATTACATGCCCAAAACACAAAATGTTATCAACAAAAATAGGATGATGAGTCAGAACTAATCAATGGTGCGAGGAGGAGATGATGGAGCCGCATCATTGCATTTGCATGAGGAAGCAGGACTTTGAAGGCATGAGAAGAGGCCTTGAATGGATTCCTTCACGAATGTCGATAGCTCGTAGTGATCTTGATGGAGTCGTTCAATGTGGTTTTTACTTCAGCAAATTGAGCTTCGACAAATTCACGGTCTATTGTAGGTTGTGATCAAGCTGAGAAGGTGAGACATCGTGAGTGGATTCTGAAGCATTTTCCTTTTCAGTAGGAGCAGTAGAGGATGATGGTTTAATGTTTCGTAAACATAGGTCAATAAAATACCAATTCAAGATTTTGGTACTATTTGGAATTTCACCTCTAGGTGGTGTGACACCAAAGTGCAGAGCAACTCTAGACATGAGATAACAAAAGGGGGAAGCACCATGTCTGGAAGACTTCCAATATGAAATAATATTTGAACGTATTAACGTAGGAAGACAAATCCGTCGACCTGTGGCAACGTTGTAGAGAGTATGTACCATATATACTTTGAGGTCAGACTTATTTCTGTAATGAGGATATACGTTGTATGTAAAAAAACAAATGTAGAAGTTTGTAATAAGGAATAAGACTTGAGGAACGAAGAGCATTATCAGGTTTCCATTCGGCATGACCTCCACAGATTTTCTTCCCAATTTTCTTTTTTTCTTTTGTCGTTCTCAAATACTTTGTCCTTAACCTCAATGATGTCTCCATCGTTGTAGATGAGAATGGATAGAAGAGAGGAAACAAGTTGGGGTGTGACTATCTCTATTTCCCCATTTTGAAATTCAATGCGAAATGAGTAAGGTGGAGAATCAGGGTAGTCCTTGATTGAGCAAAACATCCCTTTAGCTAGGGAAGGATAGGCTGCATCACCCCACTCAAAATGTTTTTCCCAACCCATCTTCTTGATAATATTTACAGACTGATATTTAGCCAGATCAGAGACACAAGTTTTTAGCTCAATCTTGAGATGTTTGAAGGCAGCAAATCTGACATTAGGTTCGAGGAGACGTTCTCCAGCTTCAGGAGGCAGAGTTTAAAAAAATGCTGTAGGACCAGATTCACCTTTAGAGTCGGTCCAAGAAATGCTATGATTAGATTGAATTTCAGGTGGAGCAGTAGGTGGGGGAGATGGAATTTGTTCTTGCTACGGAGGGAAACTAGTTGATGGATATTTCCTTCTTCGAGAAGTAGTTTCTTAGGGTGCAGGGTAGACGCAGAAGCAGAAGGGTCGTAAATAGGGGGTGCCGATGCAGGAGGCTCTAAGGTTGGAGTCACAGAAGGTTGTGCCGCAGACGGTAGACGACCCCGGGTAGTGGGAATTGCTCCGACAGTGTTTAATCGAGGCATTGAAGTGGTTGATTCGCAAGATTTAAAAAAAATGCCAATGATTTAAGAATAAATGCTTACCCGACTCAATCGCAGAGGGTGAAGATCAGAAGAGATGAGTTGCATCGGAACATTGAACAAGAGATGATCTGCGATGGTGAGGAGAAGATGGACCTAAAGGACACAAAGACAAGACAGATAGAGGCTTACCCAACAAGGAAATGAGTACCCGATGAAGAGAGTGGCGGCGGAAGGAGGAGAAGACACTCCAAGAGGCAATCGACGTCGGAGAAGGAGAATGGTAGGTCGAATAGGCTCGGAGGAAGCCCTAATAGAGAGAACGACTGTTTTGAGAGTGACGTGTGAGTGGAAAACAGGGCAAGTCGAAGGGATTTCGATATAGATACGTGACCTCGAGCCCATCGGAATCTTTCGATCCCCTCGAGCTGGAGGGAAAAGCATGTTACAGAACCGGGCCCCCTCGGGATATGCCGATCCCTTCGAGCAGAACAAAAATTCAACCACAGAAACACAATTTTTTTTTTCTGTATTTGTTTTTACACATTGTATATAGATCACATAGGATTACTAACACCAATAGCCTTTCGAAGAAAAAGAAATCAATTTGAATCAAGGGGTTTGGTCGATATATCAGCCAATTGATTGTCGCTGGACACATATTAAAACCCAATAGATTTTTCTT
This sequence comes from Chimonanthus praecox, assembly GCA_022113865.1. Lineage (NCBI taxonomy): Eukaryota > Viridiplantae > Streptophyta > Magnoliopsida > Laurales > Calycanthaceae > Chimonanthus > Chimonanthus praecox. Next base: position 26,008,954 of record CM039095.1, read on the forward strand.
CTACAAGCTCTCTTATAAAGTGATGATGAATATCAATATGTTTAGTGAGAGAGCGTTGGATAGGATTTTTAGAGATATTTATGGCACTAGTATTATTACAAATTAGACTCATAGTGTCTTGTTCTAGGCCATAATCTTGTAACATTTGTCTCATCCAGAGAAGTTGGGCACAATAGCTAGCAACAACAATGTACTTAGCTTCAGCTGTGGGCATGAGATTGATGATTACTTTTTGTTGTGCCAAGCCACTAGGCAATTTCCTATGTAGAAGCAACCACCACTCGTGGATTTTCTATCGTCTAAATTTCCTCCCCAATTTGCATCTGAGTATCCAGCAATGTTAGAAGAAGTATCAAAGGGATACCAAATGCCAAGCTTGTGTGTTCCTGCAATGTATTAATTATTATTTTGACAACCTTTATGTGGGATTCTTTTGGTTTGGATTGGAAACGAGCACATGCTCCTACACTAAAAGCAATGTCGGGTCTACTAGCAGTTAAGTACAACAAGCTCCCAATCACACCTCTGTAAAGGCTTGGGTCAACATCTTTACCACTCTCATCTTTGAAGAGATTTTTTGTGGTACTCGTAGGTGTCTTAGAGTGTTTACACCCTTCAAGCCCAAAATGTTTGATTAAGTCCTTAGCATATTTGGACTGGGAGATGAACAAGCCATCATGAAGTTGTTTAACTTGTAGACCCAGAAAGTAGTTAAGTTCTCCAACCATACTCATTTCGAATTCAGATTTCATGAGATTGGAGAATTTAATAGCTGTTTTTTCATTTGTGGATTCAAACACTATGTCGTCCACATAGATTTGAGAAATCACAAAGGTTTCATTATTCTTTGCACAAACAATGTTTTGTCCACACTTCCCCTTGAAATATCATGAGATAGCAAGAATTGAGTAAGCCGTTCATACTCAGCTTTAGGAGCTTGTTTGAGACCATATAATGCCTTTTTTAATTTGAACACATGTTCTGGATAGTGTGGATCAATGAAACCTTTGGGTTGGTCTACATATGCTTCTTCATTCAGTATTCCATTCAAGAAAGCACTTTTGACATCCATTTGAAATAATTTAAATTTAAAGAAACAAGCAATGGATATTAAAATGCGAATGGATTCTAATCAAGCAACTGGTGCAAAAGTTTCATCGAAATCGACGCCCTCTATTTGAGTATATCCTTGAGAAACTAGGCGGGCTTTGTTTCGAACACTTACACCGTGCTCATCCAACTTGTTTTTATATATCCACTAAGTGCCAATAACATTGCAACCTTTAGGTCTAGGCACCATATCCCAAACATCATTTCTTTTGAATTGAGCAAGTTCTTCTTACATGGCATTTACCCAGTCCTCATCAAGTAATACTTCACTGACATTTTTAGGTTCTATATGAGAGGTGAAGCTCTTATAGCTAGCGATATTCTCCAATTGTTTTTTGTCTGTATTCCAGTCATAGGATCACCAATAATTTGAGACATCGGGTGATTCCTTACAGATTTCAAATCATGCGTATGATGAGATGATGATGGAGATGATGCAATGGATGGCGAATCTTTTTGGTTTGAAGGGAATTCTTCGTCATCTTTTGAAAAGTTTTGCAAATCGTCCATGAGATCTTCAATTACAACATTTATGAATTCTTGGATTGCATTGGTCCTTAAATTTTGGACTCTATATGCCTGATTGGTGTTGGAGTATCCAAGAAAATCCCAATATCACTTTTGGGATCAAACTTCCCCAAATTCTCCCGGTCTCTAAGAATATGGCATTTGCTTCCAAAGATCTTAAAATATTTTGCATTAGGCTTCCTACCAGTCCACAATTCAAAAACTGTTTTGTTTAATCCAGCTCTTATATATACACGATTAATGATAAAACAGGTTGTATTCACAGATTTAGCCCATAAACTTCTTGGTAGGTGTTTGCTTTGGAGCAACACATTTTACATATCAAGGAAACTTGGCTTAACCAATGATTTCCTAGTTTATGGGTTTCTCACTTGTAAACTCAATCTGAAGATTGGTTGTTTATGATCTCTCTCTTCTTCTCTTTTTCTCACTTGCAAACACAATCCGAAGATTGGTTGTTTATGATCTTACCCATAAGAGTGTTGATCGTTCCTTAGAGTGTATAACTCTTTTCACCTCAAGGAAGATAGTAAAACGATCACCCACCAGTCATATTTATAGAGAAGACTTAACGGTCATATGGACTATCCAGGACTGACAAGTCGGTGGCACCGATGGGTCTGTGTTCATATTTATTACCGTTCAACCACCCGACCATTGCACATTAAGTGCAACCCCAACGGCATAATTATTTCCCTGCCGACACGTCGTTGTCGCCGATGAGTTGACACTTATGGCACTGGTGGATCGGTCCATATGAGAGGCTCGTTCTGGTGCAAAACATGCTTGATAGTAGTTTCCACTTTGGAAACCTGTTACCCAGAATGACCTGTCACCCTTTGTAGAGGGGACGGTCCTGTTACTCTCGATCGGTCATGATATACCAAGATGTCTGTTTTATTCGGAGCCCTTATGAGTTCACAGTCCAGAACTCATAAGTTTTATACTGATGAGTAGCCAACCACGAGGGTTCGTTCAAGTTCATCACCGAGGGGCCAGTGCATACATGACTCTCAGTCAGAGGTATATATCCAGAATGATAGTTTGAAGTTCTAGAACCAATGTCAATCTGGCCGACCAGTCTTTGACCACGATGGGTTGATCCTGATTACACCGAGAAGTCGGTGAGATAGAATGGTGCTGACAGTGAACATAATTCGTGTTTTCAAGTTTACTTCCAATTCACTGTTCAACATCCTCTTTAGGCATGTTATGTTTATTACCAACATATCCAACTAAGCCTAGTAGTCCTTTCTCAGGTGTGGGTTCCACCTTGGATCATCTATGATCATATACCTGTTCTTGTGATTACCATGATGAGCTTTGAGCTTGGTGGAGCATGATCTTCTTCCTTAACCATCTTGAGTCTTCAAGCTTCTTGGCAAGTACTTCTACCCGAGTCATGTAATTGACAAACAAGGATTCGGTCAAACTGGGGCACTAACAATCTCCCCCTTTGTCAATTACATGACAAAACCTAGAAGCTAACCCAATTACAAACCAACCCTTTAGTACAACACATTTGAATACAAAATATTACACCAAATGTATGTATACCCAAATGGGCAAGAAGACTATGGTCTTCGCATAATCTTGATCAACTTGCTTCTTTTACATGTGTTTCTTGTTCAAGCACACAAGCAAGCAATACTAGACAAATCATTAGTTGGATTTGTCCAAACCATGAACATCCATGGACTAAATAATATTTTCTCCCCCATACACCAATGAATTTCTAGACTCCCCCAATCTCCTTGAGTTGGATCTTCCACCAATTATTCTCCTAATTGGTTTTTACGTCTTATAGCTTCTACTAATTTCTCCCCCATTTTGTCATTCAATTGACAAAGGGTTAGTAGTCATGGATAAAGATTAAGCACTCCCCCATGCTTCTTTCATTAGTGCTTAACTTAGATCTATTCCAGCTCATGGTTCTCCCCCGTGGTTCAGTGTATTTTTTTTCCCGGGCATCAAGGTTTGTTTGCCTTTGCACAAGCTGATTTCCATCTGATTTCTTCATTGGTTAAGCTAATGTCCTAGCTTCTTCGAGTTTCCTCCCCCATTCACTAGGCTATCTTTCTTAGTTTTTTTTTTTTCTCATCGCTCTCACAAACTTAGCTGCCCCTAAGTTGATTTTTCTTCAAGCTTTCAACCTTGCATTCACCTTTCTCCACAAGCTGTCATGACCAGTGAAAGTATCTAAACAACACATATTTTGTGCTCCCCCATACTCCAAGAATGCATGTATCATCAGAGCCCGAACCTTTATCTCCCTAACATGCCAATACAAAATTAACTCATTCAAACCTGCATGTTAGTCTATCATACAGAAGAGATATGTGGTATTTATACACTGCAATACACACATCACATAAAACCAAAGCATATCATTTCATAGATAACAAAATGTTCATTGAGTACATATGGTGTTTGCTAAGGGGGCATTATGGATGGTTAGTCAAAATACCAAACGTATAGTTTTTCTAAACAACGAAGAACTATCCTACACAGAGCCATCCTGAGGCGGTGCAGGAGGAGGAGGAGATGGAGTATCTGAAACTCGATCAGAAAATAAGGTAGCAGCAACAAGATCCTGGACTGTCATCCTCAACCTATCCAGGGATCTTTTAAGGCAGTCAATCCTTCTTTCCAATTTGAAGACCTTGTTGTTCAAACGATCATTCACTTGATGAGGGTATTCATATTCTCCTTCTTCATCAGAATCTCCCCAAAGATCCTCAGACTGATGACTATCCTCTTCACTGGTGTCGTCAAGAATATCAACATGGTCTCCTTTTCTACTTCTTCTCCCATTTATTCTAATTGATTTTCGACGAAGAGGACACATTTGTCAAAAATGGGCTCTTCTTCCACTTTTGCTTGGGTTTCCTATTCTTCCTGAACTAAGTGGATCTTCAGAGCTCAACCCAGGGCAGAAGCGAGAGACTAACATATTAGTCCTTTTGCCCATCAACTGGCATGACTGGATTCTCCTCGTTCTATTGAGTGTTTAGGACGTGTCAGAGCTGCCGTCTTCCTAGGAATGATTTTCCTTGGAGGAGATCCTCAAACAATGGTTCGAAGAGGGATGAGATGAAACTTGAGCTTTACTCTATCTATGAAAACCACACAAATGGTGATTTCCAGGTTTCTAGAGGCTTGAGGAACGAAAACCCCATGTTTTTCAGGAGGGAAATCACCACAAGAGGTCCTATCGAGTGGTCTAGGGCACGGGAGGAGAAGGAGGGACCACAATCTTTCGCGGGAGGGGAGACAACAAATTCGAAAGTGTTGTTGCTTTAGTAGAAAGTGACCCCTTTTTATTTTAAACTTTCTATCTCACCGATATGTTGGTTCCACAAATAGGTCAACTTTTTCGACATTTTCCCCCTTTTTCAATAGTGCTTGTTTTAGCACAGTATTGACATGTCTGCCACACTGGCAGTCTATTCACCGACATGTCGACAACACCGAGATGTTCAGATTGCAGAACAATCATCCTCTTTTTGTGCATCTTGATGAGATCCTATTCTAAGCAACGCATACATATATTCATGCACAGATATACCAAACATAATTTCATCTAGACATGCACATGATCAAACAATTCTCATTCAAAACTGTATGTATTCCAAAATACTTTGAATGTAATGTATGACTTTCCAAGTAGAATATGTACTATAGCCAGGAAGAGTACATTCTAGACTTGTAGTTAGCCAATTCCTCTCTTCATGTCATAGCATTTCTCTGCTATGTGAATTCCCGTGGTCTCTTGTGAGTTCATTTGTGGTGGTCTAAGATATGGAAGTGAATCTTAAACAACAACAAAACATGATTCATGGTCTATCTTCTAGGTACAAAGATTGTGGCATTTAGTGTTGCTTACATACCCCTACGATCGTACTTTTGATGACCACACCTTGGATTCATCAAATCTTTTAAGACATGATTCATTTGTCTTAACAAAGAGTCTTGCCTTGTATCCACCTTCCTTGGGTTTTTTTTAGGATTCGGTGTTGGTGGATATCTTTTATGCATAGGCTTTAATGGATTGTTCCTTTATGCTTTCCTTTCCAGGTATCTCTTCAGATGATAGCAATTTCTTTTGAAATGCCCATCATTGTGGCAGAAATTGCACTTACCCATTGAAGGGTGAGAGATACCTTTTTTTCTGAGCACCTCATGGTTCATAGGTACTTTGGTAGAAGAGGCACCTAGTCCAGACCTATCACCATACTGTCTTCCTGAACCAAAGAGTCTTTTAAGACTTTCATCTCCTTTGGTAAACCTATCTTGGAATTTTTCTTTGTGATTTTTTAATTCCCTTACTTCCAAATATAGTTTCTTAATATCTTCGTCAAGAATTTTATTGTGATGCCACAAATTCTCGACATCCATACATTGAATTGTCATTTCTTCTTAAAGACTTTATTACTCTCTCTAAGTTTTGAGTTTATAATTTCAGAGAGTTCCAGCTTAGAGGTTATGAGAGATTTTTCATATTTTAGATCTTCCACTTGATTAGACAGATTCAGGTTATCATTTCTAACCTTGTTGAGTTTTTTAGCCATCCTCTCACTTTCAAGAAACAGGGCACTGTAGAAAGCTTGAAGATTTTCATCTTCTTCACTCCCATCTTCCTCTGTTTCAATTGTGGGATTCTCTTGATCACATATGATCGAGACTATGAGACATTTTGACACAACAACTTTTTGTTTGGTCTCATCTGAATCGCTCTCTGATTCAGAAGTTTCCACATGGGTCATACCCACATTCATGGCCTTCTTTATTTTATCTGAGGGACATTCATTCATGAAGTGCCCTCTTCCCCCACAGTTGTAATAAGTATGTTCCTTGATTACTTTTCTCTCCACCCCTTTTCCTCAGTTATCTTCTTGCCTTGTTGGGTATCTTTTACTTGTTTCACCTTTACCCATTCTTCTCAAGTTATTTCTTTTAACAAAGTTTTTATAAAACTTCTTAGCAAACATTGTCATTTCATCACTTGAGAGATCATCTTCTGAAAAGTTTTCATTTTCTTTAGATTTTTTTTTTTTTAGGGAAGATTTTAAGGCGATAGATTTATCCTTTGGTTGTTCAAAGTGTAATGAACCAACCAAATCATCTATGTTCATTAAGGATACATCTCTATTGTCCTCCATAGCCACAACCTTAGGTTTGAACCTTTCTACGAGATTCCAGACAATTTTGGTACATACCTTGTCCTCGGGTATCCCTTCCCCTAAAGAGTACATGTGATTAACAATGTCGCTAACTTTGGAATAAAAGTCTATGAAGACTTCATCCTCTCTCATTTTAGCAGTGTCAAACTGATTTTGGAGGATTTAATGTTTTGGCCTGGTGACTATTGAGGTAACTTCATGGGTTCTCTCAAGGACTTCCCATGCATCCTTTGCATTCTTACAAGTCATGATTCTCCTGTATTCAGTGTCAGATACTACACAATTAAGGGCATTCATGGCTTAATGTTGATGTTTTAAATTTGTAATTCTCACAAGAGCACGAACAGTTCATAGTATAGTATTGTGAGAACGAGGTCGAACCCAATGGAAAATCTCGAAGTATAGAATTTAAATTAATGTCCTCTAAAAATGAATTGTTTTTAAGAAATTAAATCATTAAATGAGTTATGTATCTAACTTGGAAAATCAGCAAATAAGATGTGTGATTTATTATTCTAATATGGTGAATCAACTTTTAATCTTAATCATGCTTAGGATTTCAAGTTACAAAATTGTTTACACATCTTCCTAATCTTTAATTGAATGGATCTTTGAGAGAGATAGAGTGATTTAAGAGAGAGAGAATAAAAGAATTAAAGAATGAATTAAATAGTGAAAAAGTGAATTAAAGAGTTACATAATTAAAGATTAGATTTATACAAGATTTGTATTAAAACAATTATTGCACAACAAACATAAGATTTAGCATAATTAAAAGACAAAAAATTAAATTGCATTAAAATAAATGTCTGAAATTAAATGTGCAGTAACGGAAAAGGTGGTTGTTTGGAATAGACTGTTCATGTAACGCCCCACCCTTTTTCACTATGCTTCACGAAAATTAGAGTCTATTTTTATTTTTTTATAAATAGAAGAGTGAGCAAGAGCGGGACGTCACGAAGCGAGCTAAGTCCGAACTTCTAAAGTCTGACCCTTAATTGGCCAACCCTATTTGTGCATGGACTAAGTCCATGAATACGGTTCACACATAATAAGTTAACTTACGGATTATATCATAAACTGCAGATTATAATAGAACCTAACTCTAGTCCATTTTTAGATAACAAAGTACTCCGTCAATTATAAATGATTAACTTAATTTAAATAACCAAAGTAACCATTCACAAACCATAGCAAATATTTAAATTATTACATGCCCGAAGTCTAGCTACTCAAATTACATGTCCATGAGTAACTTAATCAAATATAAATTTAAATCCATTCAAGCTTCTATGCTTGGCTCCGATCACGCTCATCGTTCCATTCATTTCCTATATCATCCACTAGGGTAGAAGTAGGGCGTTAGAACAACGCGCCCAGTAGGTATTCCATTTATGATCTACACATGGTTAGTACAAATCATAATATAATAACATAAAGTCAAAACCATATAAAACCATGCCATGTCATGATGTTAAATGCAATGAGTCCCACCCATCACAAGTACATATAACCTCTTGATAGGATTCTCATCATCAATGTACCCCCACATAGGTCTTTCGGACGCCCCGACGGAGTGTGGCCCCTCCAGTTTCATTTTGATGGAAAATGCACATCAAGGTACCCCACATAGGTTTTTCGGACGCCCCGACGGAGTGTGGCCCCTCCGGTTACATATCCTTTACCCCATGCCATGCATGAGATGCTAATGAAACACATGCTATTTTATATTATAAACATAGCATTAAAACTCACATTTGGAACATATCTTTTACAACATAAATTCATCAAAATAAGATAAACCCATCATACATAAACCATGTTTTCAAAAAGGTAGAATCCTACCAAAGACCACTAACGTGCCCTTGCGCTTTCGTCCGGTAATCGCTCACAATCGTACACACCTTGTGAGGTCCCGTTACCTTATAATATATCAATCAATTAAAACCATGTCCCATTTGATTTGCAATAATGTCCAAGTCCCTACACCCAACCTTGTGGGGTCGGCCATACACCATGGCCGAACCTCACTTACTAGGTTTTAGCCCTTCCTTTGATTTATTAACCCATCACCCCTAAGTTAATTTATTTAAACACTTAGTGCACCAAAACACACCTTAGTGGGGTTCGGCCACACAACATGGCCGAACCTCACCATCTTGGTTTTGTGCCCTTCTTTGAGTCCTTTGATCTTTTAACTTAATTCCAAGATCATACTCCTTTTATTCATTAACCTAACATACATAAACCCTAAGTCCACCAAACGTTCCCCATGGGGTTCGGCCATACACCATGGCCGAACCCATGGTCCAATAATTTTACTTATTTACAACATTGCCATTGTACAAATCCATAATCAATAACATAAACCATGAACATAGGTATATATAATTAAATCCCTCATTTCCTTGCTCAATCCTCCATTTACTTAAGCATGCACAACCACTCTAAGTGTACCTTTTAAAATATTCCAACAAATGGTTCATTAAATGGTTCATGGGGTTCGGCCATACACTATGGCCAAACCCATGATGTTTCATTTCCATGGTCTCCATTTAATCAATCACAATGTTAAGTTCATAAACAAGTCCCTCCATGGGGGTTTAATCATATACTTTATATTCATCAAATACACCCAAGAATCCATAATACATCTCTTAATTTTCTTCCATAGGGTTCGGCCATACATCATGGCCGAACCCATAGTCCATGATTCTTTCACCATTTACCACCTTGATACTATTTAAATTGATTAACAACCTTCCTTATTTTCCTCCTTTAAAACCTTTTTAAAACCTTAACATACGTGTATAATTTTCATCTTTCAAATCCATTAAAACTAACTAATGTCCTTCCATGATTTTCATCCTTCAAAAACCATTTACAATTACCAACAAACTCCCATGGGGTTCCTCATTTTCTCTTTTAAATCAAATATCCATGATTTTAACCTTTGATGGGTACGGCCATACATCATGGCCGAACCTAATCAACCCCTTTTTATTCTCAATGGTTTTGATATCCCCTTTAGGGTTTGGCCATGCAATGGTCGGATCATGTCCCTTGACCATCTTACTTAATAAGAGTTTATTGAGTACTTACCAATTCCGCGACTCCTCCGGTTCTTTCACTCCTACTTGTTCTTCCGATCCTTTCCTTCCTTATCCTCTTCCTCCTTCTTTCTTGTTCCTTTGGCCGAGAGTGAGACTTGAGAGAGGGAGAGTTCGGCCTTGAGTGGTAACTTGAGATTAAACATTTTTCTAAGTCTTTTGTCTTGAGGAGTGGTCGGCTAAGAGAGGGTTTGAAGGAGAGAAAACAGCCAAGAGGGAGAGGGAGAGAGTGAGATGCAAGTCCAATTTGTTTTGTTCCAATGAGATGGTTGGCCAAGGTGATACCTTTTGGTTAAGTCTTTTGTGTAACTCCCATTTCCATTAACTTCCCTCCTTAGTGCTCCACTTGGGGGTTTCATCCATGAGATGAAACTCCCAAGGCTCCAACGGTGTATCCTTGTTTGAATTGGGTAGCCACTCCAAAACCGTCCTCTCTGATTATTGACCATCTGGGGGTTTCATCCATGGGGTGAAACTCCCATGAGCCCAATGGTCTTGTCTTGAGTTGGTTTGTGTAACCCCCACCAAACGGTCCACCTCCCATTGATTCCCCATTTGGAGTTTCATGCATGAGATAAAACTCCCATGCATCCAACGTGTAGCCTTGACTTGTCTTGGTGGAACAACACATAACCGCCATCTCCCATTTATGATATCATTTGGAGTTTCATGCATAATATGAAACCCCCATTCCAACGTGTGTATACTTTGTGTTGATTTTTGAAACAACCAAAACACCCTTCATCTTCACACTTCACACACTTGAGATAAATATCTCCAAAACTTTCTATCCTACCCATTTAACTCAACTCATCCATTTAATTCAACTAATCCATTTAATCTCAACTCACCCCTTTAATTCAACTCATTTAATTCCCTTGAATCAACTCAATTATTTGATTCCATTTCCAACTCAAATCAGCCCCAGCCTAATTAAGCTTGGACTTACTTGGTGGTCAACCAAGTCAAACACGACCCATTGGGTCCCAATTGGACATTTTGACCCAATTAAGAACCTTGACCCGATTAAATGTACCTTACCCATTTACTTTAAATTGAACTTTATACCATAACCATTGGGTCTTAATTGAGCCATTGACCCAACACCTTACCCATCTAAGGTTCAAATCCGTTAATTCACAATTAAAATGGCAAATTCCGTAAATATTGATAACCTAAAAATCCAGGGTGTTACAGTTCATCACCCAAGATATGTAAACAAAGTAAAGGCCTAGATCTGAAATTCATGTAAAGATCTAAAATACAAGTCATACTTATTAATAAAACAAGATTCACAACTTTTAATTTAATTAATCAAAACCTTAGTAATCATGATTCAAGTATTACAATCACGATCTTAACTATTGCATACGCTCATGTTCAATCAAATAAATAAAAGTTGTGTTCTTGAAATTAAAAATAAAGTAATCATAAAGGTATTTTAGAAATTGGATGTTCTAGTGTTCTAAATGAATGCTTTACTTTATTAAATGGAAGAATTAAAGTAGAAGGCTTTTCTAATTTAAATATGAGAAAGACAACATAAAAGATAAAAATCTACACTCTCACTTGTAAATTCGCATGATGCTCATTGTCTTCCTGTCTTTTGCGCCAGCCTTTAGTCCTCTTGAATTCCAGGTCATGTTCGAATTTTACCCTTGGGTAATGGGGTATTTATAGGTTTTGAAAAGAGATGGATAGCTTAGATTAAATCAAGGTTTACGTTGGGAATTCAATGGACTGGATTGAATCTAAATGGGAATGGATGATGGGGATTAAAACTAGGTTTTTATGGTTACACAAAGAGGGTCACACGATTTTTGTGTGGCTTTCCTTGGTGGATAGGTCAAGGTGGAGAGAATATAGGAGATTGAGAGAAAATTAGAAATTGGATTTTTTTGGGATTGGGAAAAATTGTGTGGATACTTGAGGATTGGATTATGAGGTGTGTTTGGATCCTAGGGATGTAACTAGATGGTTTCTAGTCAAAGTGCATGGAGAGGTTTTAGGTTGCAAAAATCATGGATGATGATGTGTGATATGGGCATGGGGCTAGCTTGAACTATAAGTTGTTCATAGCTTAGGGTTTTATGAATGGAGGGCTTAGACTAAATGGGTTTTGATCTAATGGCTCTAAGGTATTTAGGGTAAAATAATTATAAAAAGGGTAGATGGTTGATGGAGGGTTTAGATGCATAGGCAGATCTTAAATGGATGATGAAATACATGCCCTAAATCTAAGGTAATGTGTTTATGTGATGGATGCATGTGGAGGCTCTAGGGTTTCTAAGAGATGAATAGGTGAATGAGATTAGATGACCTAATATCTAATGGCTAAGATGACTAATGCATGAAATGAATGCAAGGATTAATAGGTGATGTATGGATGAACACTAATCTAAGGTTAAGATGATCATGATGATGATGGATGACCTAGATCTAATGATAGATGAATGGATGGGCTAGATTTGATGGTGGATATAAGGTTTGACCTAATTTGGTATGTGAGATGGAATGTTAAGATCTAAGATGGGAGTTGGATGGTGTGGATGTGGATTTGGGTTATGGGTTTTGGACATGGGTAGTTGGGATGGACTTAGGTAAATTTAAACATGGACCATGGAGTTCATTTGACTTTGGGCTTTGGATTTGGATCAAGACCTCAACTCAGGCCCACTTGAGTTGGATTTGAGACCTGGGACCTTAGTTAGACTTGAGCTTGCACACTGGCCTAGCCCACAGTGTGGAATGCGCATGGGCTTGCATGTGGCTTGGCCCATTGAAGCTTTGTGGAGCATAGCTTGGCCCACTTGAACTGAATCTTGGCCCATTGACTTGAAATTCAAGCTTTGGCTCTTAGATTGCAGCTTTCAACCTCTAGAATTAAATAATTATTCGGTCACTTTAAATTTAAAAATTATTAATTAACATGGACTCTCATAACTGGATCTAGATTAATTTATTCACATGAAAATCCTAGAAAGTGACATGAAATAATTATAATAATCCTAGGACTTCTCTTTAAAGCTCTAATCTTCCAATCTTCTATTGTTTTAAGTTGATTTTCCTGAACTTTCCATTTTTTACTACAAAACTGAAAAACTACAGTAAATGCATCATTATATACAAAATTGAGGATTAACTAACCCAATAATAAGGGGTGAAAATGTAGGATTTCAGTGCTCAACACTTAACAACACAGTTGTGGCGGATGCTACCAGTTTATCTTCCATGGGTTCTTGCCATCCAGTCTTTACAATATCCCAAACCGATGAATAAATGGAAATAGAAAAAGCTTCTCATTTTGGCCTTCCAAGAGGCATAGTTTGATCCAATGAGTAAAGAGGTTTGGATATTGCATGGCTGTCTCCCATGGTATTCTAGCTTGGATCTACTTGGATGATTAAATCCTTATAACGAGCACCTTGCTTTGATTCCAATTGAAAGTAGCCTTGACACGGGAGCTAGAACAATGCTATTGACCCTAGAGGGGGGGGGGGGGGGGGTGAATAGGTCAATCTAATTCCGATGGTCCTTTTTGAACTCACTTGATCGATTACTTTAAATGCAGCGGATACTACAATCAAGAGTGTGTGTTAGCAAATGTGATTAAACAATCAACATAACAAATTGAATCTAACACCACAAACACAAGGACACAAGATATAAAGTGGTACGGTTCGCCAACCCACATCCACTGTTAGGACTCTCTCAACCTTGAGCTATCCCCATTCACTATGTGGAGACTTACACCCTCACAATCAGAGTAGGAATTCCACCTCACTCAATCAGCTGGGAATTTCACCCACCACTGTGCCAGAGACGACGCTCTAGAGTTTTTTATAATGGTTCCGGAGTACCTCTCCTTAATCCACTTTCGGGTTGCAGGCTTTAAGAAGAAAATTAAAATAAAAAAGCACTTGCTTTAAAGCTCTTTCTCGCTGATGTGTGCTTCTTGAAGATCGCACCCAAGTTGCGTCGACGCTCCTTCTCACAGTCGTCGTGTAGCAATCACAAACTCTGGGTGACAAAGAAACTTGACTTAACCAATGCTTTCCTAGTTTATGGCTTTGTCACTTGCAAACTCAATCCGGAGATTGATTGTTTATGATCCCTCTCTCCTCCTCTCTTTCTCACTTGCATAATACAATCAGAAGATTGGTTGTTTATGATCTTACCCATAAGAGCATTGATTGTTCCTTAGAGTGTATAACTCTTTTCAGCTCAAGGAAGATAGTAAAACGATCACTCACAACTCATATTTATAGAGGACACTTAATGGTCATATGGACTGTCCAGGGCCGACAGATTGGTGGCACCGTGGGTCGGTGTTCATAGTTATTACCGTTCAACCACCTGATCATTGCGTATTCAATGTACCCCCAACAACATAATTATTTCCCGGTCAACATGTCTTTGTCGTCGATGGGTCGACACTTATAGCCGTAACGCTCGCCCTTTTTTTTTTTTACCGAAAATCAGAGTCTATTTTTTTTTAAAAGAATTAAAAGTGACAAAGGGCGCAGACGTCACGACGCGAGTTAAGTCTGAGCTTCAAAAGCCCGGCCCTTAACTGGCCAACCCTACGGTTGCGTGGAACGGAGTCCACGGAGAATGGTTCACCCGTAGAATTAAGCTTGAGGCAACTAACCTAAGTGCAGAAATTGTAATAGAGGCTAACCTACAAATTTTAGATAGCAGGGAAGATTACATTCATTTAACTAACAAAATATCTCACATCACAATATCCAAAATAAGAACCAAAATATAGCAAGTAAGCTAATTTATACAATCCGACAAGCTAAACTATTCAAATATACATCTCTTAAATAAACTTAAATAAAGGAAAAAAGTCCGCCTCCCCAAGCTCCTAAGCTTGGCTCCCGTCTCGTCCTTCCGCTCCGGCATTTCCTGAATCATCAGCTAGGGTAGAAGTAGGGCGTTAGACCACACGCCCAGTAGGACTCCGAGTAGGGCTAGCACATGGATTAGTAATAACAACATGTAGATAATAATATAATGAAAATTGATAGACAATCACGTAATGAAACTATACAATGAATGCCATGCCATGGGTGTCTATGTTATGAATCCCACCCATCATCCCTACTACCATGATGTCATATCCCCCTTGACGGCAAGGCCTCGTCAAGGTATCCCCATGCCTGTTCTCGGTCGCCCCAACGGAGCATGGACTCCGGTTATAGCCTATCAGACTATCCCCATGCCTGTTCTCGGTCGCCCCGACGGAGCATGGACTCCGGTTATAATCTATCAGGCTATCCCCATGTCTGTTCTCGGTCACCCCGACGGAGCATGGACTCCGGTTATAATCTATTAGGCTATCCCCATGTATGTTCTCGGTTGCCCCGACGGAGCATGGACTCCGGTTTGTTTATTTTTTTCCGCCCATGCCATGCATGAGATGTAATGCATTATGCTATGTAATATATTTGGGTCATAGCCTTTACATATAACTCATAGTCTAGCCATATGCCATAAAATACATATAAATCATAATTTCATAGACCATCATATAACCAATCATATAATTACTAAAAATAAACCAATAAACCATTTACATAGTATCTAATCCATGGCTTACAAATAGGTAGGAATCCTACCGAATACCGACTCGCGCCCTTTTTCGTTTTCGTCCGATAATCCGGCTACCGACACGCGTACCGCTCGCGATATCCAATACCTTATTACATACACATAATCAGTCTATATTTTAACCTTTTAAGTCCATTAATCACACCTTAGCGGGGTTCGGCCATATACCATGGCCGAACCTCGCTAACTAGGTTTTGTGGGTCCCATTTAATCTATCAACCACTTAATCACATAAGTCTAAAAATCAGCCCCCCTAGGCTTTATTTAGCCATACATAAATTTGTTACTTAGAACCCCTAAGCCCATGGTCATCTCCCATGGAGTTCTTCATTTTGGCCAGTAATTACGGTTTTGCCACTACCCCTTTTTTCCATGGCTAATCATTCATTCATCCATGCATGATTAAGTCCACAAACGATCATAGACTTGGATCCCTAACTTAGGTCCGTTAATGACCCATTTAATTATGTCCTATGGCCATTAAAATTAGCCATTTAACTTACTTAAACTCCATTAATTTAACATACACATATACATTAATCTTAGGCCAAAAAAATGATCTACAATTGGGTTTACTAATGTCTCATTAACCATAACATAACAACACTAGAAAATCAGCCATTTAAACACTCTAATCCTCATTCATTTCTCACACACATACTAACAAAATTTATCCATAAGTTTACCCACAAATGGGTCATGGGTTCGGCCATACACCATGGCCGAACCCATGATGTCTTTATCCCATTTTTTCTTTGCCCCATTTACACACTTCGACCCATCATCCTTAATCACATCCAAGCCTATAAACTTAGCCACATTCCCATTACAAGTAACAACATTAGGTCCCTTTTTTTGGGTCCATCAACACCACCAACATTGCCATTTATTTTTCCATTACTCAAAACCATTAAATCCATCATTTGATCACCATAGGGTTTGGCCATACACCATGGCCGAACCCATGGTTCATGATCCCCCATTTTCCTATGCCTCTTGAGGCCACAACATCATTCACACACTCCATGATTTTTCCTCATTTAAACCCCTTTAAATTTTCCAACATTTAATCATTTTACAACCCTAAACATAATAATCATTCTCCATGGCTTTAAACCTTAAAACCCTAATTAAAATCCTCAACCATTTACCATGGAGTTCGGCCATACTAAAGGGCCGAACCTTATGGTCCATCAATTCATTAAAAACCCACACTCCCATGCTTAATTATTTAATTATATATCATCCTTAACCCAGTTATATATTTTTTTTTCTTAACCATAATTTACCCATTTAGGGTTTGCCCATCTTTCCATCCTTCCATTTGATAGATTTGAGATCCAAGGCCATGATTTGGCCACCTCTAAATCCAAGAAATGGATTTCATAGCCTTTTAAACCCTAAGAAAAATCCAAACCTCTTGTTTTAGAAAATACTTACAATCCGTCGTCTCCTCCGACTTTCTTCGCTCCCGTCGGACTCCTTGGCCTCCTTTCTCCTTCCTCTTGATCTTTGGTCGGCCAAAATGCTTGATCAATGGTGGAGACCTCCAAGCTTGGGGTCGGCTAAGGTAGGGTTTGTTTGGGAGAGGGAGAGGAGGAGATGGTGTGAAATAAGATCCCAACCTTTGATCTTGGAGTGGTGGGCCTTTGTTTTGAATTTTTTCTTCTCTTCTTAGCTTTCTTTTCTTCTTTCCTCCATGGTTTCTCTTCTTCTTTCTCTTCCTAGTGTGGGACGGCAATGGGAGAGTGAAAAATGGGAAGACTAAAATGAGAATGGGATAAGAGATGGGAAAGAAAACAAAGCTTATCTCATTTGAGTTGGGCAATTAATTCCTCCACCTACCATGAGATATTTTCCATGCTTTTTGCCCCAACAACACTAGCCAACGTTTTTTGATGCTTTAAGATAAGATGGCTTTTGGTTTTCCACCTTTTGACCATTTGACCCTCATTTGAATAATTAAAACATTCAATTTATTAAATAATTACCTTCGGTTAAATAACTCCCACTTAATTAAATCCATTATTCCACCCATGGTTGATCAAGTCAACCATGGTGGCTGGCCCCACCAATCTCTGGGTCCACACGCCACCTCACTTGGTGAGGTGGAGGTGGGTCCCATTTGGCCATGTTTCTTAGGTCTAATTAATACTAACTTAGGTGATTAAAAATCAATTCAATCCACTTCCCTTATTGGATCACCATTGGGCCCATGGCCCAATTAAGTTCTCTCCTATCCATTTACCTTAGAGTTTGCATTATTTTGACCCATTGAGTCCCAAATGGGTATTGGGCCTAATTTGACTATCCTTGGCCCAATTTGACCATCATTGACCATTAAGATAAATTAAATCCAATCCATGGTCGGGCCATACTTGGGCCTTTGTCCAAACTTTGATCCATTTACCATCTATTCCATCAATTTTCCCAATTTCCATCATTAAAATAAATAATATCCACATTTATATTGATTTAAAAATTCCGGGCTATTACAATAGCACTGATAGGTCGATCCATACGAGAGGCTCGTTCTGGTGCAAAACATGCTTGACAGTAGTTTCCACTTTGGAAACCTGTTACCCAGAACGACCTGTCGCCCTTTGCCGAGGGGTCGGTTCTGTTACTCTCGATTGGTCATGATATGTCGAGATGTCTGTTTATCGAGAGCCCTTATGAGTTCACAGTCTAGAACTCATAAGTTTTATACCGACGAGTCGTCGACCACGAGGGGTCATAAAAGTTCATCACCGAGGGGTCGGTGCATACATTACTCTCGGTCAGAGGTATATCCTGAATGACAGTTCAAAGTTCTAGAACCAGTGTCAATTTGGCCGACCAGTCCTTGACCACGATGGGTCGATCCTGACTACACCGAGAGGTCGGGGAGATAGACTGGTCGTGCTGACAGTGAACATAATTCGTGTTTTCAAGTTCACCTCTAATTCACTGTTCAACATCCTCTCTAGGCATGTTATGTTTATTACCAACATATGCAACTAAGCCTACTAGTCCTCTCTCAGGTGTGGGTTCCACCTACGGTCATCTATGGCCATATACCTGTACTTGTGATTGCCATGATGATGAGCTTCGAGCTTGGTGGAGCTTGATCTTCTTCCTTGACAATCTTGAGTCTTCAAGCTTCTTGGCAAGTGCTTCTACCCTAGTCATGTAATTGAAAACCAAGAACTTGGTCAAGCCGGGGCACTAACACCATGTTTTTCGTAGAATTTCTCAAAAGCGAAATTATCAAATTCCCCACCATGATTAGTTTTTATTTGTTTATGGTGATTCTTTTTTTCATTCATGATGCGTTTAGCAATAATCTTGAATTCATGACACGCATCAAGTTTTTCTCTTAGATTAGCTACCCATGTGTATCTGGAGTAGTCATCCACAACAACCATAAAGTATTTCTTTCCTCCTAGACTCAATGTTTGTGAAGGTCCCACCAAATCCATGTGCAACAGTTCAAGAAGTCTGGAGGAACCGGTTTCATTTATTTTCTTGTGAGCAACCCTTATTTGCTTCCCTTTCTGGCATTCACTACAAATAGCATTATGTTTTCGACTTAATTTGGGAAGACCTTTCATGTGCTCACTTAGCTTGGATAAGTCTTTAAAGTTGACATGTCCAAGTCTTTGGTGCCACAACTCAACATCTTGTATTTGAGATACATTACATATGTTGTGTACCCGAGTTGGGCTTACCTCCAGTTCATAGCAATCTTCACTGGATATTAGACCTTTCAAAACCGATTCACCATCATTGGTGTAGATTTCACAATCATTGCACTTGAAGGTCACATAATGATCATTTTTGCCAAAATGAGAAATACGATGCAAATTGTGTTTAAGACCGTCAACATAAAACACATCTTTGAAAAAAATTGTGTTTTGTCTTTGTGACTAGCAGTTGTTAAAGAACTGGATAGGAGTCACGTAGACGGTCGAGTCGTAGTTTTTGCACTGTGTCTATTTAGAACACAAATTCGCTATGAGGGTGAGGAAGCTGGAAATCCAAGAGGAGCAACCCAGACCTCTTTGTGGTCGAAGCACTCTGGCCGCAAAAAGGAAAGCTAAGAGGCTAGGACTGTGTCACAAATGTGGACGAATCAATTGTAACAGGATATAATCTGATTATGGAGTCCAATTTGCTACATCCATGCGTAGACCCACAAACTCGAATAAACAGATTTAATTAGACTTAATGAAGGGAAGAGTAAGTTCGGAAGAACTGAGACTCCTTGGTGTCCAAAGAACTATTGATTTTCGCTTTGGGGAAGACAAACGTCTTAATAATCTGACGTTAAACGAGTCATAATCTTGCTTAGACATAAATAGGCAAAGTATTTTTAAGGGAAGAGTAAATGAAGACTGAGACTCCTTGGGGCTGAACCGACTATCAATTTTAGTCTAAAGAGATTAAATATGCCTTGACGATCTGACATTAAAAGAGTCAAATTTTTTAGCAGTGATGAATTAATAAAAAAAGATTATATCATACTTTTCCTAAAATATTTTTATGGGAATTATGCTTGGAAACTCCCGTACACAGTCATATTAAGATTGGTCCCGAAAAAAAAAAGTATTCATGAGTCGAGTGATTACTAGTGGAATATCAGTGGAGACTTAGGCCCAGTGAGCTTTAGAGCCATTCTATCTTTCTGAGGGTCATAAGTCTATTCTTTTCTCCTTGTTAAGCGCATTAAATTGTTGTCTGATCTCATTATTCCTTGTTTTGGTCGTATTACTAAGAACGACATCAAATTTGAGTTATTACACATGAAATTTTTCCGAATTTAATTGAAACAAAGAAACTACCGTATGAAACTTAGGATAAGATATAAGGCATTTTTGGATCATTTGAGCCTTCAAGTTTACCTATTTTTGGTCATTTTATCTTAATAGTTTCCCTAGTTGAGCCTTTATAGAAGCCTATTTTCTTGACCAGCCACGTTTACCATACCCAACTCCAATTTCAAGAATGTGAGCCAAAAATTGAAATATCCATGACCTACTTTCAAGTGAGGAAAGGTTAGAGATATTTGTTACTGTGATGGTACTCTAAAAAAAATGGCACTTGAAAAAAAAAAAAATGATGACGCAGAAAGAAAAGAAAAAATATAGCATCGGAAAAATAAAAAATATAGCATCAGAATAAGAAAAGGGATCATCCAGACACCAAAAAGAAGGATGTGAAATAGAAAAAGAAATACTTTGAAAAGTCCTAAAAGAAAATAGAGGAAAATATCTCATTCAAATAAGGAAGACCTCTAACTTTTTTCTGTTCAAGTATTTAGAGTCTTTTATACTTGTTTGATATGACCTGATCCTAAGCCATATTTTGTCCTATTAGGAAGTCATATTGATCTTGAGTGTAAATAGGGTGTTTCATGTAGAGAATAAAGGAAAAAAAATGATGTTGTTTAACTCAATGTTCTCAAGAAAGTGGCATCTATTCATGAGATCTTTTATTTTCTTTGATTTATGCTGCCTTTTCTAAATACATATGTGAGAATTTTGATTTGAATACATAAACTCCGCTCACATATACCTTGAGAGAAAATATACCCAAACCTCTAAGCGTTAATCTTTCTGAGAGATATGTTCAGTAAAGTTTGAAGTCAAAGTGCATTTTTCAATGGTAGTTACAAAACTTGTGTGTATTTGGGAAAAGAATGCTATCTTAATATTGGCTACCATTGTCACTCCTCTCTATTTCAACACCTAAACGGTTGTGATTTACTATTGAAATCCAAAACCAATTGTTTACTAAACGGGTCTTACATCACAAATTCGTTGCCATAAATATTTTTAATTTTATAACAAATGTTTACAATGCCAACGAATTATTCATGCCTTCGACAATCAATCTAAATGAACAAATTTTGAATTAGAATTCCATAATCTGTAGAATCAATACTAACCATATTCATTGCTAATCTCACAAGTATGCACACATTCCTAGACCATATCAATATAATCTCTAATATACTCAAATTTCTCAATGGCATTGGACTTATTGTCCAAGCCTCACAAATCCAACATAAAAATAATTCATTGCTCTTATTTCTGTTCTCAATCATAAATAGTTATCAAACCAAAACATAAATCAAAGTGTGCATAATATTAAAAATAAGTAAATTCTAGCTCTGCCTCTAACAGTCCAGTGTCTCCTAACTCTGCTCAATGTTTGCATCCAGACCTAAATTCACTGGATTTCCTGCAATGTAAAGGGTGTGAGCTCCAAGCTCAGTGACGGAAACAATAATGCATACATTCACATGATACATTTATCCTTCACATTCCATATCTTTCAAATAAATAAGCAAAGCATAATAAATTCAATAATAAATTATTACTATGCTCCAATGCTCAAAGCCAATGTAAAATGCTCGATACTCAATGCAACCTTCTCCCCAACCACATCTACTATCACTGGTGACCATTCCACTGCAGTGAGGAATAAATAACTTCTACCGATTATAACCATTATAATAGAGTGAGTGCTCCTTTGCATTACTGTGAATTACTGTGAGCTTGCACTAGATTATAACCATTATTCTAGTCGCCACTCACTCTATTTTCAAGCCTAATGAATATATTCAACCCACACACAATCAAATAGCAATAATTTTCATTGCACAAAAAGAAATAAGGAATCATGTAAAAATCATGATTTGCAGTTTATTGCTCCCCTCACCTAACCTGTAATAGCCCGGATTTTTAAATCAATACATATATTGGCTATTATTTATTTTAATGGTTGAAATTTAGAATTTTGATGGAATGAATGGTAAATGGATCAAAATTTGGACAATAGCCCAAGTATGGTCCAATGGGCCATGGATTGGATTAATTTCATTTAAATGGGTCAATGATGGTTAATTGGGTCAAGGATGGTCAATTGGTCAAATACCCATTTGGGACCCAATGGGTCAACATGGTTTGAACATTAGGGTAAATGGGTAGGAAGTAGATTTAATTGGGCCATGGGCCCAATGGTGATCAAAGCAAATGGAATGGAATTAATTAATTTAAATCACCTAAGTTAGTTGTGAATAAATCAAGATAGCATAGCCGAGTAGGGCCCACCTCCACCTCATCAAGTGAGGTGGTGTGTGGACCAAGACATTGGTGGGGCCGGCCACCATGGTTGACTTGGTCAACCATGGGTGGATTCATGGAGAAAGTAAAGACAAATAAATGGAATTAAACTATGTAATTAAATGACCTAAGTTAAATATCAAATTAATCAAATGAGTTACATTATATGGGGTGAGTTAAATGGGGTGAGTCACTTAGATAATGAGTGAGTTAAGTGGGTGGTTTCATCTCATGGAAACCACCCAAACCATCAAACTTAGACCCACCAAAACCGTTGGCATGGGTGGTGGTGTCACCTCATCCAACAAGATCCATAAAATGGGGCCTAGCTTGCGCATGCATTGGCCCATTGTGGGGTGGTGGTTCCACCTCATCCCAACCACCACCACTAAGGGACAAGGGGCCTAGGATTAAGGGTATGCAAGGCCATGCACCCATTTGGTTTGGTCAATGGGCTCATGGGGAAGACTCCACCTTAATGAAGGTGGAGTCTAACCCAAGCAACCCAAGATGAGATGGAAAAATCTAGGGTTCCCCATCCCATTTCCCATCTCATTTCCATCTCTCCATCTCTCACTCCCTCTCCTAGCCGTCTCCCCCTCTCTTCCAAGACCAAGAAGAAGAAAAGACTTAGAAGAAAAACAAGGAGTTCCAAGCTTGGCCGACCACACTCCAAAGACCCAAGACTTGAGATATTTTTCCCATTCTTTCCTCCTCTCCCTCTCTCAAACCTACTCCATCTTGGCCGAACCAGCCCTTGGAGATTTCATTGGATCAAGCTCACCCATTGGTCGAACATCAAGGAGAAAGAAGGAAGGAGAAAGGCTAAGGATCAAGAAAAGCAAGAGGAAACCGGAGGAGCCGCGGGATCGGTAAGTTGCACTCAACAAGATAGGAATTAAAGGAAGTCATGAAGGTCCATTTTCTTGGGTTGAAAAGTGGCCAAAACATTATGGGCCATGGATTTAAAATACATCCAAGAAAGGGGATAGGAAGTGGACAAACCCTAATGGGTAAGGTAGTCTATGAATAATGGAACAAATAAGGACACTATGTATGTATATGGATTATGCATGCATGCATGGCAAAGATGGGTAAAAGACCATGGTTCGGCCATTGCATGGCCGAACCCTAAATGTTATGGATACATGGAGGGGATCCCATGCATGACTAAAGTAAGATGTATGGTCTAAGATTATGGTTTGGCCTTTGCATGGCCAAACCCTAGGTTTCTATGTATGTGGATCATAAGGACAAAAATGGATTGGATGAGGTTGGGCCATGGTGTATGGCCGAACCCCATCAAGTGATCTAACCATTAGATTTGGACTTTTTAAGGAAGATGATGAACCATAGGGTTCGGCCATGGTATATGGCCAAACCCCATGGAGATGTATTAATGATTTTGAGGTCTGGAATGGTTAAAGGTTAGTAAAATTTTAAGGGGTTAAATGAGGAAAAACCATGGAGAAATATGGATGATTTTTATGGTCCCAAACATTATAAATAATGATAAATCATGGACCATGGGTTCGGCCATGTTGTATGGTCGAACCCCATGGAAAGATTTTGGTGAACTTGGATATTTTGGAACCATGAAGAGGATGGGTAATATGGTTAAGTTAATGGACTCAAAATGTAGTTAAGGTTGATAAAAAATGATGATCTAAATGTATGATTGAAACCCCTCAAGAAGGGACTTTTTGTAGATAAAAAATGTTGTAATAGATCATAGAAAGATGAGGAAAAAAAAAGACATCATGGGTTCGGCCATGGTGTATGGCCGAACCCCATGACCTATTTGTGAGCCATTGTATGGGCTAAGTTAAGGTCTATGCATGTGTTTAAATGAATGGGAATTAGGTTAAGTAAATGGCTGATTTTTAATGATTTTATGTCATGGTTGATGAGTCATCAATGGATCCATGCTTATGGATCAGTTATGGACAAAAATGTACATGGATGGAAGAAGTGTTTAACCATGGAAGAAGGAGTGGCAAAAATGTAAATATGGCCAAAAATGAAGAACCATGGGTTCGGCCATGGTGTATGGCCGAACCCCATGGAGGATGGTTGTGGACTTAAGGACCTCTATAATAACCTTATGTGTTAGTTAGTGAAGCATAGGGTTGCTGGTTTTTAGACTCATATGACTAAAATAATCTAAGGATTAAAATGGGACCCGAAATCAAGTGAGTGAGGTTCGGCCATGGTGTATGGCCAAACCCCACTAAGGTATGAGTAATAGACTTAGGTATGGTTGAAACATGGGTTTAATTGGTTGATGTGTAATAAGGTATCGGGATCTCGCAAGCGGTGCGCGATCGGTGACCGAATTTGTGGACGGAAACGCAAAGGAACACTAGTTGGTATTTGGTAGGATTCCTACCTTATTGTAAGCCATGGATTATGTGTATATGGATGTTTTTCTTTGTTTATTTTGGTAATCAAATGACATGTTTTAAGATGGGTTTTAACGCTATGATTTGTATTTTATATGGCATATTGCATTTACATCTCATGCATGGCATGGGAGGGATGAAATGAAACCGGGGGGTCCATGGCTCCGTCGGGGTGACCGATAAACATACATGGGGATACCTTGATGTGCTTCATCCATCAAGGGAGGGGGGGGGGGGGGGTACTATGAGATTGTGATACCTTGATGAGGGTTTTTCGATTAAGGGGGACATTAAGTATGATTGAAGAGGGACATTGTATAATGATGATATGCATGATGGGTGGGACTCATGACATATGACACCCATGGCATGGCATTGATTGCATGGTTTTGTTATACTATTACCTATGTGTTTTGTTATCACTAATCCATGTGTTGACCCTACTCGGAGTACCTACTGGGCGCGTTGTCTAACGCCCTACTTCCACCTTAGATGATGACGTAGGAAATGGAGGAAATGAAGGACGCGACCGGAGCCAAGCGTAGGAGCTTGGAGGAGCGAGCTAGTTTATTTACTTAAGCTTATTTTGGAAATGTAATTTGAGTAACTTAGCTCGTTGGACTGTAATAATTTAGACTATTGCTATGGTTTGGACTTTTATTTGGACATTATAATTTTGAGGTATTATTATTAATTAAGTGATGTAACTTCCTTGCTATCTAAAATTGGTAGGATAGATTCTATTATAATTCCGCATTAAGTTATATTCCGTGAGCTTACCTTCTGCGTGTGAACCGTTCTCGTGGACTTAGTTCCATGCACACGTAGGGTTGGCCAGATAAGGGCCGGGCTTTGGAAGCTCGGACTTAACTCGCGTCGTGACGCCCCGCGCTCTTTGTCACTCTTTATTTCAAAAAAAAAAAATTAGACTCTGATTTTTCGGCTAAGCGAGTGAGAAAGGGGTGGGGCGTTACATAACCCATGTGCTGTGAATAGAAATACCTCGAATACTTTAAATCAAATCTCAAATTGCTGCAAATATATTTAAAACAACACTAAATAAATAAGCTTTAAAAACAATCTTTTTATTATTAAAACAAAGTCTAAATATTAAATCGACTAAGAAACCAATTTTCTAAAACATCAAACCCAAGGTTTTATTATCTAAAATTGGTCCATTACTGATCTAAAGTTTTCAATTAAATCATGGGTCACTGATTAACCTTAAGCTACTAAGATAACAAAATAATATCCCAAAATCGATTTTTAAGAAAACACCAAAAACTCACAGAAACTAGAAAACTACAGAAATTAATTGACCTATCAAATAAATTCCAATGGCCTCAAATTTTTTACTGATGGCCCATATTCAGTTTGGATAATCCTAGTTAAAATTTCACAGATATTAGAGATATACAAATCAAGATAAAAATTCACTATCAAACTGTTGCAAAAT
This sequence comes from Chimonanthus praecox, assembly GCA_022113865.1. Lineage (NCBI taxonomy): Eukaryota > Viridiplantae > Streptophyta > Magnoliopsida > Laurales > Calycanthaceae > Chimonanthus > Chimonanthus praecox. The sequence goes on from CM039095.1 coordinate 26,035,468, forward strand.
TAAATCACAGATCTGGACTGAACGCCCAGTCCACTTTACAATCATGATTTGGATCCAATAGGTATTTTAAAGAAATTTATTTCTATTGCTGCTACACATAGAATTGCCCAGAATTTTCTAAACTCAGATTTGCAATTCTCCATTGTAAAGTTTTGATCTCAAAATCAAATTCAAAGCTAATTTAAATCAGTGAGAACGGATAAATCAATTCACTTAAACCACTTTGTAATTAAGATAAATAAGGAGAGAATACTTTGTAAAATAAGTAATTGCAGCTTGGTTGATTAAATACTCGAGTTATCATTACCGGGATCAAATAAACAAGAGAATAAATCCAAAATGTCAAACGGTTCAGCCAGATCTGAGACTGATGATCAGTCTCCAATATCAATGGTTTGGGGCTGATTGGATCGGTTCATGTCCATTATAGTTAAGGTCTACAATTGGAAGGTCTGGTTCGGTTGTATGCAAATCAGTTTTTCTTTAAGCTAAGAAGACAAATACTTCTAGAAGAAATAAATAAATTGGCTTACCGCTTGGTTTAGGGACCTAGATTTAAAACAATTAAAAGAGAGGTAGGAGCAACATAGGCTGCATGTGGATGAGGGGTAAATTTTTAAGGGGTCACCCTTAAGTAGGGGTCACCCTTGAGTAGGGATCACCTTTGAACAAGGATTACCTTTATCTTGTTTGGTAATTGTAGTGGTAAAATAAGAACTGATCATAAAGGTAAAAAAACTTGTTTGCTAACTATAAGTAGGGGTAATCTGAAATATTAACAATTTTATTAGAATTAATAATTTTTATTAAATTTATTATAATAAAAAATAAAATAAAATTTTATAAAACATAATTATTATGTAATATTCATCAATTAAAAATATTTTAAATATTTTTCTCCATAGGTGCAGAGGAGAGAGGGGGGGGGGGTGTAAAGAGGTGTAATATATTAACAATTTTATTAAATTCATATAATATAAAAAAATAATAAAACATAACTATTAAATAATATTCATCAATTAAAAAATATTTTAAAATATTTTTGCTCCATAGGTGCAAAGAGGGGTAATATATTAATAATTTATTAGAATTAATAATTTTTATTAAATTCATATAATATAAAAAAAAAAAAATTTCTAAAACATAATTATTAAATAATATTCATCAATTAAAAAATATTTTAAAATATTTTTGTTCCATAGGTGCAAATAGGGGGTAAAGAGGGGCAAGGGTTTCATGAAAACCCCCATGCTCCAAGGGGTTTTCAAAAAAAAGAGGGACAAGGGAAAAATTTGAATTTTTATCTTTACCCCTCCATTATCGAACAAGGGTAAAGGAGGGTACCTCCCCTTATCCCCATCCAAACGCAACCATAATGAAAGAATGCTACTGAAAGTTCCCTTGGGTGCTAGAATAAGGACTGAGATTGTTCCTAGAGGAGGGGTAAATAGGACAATCCCCAATTTTTATGGTCTTTACAAATTTCTTGATTAATTAACAAATTTGCAGCAGATTAATAATGTTATTCAAGAGAGATGGGTTGTATGATCAAAAGTGTGTACAATTATAAGAACAATCACACAAGTAAAGATCAACACTTACACGACCAATGTATAGTGGTTCGGTTAAACAACCTACATCCACTCTAAGGACTCATCCAACGTTGGGTTATCCCGAATTCACTATGTGGGGATTTACACCCTTACAATTAGAGTAGGAATTTCACCTCACTCAATCGACTGAGAATTCCACCCACCATTGTGCTAGAGACGACGCTCTAGAGTTTTTTATAGTGGTTCTGGAGTAGCTGGTCCGACCAATCGAAGGTTTATTTCCTTATCCCTCTATTTTTTATAGTGGTCCCGGTTTCCTTGCCTTAGTCCACTTCACAAGATGATTTATAAAATAAAATCACTAAGAAGCACTTACCTTTTTATGAGCTCACTTGTAGATGTATGCTTCTTTGAGGATGCTCTCCCAATGTGATGTCGACAATGTCGAAAATGTGCCATGTGTATGCTCAATCACAATGAATGAGAGGTCTCTTGGATTTAGATGTGCCAATGGATTCCTAGATCTATATTTCTTTATCTCTCTCTCTCTTAGTCACAACCAAGAAAATTGGATGTTTGACTCACCAAGTGTAGTGCATGGAGATATGAGTGATCCTTCTGGTGACCCTTGTTTAAGCTTACTGATAATGATGAGGGTCCAACTGATTTGCCAAAGGATAACAACTGGTTGCATAACAATCGGTATTTTTAGAGAAGGGAACCAGTTGTATCAACGGTAATGTACCGACAATCACACCGAGGGGCCGGTGACTAGAAATGTTACCGTTAAAAACCCGACCGTTGAGCATTAAATACTCTCCCAACGGTATAATTGTAACGCCCCGAGAATTAGAGTATATATATATATATATTAAACGAAAGAGTGAGAGAGAGCGAGAGCGTCACGACGTGAGTCAAGTCTGAGTTTCCAAAACACGACCCTTAACTGGCTACCAATACGTGTGCGTGGACGAAATCCACTAAAACAGTTCACACGCTATATAAATTAACTACGGAAATAAAATATGGATAAAATACTATCCATATCCATGATATAAATAAACAAGGAAGCCAATCACTATAGGTTTAACTAAAGCTTAAATATCCAAAACAATCATCCAACCATAGCAAAATAAACTAAGTTATTAAAATCCCAAAATGCTAATTATCTCAAATACATTGTTCCAAAATTAATCAAGTAAAGTAAACATAATACTGCCCAAGCTCCTAAGCTTGACTTATTTCACGTTCATTGTTCTTTCCATTCCCTGTTCCATCATCTAAAGGGTAGAAGTAGAGCGTTAGTCAACGCGCCCAGTAGGAATTCCAAGTAGGGTTATACACATAGGATCAATATAAAAATCAGAATAAATACATCATATCAAAACTCTAAACACATCATAGTACCAAAAACAACGCATTATAAACATATCCAAATCATGCTAATGTATGTGTCAATGTCATGGGTGTCATATGCCAATGATCCCTCACCCAATCTCCATATCCAACACCATACAAATCATAACAACATTTTCTTTGATATAATGAAACCATATCAAGGTGTTCCCTTGGCCATTTAAGTCCGCAGTGTTTTGTGACGGCACTACCAGGTCACTGTTATACCTCCCCACGTGTGTTAATCAGAATTATCAATGGAGCATGGACTCCTCCCTCTGCGCAGGGTTTTTGGACTGGTTACCCTGGAGCCCTTTGGCCCATATTACGCCGTACCCCTATCTAGCAATCCCGGACAAGGCCAACATATCAATGGTTCACATAGCTTCTTACAAGCTAGTTTCAAGCCCCAAGTCATGTCCGGACAACTCATAATTCGGCTTGCTGTCCCATATACTCCCTCCCATGCCATGTATGAGATGATGTATGCAAAAATGCCATTTCATATCAAATCATATTGAAATTCAGTTCATAAAATTTATACCATTTGATTTACCAAAATAAACATTGTACTGAAATCAAAACGAGTAACATATAAGATCCATATGCATCTCAACAAGGTAGGAATCCTACCAAATCCCAGTATAGTATCCTTGCTGTTGTGATGTGACGTGAAACGATTAAGTCAAAACCAATCACACACGCATTTGCGAAATCTCTTTACCTTAAATGAATTCAATCATATACAATAATTAATTTAATTTTCCATTTGATTTAAATCATCCCTTACATCCTTCCAGTTAAACTGAAGTTTCAGAAAACATCATATAAACATCAATTTTCAATTCAGTCGACTGAATCATACCCGGATACCATCGTCTACCTTACCTGCAGACTTTCAGTCGGCTGAATACAATATTCAGTCGGCAGAAATCCAACTCGGAACTGTTCTTACCCTGACTCGTAACCTTTCAGTCGGCTGACTCTGAGTCGAAACTTCTGTATTCTCGGTCAATCCTATTTCAGTCGACTAAATCAGAGATTTAGTCGGCTGACTTTGGACCAGATAAACTGTGAGTTCAGCCAGTGTACATTCAGTAGACTGAATCAAGGATTCAGTCGGCTGAATCATCAACAAGCTGGTTACGTGTTTGTTAAGTATTCATTCAGTCGACTAAATCATAGATTCAGTCGGCTGAAACACACCATATTACATTGCTTATGTGATACTCTACGTTCAGTCGACTGAATCACAAGATTCAGTCGGCTTAAACTCCCAGAAACTGATTTCTGTTACAGCCAACTCCAGTTCAGTCGACTGAATCTTTGATTCAGTCGACTAACTGTTTTGTCAGTCTTCTCTATTTGCATATTTTGTACACCCTTTCTCCATGAAATTCCCTCATATTATTATTCCAACATATTTAACATCATCCATGTAACTCTTAGATCGATTTACTCTCCTCACTAGCCAAGGCTAGGATCATTTCTCTAATTCATTCAATTTGTACATTACAACATAGTTTTGCATTCTTTGTTTCAACACTTATCCATTCCCTGAATGGATTACCAATTCCATGGCTCTAACACGATTTAGCCACCCAATCCAGAACCCATAGGTTCGGCCACACCATGGCCAACCCTATGGTTTGTTTAAACTTATTTATGTTGTTAAACTCTTAAACGTACCTTCTTTCCTGTCTCCTTCTTTTCTTTTATTTTGTATTCCTTCCTTACTCCATCTCTCCTTTCTTTGTTCTTCACTGATTCTCCCAGCACCGAGATGTAGGTGAGAGAGATAGATAAGAAAAAGAAAGAAAACTTTTTGTTCAAAAGAGAGAGATCGGCCAAAGGTGTGAGCTTATTACCCTTTGTATACCAGTCCCAACTCTTTCACTTCCCCTCTTTAATATTTGTCCAACCAAGGAGTCCCTTGGTTTAACCAAGAGGACACTTCGCTCACTCATGGTTGACAAGGTCAACCATGACCTAGCCGACCATGCATGAAGTGACATGGTCACCACATGGCACGTGGGTCCCATCCTTGCCATGTCATTTACATGCCACCTCACTTGATGAGGTGGATTCACGCATTGGGTCTTAATTGGGTAATTGACCCAATTAAATTAGCCTTACCCATTTACCTTAAAATCAGCTCATCTATGACCCATTGGGTTCCAATTGGGTAATTGACCCATTTAATCACATTTACCCAATTACTTTCAAATCAAATCCTATCCATGATCCATTGGATCTTAATTGGGTTATTGACCCAACTCCTTTACCCATCTAAGGTCCATTTCATTCATAAATCTTAAATTCAACCAATTTGACAATTTAAATAGACATAATCCAATATAGTTATGCATTGAAAAATCTGGGTGTTGCAATAATTCTTTCTCAGTTGACATGTCGGTGTCGCTAATGGGTCGACATTCATAGCACCGATAGGTCGGTCCATACGAGAGGCTCGGTCTAGGGCAACACCATGCACATAGAGTTTCATGTCCCGAAACTTGTTCTGCCCATAAAGACTTGTCGCCCTTTACCGAGGGTCGGTCCTGTTTCTCTCGATCGGTCTTGAATTGCAGAGATGTCTGTTTTCTCGAGAGCTTACTTGAGTTCCAAATCCAGAACTCACAAGTTTTTCTTCGACGAGTTGTTGACCATGATGGGTCGTCAGGTTCATCACTGAGGGGTCGATGCATATGAGACTCTCGATTAGAGGCTTACCCAGAATGGTAATTCTATGACCCAGAACCTCTGTCAATCTAGCCGACCAGTCTATGACCATGATGGGTCGATCCTATCTCCACCGAGGGGTCGGTGAGAACGACTAGTCGAACTGACAGTGAACTTAATTCAAATTTCCAAGTTTGCTTCCAATTCACTATCAAGCTTCCTTTCTAGGCTCTTTATGATTTTACCATTTGTTCAACTAAGCTTAGGAATAGTGCTCCTAAGTGTGGGTTCCACCTAAAGTCATCTATGGCCAAATACCTTTGATTGCCATACACATGTAACGGGGCTTGAATTTTCACTTGATCTTCCTTCTTTGAGGCTCTTGATTCAAATTCGCATCCCATAAGTCTTGTTTCATAGCTTCAACCTTCTGAGGCAACGCTTCACCTAAGTCATGGAATTGACAAATAGGTGACTCGGCTAGCCGGGCCACTAACAATCTCCCCTTTTGTCAATTTCCATGACAAAACACCTAGAAGCATATGAATACAGACTCGATGACTTAACCCAACCCATATACATCATTTGAATACAAAAGATACAACAATTATAAGTACATATTCACTTGAAAAGACCCTAGACTCTATGATTCGGCTCCTTTTTGTTTTGCTCAGCTTGCTCCCCCTCAAGGTGTGTCAAATGTAGCTGTACATACAAACAATGCAAGCAATGGTGGAAGCATAGAAATCTCCCCCTCAAATATTAGTGACATATATAGTAATATAGACAATATTACTCCCCCTAAATATGTGAACTAATTACCCTTTAGTCTTGATTAATCTCCTCCTTAATCAAAGATTATCTTCCCATAAAGATCTTTTCCCCCTAAGATCTTTAAGCTTCTAATCTTTCTCCCCCTTAACATAAGCTTTCTTTCAAGCTTCAAAAATTCTCTCCCTTTTTGTCATAAATTGACAAAGGGCATTAAGCACTAATATACCACATGAACAAGTCCCAATTGTTGGACTAAGAGGAAATGAAGAAAGAGGGACCACATGCATTTATACCAGTTTTGAAACAACATTTATGCATGCCATGATGAGAGAACCACTCATACAAGAAATGTTCCATTAATGAACATATGAGTGAATACAATCATGAACTACATAAATTATACACCAATTTGAGCACATAGTTCATGAAAACAATGTGATGTAAACATATAGACCTATATGGGCACAATGCATCAACCAACATACAAAGTTCATTCAACAACACATATACTAATAATGAGATTATGAATGAACAAGAATCCAAACCTTGGAAAATCCATTATGCACTTGGAAGCTTGTTTCTTGCCTTTGAACTTTCCAAGGTGTGTTCTCTGTTGGTCAAGCTAGCCAGATGTTTAGAATAGTCCTGGAGAGGGGGTGAATAGGACTATGGGGAATTTTAAATTCTATTTAAATATTTAGCACTTTAATGAATGGCTACTACAAATTTTCTCAATTTATCTTTCCAATATGATTTTAATGCAAAATTTAATGTATGCAAACTAAGATGTAAGTTAAAGCAAGTGCACAAAATAAGGTGAAGGAGATTAGAAGAGATGGAGAATAGTGTGACACAAGTATTTTTACGTGATTCGGCAACCTTGCCTACATCCATGCCTCAAGTACACCACTTGAAGATTTCACTAAACTTCTCCTTCACGGGTGGAGAAGAAACCTATTACAACCTTAATCTCTTTCAAAGGTAGAAATTGAACCAATAACTTACAATCACCAAGAAAGCACTTTTCTTGGACTTCACTAGGGTTACACCAACCCTTACAAATATCTCAATGATTGATGAAAGTTGTAGAAGTTGAAAGTCTTACCAAGAACACTAGCCTCTAGTTACTTGAAGTAGCCTTGGCTTGTCCTTGGATGTCTTTCTCCACTTAGCTCCTTGGTGATGAGAGAATGCTCCAATGAATGCCACACCAAAGATTGGGAGACGATCTAGGGATGATTAAAGGTTTGACTATGTAAACAATCAATCCCAAATAGTTTCCTAAAGAACACATTCAATGTTGAGCCTTAAATGCTCAATGATTTGCCTATGAGTGCTTTGAATGTGTTTGAGATATGGTTTAGAGCAATGAGGGTCTAACTATGAAGATTTGCTGCTATAAGAATAGTTGGGATGCTTAGGAAAGAGTAGGAGAAAATTTAGCTCAAAAGGATCAACATTGGCCTCTCTAATGGCTTTGGTTTATATAGCCAACAAGCTCCCAACGGATCTCTTCTTCGGAACCTGGTTGACTAGGTACGGAACTTCTGAAGTCAACGATCATATTTCAATAGATAGTTTGACCTTACAACGGCTAGTTGGACCACCTTCGGAACTAGCGAAGTTCCAGATTCAAAACTTCTGAAGTAAGGTTCCGAAGGACAGAAGCACTGCCTGTAGAATGCATCCCTCAGAATTTCTGAGGCTGGTTCCGAACGTAGGAGCAACCTTCGGAACTTCTAAGACTGGTTCCAAGAAAGGTTCCGAGACAAGTTCTGAACCTAGGAACAACATTTGGAATTTCTGAGTCTGGTTCCGATGAACATGATAAGCTATAGATTTCACTAAGTGTTGATGAATTTAGAGTTTGGAAATCCGGACAAGATGGAGAGCCTTTATATGTTCATTTGCAATCATTAGATTTAACTATAATGAACATTTGATGGATTGCAAAAACAGAAGAATATATAGGGATATTTGATAGATAGCTAGATCTCTTCATAGGGTAAACGTACTTAGAAATTTTATATTAATTTGAACCAGTTCTTAACCGAAGGATTCTAAGGTTTCTAGGTCGGTCCTAGGGTCCGTATACCTGTGTTGGTTGGCATTCAAGGAGTTCTTTTGGTTTTGGTGCGATACTTTCCAAACAGCGTGTCTTCTGGAGTTTCAAACTTGATTTGACTGTGCATGTCTTCCAGACATGAGGTATTGGACACGTATACGGTCACGACTCAGTTAAAGAAATTGACAATTATGATCAGTCAGACACAGTCATGGAATTGATAACTCAGTTTGACTCAAGAAGAGGCAGATTTAACTTTTAGGCCGACACTCTCCTTTGCTTAATGATTCAAGAGCAAGATACACCAAGTCCATTAATATTTTCACCATATAACCATGTTGGCTTTCATTATCAGAACCCATTTGGTTTTAAGATTCACCTTTAAAAGATGAAAGCCACAACATAGGTGCATAAGGTTTTGGAGAAGGATGATTTTTCTCCTTTGTACATTTCTCCGAAAACACATTTCCAATGTCTAATGATTTTCCAAGATAGTGCATTATCAAGACATGGAAATAGCATGATACATCCCTGTAAGATTTGTAAATCGAGGGATGAAAGTGATTGTGATGCATGCAAGTCCACAAGACAACAAGTTTTTCAATCCACCTTTGAATGCCAACGAAAAGTTATACATTCACACACCAATTTGTGCCATTTGATGATTCAACCAAATTACTAATACTTGCACAAATTGTTTTGATTTTGGATCATTTTACCATTAAGATTCCATTTTTTTTTTAAAAAAAATTGATCCAATCCTAATCCAATAACCTTGGGCATTTTAATTTACCATTTTAAAGTTTAACAAAAACTTGGTGCTTTTGAACCGAGATCATTCCTCATAACGTATACCAATGATGAGTCTAGGAATGAAGACCAAGCACACAACCATACATTCATTTCATAAATGATATACCAATAAAAGGCATGGAAATGAAATATGAGACACCTATGGCATATGAAAATTTTAATTCCATAAATTAAGAGCATATATGCCACACAAGCATCTTGCACATGATCATTCTAGCAATCAAACAAGAACATGAAATGAAAACAAGACACTAAGGATGATTCCAAAACATGATTCAAATGTGTTAACCATACAAAGAACATAACACATTTGGACAAACATTGTGGGACTTGGAATCTAAGTCCACAACTTTATGACCCTTCAAGCATGATGGACACTATATCCAGGAAAAGTGAAATCAGGTGCTTGCAAGAGGTCAAATGTGCCATGCCACAACACTTGGTCGTTTGAACTCACTTATACCAAGTTTGATTTCAACTACAATTGGTCTAGAGATACACAAATTAAGCTCAAGTCTTAGACCGATGTAGGGCATGGGTAAGGTCCTATCCCTTTGGGATCCATACAAATTTTAAGTCCGAACTTTTCCTCTCAAATCTATGAACTTTGGGCAATTTGATTTTACCATCACGAACATTTGGCCCACATTCATTGAGTAGAGACAAGACTCTCCTTCTCATATTTCTAACTATAGTATGAGGAGATCTTGGTCTATCCCTTTTTTATCTGCCAATGAAGGGATGATGTGAAGTGTGAGGTGAAAAGTGTTTCCTAGGAACATTCACAAATTGATTTACCTTTTTCTTCTTTGCATAGTGTGAATTTCCAATTACCTCATTTTTTTTCTTCCTTGCTCCTTGAGGAAGGCCATCAACCGCTTTTGATTTAACCTGCATTCTCCTTATTTTGTACTCATGCTTGAAATGCCCAATTAAACCACAATAGAAACATTTTACTATAGAAGTGTGTGTGGTGTGGCTTCTTCCTAGTATGGATTGGTTCATGGGTCTCTTAAGGTTTGATTGAGAATTACCAAAACCATGCCAATCATTATGAGGCTTACCCAAAATGGATTCTTCCAATTTTTTATTTCTTTGGGTAACCATGTCTTGAGATTTCTTAACATTCTTATCTCCAAGACATTTTCCAACTTGAGCATCAAGTTTTCATTTTAAAAAACTTTTAGTTTTTCTTGAAGGAAATTTTGATTTTCTCTCAAATTCACAATTTCATCATTTGCATTTTTCAAATTTGATGAGAGAAGATCATTTTCCATATTAACACATTGAAGTTGGCTAGAGAGTTTGGCATTCTCAATTTCTACCTTTTCAAGATCCTTTGCCAATCTCAAACTCTCAAAGTATAGCGCACTATAGGATTCTTGGAGGTCATAATCATCCTCATCAAGATCCTCAATACTATCCTCATCTTCACTTGAGGATCCCTCTTGGTTGGGTACAATGGAGGCAAAAACACATTTCAAATTTTCACTTTTCTCATGATTCTCCAATTTATCATGAGAGGTGGAGCCTTCCATTGAACTATCCAAAGATGTGCAAGATTTTTCAATAGACTCATCTTGGATAGAGGTCCAATCATCTTCATCATGGGATGCAAGTCTTTTTTCTATTTTTTGTTTTCAAATAAGAGTAAACAAATAATAGAGAATAGTGATCAAATTTTGGAGAACCCATGAAGGTGTTCTAGCAAGGATCAACTTAGATGGTTAAATCCTCTGTGAAGAGCACTCAGGCTCTAATACCAATTGAAAGTTCCCTTGGGTGCTAGAACAAGGACTGAGATTGTCCCTAGAAGAGAGAGAGAGAGAGAGAGAGGGGGGGGGGGGGGGGGGGGGGGGGGGGGGAGGGAGGGAGGGGATTGAATAGTACAATCCCCAATTTTTATGGTCTTTACAAATTTCTTGATTAATTAACAAATTTTCAGCGGAATAATAATGTTAATCAAGAGACATGGGTTGTATGATCAAAAGTGTGTACAATTATAAGAACAATCCCATAAGTAAAGATCAACACCCATGAGACCAAATTATAGTCGTTCAGTTAAACAACCTACATCCACTCTAAGGACTCACCCAACCTTGGGCTATCCTGAATTCACTATGTGGGGACTTAGACCCTCATAATTAGAGTAGGAATTTCACCTCACTCAATCGGCTGAGAATTCCACCAACCATTGTGCCAGAGATGACGCTCTAAAGTTTTTTTATAGTGGTTCTTGAGTACCTCTCCTTAATCCACTTTCCTAGATTTTGAAAGGTTCGACCAACCCAAGGTCTACTTCCTTATCTCTCTATTTTTTATAGTGGTTTCGGCTTCCTTGTCTTAGTCCAATTCACAAGATAATTTATAAAACAAAATCACTACGAAACACTTGCTTTTTTATGAGCTCACTTGTAGATGTATGCTTTTATGAGGATGCTCTCCTAATGTGACGTCAACGATGTCGAAAATGTGCCATGTGTATGCTCAATCACAATGAATGGGAGGTCTCTAGGATTTAGATGTGCCAATGGATTCCTATATCTATATTTCTTTCTCTCTTTCTCTCCCTTAATCACAACAAAAAAGATTGGATACTTGATTCACCAAGTGTAGTGCATGGAGAGATGAGTGATCCTTCTATTGGCCCTTGTTTAAGCTTACTGATAATGATGAGGGTCTAACGGATTTGCCAAAGAATACTAACTGGTTACATAAAGATCGGTATTTATAGAGAAGGCAACCATTTGTATCGACGGTAATGTACCGACAGGTCGGTCGCACCGAGGGGTTGGTGACTGGAAATGTTACCGTTAAAAACCCGACCGTTGCTCTTTAAATGCTCTCCCAATGGTATAATTCTTTCCCGATTGACATGTCGGTGTCGTCCATGAGTCGATATTCATGGCACCGATAGGTCGGTCCATACGAGAAGCTCGATCTGGGGCAACACCATGCAGACAGAGTTTCATGTCCCAAAATTTGTCCTGTCCAGAAAGACCTGTCGCCCTTTACCGAGGGGCCGGTCCTGTTTCTTTCGATCGGTCTTGAATTACCGAGATGTTTGTTTTCTCGAGAGCCCACTTGATTGTTGACCACGAGGGGTCATTAGGTTCATCACCGAGGGGTTGGTGCATACGAGACTCTCGATTAGAGGCTTACCCAGAATGACAATTCTATTACCTATAACCTCTGTCAATCTGGTCGACCAGTCTATGACTAAGATGGGTCGATCTTGTCTCCACCGAGGGGTCGGTGAGAACGATTAGTCGAGCTGACAGTGAACTTAATTCATATTTCCAAGTTTGCTTCCAATTCACTGTCAAGCTTCCTCTAAAGGCTTTTTATGATTTTACCATTTGTTCAACTAAGCCTAGGAATGGTCTTCCTAAGGTGTGGGCGCCACCTAAAGTCATCTATGGCCAATTACCTTTGATTGTCATACACATGTAATGATGCTTGAATCTTCACTTGATCTTCCTTCTTTGAGCTCTTGATTCAAATTCGCATTCCATGAGTCTTGTTTCATAGCTTCAACCTTCCTAGGCAATGCTTCACCTAAGTCATGAAATTGACAAATAGGTGACTCGACTAGCCGGGGCACTAACAACTACTTTGAAGAACTTGATTGTTAACAGAAATAAGTATTAAAAAGCTAAAAGATTTTGAGATTTGGGACTGAAACCAGTTCCCACTCAAAAAATTTGGGTTGGTTTATTGGTTTCAAAATAATGCCTTCATATTATTTTGTAAAGATCATAAGGTTGTCACAAGAAATCATAATCAAGAAGAGGGCCTTACCAGAAGAATAAACGATGCAGGTGCAAATTGGTGTGAGCGTCTTGAGTGATTGGTGAGGAGAGGTGAAAGATGCCTGAGAGATATGAAGAAGAGGGAGAACGATGTTGGCAAGGAGAAGTCGTGAATGAGATGGGAAATGACGAGGGTTTTCTTTTGCTTAAGTATAGAGACATGCATGATACTTCCTTAGTCGGTCATGGATAATAATAGGATTGAGATTTGAATAGTTGTAGTCTAATAAGGATATGATTAGGATTCCAACGCGTGGATTTGGACTAGACTTTCGAACACTATTTTCTAAATCAAATTTGAACTAGGGGAAATTATAAACTTAAATGCCTAGGTAAAAACATGGTTTTTTTTTTCTTTTTTATAAAATTCATCATAGGCATGGGAAAAAAATCTTTTCACAAATCATATTTTTAAAATTTTCAAACTTGAATTTTTGAAAATAAAAACCATGAATAGATTTTATAAAATTGAGGTCATAATTTAATTTTTTCTTTCTAATTTAAATTTATAAAATCAACCAAAAATATTAACTTGTATAATATAATTGAGGATGAGGAGTGTGAAATGGGGAAACTAAAACACTCTATGTTTCATGTGTTACACACAATTTCACACACACAATCAAAAGGTCCATTTACTATTCTAGTTCTACTCGATTCGATTGACCCGCTAAACTGGACCGAGTCATCACAATCACACACTACACTCTGGGTATAAGCCTTGTAAAATGAATTTTAGAATTGTATGATGTTTAGATTTTTGTTTATATATTTTTACTGAAAATTTTGATGTTTGTGGGTATCATCATTGCAAGCCCTCAGGAGACTACAACTCGTCCACAAGTGGTAAGCTAGGGGTTTAATGGCTTATTGCAGCGCTCATGACTACAAGAAAATTACTATTTTACCCTTATATTTGGACAACTTAGCCCTTGTTTTGTGTACTTTAGTATATGTTTAATGGGATTTTGGAAGTTTTGCAGGATTTACAAGAAAATACAAGATATGAGAATTCAAATGGTGAATTTTGCAATTAATGGGCATAAGTTGATAGTTTTGGAAAATTGGAATTTTTAATAATTATTTTACCATAATTTTAGGGGTTTTATTTGTAAAATAATTAATTCAGATCCATTTATGAGAGTTTGGATTAATTTAGTCATTTTTAGAATTGAATGTAAGTGGTAAAATTATTTATTAGATTTTCCATACTTTGAAAAGCCCAATTATCCATTGAAAAGCCAATGAAGAAGTCCACATGTGTGAAGTCTATTTTCATCATCTCAAGATACATATGAGGAAATTCAAAATTTACAAGTCATTATGAGAAGATTTTTGAATTGGCATGTGGATTGAGGAAAAATAAACAAAATATGAAGTGGAGAAAAAGAAGGAAGGTTTGACACAGTGTCAGAATTTTGACCATAACGTTTTACTCCGATGTCCGATTGAATTAGTTCTTGTTGCGATGGAAATAATACTTTTAGGGCTACAACTCTGTAGTTTACAACATTTTGTGATTTAGACGTTAACTAGGTTAAAATTGAGTTGCAAGGTGTTATATGTGTAAAAAAGGAGATTTTGCACCCACTTTCTTTGCACGAATTTTACTATTTTTTCCACCTCCTTTAAGCCATTCCATGTTTAGAACAAATCATATCAGCCCTCCAAGTGTTCCTTGCTTTATTGAAATATTTAAATCGAATCCATTCACTCCACCTCCTTTCGTCTATAAATACTATCCCTCTCCCATTGAGAAAAGAGAACCTAGTCTTGGAGTTTTGGAGCATTGGAGAAGAGGGGAATTAAGAGAAGAACTTTGGAGTTTTAGAATTTTGGGCGAGTATTTTTATTTTCCATTGTTCCTTTGTAATTAGTTTTTCAAGTTCAATTCCATGTCTTAATGTTCTTTTATCCTTATTTTCTTGAATTCAATGTTAATGTGATTAATTACAAGAATAATTTAGAAAATTATATGAGTCTTTTTATTTTGATTTTTCTTAAAACCAAAGATCCAATGCATTGTAATTCTTAATTTCAATTTTTATTAATAATTTAAAGTAGAAAAACCCTTAGAATTATGGTTTCCACTTATTTATTTTTGTATGATGAAAATTTGATTTGATTTAATTCTTTTTATGGATTTATGGGAGATATTATTCTAAGTTATTCAATGAAAGCAGAAAAAACCTTTAGACTGAATATGACTTGATTTTTTCAGTCTAAGGCTCTTTTTATGAGTAGAAAACTTTTAGATTTGGAATTACAAGTGAAAATTCTATTAGTCTAAGGCCTGATTTGTTTTAAAATATGGCAAATAAAGCCTCCATAATTCTTTGATCCAGTTCCACTGTAAATATGTATATATGTTGTTTTTTTTTTTCGTTTTCTTTGTTTATAAAATTCAAACTCTTGAAAAATTGTGGAACTAGGTTGGAAATAATTTAATTGCATCTTAATTCTGTGTTCTAAGTTAGATTAAGATTATTTAATATTTTAGATTAATTCCACCATCTTAATTGAATTAGATTAAATTTTATGTTTTCCATGAAAATTAGATTTCTTTAATGAATAGTTTCTATTTTTAGACTTTGTTTTCTATTATTAGAAAGTTTCTAAATTAAAATTAAATTTCCTAGATTAGAGAATCAATTCCATATTTAAGATTTATTTCTGTGATTTTCTAAATTTCTTAAACTACATAATTCAATGGTGTATTTTTCACGGATATATTTTCCTAAGTTTCGATGGGTTCGACCTCGCAGTCTAACTGCTATACTATGAGTGGTTCATACGCTTGCGAGTATAAATGCAATCAAGAGTACCAACGAAAGTGGTGTAGTTTAGGACTAGATTAGATTTTTAAAGTTCCAAATCTTAGTTTTAAGTTAGTTTTGCTCGAGTACTAGCAAAATCTAAGTTTGGGGATATTGGTTGAGCACTGAAAAATGATTATTTTACCACTGTTTTTTGGACCAGTTAGCTTTCATGTATGTATATATTAGGTGCATTTAATATTTTTTGTTAGTTTTGTAGATAAAAATAGAAAATGTAGAAAATCAGTAAAAACCGAGAATATCAAAGTTCTGTGCTAAAATGGAAGATCCAAAATTTTTAATAATTAATTTTTGGCCACTTTTAGGAATTTAATTGTAAATTGAATAATCTCAATCCAATTATGAGTGTGGATTATTTCAATAATTTTTTATTTAAGTGGTGAATTAATTATTTTAATTCTGGAGAGAAAAGCTGAAACTCAACAAGCCAATGAAGATTAAAAGTCTGAAATTTGAAGTCCATAGGCCAAAAATTCATTTCATTGGGCAAGTGAGACATCCACGCCATACTTTGGGCCTAGCTCAGTGAGCCATGCGCAATTCATAAGTGGGTTAGGCCAGTATACAGGCCAGAGTCTAGCAAACAGAGACTCCGAGTCCATGCGCACAAAGCCCAATGGAAGCCCAACTACTCAAAGCCCTAGATCCAAAACACCCCATTCAAATTTCACCTAAACCCTAAGTCATTCACACGCCTCCACTCCATGTCATTCGTATCTCATCATCCATTCCATCATGTTTTAATCTAAGCCTTTCATTTCATGTACCTAACATATATAAACCTAGAGCATCCATTCAAATTTAATAAAAACCCTAAGCCACTCATCTAACTATTCATCTAGATCTCCATTAAACCTCAGCCCCACATTCAACCATGACATTGTAAAAAGCCTTGAAACCTAAACTCATATCTAGCCATCCATTTTAGAACCCTAGGAGCTTAACCACACATTAAACACAACCCTACCTCTAAAACCCTAGCTTCCATTCGACCAAGCCTCCACCTCATCCTAAAACCAATCTTATCTCATTGACATCTCATCTAAATCCTTACTTTCCTCACACGAAAATCCTAACATAAATCCATCCACCTCACACACCATTCATCCATCCATTCATTTAGATCAAGTTTGAATCCAAACCATTCATTCATGCATTACATAAAACCCTAAATTCCCATGCAATATTTGACCATAGTCAACCTGAAAGTTCCCTATGTGTTAGAACATGAGTCAAGATTGACTCTATAGGGGGGTGAATAGGGCAATCACCAATTTTAATGGTCTTTTAAAATATTCTTGATTAATCAAATGATTTACAACAGATTAAATTAGATTAATCAAGTGTGTGATAAAAGAGTGCCAAATTAAGAATAATCACACAAAAGGCTCAAATACCATAAGACCAATTTATAGTGGTTCGGTTAACCAACCTGCATCCACTGTTGGGCTCACCCATCCTTGGGCTATCCCAAATTCACTTAACCAATTAGTGAGGAATTACACCCACACTAATAGATTAAGACTTCCACCTAACCAATTGGTTGGGAATTTCACCCAACTCCTATCCCTTTATTTTTTATAATGATTCTAGAGTAAACCCTCTATAATCCACTTTATAATGGTGATTTAAAAAATAAAATCAATACTAAGAAGCGCTTGCCTTTTGATAGCTCAAACTTGTAGATGTGTGCTTCTTGAAGATGTCCTTCCCAATGTGATGTCGACGATGTCGAAGATGTACCTTGTGTATGCTCAATCACAATCCTTGGGTAAGGTCTGTAGGATTTAAGATATACAAGTTGATCCTAGATGATTTTCACTCTCTCACTTAATCACAGCCAAGAGGTTGATTGGATTTTCTAATTTTTCACCTATGTGAGTGCATGGAGAGAGGTTGGGAGAGGTTTGGCATCACTAGGGATGCCTTAAGATGTTCCAAGTTGAAAGCTCTAACCCCACTCATAAGAGTTTGAAGTATGTATAGACAAACTAGAGAATCCCGACATGCTACGGGAGATTCATCATCACCCACGATTGATCGAGACCTCCAAAAGAGCCGTTGTAATGTTACTGTTGAGGTTTGAGTGCGTTTCCAACAGAAACATTCTGGACACGGGCGATTGATTGTCACCCACAATTGATCGTGTTGACAGTTTTTAAAGCAAAACTGCTCTCTACTGAAATGGCCATATCTTGGGCTCTTGAACTCCGATTTGGGTGTTCTTGGGCTCTATGAAAAACTCTGTCAATGATCTATCCAAACATGGTGGTTTTACCAGTCATGAAAATTTGACTCTCAAGATTTTTGCAAAGAAATGTTCAAGAAGCTCCATGGCATTGATCCATTTACTCTAGGCTTACTTATGATTTACCAATATGTGTTCTAAGCCTAGGGAAGTCCCTCCTAAGGTGATGGGTTCACCCTCATGTCAACTTCAAATTCAATAGTTGTCCTTTCTCAGCGATTGATCGTCAACACGATAGTATCGTCAAGGTTCCAGATGATTAATCGTGACCAAGATATCGGTGACCAATGTATTGTCCTAAGACAACTGCAATTTGATAGTCCATTCCAACATAACCTTCGATTTTCCAGACGATTGACTGCTACACTATGATTGATCGTCGATTGATTGCCGATACGATATGTTGTCCTGACAACAACTTCAATGGTTTGAAACTTAAGTCCATTGATACAGGTTTTGTGTCAAACATCCTTTAGGCTTAATAGATTATCCAGATGTTATGTCTAAGCCTAGGCGTGGTCATTCTAAGGTGTGGGTTCCACCTATAGTCATCTATGGTCAATTACCTTTGTCTGATTGTCATACACTTTGGTGATGCTTGATCTTCCTCTTGATCTTTAGTCTTCACCATCACTTGAGTCTTCTTTCATGCTTTAATCTTCCGAGGCAAGGCTTCTCATGTGTCATGTAATTTGACAAAACTGGACTCGGCAAGCTGGGGCACTAACACAATCCAATACCATCCATTCGAATTTCCTAGCTTGGCACTCAAGACACCTTCCTCTCCAAGCAACCTTTGCCGATCCACCTTGTGCAAAACCCTAGCCCTCTTCGTTTAAGATAATTAAATCCTAGCCTTCCATTCATCCATCTAAACCTTGATTAAATCCCAGCCAACCATCTTCATTTAAACCCTATAAATAGAGCACTAGGCCAACCAGAAAAAAATCAAATTTGGACTTGGAACTTCAAGGTACTGGTGTGGACAAGAGGAGAGAACAGGAAAAAGACAAGAAATTCTGGAAAATTCATGTTCAACAAAGGGTCTACTTGTTTGATTTATTTTCTTTATTTTCCAATAATTCTTGTATTTCTTTTTCTTCAATTCCAAGTATTGTAATTCAAATTCAATGTTTATGAATAAAATTGAAGTGTGATGAAATAGTTAGATTATGGTTTTCCAATTAATTCATGGTTGTGTTATGATTGTTTTCAGTTTATTTTTATTTTTAAAATTAATTTCATGGTCAAATTTAATATGTTGTTATAAATCGGATGTGATGAAAATTTAGCTTGGCTGAACCCCTATTTCGGTTTCTAAGGCTCTTATCCATAAGAGTGTGATGAAAATTTTGTACCGGAAGAGGAGTCTTACTTTTTCATTCAAGTCTAAGGTCTGTTTTGTGATATGCATTTTAATGAACTCCATGGACTTAATTCTTGAAATAATTATGAATGAAAACATGAATGCGAACGTAGTTTACGTGAGCTCCATGTCTAGGCTTCATTTTTATGAATAAAAATTGGAAACACAATGCCATCTTGATAATTCTTAGATCCAATTCCAATGTATCATATGTACTTTATTTGATTTGTTTAATTCTTTGATTCATTAAATTCTGTGATTCTTTATTATTTATTATTTTCTTCCAACTCCAAATCTAAATGATGAGCTACGATTGAAAATAAATGGACTGATTTTTAATTAAATCTATGTTAGATCTAAGTTGTTTCTGTATTTTCTAAATAAATCAACCAACACAAGTTTCAATTAAAACTTCTAAATTAAATAATTAGTAAATAATTGTAAATACTAAAGATATATTTTCTGTAATTCCATTGGGTTCGACCTCGCACTCATACTGCTATACTATAAATGGTTCGTATGCTTGTTAGTAATAAATGTAAAGATTTTTATTCACAACACTGTATTTTACAGAGTGCTTCCCATCTAGAACTCTGAGAATACTTGCTAATAGGTCATGGACAACGATGGGTCATCTCTGTCTTTTACGATGGGTCGACAAGCATGATGGTGTCGGTCTGAGAGTGAAACAGCTTGACAATATTTTCCAACTAGAACCTTTGTCATTCCAAATGACGGACATGATGGGTCTGTCTTGTACCTAGCAATGGGTCGCCCATACATCACAGGTTGTTCCGACATTATGTTAGTTTTACAAGTTTAAGTGCATTTGGTTCTGATGACTGTCATGGTCCACTTAGGCTTGATTAAATTAACCAATATGATTTCTAAACCTAGTCAAGGTCTTCCTAGAGGTGTGGGGTCCATCCTGGAGTCATCTATGGCCAATTTACCTTTGTGATTGCCATACACGGATGATGTTGAATCTTCAGTTGATCTTCCAATCTTTGAACTTGATTCAACTTTCATGCCACTTGAGTCTTGATTCATGTATTCATTCTTTCCACGACAATGATTCTCTTGAGTCATGGAATTGACAAAAAGGTCATTAGGTTGTTGAGAACGAGAAAATGACAATTTTACTCCTCATTTCTGGATCAGATAGCCCTCATTTATATATTTATTAGGTGTATTTAATATTATTTTTAAGTTTTGTAGGTAAAAATTGGAAAACACAGAAAATCAGCAGAAAACTGGGATAAATTGCAAATTCTGTGCTGAAATCGAAAGATTGGGAATTTTAATAATTATATTTGCCACTTTTAAAAATTTAAAATGTAAATTGAATAATCTGAATCTAATATGAGAGTTTAGATTATTTCAATAAATTTTAGAATTAAGTGGTGAAATAATTATTAATTTCCAGAAAATAAAGCCTTGAAGATTGAAAACTCGCTGAAGATTGGAGCAAAGCTTGAAGTCCATGAGCGAGTGGCCCACTCCATTGGGCTAGGCCTAAGCTCGATGCTACACACAGAGGCCAGGCCATGCTACATGCACAATTCACAAATGCCCACAGGCCAAGACCCAAGCTCCAAAGCACATTTGCATATGAGTCCAAGCCTAAAGCCTAACTCCAAAGCCCATTTGTGCAAAAGCCTAATGTTCAAACACCTCATGCGCCCATTCCTTAAATGCTTATGCGGCAACTCACTTCAAATTGCCAATCTCTCATGCGCCTAAGCTTAATAAAAAATCCCTCCATACAGAAAACACTCCAAAAGCCCTAATCTCTTCATGCGCGCCCATCTCTCCTAAGTTCCATATCCGTATGTCCAACTCCAAAACACTCCAATGTCCATACGGCCACTCTTCAATGTGGAAACCTCATATTGGAAACCTTAATTGCACAATACTTAAATCCTTGCCTCCATTCATAACCCCTAGCCTCCATTGCTACATCAAGAAAACACCTAAACGTAGAACACATTCCATACGGCTATCACTTAGAGTGGTTGCACAAACATTCAATCTCCCATTCGGCCAATAAAAATTAGACCTAAGTTACACTCAATTACACTCCACACAACCTAGACCTTAACACAATTTTCATCACCAATTTCGATGATCCATACGGCTAACACACAACATAAAACCCTAAACACACACCATACAACCATGCATCTACATTCACCTTAGAAACCCAAAAGCTCAACCATTCGTTCATGCATTCAAAACACAAAACCTAACTCTCCAAAAGCCCTAGCCGTCCAACCCTTCCAATTTAAATATCCTACCTCTCTCTTTAGTTGCTTAAATCTAGACCTTCCATTCATCAAAACCCTAACACATCCTGACCATCCATTCCTACCGCAAAAACCTATAAATAGGAGCACTAGGGCAACCTGTAGAATTCAAATTTAGTTCTGGAATTTCAATTGCTATCGTGGAGGCAAGGAAGAGAAAAGAAGAAAGAAAAGAAAATCCTGGAAAATTTGTGTGCACTCCAAAGGTTCTAGGTTTGATTTTTGTTTATAATTTTCCATCTTTTCTAGTAATTTAAGATTTCAATTCCATGATATAATATATATATATTCGAATTCCATATTTTTGAATGAAATAAAAGTGCAATGAAATATTTAGTCTATGGTTTTCCAATTATTCAATTATGTATGATGATTATTTGATTTTATTTTTATTTTGAAATCAAATCTAAGTTTGGATTTACTTTTAATTGTTTCAAATGAGATGTGATGAACATTTAGATGAATAGTCTTCATCCTGTTTTTCTAAGGCTCTTGTTTTTAAGAATGCGATAAAATATTTTAGATCTGGAGGAGAAGTATAAATTTTATTCAGTCTAAGGTCTCGTTTGGAATGGTTATTTTAATGATGCTCATAGATTTGATTTTTAGAATAATTTTGAATGACATATATGAATGGTTGTTAGTTTACGTGAACTCCATAATCTAGACTTTTTTTTTTTTTTATGAAATATGGAAAACAATGCCACCATGATTTTCTAAAACCAATTCCATTGTAAATATGTAAATATATTGTTTTTATTTGATTCTTTATTCTTTATTTTTATAAATCTGATTCAATGATGGAACTAGGTTGGGATTGAGATAGAATATCTTAATTAGATCTAGGTTCAGTTTAGGATCTTTTTAGATTTCTAAATTAATTCCACCATTGCTTGTTTTTAATTGAATATTCCAAAGTTCGCGAGTAGTTTACATTTTGTTAATATTTTTATTGGATATATTTTCCATAATTCCTTTGGGTTCGACCTCACACTCATTCTACTAAACTATTTATGGTTCGTATGTTTGCGAGTATAAATGTAAAACACACAACATCGGTCAATTGGGGCGCTAACAATCTCCCCCTTTGTCAATTTTGGGACAAAAACCTAGAAGCTATGAATTACAAACTCAAATACAAAACCTGATCCCATTACAACTCATTTGAATGTAAATATTACAATAATTTCAAATGACAGTGAATACTCTAGGCTTGCTTCAAATTCTTGCTCAACTTGCTTCATTTTCAAAATATTCATGTATACATACACCACAAGCAAGCTAGAATGGATGCTAGAGTCTCTCCATAAGTACATTAGTCCAAAACAAGAGTAATAAAAATGTAATTACCCCCTCACAACTTATGGACTAGAGATTGAGAAATGATCTCATTTTTCACTTCTTACTCCCCCATACTTCAAGATTATTTTAAGCTTCTAATATTCTCCCCCTTTTTGTCAAAAATTGACAAAGGGTCCTAAGCACAAACTTATGCTTCCCCAAACTTCACATCTTCAAAAAAAATGCAATTTAAAACCAACTCCTGCAATCTTACATGAAGTTCTATTTAATAAATTGATATTAGCACAAACATGAGAAGTAAGAAAGGTGCACACATACACAACAACACATAACATAAACCAAACCATAGCATTAATATTCTAAACATTAAAATACACAAATTATGGTATTTACCAAGGGTGCTTAAGTTTTACACATCCAAAATGAAGTTTTTTCAAAACACAAAACCATATAAAAACATGAAAAAAAAACTATGTGGTTGGAGCTGGAGGAGAAGGTACGGCATCATTGGACTAGCACGAGGAGGAGATGGAGAGATGATGCTCTTTACTACATTCTTCACAGTCTCCATCAATTCATATTGAAGACGATCCATTCTTCCGTCAATAGCAGCGAACCTCTCATGTTTCTGTGTTGAGAGAGCTTCAAGATGTTCCTGTATGAACTACTGACTGCCAGAGTCAATCACAAGTTCTTATTCTTCTTCTGCTTCTTATTCTTAAAATACAGGGACAAAGTGTAACGCCCCGACCTTTCCGAGATTCAGTGTCTAATTTTTTTTTTAATAATAATATAATAACACCGGAAAAGGGCGGACGACGTTATGACGCGAGCTAAGTCCGGACTTCTAAAGTCCGACCCTTAACTGGCCACCCATGTGTGCATGGACTAAACCCATGATAACAAACCACACATGGAACTAATCAAATCATGTGGAATAAACTAAACTAAATGCGGAAATAAACTGAGTAGATAGCAAGTACAAGTCTCCCAATTAAATTACTTAAATCAAGTCTCTATTATCAAATTAAAAACAAACCATAGCAAAGTTACTAGCTATTACATGTCCATAAATTGTAATTCAAATGACAGTACAGTATAAATCCAATCCAACACTCAAGCGCTTAAGCTCGGCTTCCCTCTTGGTCCACGACCTTCTCTTTCCCTTTTCCTTTTCCTGCATTATCCTCAAAGGATAGAATTAGGGAATTAGATCAATGCGCCCAGTAGGTTTTCCGATCAAGGCTACCACATGGTTAGAATATAAAACATGCATATATCATAGTATATGATCAACAAAACATCTGAAATCAATGCTATGTATGTAAATGCAAATGTAATGAGTTCCACCCATCACACATATACATAGCCGTCACTTGACGAGACTCTCATCGTCAAGTTAAACCACAATACTCTTTCATTTCTTCTTGATGATATTCCCCCTGCCGGGACCCTCATCGCCTAAGGAGATCGATGTGGCTCTCATCATCATAATATTCCTCCTGGCGGGACCCTCATCGCCTAAGGAGGCCGTTGTAACTCTTATCATCTTGATACTACTCCTGGCGGGACCCTATCGCCTAAGGAGGCTTTTCACAATCATCATCCCATGTCCATGCATGAGATGCCAATGAATATATGAAGCATGTAAATAAAACTCATCATTCAAATCCAAGATGATAAATAATAATATAACAAATGTCTCATAAAAACCATCATAAAACCAAGTATAAATGTGGTTACAAGTAGGTAGGAAACCTACTGAAACTTCGCTTACGTGTCCGTTCTTTTTGAGCTTCACCTGATGCTTAATTTGGACCCCTCTTTTCAAGTCCTTTGATCAATCCCTTCACATTTATCATTTGACTTGTAATTACGGTTTTCCATTGGCCTAACCGATGCTTAATTTTTTTCTTCATAGTCAAAGCCCATATGACCAAACCACCTTAGTGGGGTTCGGCCATACTACTTGGCCGAACCTCACCAATCCAAATGGGTCTTTTAATCCTTTTAAAATTAAGACTAGTTATCCCCCTATCCATGTGATTAACTAGTCCTTAATCTTTCATCATTTTCTTGGTTCCAATATCACTTCCATCCATCAAAACTACTCCATGGGGTTCGGCCATACATATGGCCGAACCCTATGGTTCTTTATTTCCACTTGGCCGAACCCTATGGTTCTTTATTTCCACTTAATAACATGCTAACAATCCATTTAAGATATGCAGATCATTCCATAATTTTTATCCTTCAATCCCTCAAACATGACCTATATTTCTTTCAATGGGGTTCGGCCATGGGTAGATCATCCTTGGTTCTTTTATCCATTCATCATACTTCACAATTTAAACATATTTTTAGACCTTTTGAAAATATTACAAACCCACAAACATTTCTACCCATATACTTGAATCCAAACACCCACTCAATGGTCCATGGGGTTCGGTCATACACATGGCCGAACCCTATTGTTCTCTTGGTTCAATGATTCCATCATTTTTACATATCTTAGACTCGATATTTTTAGCCATAAAAACCATATAATCCAGCCATCCATGGCTGACCCAAGATAATAAATTTATCTTCATTCAAAAACCTTTTAACACCCTCCATAACTTGTATGGTTTTTATCTTTCTAAACCATCAAAATTAACCAATTCTTTTCATGGGGTTCGGCCATCCAAAGTGGCCGAACCCAATGATCCACTTTTCATCATTTTTATGAAGCACCATCCAAGGTTTAAACCCTTGATGGATTCTGCCAAGCCATGGCCAAATCATGTTCCTTTTTTACAAATTTATTTAACTTAATTCTTATGTAAAACTTACCAATTTCCTTTGCTGCTTCCCTCTTGCTTCCTTTCCTCTTTCTTCCTTAGTCTCTAGCTGAATAGGTGCTTGATCAATGGTGAAAAACAGCAATAGCTGGTTCGGCCAAGGAGGTAGGTTCTTGAGAGAGGGAGAGAGATGAGAATTCTATGACCTTGGCAATGTAAAATTCGGCCAAGAGTGGAGGTGTATCCCTTTTGTTTAACAGCCCCATAACCTCTCATTTAACCCTTATCAATGTTGATTAAACCAAAGAGTCACTTGATGCCAACCAAGGCATCCCTTGGCACCAACCATTGTACCCCTTGGCACCAACCAACGTGACTCTTCACTCTTCATTGAATTCCATGCATAAGTTCCCAACGTGTGGGACCTATCCTTGGTGGTGTTTGAGACCAAGGCAACTCCTCACCTTCCACCTTGACTCACTTGAATTTCAAGGTCTCTTTGGGTTCCAATCTTAACTCACCCAACTCATTAGCCCAACTCACCACACTTAATGCCATTCATTTATTGCACTTGAGTCAACTCTTTTACTTAATTCAAATCCAACTCATTTCAGTCCCAACTCAACCTGATTTGACTCATCCTTTAAGCTCATTTGAGGGTCCACACTGTCAACCATGGTCCACATGGTCAACTTGACCCATTGGGTCCCCATTTAGCCCATGGATCCAATTTGACGCCATGGCCCAATTATAGGTTGTTTTAGCCATTTGCATGTGATTTTCATATGTGCCTCAAGCCTACCCATTTATGCTCCATTTAGTTTCCAATCATTTCAGCTTAACCCCATTAAATTTGGGCTCACCCAATGGTCAAACAAGTCCATTATGACCCATTGGGTCCCAATTGGGTCCTTTGACCCAATTACATTGACCCAATTTGATGTTCATTACCCATTCATGATAAATTGACCCTTATAATATGTTCATATGGTCTTAATTTGAACAATGGGTCCCACCATTTTCTCATTTACAATCACATTTATTAAATTCACCAATCCAGTGGCATTTTCGTAAATATTCATATTATTGAGAAATCGGGGTGTTGCAATATAACCTTCTCTTTAAAATTTTCGTCCCGAAAATCGAGTAAAGTAGGGTTTCAAAATAAATTACATGAATAACTCAGGGTGAGCTGTTCTCATCTCCGATTCGAGTTCCCATGTGGCTTCTTCAACACCATGTCGGTCCCATACCACTTTTACGAACGGAATCGCTCCATTTAGCAACACCCTTTGTAACGCCCCATCCTTTTTCACTCGCTTTTCCATAAATTCAGAGTCTATTTTTTTTTTATAACAGAGTAGAGTGATAGAGGGCGGGACGTCACGACGCAAGCTAAGTCTGAACCTCTAAAGTCCGACCCTTAATTGGCCAACCCTATGTGTGTATGGACTCAGTCCAAGAAAATGGTTCACACATAGCAATATCAACTTGCGGAATAAAAATCATAACCTGCGGAATCATAACATCAATTTGCGGAACCATAATAGAACCAAGTTCTATTCCATTGATAGCAAAGTACTTAGCCAATATCCGGCATCAATCCAAACCACCATTGAAACTATGGGACCAAAATGTCCTTCGTGTTACCAATATGTATATCATATTGCCAATATCCAGCATCAATCCAAACCACCATTGAAACTCTCATCCATGGTTATACGCATCCATGAATATAACCCCCTTTTGGGTATAATCCATTCATGGCATAACTAATCCATCCTTGTTCATAATTAATCCAAACCCATCATCTACTATGGAATATTTTATCCATAGAAACAACACTCGAATGAGTCACTACCTATTGTGGCAACCATCTTAAAACATAAACACACCCCGACCCCTTAGCAAGACTTAAAGCCCATGACTTAATAAGCGGAAGACCCACGTCCAATGTGATCCGGTCTACCCCGCCCTGCATCCCTTCACCCCAAGGGTGATTCAATCAAACTTGAAGGTGGTCTGTTCGCGTCTAACGAAGCTAGCACCACCCCCACGAGGTAAAATAATACCTAGCTTTGTGCATCCATGCATGTCAAGTGTGCAATGTGGAAACCATCTTAAAACATAAACACACCCCGACCCCTTAGCAAGACTTAAAGCCCATGACTTACTAAGCGGAAGACCCACGTCCAATGTGATCCGGTCTACCCCGCCCTGCATCCCTTCACCCCAAGGGTGATTCAATCAAACTTGAAGGTGGTCTGTTCGCGTCTAACGAAGCTAGCACCACCCCCACGAGGTAAAATAATACCTAGCTTTGTGCATCCATGCATGTCAAGTGTGCAATGTGGCAACCATCTTAAAACATAAACACACCCCCACCCCTTAGCAAGACTTAAAGCCCATGACTTACTAAGCGGAAGACCCACGTCCAATGTGATCCGGTCTACCCCGCCCTGCATCCCTTCACCCCAAGGGTGATTCAATCAAACTCGAAGGCGGTTTGTTCGCGTCTAACGAAGCTAGCACCACCCCCACGAGGTAAAATAATACCTAGCTTTGCGCATCCATGCACGTCAAGTGTGCAAAATAGCAGTGAAAGCGCCCTCCAGTGCGTAGCCTGCGAGGGACCCACTCCTCAATGGTACCCTACGGGACCTAGTCTCTGTATTTTATATCGAGGTTCCCACAGTCTCCTTGCTACTCTAAGCCACACTCATAGAATTTATCAACTTATCTCATCAATATCCTGTGAGGGACGTACCCATACCACGTCTCAATAAAAACAAGTGACCCCGTCACATACATCTCAGTGCCAAAATTCTCATAAACTCTTAAATTTGCATACTTTTATTGAAAATTATTCGAACTTTCATCAGGTTACAAGGGTTGGTAGGGTTAGAACAAACCCTCCAAAACGTACCCACAACCCTTATAAAATCTTTCCCTTTTTCCCCGACATTTCCTTACCATTTCTTAGCCTAATGTTCCGTTGAAGACCCCGCATCATCATAAAAATCGAAGAAGTTGTCAGGGCATGTCGTCGACGTGTGCCCCAACACTCCACAAGTCAGACAGGGTATTAGTCCTGGTCCCCCAATATGTGGACAGTGAGTCCTCTCCTTCCCATGCCCTTGAAGTCCACAAATAGGGCAAATAACCTTGATAGGGTGGGGGCAATAAATATAGTTGTGCCCCTCCTGATTGCATACTTTGCACATATACCCAGGCGCTATCTCCCCTACTGATTCCTTTAAGGTTGGGACATCTTCTTCGTCTTCTTCGGGTACAAAGGCTGGATCAACCCCAACATTGTACTCGGGCGATTCTACTTCCATGTCCTGACTGATTTCAACTTCAATGTTGAAGTTTGGTATGCTGGAATCATCGGAAGAAACCAGATCTATCGAACAGCTAGGTGTCCCTCTGTCCCACAACTCTGTATACTCTGTGTTGCCTGACATATCTGTATCACAACAACCTAAGTATGTCAATGCCAATATTAGTTCTAATCAAACTAAATCTTTGTTTGGGAAATTTCTCTATGTATCACATAATGTTGTTTGTTTGGGGAAAATTGCCAAATAAACATCTTGAGTTTCTTGTTCTTAGGAAAATTTTCCAAATAAGCACTCTTTGATTTTTCTTTGTTTCCGGGGAGTACATCCTATTTTGCTATGTTGGATAATTCCGATTATTTTCATTGTACTTCTTTTGCTATCATCCGTCTGAGTCTAACGAAGTAAATTAATGCACGAGACCGGATTAACTTACTCCAAGAGATTCAAGTTTCGGCTTCGCTCTGATACCAACTGTAACGCCCCGCCCTTTTTCACTCGCTTTTACCTGTAAATTCAGAGTCTTTTTTTTTTTTTTATAACAGAGTAGAGTGATAGAGTGCGGGACGTCACAACGCGAGCTAAGTCCGAACCTCTAAAGTCCAACCCTTAATTGGCCAACCCTATGTGTGTATGGACTCAGTCCAAGAAAATGGTTCACACATAGCAATATCAACTTGCGGAATAAAAATCATAACCTGCGGAATCATAACATCAATTTGCGGAAACATAATAGAACCAAGTTCTATTCCATTGATAGCAAAGTACTTAGTCAATAAATCACAATCATCATTATCCAAATAAAACATCCAACCATAGCATTTCATCTAAGTTATTACATTTTGAAATCTGGATACTCTCAATATAAATCCCTGAGTATCTTAAACATAATATAAAACTAAAAGCGTTCCAAGCTCCTATGCTTGTCCCTTTCTGCGTTTAGCATTTTCTTCGTTTCCTGCATCATCCACTAAAGGGTAGAAGTAGGGCGTTAGTACAACGTGCCCAGTAGGTATTCCAATTAGGGTTAACATATGGTTAGTACAAAACATATATTATAACATAATATATAAAACCAGGTAAAATCCATGCCATGCAATGATGAGAAATATGCAATGAGTCCCACCCATCACATGTACATAAATGTACCCACCACATAGGTCTTTCTGACGCCCCGACGGAGTGTGGACCCTCCGGTTACATTTCATACATAATATCCTCTTGATAGAATGCTCCTCATCAAGGTATCCCCGACTAGTGCTTTACGGACGCCCCTATGGAGTGTGGGTCCCCGGTTACAATTCATACATAGTGCCCTCTTGATGGAATGTTCCTCATCAAGGTATCCCCCACTAGTACTTTACGGACGCCCCAACGGAGTGTGGGTCCCCAGTTACCTGTCATCCCTCCCATGCCATGCATGAGATGCAAATGTCCATATGCTATGCAATTATATAAATCATAGCATTTAAAAGCTCATACTTGAAATATATAAAACACATGCTACTTTATCACATAAACATAGCATTTCAAAATCACAGTTTGAAACATATCCTTTGCAATATAAATTCATCAAATCAAGATAAAACAATGTACATAAACCCATGGTTTCAAAGAGGTGGAATCCTACCTAAGACCGTTCTCAAGTCCTTGCTTTTCCGTCCAAGATTCGATCACCGATCGCGCACTGCTTGCGAGATCCCGTTACCTTATAATATAATGATAAATCAATATCTAGTCCCTCTTAATTACAAGGTTCTAAGTCCATAACAAGACCCTATGGGCTTCGGCCATACACCATGGCCGAACCCATGGCTTACCATTTTTTATACATAATTACAAAAATACCATTGTTGATAAGCCTAGCCCCTTTTCTTTGCTTAGGTTCCAAGTCATCCATTCATGCTTCCAAAACACATAATCTTA
Source organism: Chimonanthus praecox (assembly GCA_022113865.1). Classification (NCBI taxonomy): domain Eukaryota; kingdom Viridiplantae; phylum Streptophyta; class Magnoliopsida; order Laurales; family Calycanthaceae; genus Chimonanthus; species Chimonanthus praecox. Next base: position 26,066,668 of record CM039095.1, read on the forward strand.
TAAAATAATTCATGGGATTCGGCCATACATTATGGCCGAACCCAATGTCCAATATTCTCTCATATTTACGAAAATGCCATTGGTTTCCTCTTTCTTTTAAATCTTCCATAATTAGACCTTATAAATTTCCCTAACCAAATAAGTCCATCAAACACAACTCATGGGGTTCGGCCATGCATCATGGCCGAACCCATGGTTCTCTAGTTTGGTGTTTAATTACATTTTTGCCATTGTTTTCTCCATCAATTCATATCATACATTGTATCCTTTATTTTATTTTAAAACTACACCTAACCTAACTCATAATATAGGTTCATAATCTGATTCATAAATCAGCCCTTAAACCATGAATTAAAGATGCCATTAATCCCTTATTTTGGACCATGGGGTTCGGCCATACACCTTGGCCGAATCCTATGGTGTATAGTTTCCAAATTAATTCTACCTTTCCATACTTATATGTTTTCCAAACATAGATTCCATACTTAGACATCATGCTCCATAATTAAACCCCACTTTCCATTCTTGGATAGTTTCCATAAATAATCTTCATGGTCAATAATTAGATATTTTCTAATTTTAATAACAACTTCCAAGAATAGAAACTTTCTTAATATTCAATCCTCCTTTCCATAATTGGAAACACATTCTAAAAATAGATTGTTTCCAAAAATAACCACCTTCCTTCCATTTTTAGATTGCTTTCCAAATTTAGTAATCCTTACCATACTTAGATGTTTTCTAGTTTTAGCAATACTAACCATATTTGGAACCTTTCCATATTTGGATTGCTCTCCAAATTTAGCAATCATTTCCATCTAACATTCCAAACTTAACCCATGGGGTTCGGCCAAGCACCATGGCCGAACCCTATGGTTCATGATCTTAGTCATTAGCTTAGATTCAATAAAACCTTTACTCATAACATTAATCGATTATTATCCATAAAATGTTTGGTGGGGTTCGGCCATGCACTATGGCCGAACCTCACCCCTCCTTTTTATTATTTTAGATCCACTCAATTAGCCATAAAACAGCCATGGTTCGGCCATGCCATGGCCGACCCATATTCCATATTCTTTCATTGATTTTCTTGAATCTAAAACATACAATCCCCAAAGGTTTCTATGATTTAAGATTTAGGAACATAAACCCAATTAATAAATCAACACTCTCCATGGTTTTCAATCTTTAAAACCCAATAACTAATCATATCTTTCCATGGGGTTCGGCCATGCCATAAGGCTGAACCCTATGGTTTTTTTTCTCCATTAATACTCATCACCAATCTTTCTCCATGGGGTTCGGCCATGCACTATGGCCTAACCGTATGGTTCTTTTTGTTTCAAAACATAAAATTATTAAGCAAGATACTAACCTTTTCCCCTTTGGTTTCTTGTTCTTCCAATTTTCTTTCTTTTCCCTTTGCTTTTCTCCAAACAAGAACTCCTTCTTGTTGCTGCCCTTTTCCTTGTGTATTGCCGTGTATGAGCCTTGAGAGATTGAGAGAGATATGGGGTTGTAAAAACCGTGCACCCCCTTGGGTCTCTCCTTTTATTAAGCTCTCTTAATACAACATTAGAATGTTCTTAAAATAAGCAACCCTTAGCCGTACGCCCCTTGTGTTTCCCATTTTTTTTTATACATATACTATATTGTAGCTCAGTTTCGACCTTGTTAACTTCCGAATCAGAAAAAGTGGTAAACTACAAAGTTGTAACCCTTGAAGTTTTCTTTCCAAATAAAAAAAAAAATCAAAGCAATCGGATATTGGAGTGAAAAGTTATAACCAAAACACTGGACATATGTCAAACCTTCCTTATTTAACCATGGCCGACTTTCCCTCTTTAATTAGCCATAGCCGACTTTCCCTTGTCTTACTTAGCCATGGCCGACCTCTCCTTCTTAATTTAATACCTTCCCTTTAACTCTAATTAGTAAGTACTATGCGCATAACCTTAATAATAATCCAAATAATCTTTTAATTTAATTTAAGACAATCTACCTTCTCTTTTAGAATATCCTATGCGCATAATATGGATATTATTATCCAAATTTCGGCCATGCTTAATCTTTTATTTATTTCATAGATATTTCATCCCTTTTTAAATATCTAGTATATCATTGTGGATTTAAAATCCCACATATTTCTCATGCGCAAAATCTATAGGTTTCACATTCAAAATTCGGCCATAAAAATCTTTTGTTTAAAATTAGATATAATTCATAACTAAATTAATTCAACCTATTTCTATTTAATAAAACCAATTCCAACATTGGTTGGGTCCTAATTGGGTCATGGCCCAATTCTTGATCCAAATAAGGTCCAATTCTAAAATCCACCATTTAAAATAATAATTGTCATATAAAATAATAGTCTAAAAATTCGAGGTGTTACACTCTTTGCTCTGTCTCTAATATTCTGACCGGTTTCTCGATGTATGTCACGTTGCTTTGTACTTCTATGTCTTGCACATTCAATACATGGGACGGATCGGGATTATACTTCCTCAACATCGACACGTGAAACACATCGTGTAGAGCTGCCAGTTGTGAAGGAAGTTCTATCTGATAAGCCACATCCCCCACTCTTGTTATGATGGGAAACGGTCCCACAAATCTTGGTGACAGTTTCCCCTTCTTCCCAAACCTCATGTGTCCTTTCCGCAAGACCTTTAAGAATACCATGTCCCCCACTTCAAATTCCAGAAACCTTCTTCTTTTGTCAGCGTAGCTCTTTTGCCGACTCTGTGCAGTCAATACATGTTGACGTATCAACTGAATTTGTGCTGTGGTCCCTGCAACCAACTCAAGTCCTATTAGTGCAGGCTCACCAGCCTCTGTCCAGTACACTAGTGACCTACACGGTCTACCATATAATGCCTCGAATGGGGCCATCTGAAGGCTTGCCTGATAACTATTGTTATACGAGAATTCTACCAATGGCAAGTGGTCCTCCCATCCACCCTTGAAATTTAACATGCATGCTCTCAGCATGTCTTTCAAGGTTTGTATCGTTCTCTCCGACTGTCGATCCGTCTGTGGATGAAATGTGGTGCTAGTCAGTAGATCTGTCTCCATAGCTGACTGCATGCTTTGCCACACTCTGCCGGTAAATCGGCCATCTCTGTCAGATACTATAGCTCGGGGAATGCCATGTAGCCGAATGATTTCTTTGATATACCGCCGACCTAACGTCTCAGATGAATCCGTCATCTTGATAGGAATAAAATGCGCGGACTTGGTCAATCGGTCTACCACGACCCATATAGCATCATTGCCCTTTGAAGATCTCGGCAACCCCGTCACAAAATCCATAAAAAATTGCTCCCATTTCCATTCTGGCACTGATAAGGGTTTGAGTAACCCTGGTGGCTTTCGATGTTCAGTCTTAACTTGCTGACAAGTTAAACAATGTGCCACGAATTCCGCCACATCTCTTTTGAGTCCGTGCCACCAATAATGTCTCTTCAGGCCGTGATCCATTTTAGTGCTGCCTGGATGAATGGATAGCTTGGTTTGATGTGCCTCAATCAATAGCTCTTTCCTACAGCTTTTTGGTACATATATTCTACCCCAGAATAAAAGACCTTGTCCTGGTCGTAATTCCCATTCCGGTACAACTATGCCAGTAGACATCTTGGCCCATATCTCCTCCACTTCCGGATCTGCTCGTTGTTCTTGTTCAATCTTGGTAACCATATTGGATCGTATAATCAAATTGTACATACTCCCATGGTTGTTGATATAGAGATTGAACTCTCGAATGGTATTCAACATCTCCCATTCCGTTCTGATCAAACATGCCACGGATGCATGTGATATACGGCTGAGAGCATCAGCCACCTTGTTTTCTTTACCCGGATGATATCTGAGCGTGAACTCATAATCCGCCAGATACTCCATCCATCTACGCTGCCTCAGGTTGAGCTCCTTCTGATCAAATAAGTATTTCAAATTCTTATGATTAGAAAATACCTCAAATTTCTCGCCGTAAAGGTAATATCTCCAACTTTTGAGCCTGAAAACCACTGCAGCTAATTCCAAATCATGTGTGGGGTAATGACGTTCATGTATTTTCAACTGTCTTGAACCATATGCCACCACACGATGACTTTGCATGAGTGAACACCCCAGTCCCTCTCCTGAAGCATCGCATTGTACTTCATATCCTTTGTCTCTTTCCGGCAAAATCAAAATAGGAGCGGTTGTAAGTCTGTCTTTCAGCTCTTCAAACCTTTGGTTGCACAGATCTGACCACTCGTACTTGACTCCTTTACGAGTGAGTCGAGTCAATGGAGATGCTATTTTGGAAAAATCCATGATAAATTTCCGATAATAACCCACCAATCCTAAGAAACTACGGATTTCGGTTACATTCTTTGGTGCTTTCCAGTCTTTCACTGCCGCCACCTTAGCCGGATCCACGACTATTCCTTCCTCGGATATAACATGTCACAAGAAATTCACTTGAGATAGCCAGAACTCACACTTACTGGCCTTGGCATATAGCTTATTCTGCCTCAAAGTATTCAAGACTATCCGTAGGTGCTCTGCATGTTCCTCCTGACTCTTGGAATAGATCAGGATATCGTCAATGAACACAATGACGAACTGGTCCAGATACGGACGGAAGATCCTGTTCATTAAATCCATGAACATCGTCAGTGCATTTGTGAGTCCAAATGGTATGACTACAAACTCATACAATCCATACCGAGTCCTGAAGGCGGTCTTCTCTATATCTTCCTCCTTAACCCGGATTTGATGATATCCGGACATCAAATCAATCTTCGAAAAGTGGCTGGAACCCCTCAATTGATCGAACAAATCATCGATCCTGGGTAGAGGGTACTTGTTCCGGACAGTTAGCTGATTCAGCTTCCGATAATCTACACACATTCGGAGTGAACCATCCTTCTTCTTTACAAACAGCACTGGAGCTCCCCATGACGATGTGCTGTTTTGGATGCAACCCAGCCTGAGAAGTTCATCAATCTACTTCTTTAGCTCAGACATCTTTGCTGGCGCCATCCGATAATGTGATAAAGACACTGGTGCAGTGCCAGGGTATAACTTGATTTCGAAATTAAGCTACCTCATGGGTGGTAAGCCAGGGAGTTCCTTTGGAAAGACATCCGCAAACTCTTTCAGAATTGAGGGAAGTTCAGTAATTGGTGCTTTATTTATGATGATATTATTCAATACTACGTGGTTCAACCTTTCCTGCAGTCCACTCTACTTGTCTGCACGAACCATATATTGCTTTCCTTCGGGTGACCAAAATGTCACTCTTCGGCGATAACAATCAATGTTGGCCTGGAACTTAGCCAACCAATCCATGCCGAAGATTATATCATATTCAGTCATGTTGAGTACTAGATAATTGAACTCAAATCTGAGCCCAGCTAGTTCAGTATTAACTGCCGTGCATATAAGTCCCAATGCCGAGTCTCCGACAGGGGACACAATTGTGAGTGTTTTGGCTAATCTTTGAACTAAGGTACTGGTAGCAGTTGTAAATGATGCAGCCATGAAGGAATGTGAAGCTCTCGAATCAAATAGTGCATATGCATAAGAACTACTCACTACCACCATACCTTGTATTACTGAGTGATCCTCATCCACTTGAGGTACTAGAGAAAACACTCGTCCAGCTCCAGTAGGATCAGGCACCCGTCCTCCCCGATTATGCATCCTGCCTCCCAGAGAGCTAGCTAGTCTGGCCGATGGTCGGAATGATCCTCGGGAGTAAGAAAGTCGGTGAGTTTTGGACAGTCCTTCCTGAGGTGTCCCGGCCGGTCACAGTGGAAGCAGTTGCCCATCCCTCTAGAAGCCTGAGTGACTGCTACAGATTGAGAGGGCTGGTTGGGACGAAAACCCCCAGTGGATCCAACAGATGGTGAGGGTCTGCTGAAGTTCGGTCGGAACTTCTTGTGAGGCTGATACGTACCCCTCCCACTCGGTGCTCGACGGTTGTCAACTCATGCAAACTCAGCCAATTCCTGCTCCACAATGGTGGCTTTGCTGACCACTTCCGCCAACGTGGCTGCCTTGAACACTGTCACTTTGGCCCTAATGTTTGGCCGTAAACCACGCTCGAACTTACGAGCCCTTCGGTACTCCGTGTCCACAATATAAAATGCATAAATTGATAGACTGAGAAATTCCTGATGATACTCAGCTACCGTCATGGAGCCTTGCACCAATGACAAAAAGGCCTGAATCTGACGTTCCTTCTCCTCCTCCGGAAAATAGTGATCTAGGAACGTCGCTGAGAATTGCTCCCAGGTCATAGCAGTCCTTTTTCTTTCTGGCACAAGTACCTGCTGTTTCTCCACTATCTCCCACCACCTACCAGCATCATCTATCAGCTGTGACGTGGTTAGTAGAATCTTGTGAGCATGACTCTTGATATTCAGTAGAGTCAGTATTTGGGAGATCTTCTTCAACCAGTTCTCCGCTCCAACAGGCCCTTCTCTCCCCTTGAAGTAAGGAGGGCGTTGTTGTTAGAAGTCTCTAACCATGTTCCGGTCATTAGCCTCACTCGTGCTTGTAAAGCCCCGCCCTCTTCGAGAAATTTCAGAGTCTATTTTTATTTTTATAAACCTAAACTAAAACAAGACAAGGGCTGAGAGACGTCACAAAGCGAGTTAAGTTCGGACTTCCTAAGTCCAACCCTTAACTGGCCACCCATGTGTGCATGGACTAACCCAAGATAACAAACCACACATGGAACTAAACAATGACTTTCGGAATTAGGTTGAATAGATAACAAGTACAAGTCTTAATTAATAAATAACTTAAACCAACCAACCATAGTTAATATCATAAACAAACCCATAGCAATGTATTAACTTATTACATGTCCACAAAATATAACTCAAACGACGGTAATAAAGAAATCCTGATCAACAATCAAACGCTTAGCCTTGGCTCCCCTCCTGGTCATCGACCTTCTCTTTCCCCTTCCTTTTTCCTGCATTATCCTCTAAGGGTAGAATTAGGGCATTAGATCAACATGCCCAGTAAGTTCCCTATCAGAGCTACCACATGGTTAGCTTATAAATCATGCATATGTCAAATATCTGATTATCAAAAACATATAAAAACATACTATGTTTGTATGCAAATGTAATGAGCCCCACCCATCACACATACATATAACCATCACTTGATGTGTCACATATCAACCTATTAATTCTCTTGGCGGGACTTTCACCGTCGAAGGAGGCCCCATAGTTGCATCATGGGCATTTCGACAGAGTGTGGGCTCCAATTTCCACAATCATCTGATAATCCTCCTGGCGGGACCCTCATCGCCTAAGGAGACCAATGTGACTCTTATCATCATGTTACTCCTCCTGGCGGGACCCTCATCGCCTAAGGAGGATGGTAACTCATATTATCATAATACTCCTCCTGGCGGGACCCTCATCGCCTAAGGAGGTCTCACAGTTGCATCGCAGCATATCACCGGAATGTGGGCTCCGGGTTCCACAATCATCATCCCATGTCTATGCATGAGATGACAATGATAGATGCAACATGTAAATAAATCTCATCATTCAAAATATGATAAATAATAGTATAACAATATCTCATAAAAACCATCATGAAAACAAGTGTAAATGTGGTTACAAGTAGGTAGGAAACCTACTGAAGATTCACTTCAGCGTCCGTTCTTTCTTAGGCTTTACCCAGTCACACTCGCACGTCGTTCAACTTCCGTTTACCTTGTCCATAATAATAAGTAAATCATACTATCATTTAAATATTCATTCACATCTAAGACCCAAAAACCATCTTGTGGGGTTCGGCCATACCCATGGCCGAACCTCAACATTTTGGATTTGATCTTCCTTTCATGTCCTTTTTCAATTTAACTTGTACTTATGATTTTGCCATTGTCTAACCAATGATTAATTTTGCTAATCACCATTATCCAAAACCAATCCATCTTAGTGGGGTTCGGCCATATAACATGGTGCCGAACCTCACCATCACACTTTTGATCATTTTTATTCTTCATACATAATTCTAATTTCCAATCAATTCAGCTTAACCCCATTTAATTTGACCTCACACAATGGTCTAATGAGTCCATTATGACCCATTGGGTCCAATTGGGCCCTTTGACCCATTTAACCATTTTCGACCCAATTGTTGTACATTATCCATTCCCTTCAATCAAACCCTCATAATATGCTCTTAGGATCTTAGATTGAGCAATGGGCCCCACCATTTCCTTATTTAACATCACAAACATTTAATTTAACAAATCAGGGGCATTTTCGTAATTATCCATTTCATTGAGAAATTGGGGTGTTACAGTGCTTCCACCTCCATTCATATGTTGTTGGAGGATAAAAGTAACTACTGCTTGTACCAAGCCTTTTAGTTCAGGAGGCACAAATGGTATACTCACGCTGCTGTTGCTGTTCCCTTCTTCCTCCCATTGATATGAAGGGTCACTATCCTCCTCTTCTCACCGAGAGTGATGTGATTCTTCCTCTAGCCGAGATTTTTTGTGGACTGATTCCTCCTTATCATGTACTGTTTTCTCTTTATCACGTACTGAATTCTCTTTCTCATGAATCACTTTCTCCTTCCCTTTATCATCTTGTCGAGTCTTTCTTTTTGGAGCTGTTTCTCCAAAGCCAATTTGTAATATTTTTTCCTTTCCTTTACCGTCAGATTGGGTCTTTCTTTTTGAAGCCACTTCGCCTAAGTCAATCTGTAACACTTTCTCCTTTCCTTTCTGATTCTTTAGGATTTTGCTCTGTGGTGCCATTTCTTCCTACTTCATAGAAACATTATTGACTTAGTTTCCTACGTAACATACATTAAATGCTAAAAATCCTCATAAAATCATAAAATTGCATATATATATACATATATATATATATATATATATATACATATATATATATATATATATTATATATATATATATACATATATATACATATATATACATATATATATATATATATATATATATATATACATATATATACATATATATATATATATATTCATATTCATCTTTGTACAAGGGTTGGTAGGGTTAAAACAAACCCTTCAAATTGCATATATATATATACATATATATATATATATATATATATATATATACATATATATATATATATATATATATATATATATATATATATATATATATATATATATATATTCATATTTCATCTTTGTACAAGGGTTGGTAGGGTTAAAACAAACCCTTCAAATAACAAAATGTACCCGCAACCCTTACAAAATAACCCTCTTTTTAATGACCTTTCTTACTACTTCTTAGCCTAATCTTCCGTAGAAGATCCTACATCATCCTCAAACATAAAGAAACTATCAGGGCATGTCATCGACATGTGTCCCAATACTCCACACGTCAAGCAGGGTATTAACCCCTGTCCTTCAATATAAGGACAGTTAGTCCTTTCTTTCCCATGCCCATGAAGTCCACAAGCCGGGCACACAACTTCAAGAGGGTGGGGGCAGTATGTACAGCTGTGCCCATCCTGATTGCACAACTCGCACATATAGTCAGGATCTATCTCCTCCACCACCTCTCTTATCGCTGGATAATCTTCCATAAGCTCTTCTGGAAGAGGTGCTAAATCCACTTCCACCTCCTCAGGTAATCCCTCTTGATTGTCCATGTTAACTTCCACATTGGAGTTGTTGGAAGTAGACACCAAATCTACGGGATTGCTAGGGGTTCCTCTATCCCACAACTCCGTATACTCCACGTTACTCGACATATCTGTATCATATCAATAGAGCACAAGAACAATCAACAACAGTTCTAAATGGACCACTCTTGGTTTTGGGGAATTTCTTATGTATCATATCATGCATTGTGTTTGGGGAAATTGCCAAATCTTCACACTTTGTTTTCTTTTGTTTCTGGGGAAATCTTTATATTCCTGTTGTTTGTTTCTCAATGTGGGGATATCAGGGGAGTGCATCCTACTTTGCTATGTTTGATATGTCCAGTTATGATGACTGCACTTTACTTTGCTATCTTTCATTGTCGTTCTCAGATTGATTGTTCAGTCTGAGTCAATCGAAGTAAATTAATCCGGCCCCCAGTCAGCGGACTCCGAAGAGTCGGTCACTTGGGATTCTTATCTGTCAGTGAGACATGAAATCGTCTTAATCTTACTTCGATGATTCAACTTCCCGTTTCTCTCTGATACCAACTGTAACGCCCAACCCTTTCCGAGATTCAGAGTCTAATTTTTATTTTAATAATAATATAATAACACCGGAAAAGGGCGGACGACGTCACGACATGAGCTAAGTCCAGACTTTTAAAGTCCGACCCTTAACTAGCCACCCATGTGTGCATGGACTAACCCATGATAACAAACCACGCATGGAACTAATCAAATCATGTGGAATAAACTAAACTAAATGCGGAAATAAACTGAATAGATAGCAATTACAAGTCTCCCAATTAAATTACTTAAACCAAGTATCTATTATCAAACTATAAACAAACCATAGCAAAGTTACTAGCTATTACATGTCCATAAATTGTAATTCAAATGACACTAAAGTATAAATCCAATCCAACACTCAAGCGCTTAAGCTTGGTTCCCTCCTAGTCCACGACCTTCTCTTTCCCTTTTCCTTTTCCTGCATTATCCTCTAAGGATAGAATTAGGACGTTAGATCAACGCGCCCAGTAGGTTTTCCGATCAAGGCTACCACATGGTTAGAATATAAAACATGCATATATCATAGTATATGATCAACAAAACATCTGAAATCAATGCTATGTATGTAAATGCAAATGTAATGAGTTCCACCCATCACACATATACATAGCCGTCACTTGACGAGACTCTCATCGCCAAGGTAAACCACAATACTCTTTCATTTCTTCTTGATGACATTCCCCCTGGCGGGACCTCATCGCCTAAGGAGGTCGATGTGGCTTTCATCATCATAATATTCCTCTTGGCGGGACCCTCATCGCCTAAGGAGGCCGTTGTAACTCTTATCGTCTTGATACTACTCATGGCAGGACCCTCATCGCCCAAGGAGGCTTTCCATAATCATCATCCCATGTCCATGCATGAGATGCCAATGAATATATGAAGCGTGTAAATAAAACTCATCATTCAAATCCAAGATGATAAATAATAGTATAACAAATGTCTCATAAAAACCATCATAAAACCAAGTATAAATGTGGTTACAAGTAGGTAGGAAACCTACTGAAACTTCGCTCAAGTGTCCGTTCTTTTTGAGCTTCACCTGATCACGACTCGTACGCCGTTCAAGTTTCGTTACCTTATTTCATGTCAATAAGTTAATACAATATATTATCTAATTTCTAACTAAGTCCAAAACCCCATAAACCATCTTGTGGGGTTCGGCCATACCCATGGCCGAACCTTACCCACTTTGGGATTTAATCTTCCTTCTTCATTTAATCAACACTTAAACACTTCACCTCAGAAAACATGTCTTGGTAGGGTTCGGCCATACACATGGCCGAACCTTATCACTTGGTTTTGGACCCCTCTTTTCAAGTCCTTTGATCAATCCCTTCACATTTATCATTTGACTTGTAATTACGATTTTGCCATTGGCCTAACCGATGCTTAATTTTTTTCTTCATAGTCAAAGCCCATATGACCAAACCACCTTAGTGGGGTTCGGCCATACTACTTGGCCGAACCTCACCAATCCAAATGGGTCTTTTAATCCTTTTAAAATTAAGGCTAGTTATCCCCCTATCCATGTGATTAACTAGTCCTTAATCTTCCATCATTTTCTTGGTTCCAATATCACTTCCATCCATCAAAACTACTCCATGGGGTTCGGCCATACATATGGCCAAACCCTATGGTTCTTTATTTCCACTTATTAACATGCTAACAATCCATTTAAGATATGCATATCATTCCATAACTTTTATCCTTCAATCCCTCAAACATGACCTATTTTCTTTCAATGGGGTTCAGCCGAACCCTATAGATCATCCTCTGTTCTTTTATCCATTCATCATACTTCACCATTTAAACATATTTTTAGACCTTTTGAAAATATTACAGACCCACAAACATTTCTACCCATATACTTGAATCCAAACACCCACTCAATGGTCCATGGGGTTCGGCCATGTGGTTCTCTTGGTTCAATGATTCCATCATTTTTACATATCTTAGGCTCAATATTTTTAGCCATAAAAACCATATAATCCAGCCATCGATGGCCGACCCAAGATAATAAATTTATCTTCATTCAAAAACCTTTTAACACCCTCCATAACTTGTATGGTTTTTATCTTTCTAAACCATCCAAAGTGGTTGAACCTAATGATCCACTTTTCATCATTTTTATGAAGCAACATCCAAGGTTTAAACCCTTGATGGATTCGGCCAAGCCATGGCCAAATCATGTTCCTTTTTTACAAATTTATTTAACTTAATTCTTATGTAAAACTTACCAATTTCCTTTGATGCTTCCCTCTTGCTTCCTTTCCTCTTTCTTCCTTAGTCTCTAGCCAAATAGGTGCTTGATCAATGGTGAAAAACACCAATAGCTGGTTCGGCCAAGGAGTTAGGTTCTTGAGAGAGGGAGAGAGATGAGAATTCTATGACCTTGGCAAAAATTCAGCCAAGAGTGGAGGTGTATCCCTTTTGTTTAACAGCCCCATAACCTCTCATTTAACCCTCATCAATGTTGATTAAACCAAAGAGTCACTTGATGCCAACCAAGGCATCCCTTGGCACCAACCATTGTACCCCTTGGCACCAACCAACGTGACTCTTCACTCTTCATTGAATTCCATGCATAAGTTCCCAATGTGTGGGACCTATCCTTGGTGGTGTTTGAGACCAAGGCAACTCCTCACCTTCCACCTTGACTCACTTGAATTTCAAGGTCTCTTTGGTTCCAATCTTAACTCACCCAACTCATTAGCCCAACTCACCACACTTAATGTCATTCATTTATTGCACTTGAGTCAACTCTTTTACTTAATTCAAATCCAACTCATTTGATTCCCAACTCAACCTGATTTGACTCATCCTTTAAGCTCATTTGAGGGTCCACACGGTCAACCATGGTCCACATGGTCAACTCGACCCATTGGGTCCCCATTTAGCCCATGGATCCAATTTGACGCCATGGCCCAATTATAGGTTGTTTTAGCCATTTGCATGTGATTTTCATATGTGCCTCAAGCCTACCCATTTATGCTCCATTTAGTTTCCAATCATTTCAGCTTAACCCCATTAAATTTGGGCTCACCCAATGGTCAAACAAGTCCATTAAGACCCATTCGGTCCCAATTGGGTCTTTTGACCCAATTAACCACATTGACCCAATTTGATGTTCATTACCCATTCATGATAAATTTTCCCTTATAATATGTTCATATGGTCTTAATTTGAACAATGGGCCCCACCATTTTCTCATTTACAATCACATTTATTAAATTCACCAATCCAGTGGCATTTTCGTAAATATTCATATTATTGAGAAATCTGGGTGTTACACTGTAAGGTCTAGGAATTTTGGAATTAATATAAATGTGAATGTTATTTATTTTAATGATGAAAGTTAGAAAATTGGTGGAGTAAATGGTAAATGGGCCAAAATTGGATAAAGGCCCAAGTGTGGCCCAATAGACTATGGTTTGGATTTAAATTTATTTAAATGGGTCAAGAATGGTCAAATGGGGTCAAATACCCATTTGGGACCCAATGGGTCAAGATGGTTATGCTCTAAGGTAAATGGGATAGATGGAAATGTAATTGGGCCATGGGCCCAATGGTGATCCATTTAGAGTGGGCTTATTGAAATTTAATCACCCTAAGTAATTTGGAATTAAACAATGGTGGTGTGGCCAAGTGGGACCCACCTCCACCTCATCAAGTGAGGTGGCGTGTGGGCCAATGATTGGTGAGGCCGGCCACCATGGTTGACTTGGTCAACCATGGGTGGAATAATGGAAATTAGGTTAAATAAAAATGAATTAACCTAAGTTAATTACCAAATTAATTAAATACTTAAATTAATAAGTTGGTGGCTAAATGGGGTTAGATTGGTCAAATGGAGACCAAGCTACCCCACCTCAAAATGTTAAAAACGTTGGGCTTGGGGTGGTGGTTTGGATAACCACCACCATAAAGCAAATAAAATATGTTAAGGTTGGTGGGATCATTAAATTAAAGTGAAAAATGGAGATAAGTCTTATTGGTTATCTCATTCTCATCTTTTCTTCACAAACTCCATCCTTCCCATTCTCCATTGCCGTCCCATGCTCTAAGGAAGGAGAGGAAGAGAGTTAAGGAGAAGAGAATAGAAGGAGAGAAGAAAGAAGTGGAAATTGGAGGGAAATCACTCTAAGGTTAGCTTTTAACATCTCTCCTCTCATGATTTTTCCCTCTCTCTCTCTCACACAAACCCTACCATGGCTGATTCTAGGGTTGGGTATTGCCACCATTAATCAAGAGTCTTGACCTATCAAAGATCAAGAGGAAGGAGAGAGGAGGCTAAGGAGACCGACGGGAGCGGCGGAAATCGGAGGAGACGTCGGATAGTGAGTATTTCTTCAATAAAAGAATTTTGGATTTTAGGGTTTGAGAAATGGAAATTATTTTTGTGAAATTAATGGTGGATAGGTGATTTTATACTATGGAATGCATTAAATGGAAGGGTGGAAGATGGAGAAAACCCTAATGGGTGAATTAGGGTTCGGGTAAGAAATTGGAGATATATTGTGTGCATTGTGTGATTGATTAAATTGAACATAGAATTGGGTACTTGGAAATAAGAATCATGGGCCATAGGGTTCGGCCATATAGTATGGCCGAACCCCATGGTGGGTGAATTGGTGGTTGGTTTAAATTACTTAGGGTTTTAAGAATGGAAAGCAATGTGGGTTCTTGATTAATGAATGCATGGGAGTAATGTTTTAAATGGTTGTAGGATGAAAAATGCAATGGAATGGTGATATAAAATGCATGACGTAAACCTCTCATGGGAAGACTTGTGATAGATCTAAAATGTGTTAAAAGATCCAAGCAAAATGGGGAACAAGACATCATGGGTTCGGCCATGGTATGTGGCCGAACCCATGACCCATTTTGTAGGTCATTGTATGAGCTAAGGTTGGTTCCATGTTTGTGATCAGATGATGGAAAATTTGATCAAATTAGGTGGCTGATTTTGTTTCATGTTGGGTCATGGTTAGTGAATCTTTAATGGATTTAAGTTATGGATAAAATTTAGACTTAAAATATACATGGATGGGTGAATGATTAAACATGGAAGAGAGAATGGCAAAGTGGTAATTATTAGCCACATTGAAGAACCGCGGGTTCGGCCATGGTACATGGCCGAACCCATGTGTGTTGGACATGAAAATGGGTGCATAAAGATGACCTTGTGAATGATTAAACTAAGCTTGGGGTTGATGCATTTTAGTCTCACAAATGAGAATGCTAAGGGGCTAAAATTTGGAAATATGATGTGTTTAAATCAATAGAAATGAGGCTAAGTTAATGGTTGATTTTTTAATGATCTTGTAACATGGTTAGGGATCATTAATGGACCTAGGTTGTGGATCAATTTTGGGCTTAAATAGGCATGAATGAATGAGTAATTGGTTATGTAAAGGGGTAGTGGCACAAATGGTAATTATTGGCTAAAATGAAAAAACCACTAAAATATGATTTATGGGCTTGGAAATGGGACAATATGGACTAATTTGGTAATTTAATAAGGTGTCGGATAGCGCGAGCGGTACGCGAGTCGGTAGCCAGATTGTCGGACGAATACGGAAAAAGGACGCGAATCGATAATCGGTAGGATTCCTACCTATTTGTAAGCCATGGATGTGTGATGGTATTTTTGTCATATTTTATTGATTTTAGTATTTATCTTATGATGGGCTTTTACAATTATGGATGCTATGTTTAAGATGGATTTTATTTAATGGCTATGAACTATGATTAAGGTTATGCATTATAAATTAAGGCTATGTATGATATCTTAAGGTTATGAGTTATAAATATTACATAGCATAATGCATTACATCTCATGCATGGCATGGGCGGAAAAAAATAAACAAACCGGAGTCCATGCTCCGTCGGGGCGACCGAGAACAAGCATGGGGACACCTTGACGAGGCTTTGCCATCAAGGGGATATTTTGCGGTTGGAAATGTCTTGACGAGGTGTTTCCGTCAAGAGGGATATGACAGTATATGGCAGGAATGATGGGTGGGATTCATAACATAGACACCCAGGGCATGGCATACATCGTATATTTTCACTATACATGGTTTATCAATTTTCATTGGGTTATTATCAATATGCTGTTATTACTAATCCATGTGCTAACCCTACTAGGAGTCCTACTGGGCGCGTTGTTCTAACGCCCTACTTCTACCCTAGCTGACAATGCAGGAGATGGCGGACCGGAAGGGCGAGATGGAAGCCAAGCTTAGGAACTTGGGAAGGCGGACTAGTTATTTTGTTTAAGTTGAATTATTTTCATTTTGGAAATGTGTAATTGTATAATTTAGCTTGTTGGAAATGTAATAACTTAGATGGCTTGCTATGTTGTATATTTTATTTTGGACGGTGCAGTCCAGTGGCATTTTAGTAATTAAATGGATCTTACTTCCCTGCTATCTGAAAAACTGGTAGGATAGTTCTATGATCATCCGCATTTATTTTTATGTTCCGTGAGCTTACTTTCTGCGCGTGACCCGTACTCGTGGACTTAGTTCCACGCACGCGTAGGGTTGGCTAGTTAAGGGCCGGGCTTTAGAAGCTCGGAACTTAACTCGCGTCATGATGTCCGCGCCCTTTGTCACTTTTATTTAAAAAAAAAAAAAATGTACTCTGATTTTACGGTGAAAAGGGGTGGGCGTTAGATACACAAAGGATGAAGAAGGGTCAGCCGAGGTAGATGCAGTGGGTCCAAAGATTAACTTGAACTGATCTTCACCTAAGCACTTTCTGATAGTAATAATTCTGACTCCAAAGGGAACATCTCCCTTGAGAGGCTTGACACCAAAATGTTGTGCAAGTCTTGACATATGATAGCACAAAGGAGGATGGCTTGACTTGGAGGAGCTTGAATACTTGATGATGGTGGAGCACTTCAAGGTTGGAAGACAAAACTTTGCACTAGTCGCAATAGAGTACAGTAAGGTGACCATGAGACTATTGAGATCACTTCTGTTGCCAAAGCGGGGATAAACATTTGCACAACATAGCAAATGAAGAACTCTAAACTTAGGAAGTAAATCCCCTAATGTCAAAGAGATGTTATTTTTCCACTCAACCACCTTCGCACACAGTTTCCTTGCATACTTGTTTCTTACCCTCATAGGAATTCTTGGGGGTTTCAGGGATGTAGCCATTCTTGAAGATAGGTATCTCATTAAGCTCAAACATAAGTTGAGGATTAATCTCCCCACTTTGAAATTCAATTCCAAAACAGTTCTTGTCTTGGTGCCATCTGCGAGAGCAAAACATTGCTTTGGCAAGGGAAGGGTACATTTTTCCACCCCATTCCAACAAATTTTCCTATCCCATCTTCTTTAGGTAGGGAAGGGCTTTGCAAGTAGCCAACTCCTTAGCATAGCTTTTTCGCTCAATGTTCAAAATTTTGAAAGCGGTATAATCCACAATGGGCTGGAGAAGGGGTCCTTTTTACTCATCACCTTCTTCTCCCTGGTCTCCTTCTTCATCATCTCCTTCTTCCCCATTATCTGATTGAGTCTCTTCATTAGACTCAAACGGGTTTTCCTCACCAACTTCCTCTTCTCCCTCTACAATTTCAGGTTCAGGCTACGGTTGAGATGATGAGCCAGGCCTAATGACTCGGACCTTAGGGGGTCTCTCAAAAGGTACTTCCTCAGAAGGAGTTTCTGTAACGCCCGCCCCTTTTTTTTTTTACCGAAAATCAGAGTCTATTTTTTTTTTGAAGAATTAAAAGTGACAAAGGGCGCGGACGTCACGACGCGAGTTAAGTCCGAGCTTCTAAAGCCCGACCCTTAACTGGCCAACCCTACGGGTGCGTGGAACGGAGTCCACGGAGAATGGTTCACCCGTAGAATTAAGGTCGAGGCATACTAACCTAAGTGCAGAAATTGTAATAGAGGCTAACCTACAAATTTTAGATAGCAGGGAAGATTACATTCATTTAACTAACAAAATATCTCACATCACAATATTCAAAATAAGAACCAAAATATAGCAAGTAAGCTAATTTATACAATCCGACAAGCTAAACTATTCAAATATACATCTCTTAAATAAACTTAAATAAAGGAAAAAGTCTGCCTTCCCAAGCTCCTAAGCTTGGCTCAAGTCTCTTCCTTCTGCTCCGGCATTTCCTGCGTCATCAGCTAGGGTAGAAGTAGGGCGTTAGACCACACGCGTAATAGGACTCCGAGTAGGGCTAGCACATGGATTAGTAATAACAACATACAAATAATAGTATAATGAAAACTGATAGACAATCACGTAATGAAACTATACAATGAATGCCATGCCATGGGTGTCTATGTTATGAATCCCACCCATCATCCCTACCACCATGATGTCATATCCTCCTTGACGGCAAGGCCTCGTCAAGGTATCCCCATGCCTGTTCTCGGTTGCCCCGACGGAGCATGGACTCCGGTTATAGCCTATCAGGCTATCCCCATGCCTGTTCTCGGTCGCCCCGACGGAGCATGGACTCCGGTTTGTTTATTTTTTTCCGGCCATGCCATCTATGAGATGTAATGCATTATGCTATGTAATATATTTGGGT
The DNA here is from genome assembly GCA_022113865.1 of Chimonanthus praecox. Classification (NCBI taxonomy): domain Eukaryota; kingdom Viridiplantae; phylum Streptophyta; class Magnoliopsida; order Laurales; family Calycanthaceae; genus Chimonanthus; species Chimonanthus praecox. The sequence continues at coordinate 26,085,487 of CM039095.1, forward strand.
CATAGCCTTTACATATAACTCATATCATTAACATATAACTCATAGTCTAGCCATATGCCATAAAATACATATAAATCACAATTTCATAGACCATCATATAACCAATCACATAATTACCAAAAATAAACCAATAAACCATTTACATAGCATCTAATCCATGGCTTACAAATAGGTAGGAATCCTACCGAATACCGACTCGCGTCCTTTTTCGTTTTCATCCAATAATCCGGCTACCGACACGTGTACCGCTTGCGATATCCAATACATTATTACATACACATAATCAGTCCATATTTTAACCTTTTAAGTCCATTAATCACACCTTAGCGGGGTTCGGCCATATACCATGGCCGAACCTCATTAACTAGGTTTTGTGGGTTCCATTTAATCTATCAACCACTTTAATCACATAAGTCTAAAAATCAGCCCCCCTAGGCTTTATTTAACCATACATAAATTTGTTACTTAGAACCCCTAAGTCCATGGTCATCTCCCATGGAGTTCTTCATTTTAGCCAGTAATTACGGTTTTGCCACAACCCCTTTTTTCCATGGCTAATCACTCATTCATCCATGCATGATTAAGTCCATAAACGATCATAGACTTGGATCCCTAACTTAGGTCCGTTAATGACCCATTTAATTATGTCCTATGACCATTAAAATTAGCCATTTAACTTACTTAAACTCCATTAATTTAACATACGCATATACACTAATCTTATGCCAAAAAATGATCTACAATTGGGTTTACTAATGTCTCATTAACCATGACATAACAACACTAGAAAATCAGCCATTTAAACACTAATCCTCATTCATTTCTCACTCACATACTACCAAAATTTATCCATAGGTGTACCCACAAATGGGTCATGGGTTCGGCCATACACCATGGCCGAACCCATGATGTCTTTATCCCATTTTTTCTTTGGCCCATTTACACACTTGGACCCATCATCCTTAATCACATCCAAGCCTATAAACTTAGCCACATTCCTATTACAACTAACAACATTAGGTCCCTTTTTGGGTCCATCAACACCATTTATTTTTCCATTACTCACAACCATTAAATCCATCATTTGATCACCATAGGGTTCGGCCATACACCATGGCCGAACCCATGGTTCATGATCCACCATTTTCCTATGCCTCTTGAGGCCACAACATCATTCACACACTCCATGATTTTTCCTCATTTAAACCCCTTTAAATTTTCCAACATTTAATCATTTTACAACCCTAAAAATGATAATCATTCTCCATGGCTTTAAACCTTAAAACCCTAAACTCCTCAACCATTTACCATGGGGTTCGGCCATACTAAATGGCCGAACCCTATGGTCCATCAATTCATTAAAAACCCACACTCCCATGCTTAATTATTTAATTACATATCATCCTTCATCCACTTATATTTTTTTTTTCTTAACCCTAATTTACCCATTTAGGGTTTGCCCATCTTTCCATCCTTCCATTTTATGGATTTTAGATCCAAGGCCATGATTTGGCCACCTCTAAATCCAAAAAAATGGATTTCATAGCCTCTTAAACCCTAAGAAAATCCAAATCTCTTGTTTTAGAAAATACTTACAATCCATCGTCTCATCTGACTTTCTTCGCTCCCGTCGGACTCCTTGGCCTCCTTTCTTCTTCCTCTCCTTGTTTGAACGGTAAAGATACTTGATCCATGGTGAAAACCTCCAAACTTAGGGTCGGCTAAGGAAGGGTTTGGTTGAGAGAGAGAGAGAGAGAGATGGTGAGAAATAAGATCCCAACCTTTGGTCTTGGAGTGGTGGCCTTTACTTTGAATTTTTCTTCTCTTCTTAGCTTCCTTTCCTTAATTTACTTCTTCTCTTCTCCTTCCTAGTGTGGGACGGCCATGAGAGAGTGAAAGAGAGGAAAGAGTGAAATGAGGATGAAAAGAGAGGGAGAAAAGAAAAGATAAGGCTTATCCCCATTTGGTTACTTAATTTACACTTTACATTAATTATCCCAACCACCCCACATGAGATATTTCTCATGCTTTATGACCCAACCACTAGCCAACATTTTTCATGGATAAGGTGTTTGAAGATAGGATTGTTTTGGTCTCCCCTCCTTTGACCCCTTTGACCATGATTAGATTAGTTTAGTTAATTTAATTAATTTGATCATTAGGTTAAGTTAATTAATTTCCACCTAATTTAATTCCATTAAATTCCCTCTATGAAATCCACCCATGGTTGACCAAGTCAACCATGGTGGCCGGCCCCACCAATTCTTGGTCCACACGCCACCTCACTTGATGAGGTGGAGGTGGGTCCCAATTGGCCACATCACCTTGGCTTAATGCAAATTAACTTAGGTGATTTAAATTTAATTCAACCCATTCCAACTAATTGGACCACCATTGGGCCCATGGCCCAATTACATTCATCCTTACCCATTTATCTTAGAGTTTACATTATCTTGACCCATTGGGTCCCAAATGGGTAATGGGCCCAATTTGACCATCCTTGACCACTTAAATGATTTTAATTCCAATCCATGATCCATTGGGCCATACTTAGGCCTTTGTCCAAATTTTGGTCCATTTACCCTTTATTCCATCAAATTTCTCCATTTTTATCATTACAATAAATAATATTCACATATTCACTGACTTACAAATTCCGGGCCATTACAGTTTCCACAATGGCTTGAGCATGAATGGCAGAGGAGCTAGATTTCTGGGAAATTTTCTTGCCAGGGTGAGTCCGTCTAAAAGTCTTAGGCCTTTTTGGGAGGAGGAGAGGATGCTTCTGGGTTATCCTCAGTTGCAGGAACCCTTATAGGAGCTAGGTAACTTCGTCCTAGGCATGACTTCTAGATTTCCCAAACTGATTTCAAGGGAAAAATAAAATGGAGGAGGATTGAAGCTTACCCGACCGAAAAAACTGCTCAAATTCGAGAGACCAAGGGTGCCACACACCACAAGAGGGTTTTCCAAGGAGTTTTCCCGGCGAGATCTGTCGGAGGTGGTGATTCGAATAGGCTTGGGCACGAGAGGTTGTTGCTCAAATAGAGAAAATGCAAGATCAGCGACAGAGAACAAACCCAATTTGAAGATTTGATTTTGGAACACAGGGTTTTAACTTAAACATTTCTGCACGCGGACGATACATCGTCAAAGACGATCAGTCGTTGCCGATTCATTGTCAATGACGATGTGTCGCCAGGACAGAATGAAAAATTTTCCATCTTGAAATCCTTTTTCAGTTTTTGAAATCTCTTATATGATTTTCAAAATACATGGCATAAACATTAAATCACATTTATAAAGACAAATTATGCCACACAATCATCTTGCTAACATTATAAACAAAAATCGTATATCCAAATCAAGTACATAGAATGAAAATGCAAGAATCAAGCCAACATTCCAAACAAGTTTCAAATGTGTAAACCAATCATGCATTTTTGACACATTTGAGAAACATATGTGGGACATAGAAATCAAATGTCCGTTTATATATAGCTTTCCAAGCATAACTAGTACTATAGCCAGGAAAAGTATAAGTCAAAGCTTGTAGTTGCCCAAATTTTCCATGTCATAACTCATAGGCTATTTGAACTCACATGAACACATTGTGAAGTTCAATTACAATGGTCTTGAGATATTCCTATGAGCCCTAAGACCAAGGTAAGACATGAGTGATGGTCTGTGTCTTTGGTACCCAAATGGTGAGGTTGGGAATTCATACTTCTTCCTTTGATCATACTTTTTATGACCCAACCTTGGGTTCCTTAAGTCCTTCAAAACTTCATTCAATTGTTTGGACAAGGAGTCTTGCATTTGATCCATCTTACTTGGAGGTTTTTGTTTTTTAACCTTAGCTTTGGGTGGGTTGTTAAAGGATTGATCCCTCAATTGTCTCTTCCTAAGATTGCATGCCATCTTGTAATGCCCAATCTTATTGCAATAAAAACATTTTCCTTTTGGGGTATGAGACACATTCCCTTTAATAAACACAGTTGTGTTCATAGGTCCTTTGATTGACTTAGATGAACCAAGGCCAAACCTATCACCATAGCTTTTACCCAAGTTAAGCAATTTTTTAAGTTTATGTTCTCCATGGGTAAACTTATTTTGAAACTTCTCTTTGTGATTTTTAAGTTCTTTTAATTCAAGGGACAATTTTAGAACTTCTCCTTCAAGGTCTTTCTTAATGTGTGTCAATTTTTTGACATCATCTTTATGGATATTTATTTACCTTTGAAGAGAATTCTCTCTTTCTTTCAATTTCAAGATTTCATCATTTGAATTTTTTAAATTTGTTGAAAGAAGAGTGTTTTCATTTTTCAAACATCCAATTGGCTAGTGATGTTTGTGTTTTCAATTTTTTTTCCTTATCCAGCTTTTAAGCCAATTTCTCACTCTCAAGGTACAAGGCAATGAAGGATTCTTGAAGATCTTCATCTTCTTCATCATCCTCCATTTCAATTACAAGTGCTTGTGGATCACCTACTATGGAGGCTATGAAATCCTTTGATGGTTCAATTTTTTCCTCTTCTAAATCATTATCGGATTCAAATGTGTCTTCATATCTGACATTCATAGCCTTCTTTAATTTTTTTTTTTATGGGCATTCATTAGCAAAATGTCCTCGGCCACCGAATTGAATCAATTTTGTTCCTTGGGATTTCTTATTTCTTTTTCTTTATGAGGTTCATGATTTTTACTATTTTTTCACTAGATTCACCATTTTTTAATGTCCTCATTGTGTTCATCTTATTAAAGTTTTTCAAAAACATTTTGGCAAGCAATGCCACTTCTTCACTTGAGTCATATTCGGTTTCCGATTTTTTTTTCTTTAATTTTTTTGTTTTCAAGGAAGATTTCAAAGCAATAGGCTTATACTTTGGGGATTCAAAAAGTAGTTCAAAGATTTGAAGGGAACTAACCAACTCATCGACATTCATTAAGGCAACATTTCTATGTTCCTCCATAGACACCACCTTGAGTCTAAATCTTTCCGCAAGGTTTCTTACAATTTTGGTACACACCTTGTCCTCGGGGATTCTTTCACCAAGAGCCCACATTGAGTTGACAATGACACTCACTTTTGAATAGAAATCCAAGAATACTTCCTTCACTTGCATCTTAATATTATCAAATTGGGATTGGAGAATTTGAAGTCTTGACTATTGAGTTTCCTTCGTCAGTTCTCTCAAGAATATCCCAAGCTTTTTGTTCGGTCTCACAAGCATAATTCTCTTATATTCAGTGGGTGATACAACACAATTTATAGCATTCAAGGCTAGAATACCATTAGTAGTGTACATGGCTTTTTCATTTTGAGTCCAAGTGTTAAAGTCCTTGGGTGTTTCGTCTTAGAACCAGTGGCTTCATCAATCTTTTTTTCCATAGGTTCAGTCCACCCCTTTCTTACTGATTCCCAAACGGCATTATCAATGGAAATAAATGAACTTTTCATTTTTGTTCCAAGAAGTTTAATTTGTTCCATCAAAATATGGAGGCTTGGAAATGGCATGACTTTCACCCATAGACATGTTGTACTAGCTTGGATCAACTCGGATGTTTAAATCCTTTATAAAAAGCACGGAGCTCTAATACCAATTGAAAGTTCCTGGTGCTAGAACACGATTGACCCTAGGGGGAGGGGAGGGGTGAATAGGGCAATCCCAATTTTAATGGACTTCTCAAATTTCTTGATTAATCACAGAATATGCAGTGGAATAAATAAGATTAATCAAGTGTGTAAAAGCAAGAGTGTACAAGTAAATTGAACAATCACACAATCAAAAGACCAAACACCCAATTTAAAGTGGTTCGAAGTAAATCCCTCCTACATCCATGGATGGACTCACTTAATCTTGGGTTATCCCAAATTCATTATGAGTTGAAATTACACCAACACAATAGAGTAGGAATTACGCTTACACAATAGAGTGGGAATTTCACCCAACACAATCACCTAGATTTTGAAAGGTTCAACCTACCCCGGTCTAATCCTTATCCCTCTATTTTTTATAGTGGTTCAAGAACAATTCTTTAATCTAGTTAACAAGATGATTTGAATTTAAATCACAAGAAGAAACGTTTGCCTTTGTAGCTCACTTGAAATAGACATGTTTCTGGAAGAGTTCTCCCAATGTGATCTTGTTGATGACGAAGATACGCCTTTGTATGAGCAATCACAAGCAATGGGAGAAGGTTCTAGGATTATGGATTTGCAAGTTGAATCCTAGACTTGATTTCAATCAAAGGTTTGGTTGGATTCTCAAATGATTCACAAGTTTAATGTGATTTAGAGAGAGATTAGGGTACACTGATATGCCCTGAAAAATCAGATGTGTAAGGGATCCTTAACTTCTCCAAAGTTTGGAATATATATCGGTATACAAACTTTTTCCCGAAGTCAGGTTTGACGATGGGTCGTGGTTCACGATGGGTCCTAGAGCACAATTAATGTCTCCCACCTACTAGACTGTTACACACTGATGCACCACAATGGTACAATAACGGTCACCACGATGGGTCGTGATCCATGGTGGGTCGTCGAGCCGAGTGCCAATGGGTTGGGATCCACGGTGGGTCGTCAAGTCCAGTGTCGATGGGTCGCCACTGATGATAGTATCGTCCTTAGACCAACTATATTTTACAGAGTGTTTCTGTCAGTGCCCCGGTTCGTCTGAGTCACCCTTTTTGTCAATTACGTGACTCAGTTGGACTTGCCTTGGATGTATAAGAAGATCTACTATTATGAAGATATAATGGCCCGGAATTTGTAAATCAATATATATGTGGCTATTATTTATTTTAATGGTGGAAATTGAAAATTTGATGGAATAAATGGTGAATGGATTAAAATATGGACAAAGGCCCAACTATGGCCCAATAGACCATGGATTGGATTTAAAATCATTTAAATGGTCAATGATGGTCAATTGGGCCAAGGATGGTCAAATTGGGCCCAATACCCATTTGGAACCCAATGGGTCAAGATAATGTAAGCTCTAAGGTAAATGGGTAAGGGTGAATGTAATTGGACCATGGACCCAATGGTGATCCAATTAGTTGGAATGGATTTAATTAAAATTAAATCACATAAGTTGGTGATGAATTGACCAAGGTGACATGGCCGATTGGGACCCACCTCCACCTCACCAAGTGAGGTGGCGTGTGGACCAAGGATTGGTGGCGCCTGTAGTGCCAGCCCCTTTTCACCGAAAATCAGTCTATTTTTTTTTTTTTTGAAATAAAGAGTGATAAAGGGCGAGGACTGTAACGCCCGCCCCTTTTCACCGAAAATCAGAGTCTATTTTTTTTTTTTTTAGAAATAAAAAGTGACAAAGGGCGTGGACGTCACGACTCGAGTTAAGTCCGAGCTTCTAAAGCCCGGCCCTTAATGGCCAACCCTACGTGTGTGTGGAATGAAGTCCACGAAAAACAGTTCACATGCAGAAGTAAGCTCGAGGAATACTACCCTAAGTGCAAAAATTACAATAGAGGCTAACCTACCATTTTTAGATAGCAGGGAAATTAGTATTCATAAAATTACCAAAACATCTCAACATCTCAATGTTCCAAAATAGAAACCCAACACATAGCAAGTAATCTGAATTATACAGTCCAACAAGCTAAACTATACAAAATACACATTTCCCAAGATAAACTTAAATAAAGGAAATAGTCCGCCTCCCCAAGCTCCTAAGCTTGGCTCCCGTCTCGTCCTTCTGCTCCAGCATTTCCTGCGTCATCAGCTAGGGTAGAAGTAGGGCGTTAGACCACGCACCCAGTAGGACTCCGAGTAGGGCTAACACATGGATTAGTGATAACAAGGCATATAAATAATATTATAACGAAAAACCATAAAATGAATGCTATGCCATGGGTGTCTGTATTATGGACCCCGCCCATCATCCATACCATCATGCTGTCCATCATCCCCCCTTGACAACAAAACCTCGTCAAGATACAAATAATCACAAATCATCCCCCTGGACGGCAAAACCTCGTCCAAGTATAAATAATCACAAATCATCCCCCTTGGCGGCAAAACCTCGTCCAGGTATAAATAATCACACATCATCCCCCTGGACGGCAAAACCTCGTCCAGGTATAAACAATCACACCTCATCTCCCTTGATGGAAGAACCATCATCAAGGTATCATAATTACATACAACATCCCTGATAAATCAAACACATCAAAATATCTCCATGTCTGTTTATCGGTCGCCCCGACGGAGCATGGACTCCGGTTTCATTTCATCCTTCCCCTGTCATATCCCTCCCATGCCATGCATGAGATGTAGATGCCATATGCCATGTAATATATGTAAATCATAGGCATAAAACCCATCTTAAAACAATTCCATGATTATCAAAATAAATCAAAGGAAACTCATCACATAATACCAAAATCGAAACCCATCTTAAAAACAAACCATATAATTTCCAAAATAATTCAAAGAAACCATCACTCAATCCATGGCTTACAAAAAGGTAGGAATCCTACAAAATACCGACTAGCGTTCTTTCTTTCGTTTCCTCCCGATAGACCCGGTCGCCGATCCGCGTACCGCTTATGATGTCCGGTACCTTATTACATACACATAATCAGCCCACATTTTACTATTTCTAAGCCCATTAGTCATTTCCAAGTCCATATGAAAAATCGGTCACTATTTAGGTTTTGTGGGTCCCACTTAATCCATTAAACCCCTTTAATTTGTGAATTTAAAACAAATTAGCCATCCTAGGTTTTATTTAACCATACATAGACTTGATACTTAGAGCCCCTAAGCCTTTGGTCATCTCCCATGGAGTTCTTGAATTTGGCCATTAATTACGGTTTTGTCACTACCTCTTCTCCATGGTTAATTTCTCATTCATCACCCTTGCCTAACCAAGTTCATAATTGATCATAAACCTGTATCTCTAACTTAGGTCCATTAATGACCCATTCAACCATGTCACATGACCATTAAAATTAGCCATTTAATTTACTTAAACTCCATTAACCTAACATACAAATACACATTAATCTTAGGCCTTAATTGATTCACAAAATGGGTCCATTGATGTATTATTACCCATAACATAACAATACTAAAAAAATTAGGCATTTAAATACTCTAACTCTCATTCATTTCTCCCACACATAATACCAAATTTTAATCCATAATTTTACCCACAAATGGGTCATGGGTTCGGCAATACACCATGGCCGAACCCATGATGTCTTTACCCCATTCTTTCTTTGGCCTATTTACACATTTGAATCATCACCCTTAATCACATTAAAGTCTATTAACTTAGCCACACTTAAGTCCAAAATTGATCCATAACTTAGATCTATTAGTGACCTACCAACCATAACATGAACTCATTAAAAATGAGTCCTTAACTTAACCTAATCCCAATCAATTTAAACACATTCATACTCCAATCTAACCCATCAAAAGGCTCACAAATGGGCCATGGGTTCGGCCATACACCATGGCCGAACCCATGGTGTCCTTTTCCCATTTTTCTTGGATCCATTGTTACACATTTGAATTTATCACAAGTCCCTCCATGAAGGGGTTTAATTCACACACTTAAACCCTCATCTTTTACTACATTGGAGTCCATTACAAATATCAACACTTGGTTCATTTTGGTACAATCCAAAACCACCAACATTAAATATATTTTGAGTCCATCAACTTAGCTACATTCCCCATTTGTTTTCCATGGTTCCAAAATACTTAGTCCATCCCAATTTCCCATTATTTTCTTAGGCCTATTTACCACATTTGCACCCATCACAAGCCCTTCCATGAAGGGTTTAATTTATACACTTAAATCATCATTCTTAATCACATTCAAGTCCATAAACCTAGCCATATTCCTATTACAACTAATAACATTGGGTCCCTTTTTGGTCCATCAACACCACCCACATTTCCCATTTATTTTTCCATAATTCATAACCATTAATCCACCATTGGATCACCCTAGGGTTCATTGTCCATTCATGCCTTTTTAAGGCCACCAAATCATTCACATCATTCATAAACTCCCTTATAATTCTTTTAAAATTTACAACATTTAATCATTAAGCACTTAAAATTCTAAACCATTCTCCATGCTTCCATTCTTAATCAATTTAAATTACACAATGTCCTCCATTCCTTAAAACCCTAAGAAAATCACACATTACCTAATCACCCACCATGGTTTTTCTCATAAAAACCCCTTTTTTTAATCTTCCAACATTTAATCATTAAAAACCTCAAAATCATAAACCATTCTCCATGCTTAATTAATTTAATTTCATAATATCCTTAATCCATTTAATTTGTTCTTAACCTTAATTTATCCATTAGGGGCCCATTTTTCCTTCAAATTGATGGATTTAAAATCCATGGCATAAAATCATTTGGCCACCATTAAATTTACAAAATGAATCCCACATCTTAAACCCTAAAAATCCAAAATTTCTTGTTTAAGAAATACTCACAATCCGTCGTCTCCTCCGACTTCCGCCACTCCCGTTGACTTCCTTAGCCTCCTTTCTCCTTCCTCTCCTTGTTTAATCGGCTAGGATGCTTGATTAAGATGAGAAACCCCCAAGCTTGGGTTTGACCATGGTAGGGTTTGCTTGAGAGAGGGAAAGGAGGAGATGATGAGAAGAAGATGGTAGATATTGACCTTAGAATGGTGGACCATGCTTGCACCTCTTCTCTTCTTTCTTCTCTTCTCCTCTTCCTTTCTTAATTTTCTTCTTCTTTTTCCTTAGAAATGAGGGACGGTGGTGTGGGAGAGCAAGAGAGTGAAATGAGATTAGGGTTTGAGAGATAAGATAAAAACAACTCCTTTTTGTTTTCTTAAACTTTACTCCACCATTACTTTTTCCTCACCAACCCCATAAGATATTTTTATGCTTTATGGTGGTGGTTAGGATAACCACCACCAAGCCAACGTTGGTGTGTTTCTTTGGGTGGTTTGTGTTTGTTAAAAACCACCATTTGACTTATTTGACCAACTTAACTAATGTGATTAATTAATCCTTAGCCTAGGTTAATTATTTCTTATTTAATCTAATTACATTTCCTTAAATTCCCTCCATGTATCCACCCATGGTTGACCAAGTCAACCATGGTGGCCGGCCCCACCAACTCTTGGTCCACACGCCACCTCACTTGATGAGGTGGAGGTGGGTCCCACTTGGCCACATCACCTTGGCTTAATTCAAATTAACTTAGGTGATTTAAATCCATTCCATACATTCCAATTGGATCACCATTGAGCCCATGGCCCAATTACATTTTCATCTTACCCATTTACCTTAAAGCTTACATCATCTTGATCCATTGGGTCCCAAAAGGGTATTGGGCCCAATTTGACCATCCTTGGCCCATTTGACCATCTTTGACCCTTTAAGTAAACTTAAATCCAATCCATAGTCTATTGGGCCCTAGTTGGGCCTTTGTCCATATCTTGATCCATTTATCCTCTATTCCATTAGATTTCCAATTTCCACCATTAAAACAAATAATAACCACATATATTTTGATTTACAAATTCCAGGCCATTACATTAATCATTATTGACCAATTAAATGAATTTCATCCAACCCATGGTCCATTGGACCATACTTGGGCCTTTGCCCAAATTTTGATTCACGTAACATTTATTCCATTAAAATTCTCAATTTCCATTATTAAAATAAATAATAACCACAGATATACTGATTCACAAATTCCGGGTCATTACAGCGCCAGCCACCATGGTTGAATTGGTCAACCATGGGTGGATACATGGAGGGAATTTGAGGGAATGGAATTAGGTTAAGTGGGAATTAATTAACTTAAGTAATGATCTAATTAATTAAATAATTAAACTAGTTAAAAAGTGGTCAAATGGTCAAAATTGGATGACCAAACCACCTCATTTTCAAAGGCCAAAACTGTTGGCTAGTAGTGGTTTATCCCAACCACCACCATAAAGAATGAAAAGCCCATGCTTGGTTGGTGGGAGGAGTTAATGTTGGAGTGTATCTTAAGCAACCAAGGGATAAGATGACTTTTCATCTCATTCTCTCCATTTCACTCTCATTTCACCCTCTCCCTCTCTTGCTCTCTCATTGTCGTCCCCCACACCAAGGATAAGGAAAGAAGAAAACTAAGAAGAGAAGAAGAGAAGAAAGGAGAAGTGCAAGCTTTGGCCCATCACTCCAAGACCAAGACCTTGGGTTAGTTCTTCCCATCTTCTCCTCCTTTTCCTCTCCCAAGCACACTCCATCTTAGCTGACCCAAGCTTTGATGTTTTTCAATTGATCAAGCTCATCTTGGCCGACCAATCAAAGAGAAGAAGAAAAGAAAGGGCTAAGAAAATCAAGAGGAGAAAGAAAAACCGGAGGAGTCGTCGGATTGTAAGTAATTCTTAAACAAGAATTTTACATTTTAAGGGTTAAGAGGTAATTATGGAACCCATTTCTTAGATTTGTTGGTGGCCAAATTGTCATGGGCCTTGGATCTCAAATCTATCCAATGAAAGGAGGAAGAATGGGCAAACCCTAATGGGTAAATTAGGTCGAAAAAAATGAAGGATGCATTAAGGATTTTATGTATTAAAATTTACTTAAGCATGGACGTATGTAATGTTGGAAGAAATTATGGGCCATAGGGTTCGGCCATGTAGTATGGCCGAACCCCATGGTAAGTGATTAAGTGATTTATTAGGGTTTTAAAGAATGAAAGCCATGGAAAGATGATTATGATTTTTAGTGTTTAGATGATTAAATGTAGTGATTTTAGATGAGGAAATCCATGGGAGATGTGAATGGTGTTTATGGCCTCAAAAGGCATGAATGGATAATGGACCATGAACCATGGGTTCGGCCATAAACCCTATGGTGATGTAATAGTGGTTTTAAATGGGTTTAAGAGGATAGAAAATATGGAGTAATGTGTTAATGAATTGGAGGCTTAAAGGGTCAAATGTTTGTAATTTTTTAAGGGATCTTAGTGAAGAAAATCATGGAAGGTACTAATGAATTCTAATGGCCTCAAAAAAATGGTAGATGGGAATGAAACATAAACCATGGGTTCGGCCATGGTGTATGGCCGAACCCTAAGGTGACGTGTTTGTAAATTTAAAGGGTGTAAAAGAGGGAAAAATGATTAAGAATGTTGATGGTTTAAATGGATTTTTAAGCATAGTTTATAATGTTTTAAAGGGGTGGAAATAATGATAAACCATGGAGGAAAATTAGTGATTATGCATGGCCTCAAATGTTGCAAATAAAGGAGAGCCATGGACCATGGGTTCGGCCATGGTGTATGGCCGAACCCCATAGAGAAAGTTTGGTGGACTTGGGTATTTTGGAACCATGGAATGAATAGAGAATGTGGTTAAGATAAGGGACTCAATGTGGTTTAAATGTATGATGGAATCTCCTCATGGAAAGAATTATGGTGGATCTAAACGTTGTAAATGGATCCAAGAAAAATGGGGAGAAAGACACCATGGCCGAACCCATGACCCATTTTACAAGCCAATTGATGGGCTAAGTATCGGGCTATGTATGTGTTTAAATGAATAGGGGTTAGGTTAATTAAATGGCTGACGTTAATGATGTTATGGCATGATTAAATGGGTCACTAATGGATTTGAGTTAATGATCAATTATGGACTTAATTATGCATGGATAAATGAAGTGATTAGTGATGGAAATGAGTAGTGGCAAAACCGTAAATAATGGCCAAATTCAAGAACCCCATGGAAGATGATCATGGACTTAGGGGCTCTAAGTAATAACCTTATGTATGATTAATAAAGCCTAGAGTGACTGATTTCTAGACTCATGGGATTAAACGGGGAGCCACAAAACTACATAGTGAGGTTCGGCCATGGTGTATAGCCGAACCCCACTAAGGCATGAGTTAGGGACTTAATGATGGTTAAAAACACGGACTGATTATTCGTATGTAATAAGGTATCGGGACATCGCAATAGGTGCGCGATCGGAGACCGGATTCGTGAACGGAAACGTAAAGGGACGCTAGTCGGCATTTGGTAGGATTTCTACCTTTTTGTAAGCCATGGATTATGTGTTATGTATGGGTTTTTCCTTGATTTATTTTGGTAAGCATATGATTGTTTTAAGATGGGTTTTAAGGCTATGATGTGTATATTGATGCTTTGCTTGATCTATTTTTGATAATCAAATTATATGTTTTATTGATGGGATTTTAAATGCCATGGTTTGTGCTATCATATATATTACGTGGCATATGGCATCTACATCTCATGCATGACATGGGAGGGATATGGAGTGGGAAAGATGAAATGAAATCGGAGTCCATGCTCCGTCGGGGCGACCGATAAACAAACATGGGGATATTTTGATGTGTTTGGATTCATCAGGGAGGTTACTATGGGCTCTATGATATGCTGATAAGGTTATTCAAACAAGAATGTTACTATGTGTTTATTATACCTTGATGATGATTTTTCCCATCAAGGGGGGATGTTGTATTTATTATTATACCTTGATAATGGTTCTTCCATCAAGGGGGATGTTGTATTTATTATTATACCTTGATGATGATTCTTCCATCAAGGGGGATATTGTATTTGTGATTATACCTTGATGATGGTTCTTCCATCAAGGGAGATGTTGCATTTGTTATTATACCTTGATGATGGTTCTTCCATCAAGGGGGATGTTGTATTTATTATTATACCTTGATAATGGTCCTTCCATCAAGGGGGATGTTGTATTTATTATTATACCTTGATGATGGTTCTTCCATCAAGGGGGATATTCGTATTTGTAGTTATACCTTGAGGAGGCTTTGCCATCAAGGGGGACATTATGTATAGTTGAAAAAGGGACATTGTACAATGATGGTATGGATGATGAGTGGGACACATGACATAAAACACCCATGGCATGGCATTCATTTTATGGTTTTCATTATATTATACCTATGTGCTTGTTATCACTAATCCATGTGTTAGCCCTACTTGGAGTCCTACTGAGCGCATTGTCTAACGCCCTACTTCTACCCTAGCTGATGACACAGGAGATGGCGGAAAAGAAGGACGAGACGGGAGCCAAGTTTAAGAGCTCGGGAAAGCGAGCTACTTAGTTTATTTAGATTTATTTTGGAAATGTAATTTGTGTAATGTAGCTCGTCGGACTGTAATAATGTAGATTTCTTACTATGGTTTGGTCTTTACTTTGGACATTATCATTTTGAGATATAATTATGAATTTAGAGGTATTTTAGTAATTTAAGCGTCGTACTTCCTTGCTATCTAAAACTGGTAGAATAGTCTCTATTATAATGTTCCGCATTAAGTTATATTCCGCGAGCTTACGTCTACGTGTGAACCGTTCTTGTGGACTTCGTTCCACGCGCACGTAGGGTTGGCCAGTTAAGGGCTGGGCTTTAATATCTAAATCAGTGATGCATGTATCATAACAATGAATTTCATATGAAGTGGGTAGCGGGAATCGAACCCGCATCGTTAGCTTGGAAGGCTAGGGGTTATAGTCGACGTTGATTCATCATTTTTAACGTCTCTAATACAAAACCGAACATGAATTTTTAGTTTCATTCGGCTCTTGTCACTCTTTACTTCAAAAAAAAAAAAATAGACTCTGATTTTGGTGAAAAAGGGGCGGGTGTTACAGTTAAAGCGTCTACACCGAATACGGTATTGGCACACAAGTAAGTGAACCGTAGGAGACCTTAGATTAAGTCAAATACCTTAGAAGTCAATTGGTTATAAACTGGAAAATAAGATAATAAGTGACTTTCAGCCTCGAGGCCTCATGCAGTCTGTCGAGGCCTTGCAACCAGTTGTACTGAGCTGTGCTGAGTTGAGCTGAGTTATTTTTTGGACAACTGTAATCCAACTGACCTTGTGTCTTGCTGACTCACTCTCCTATAGATTTAGGAAGTTAAAATCTATCTCTTTTTTTATTGGGAGTTAATTATGGTAAATTGATTGGAAGATAATTATGGTAAAAGAATATGTATCCACATGGTGAGTTGCTGCCACCTCACACAGTTTGAAATTGAATACCGTTGAGGAGCTGTCCATGTACAAGAATGGAAAGGCTCCTCTATGAGTTGTAAATCCATTTGCAATCTTCCCATCTAATCCTTGATTGATGGCTGAGATATATCTGCTGTAAATCATGCACGGTGGATATGAGGTGGCTAGAATCTTACTCGGTTAATAGACAGATTAACTTATGCACTATGTGCTGTCTTTACAGATTTACCGCCACGAGGCCTCATTGGAAGCCTCAAGGCCTCGTGGGCGTGACTTACTTCAATGCTGCAGACAGTCTTATAAATTAACAGTAAGCTGTTTGTAAAAGGGACTGAACACATAGAGAAAAATAGGAAAAGTATTACAGTGTGTCAGATCATTCAGCCTTCCCTCTTTACACCTTCTTCATCATCTTCCTTAGTGAATGTTTAGGTAATCAATACCCCAATCCTGATGAAGAGTAAGGTGTTCATATAGGACTATAAAACCAGTCACACCCAAGTCCTACTGCTGTGCCCATGAATACTTTGATGATGCTGATTTGATTGAAAGAAGCACACAGATTCAGTAAAGAAGAAAGAGCTTAAAGGAAAACGGTTAAGGCCCAAGGCAAGTATTTCTTCTTTGTTTTATTTCAAACATTGTAAAGTGGATTAGAACAGTGTGTTCGAACCATTCTAAAAAATAGGTGTAGAGGATTAGACCGATTGGGTTGAACCTCTATAAAAAACTAGGTTGTACTATTTGGGTGTGAGACTCATACATAGTATATTTGGGATAGCCCTAGAGAGGGTGAGTCCAACAGTAGATGTAGGTTCAGGTGAACCGAACTACTATATATCATTGTGCATGTGTGATTTGCATAAATGGTTTGATTCATTTGTTTATCACTTACACACACGTTTATTCCACTGCACATATTGTTAAATTTGATAAATTATTTAAAAGGGAACTAAAATTGAAAATCGACCTATTCACCCCTTCTAAGTCGTGCATTACTCTAATAGAGGAATTTCAGTTTACCATCCATAACTTTGAAAATACATACCGATAGGTCGTGGACAACGATGGGTCGTCCCTGTCTTTTATGATGGGTCGGCAAGCACGATGGTCTCGGTCTGAGAGTGAACCAGTTTGACAGTATTTTCTGACCAAAACCTTTGTCATTCCAGACGACAGATCATGTATCACAATGGGTTTGTCCTGTACCTGGCGATGAGTTGCACATACACGACAGGTCATCTTGACAGTATGTCAGTTTTACAAATTTAAGTGCATTGGGTTCTGTTGACTGTCATAGTCCACTTAGGCTTGATTAAGTTAACCAATATGAATTTTAAGCCTAGTGAAGGTCTTCCTAGAGGTGTGGAGTCCATCCTGGAGTCATCTATGGACAATTTACCTTTGTGATTGACATACACGGATGATGTTGAATCTTCAATTGATCTTCCAATCCTTGAACTTAATTGAACCTTCATGCCACTTGAGTCTTGATTCATGTCTTTATTATTTCTAAGGCAATGCTACTCTTGAGTGACGGAATTGATAAAAATGTGACTTGTTCAACCGGGGCACTAACAAAAATAATTTGAATAAATGGCCCAGATCAAATCCCAAGTGGGACCAACATACATAATGGAATTTCTGGGCAATTTTACCCTAACTTATTGTTCGATTTTTAATTATTTTTTGTATTTCATATTGCTCTAAAATTTTCATGGGTACATTCAATATGAATATGAAATCTTAGAAAAAAATTTGATTGAGTTTTGATGAGTTTAAGTACCCCAATTAATTATTGCAAACCGTACGAAATTTCGGGTTGTAGTTTGGGCATAGTTTCGGGATCCAACTTCTAAAAATCATAACTTGATCTTTGAATATCAAAACAACGCTAATAGATTATAAGGAGTTCAATAAGCTGTGGTCCAATCTAAACGTTCCACGCAAATCCAATCCTATTGTTGAGCCTGACCGGCTTTTATCTCCATTAGATTTCCTATAATGTAAGGGATGAGCTCCAAGCCCAGTGAAAAAAACAACCATATAAGTAATTTATAGGTTACAACAAGAGGTTAAACATATAAGAAACTTATTCAAATAAATTCATGCATTGCTTATACAAAATGCATGGCCTATTATGATATGAATATGATGCTTGCTCCCTTCCCATGCATCTCAACGAACGAAACGAGTCAAATGAGTCAAACAAGTCATACAAATCTCAACTTAGCTAAACATAGCATGTAATGCCCCTCCCTTTCCGATATTTAGGGTCTATTTTTTTTTTTATAAATTAAAACTAGACAAGGACGGAGAGACGTCACGACCCCAGTTAAGTTCGGACTTCCAAAGTCCAACCCTTAACTGGCCACCTATGTGTGTAACACCTCGGGTTTTCAGTTTATTATTACTTTTTAAATTTGATTATGAATTTTAGAATTAAAATTTTATATGGATAAGGAATTGAGCCATGACCCAATTAGGACCCACAAATAGTGGAATTGGTTTTATTAAAATTTAAATGGGTAGGATTAAATTAGTGGTGAATCATACCCAATTTTGAATAAAGGATATTATGGCCGAGTAGTGGATTTAAAATATCCAAGTAGATGTTAAAAAAATCAAATAAAGATTATCTTGGCCGAATTTTAGATACTGATTTACATATTATGCACATGAGAGATATGTGGGATTTTTAAATCCACAATGATATGCTAGATATTTAAAAAGGGATGAAATATCTATGAATTAAATTAAAAGAATATTTGGATTATGATTAGGGTTATGCGCATAGTACTTGCTAATAAAAATTAAAGGAAGTCTTAATAAGGCAAGGGAAAGTCGGATATGGCTAATTAAAGAGGGAAAGTCGGCCATGGTTAAATTAGGAAGGTTTGACATATGTCCAGTGTTTTGGTTATAACTTTTCACTCTGATATTCGATTGCTTTGATTCTTTTTGCGTTGGAAATAATATTTCAATAGCTACAACTTTGTAGTTTACCAATGTTTCTGATTCGGAAGTTAACAAGGTCAAAATGGGGCTACAATATAGTATATGTGTAATAACGGGGAACACAAGGGATACACGGCTAGGGGTTGCTTATTTTAAGAAATTTCTAATGTGGGATTAAGGAGAGCTTAATAAAAGGAGAAACCCAAGGGGGTGCACGATTTTTACAACCCCATTAGCAAGTTTCATTCTTCTCTCTCCCTCTCTCAATTCATCACTCTCTTCCACGCCAAAGCAAAAGAAGAAAGAGCAGCAACTAGAAGGTGTTCTTGTTTGGAGGAAAAAAATAAGAAGAAGGGAGAAAGATTAGAAGATCAAGGAAGAGGTTAGTATTTAAGTTTTTAATGTTATAATTTGATTTATGAAATCAAAAGAACCATAGGGTTCGGCCATAGTGCATGTCCGAACCCCATGGAAAGATTTGTTCAATTAATTGGTTTTAAAGATTGAAAACCATGGTGTGTTCTTGATTCATTGATTGGGTTTATATTTTAGATCTTGGATCATGGAAATCATGGTTATTTCATAATGGTTTGAATAATGAAAACCATGGGGATTTATGGTTTAGATTAACAAATTTAAATGATGAAAATCCATGGAGGAGTTTGTTGATAATTAAAGAAAAATTGGATGGACATTGGGTCGGCCTTGGTATGGCCGAACCATGATGTTTTGTGGTTAAGTTTTGGGATCCAAAATGATAAAAGGAAGAGGTGAGGTTCGGCCATGGTGTATGGCCGAACCCCACCAAACTTTTATGAAAGTGATGATCGGTTTTGATGGATCTAAACCAAGGGCTAAGATCATGAACCGTAGGGTTCGGCCAAGGTGTATAGCCGAACCCCATGGGGTAATCTGGAATAGAAATTAAATAGGAAACTATCTAATTAAGGGAATGGGTGGCTAAATTAGAAAGCACTCCAATTTTGGAAAGGAGTTCTAATCTTAGAAAGTTCCCATTTATGGAAAGTAAGAGTCATGGAAACCTTCCATTTATGGAAGAAGTTGTTAAATATGGTAAAGCCATCTAATTTTGGAAGGTGTTTCCAAATATGGAAAGGAGGTTACATATTAAGGAAAGTTTCCATTCTTGGAAGTGGATATTAAAATTAGAAAGTATCTACTTAAAGACCATAAAAGTTATTTATGGAAACCATTCCAAGAATGGAAGGTAAGGGATTGATTATTGAACCTAATTGAATGAAGGGAGTAATTGACATGAGTGAGGTTTGGCCACAATGTATGGCCTAACCCCACTAGGGTTTAGTTTTGGAAACTTTATTATTTATGGAATATGATATTCAATCATAGAAGGGTTGATGTTTAATTAAGAAACTTTCTAAATGTGGACCTTAGGTTAAAAATGGAAGGTGGAGTTAGTTTTAGAAAACTTTCCATTTATGGAAGGAGGTTGATATTTTGGTAAATTAATTAGGGAAACCTTCTAATGATGGAAGGGGAGATTAATAAAGGGAACTTCTATTTTTGGAAGGTAAAATAAAAATTTGGGGACTTTCCAATTACGGAAAGGAAGAGATTATACACCATTGGGTTCGGCCATGGTGTATGGCCGAACCCCATGGTCTAAAATTAAGGGATTAAAGGTATCTATAATTCAAGGTTAAAGTTTGATTGAGAAAATCAGATTATGAACCTAAGTCATGAGTTAAGTTATGTGTAGTTTTAAATAAAATAAAAGGGTACAATGAATGATAAGAATTGATGGAGAAGGGAATGGCAAAAATGTAATTAAGATACCAAAGTAGGAGAACCATCGGTTCGGCCATGATGTATGGCCGAACCCCATGTGTTATGTTTGATGAATTTATTTGATTAGGGAAGTTTTTAAGGTCTAATTATGGAAGATTTAAAGGAAGAAGGAAACCAATGGCAATTTGGTAAATATGAGAGAATGTTGGACCCATGGCCGAACCCCATGAGTTATTTTTATGGCATTGAGTATTTTGGAAGCATGAAAGGATAACTTGGAACCTAAGCAAAGAAAAGGGGCTAGGATTACCAACAATGGCATTTTTGTAAATATGTATAAAAATGGTAAACCATGGGTTCAACCATGGTGTATGGCCGAACCCCATGGGGTTTTGTTTATAGACTTAGAACCTTATAATTAGGTGAGTTTTGGTGTTGATTTATTATTATATCATAAGGTAACGGGATCTCGCAAGCGGTGCGCGATCGGTGATCGAATCTTCGACGAAAACGCAAGGATTTGTGAACGGTCTTAGGTAGTATTCCACCTCTTTAAAACCATGGGTTTATGTACATTGTCTTTATTTTATTTTGATGATTTTATATTGCAAAAGATATGTTTCAAATGGTGATTTTATATGCTATGTTTATTTGATAAAATAGCATGTGTTTTAAATATGAGCTTTTAAATGCTACGATTTTGTATAATTGCATAGCATGTGGTATTTGCATCTCATGCATGGCATGGGAGGGATGATAGGTAACTGGAGATCCATACTCCGTCGGGGCGTCCGTAAAACACTTGTGGGGGGATACCTTGATGTGATTTGCATCAAGTAGATTCCGGAGATCCACCACTCTGTCGGGGCGTCCGTAAAACACTCGTGGAAGGATACCTTGATGTGATTTCCATCAAGTAGATTCTGGAGATCCACCACTCCGTCGGGGCGTCCGTAAAACACTCGTGGAAGGATACCTTGATGATGAGAATTCCATCAAGAGGATATTTTGTGATGGGCGGGATTCATCGCATGTGATAGCATGGCATGGCATTTCATCGACATGATTATGATCTTTATTATCATGCAAGGTTTCTAGTTTTATCGGTATGATTGGATCTCTATTATCATACACTGTTTTGGATACAATGTTTTGAAAGTATGGAATGATTTATTATAACTGGTTTTGATATATATTATATCTGGATTATTAGTACTAACCCATGTGTTAACCCTAATTGGAATTCCTACTAGGCGCGTTGTACTAACGCCCTACTTCTACCTTATAGTTGGTGATACAGGTAATCAAGGAAACAATGAACCGAAGGCGGACCAGGCATAGGAGCTTGGAAGACTTACTTTACGTGTTTTTGAATAACGATACTCATGAACTTGTATTTGAGTATTTGGATTTCGGAATGTAATAACTTAGATGGCTGAATGTTTTGGTTTGATGATTATGATGTACTTTGTTATCTGAATGGATTAGAACTTAGTTCTAATATCATTCCGCATTTTGACGATTATGATTCCGCAGTTGTATGATTTTATTCTGCAAGTCGATAGTGCTATGTGTGAACCATTTTATTGGACTAAGTCCATACACATATAGGGTTGGCCAGTTAAAGGTCGGACTTTGGAAGTTCGGACTTAGCTCGCGTCGTGACATCCTGCGCTCTATCACTCTACTCTGTTACAAAAAAAAAATATATACACTGAATTTATGGGAAAAAGCGAGTGAAAAAGGGCGGGGCGTTACAATGTGTACATGGACTAAACCCATGATAATAATCCACACATGGAACTAAACAAGTTATGCGGAATAAACTAGACTAACTGTGGAATTAAACTGAATAGATAGCAAGTACAAGTCTCAATTATTAAAATAACTTAATCCAAACATCCATTGACAATATCATAAACAAGCCATAGCAAAGTTAACTAGCTATTACATGTCCATAAACTGTAACTCAGAAGACAGTAATAAATAAATCCCAATCATCAATCAAGCACTTAAGCCTAGCTCCCTCCTGGTCCTCGACCTTCTCTTTCCCCTTCCTTGTTCCTGCATTACCCTCTAAGGATAGAATTAGGGCGTTAGACCAATGCGCCCAGTAGGTTCCCGATCAGGGCTACCACATGGTTAGTTTATAAAACATGCATATATATATATATATATATATATATATATATATATATCATAGTACATGATCATCAATAAAACATCTGAAAACAATGTTATATATGTAAGTGCATATGTAATGAGTTCCACCCATTACAAGTATACATAGCTATCACTTGACGGAATTCTCACGTCAAGGTAATCCAGAGTAATCCACATTTCCTCTGAATAGAAGTCTAATATCAAAGTAAGCCAGAGTAATCCACATTTCCTCTGTATAGGATTCTTACATCAAGGTATTTCACAGTGTAATCCATAGTATTCCTCATTTCCTATGGATTGGGCTCCTGTTTCCCAAAGTCATCACCCCATGCCATGCATGAGATGTCAATGCATTATATATATCATTTGTAAATACATATCTCATTATTCAAAACCAATTTGAAACATAATATCAATAACAACATATCTCATAAAAACATGATAAAACCACATCATGATAGTGGTTACAAGTAGGTAGGGAAACCTACAGAGAATTCACTTAAGTGACCGTTCCTTTCAAGCGTCACCCGATCACAACTAGCGTGCCGTCAAAGAGATCCGGCACCTTATTCACATAAACCATGAATTAACTTTAATCCCATAGTACATTTGAATGGGGTTCGGCCATTCAACATGGCCGAACCTCATCATCTAAGTTTGGTCCCTTGTTTTTTTCCCCATTTTTGTTATTGTTTTTAAGTCCCCAAATCAAGTCCCTTGATTTAATAATTCCATCCACTAGCTTCATTAAAACAGCCCATTAAAATTAATATCCAAAATATTTATAAGTGGGGTTCTGTAATAGCCCGAATTTTCGAATCAATATATATTTGGCATTTATTGATTTTAATTTGAATTTTGACATGATGGAATACCAAATGGATCAAAAGTTGGGACAAGGGTCCAAGAATGGCCCAATTGGACCATGGGTTGGATGAAATCCATTTAATGGGTCAATGAGGACTAATCGGGTCAAGGATGGTTAAATTGGGCCCAATACTCATTTGGGACCCAATGGACCCAATTGAGGTAAGCCTAAGGTAAGGAAGGAATTTAATTGGGCCATGGGCCCAATGTCTAACCAATAAACCATGAATTGGAATTAATACAATTAATGGGTCAATGGTAAGTAATTGGGTCAAGATAGTCAATTTGGGTCAAAGGGCCATAGGGGACCCAATGGGCCAAAGTAGGTAAGCCCTAAAATAAATGGAAAGACAAAATATAATTGGGCCATGGGCCCAATGGTAATCCAATTAAGGTAAATTAAATGGATTAGATAATTATAAAATTATCTAAGTTAAGATGTATCAAGATTAAGTGATATGGCCAAATGGGGCCCACCTCCACCTCACCCATTGAGGTGGCGTGTGGACAAAAGAAAAAGTGGGACCAACCATCATGGTTGACTTGGTCAACCATGGATAAATTTTAGGAATGACTAAGGTGGATTAAGGTAAATTAAATTGATTAAAATTATTGTAAAAAACTACCTAAGTTAAAATTAATGGAATTAATATAACATGGCCAAGTGGGGCCCACCTCCACCTCATCAAGTGAGGTGGCGGGTGGGGTAGGTACATGTCGGGGCCGTCCACCATGGTTGACTTGGTCAACCATGGGTGGATTTATTAGATAGATAATTGATGGAATTAAATTGGATAGAAATTAATTAACCTAAGTGAGGACTTAACTTAATTAATTAGGTTAAATAATTAGGGTCAACATAAACAAGTCAAGAGGACATGGGAGTCATGCTTGGTGGTTGGGTCTCAACCACCACCACCAAGGTCAAGGGAGCCCATACTTGGGTTGGTGGGGGGAATGATGATGATGGAGTATGGTTGGGTCAACCAAATGAGGTGAATTTTTTATCTCATTCCTCTCTCTCCCTCTTCACCTCACACACCAAGAAAAAAAACGTCCCTCCACCTTGCCAAAAGAAAAGAAGAAAAAGAAGTAGAGAAGAAGAGAAGGAGAGAGCAAGTCTTGGTCCATCCCCTCAAGATCAAAGGCTTAGATCTTGTTTTTCATCATCATCCCTTCTTCCCCCCTCCCAAACCAAACTCTACCTTAGCCGATCCAAGCATGTCCCACCATTGATCACATTCATTTAGCTGATCAAACAAGGAGAGGAAGGAGAAAAGAGGCCAAGGAAGTTGACGGGAGCGACAAAGACAGGAGGAGTCGTCGGATCGTAAGTATGTTCTAAACAAGAAATTTATTATTTAAGGTTTAAGTTTTGGAATCCATCGTTGCCATATGATGGTGGCCAAATTATTTTAGGCTATGGAATGGATCTAAAATCCATCAAATGGAAGGCTAAGAAAGGGATTAGGGATGCTTTATATTCAAATTTTTAAGCATGGGATTGTATAAAAATTGGAAGAATTGTGAACCATAGGGTTCGGCCATGTAGCATGGCCGAACCCCATGGTGGGTGATTAGATGATGAATGCATTTAATTAGGGTTTTTATAAGAATAAAAAGATGGTAAATGGTGATGAATTTATTAAGATGTTAAGGTTTGAAATTTTGAAGAATGGTTAATGAGACTTAGGTTTTTAAATGAGAAAACATTAGTGATTTATGATAATGGAGGCATGACATTTTTAGAAAATCATGGACTATAGGGTTCGGCCATACAAGGTGGCCAAACCCCATGGTTAGTGATTTTGAATTTTAGTGTTTTATAAGAATGGAAGTATGGAGAGTGGTTAATGAAAGTTAGATTTCAAATGATTAAAAATGGGTGATTTTAAAGGATTGTTAAAATAAGAAAATCATGAGGAACTGTTGGTGTTTTTAATAGACTTTAAGTGTAGTTAGTGTTGATTGAAAAAAAGTGATCTAAATGTATGATGAGATCCCCTCATGGAGGGACCTTTTAGTGGACCTAAATATGATAAAGGTCCCAAGTTAAAAATGAGGGAAAGACATCATGGGTTCGGCCACGGTGTATGGCCGAACCCATGACCCATGTTTTAGGTCAATTGTGGGTTAAGTTATGGTGGTCTTAAATGGCACCCATGAAGGTGAGCCATGAACCATGGGTTCGGCCATGGTGTATGGCCGAACCCTATGGTGATGATTCAGTGATTTTTAATGAAGGTAAAAAGAATGGAAAATGATGGAAAGAGATGATAAATTTAAATGGATTTTTGAGTAGGTATGTGATGTTTTAAATGAGATGAAAAATGGGATTTTAAATGAATGATTTAATTCTATTTGGTGAAAGTTAAATGGACCCAAGGGAATGGAGGTAGGCACCATGGGTTCGGCCATGGTGTATGGCCGAACCCATGACCCATTTGGAGGTCATGATTTTGGGCCAATTTTTGAATCATATATGGAGTTAGATGACTACAAATTTAATTAAATTAGGTGGCTGTTTTTATGGATGTTAGGTCATGGTCAATGAATCCCTAATGGATTTAATTTAGGGATGAATTTTAGACTTAAATATACATGAGTGGGTGAATGATTAAACATGGAAGAGAAAGTGGCAAAACGATAAATAAGTGCCACATTAAAGAACCATGGGTTCGGCCATGGTACATGGCCGAAACCTATGGGGATTAGACATGGAATCGGATATTACGAATGATTTAAATGAAACGGATAGATGCTGTGTTTTAGGCTCGCAAATCGGAATTTTTAAAATTGGCCAAAATCGGATTTATGTATGAGTCTAAAACCAATGGATAATGGGCTAAGTTAGGGACTTAATCATGGATGACGTATGGACTAATTCGGTAAATGTAACAAGGTATCGGACGTCGCAAACGGTACGCGATCGGCGACCGGATTATCGAACGGGACGCGTAACGGAACGCGACACGGTATTCGGTAGGATTCCTACCTTTTTGTAAGCGATGGATATGTGATGGTGTTTTAAATTATTTTGATTTGGCTTATGATGGATTTATGATTATGATTTATCTTATGATGTGTTTTAAGTTATGAATCATATGGATTATATTTTAATATTATGCATTATATGGCTATGTATGGTATATCAAAATTATGGTTTATCTATATACTACATAACATAATGCACGTACATCTCATGCATGGCATGGGCGGGAAAATAATGAAACCGGAGTCCATGCTCCGTCGGGGCGACCGAGAATCAGACATGGGGATAGCCTGAGGGCTATAACCGGAGTCCATGCTCCGTCGGGGCGACCGAAAATCAAACATGGGGATAGTTCGATAACCGGAGTCCTTGCTCCGTCGGGGCGACCGAGAAGCAAACATGGGGACGGTACATTGTATGATCATACGGATGATGGGTGGGACACATGACATAGGCACCCATGGCATAGCATTCATCACATGCTTATTTTGTTATATGTTATTTTATCGGTATATGTGTTATCACTAATCCATGTGCTAGCCCTACTCGGAGTCCTACTGGGCGAGTTGACTAACGCCCTACTTCTACCCTAGCTGATAACGCAGGGGGTGGCGGAAGCAGTGGACATGACAGGAGCCAAGCTTAGGAGCTTGGGCAGCGCAGTCTTAGTTTATTTACATTTACATTTTGGAGATGTAATTTTAAAGTAACTTAGCTTGTTGGGTTGTATAAGTTTACATTTCTTGCGATGGTTTGGACGTTACTTATGGACGATTATATTTTGTGATATAAATGTGAACATAGGGGCATTTTGGTAATTCAATGTTGTATCTTCCCTTCTATCTAAAAACCGGTAGGATAGATTCTATTATCATGTTCCGCAATAATCATAATCCACGAGCAAACTTCCTACGCGTGAGCCGTTCTCGTGGACTTAGCTCCGCTCACGCGTGGGGTTGGCCAGTTAAGGGTCTGGCATTAGAAGCTCGGACTTAACTCGCGTCGTGGCGTCCGCGCCCTCTCTCACTCCTCTATTTCAAAAAAAAAAAAAATAGACTCTGATTTTCGGAAAATGGGTGAAAAAGGGTGGGGCGTTATAGGTTCGGCCATACATCTTGGCCGAACCTCACTTATGTACTTAGGCCCACTCTTTCACTTCTTGATTGTTACACTTATTCACAAATTTGCCATTGCTACCAATAAATAATTTTATCATGCATAAACTTTAAGACCACCAATTATTTCCATGAAATTGATTCATAACACCATAATCATGGTCCATGGGGTTGGGCCATACATATGGCTGAACCCTATGGCTTTCACATTTGAATCTCTTTGTCATGACTTAGCCATAGAACACCATGGTTCGGCCATGAAATGGCCGACCCATGCATTGTCCAAATGTTCACTTAGAACCCTTTTTAAACCCTTCACATTGTTCCATGATATTCAAGTTTGAAACCCTTTAATTCAACAAAACAGTCCATAAATCTCACCATCATTTCCATCCTTTAAATCCATATAAAATGGTCCATGGGGTTCGGCCATACCCATGGCCGAACCCTATGGTTCACTTGGCTCAATACTCTTCATGATTATTCATGGTTTTGACATGCTATTTCAACCATAATCCATATATAACTCAGCCATACATTGGCCAACCTAGTATATACATTTTATATCCATTATTTAAACACCTAAACCCTTCCAATACTTGTATGGTTTTTATCTTTCAAAACCATCAAAATTAACCAATAATTATGATATGATTTCATGGGGTTCGGCCATCCCCATTGGCCGAACCCTATGGCCTATAATTCAAACCCTTTTTAACAAATACTTTGCCTCATCATACATGTACCAACCTCCATGATCTTACATGGTTTATAGCCTTCAAAACGATCAATTTAAACAAATAAATTTCATGGGGTTCGGCCACCCAAAGTGGCCGAACCTATGGCCCATATTTTCTACCTTTTAAACCTCATCATACAATTTTAAACCATTGCTTAATTCAGCCATACATGACCAAATCATGACCTTTAAATCCCTGATTCATAATCCTTTATCTTGCATCTTAAACACATAATTCTCCATAATTTTTTTGCATGGTTTTTAGCCTCCAAAAACCATCAAAACACCCAAATAAATTTCATGGGGTTCGGCCATCCAAAGTGGACGAACCCAATGATATCTTTTTACCATTTTAAACAACCTTTAAACAAGGTTTAAGTCCTTGATGAATTCGGCCCTTCCATGGCCAATTCATGTTCCATTTAATCTAATTTATTAGACAAAATTGTATGGAATTCTTACCAATTTCCTTTGTCTTTTCTCTTGCATCTTACCAATTTATTAGACAAAATCATGACCTTTAAATTCCTGATTTATAATCCTTTATCTTGCATCTTAAACACATATAATTCTCCATAATTTTTTTGCATGGTTTTTAGCCTCCAAAAACTATCAAAACACCCAAATAAATTTCATGGGGTTCGGCCATCCAAAGTTGCCGAACCCAATGATATCGTTTTACCATTTTAAACAACCTTTAAACAAAGTTTAAGTCCTTGATGAATTCGGCCCTTCCATGGCCAATTCATGTTCCATTTAGTCTAATTTATTATACAAAATTGTATGGAATTCTTACCAATTTCCTTTGTCTTTTCTCTTGCCTTTTGCTCCTTGCCTTGTTCCCTCTTCCTTCCTTCTTCCTTAGTTTCTAGCCGAAATTGTATGCTTGATCAATTGGTGAAGACACCACTAGCTGGTTCGGCCAAGGAGGGGTGTTCTTGAGAGAGGGAGAGAGATGGATTTCTATGACTTTCCAATGTAGAATCGGCCAAGAGTGGTGGTGTTTTGTTTTTGTTAAACAGCCCTTGGACCCCTCAGGCACCCATTGGCACCAACCGATGCATCTCTTGGTATCAACCCATGCATCTCATGAGATGGAAATACCCCTCCATCTTTGTTCATTAATGCCGTTCCAACCATGGTGACCCTTGGCTTGGCCAAGGTACCCTTTCACTCCCAACATGTGGGACATGTTTCCTTATGATGTTTGAGATCAAGACAGCCCCTCAAATTCCATTTGACTCACTTGAACTCAAGGTCCTTTTGATTTCCATCTCAACTCACCCAACTCACCATACTTAATGCTTTTCATTTAATGCATTGAGTCAACTCTATTACTTAATTCCAATCCAACTCATTTCAGTCCCACTCAACCTGATTTAACTCATGTTTGAGCTCACCTAATGGTCCACATGGTCAACCATGGTCAACTCGACCCATTGGGTCCCCATTTAACTTATTGACCCAATTAACGCCTAGACCCAATTATGAGTGGTTTAGCCCCTTTGAATGTGGTTTTCATATGTGCATCAAGCCTACCTATTTATGCTCCACATACCCATTAAATTTGGGCTCACCCAACGGTCAAACAAGTCCAGTATGACCCATTGGGTCCCAATTGGGTCCTTTGACCCAATTAACCACATTGACACAATTTGATGTTCATTACCCATTCATGATAAATTGACCCTTATACTATATTCATAAGGTCTTATTCTGAACAATGGACCCCACCATTTTCTCATTTGCAATCACATTTATTAAATTCACCAATCCAGGGCATTTTCGTAAATATTCATTTCATTGAGAAATTGGGGTGTTACATAGCACATGTGCACAAATGAACCCAACGAATGTGCACGACGAATGTCCACAGGGGAGTGCAAGGCAATCGAAACAAGAGCCCAATGAATGTGCACAGCGAATGTCCCCAAAGGAGTGCAGGGTTAATGACGCGAATCAACAATACAAATCACCTACCCAAACGTGGATACTCATGCATGAAGAATCAACAAATATCTCATGCATGAATGTTATGTCATGTATTCCATTAACATGATCATAATAAACGATTAACAATATAACATGTGTTAACAAATTTAATAAACACATGATCAATATAACATGTGTTAAACAAATACAATAAACACATGACAAATAAAACATGTGTTAAACAAATTCAATAAACACATGACGATTAACAAATATAACATGTGTTAAACAATTCAATAAACACATGATATCCAACTATAACCCAAACAAAATATTTAAGCTAACAAATTTCAACTAACTTGATCAACTAAACAATCAAGCATCAACAATCATCCAATCACACAACCATGTTCCAAATTTCATCAAACAAATTCCAGAATGTTCAGTTGAGGTTCTTCAACAACATAGACGAGTAATTAACAAACATAACAAGAGCCCAATGAATGTAATTAACAAACATTTAGCTTGCACCAGATTTACCTATCAATAAAAAAACTTCGAGTCTTATGGCAAATAACCCCAACTCTCATATTCAATTTTACAATCAATCAACCCAAGATTAGAATAAATTAGTGAATAAGGTTTAGTTTCTAATCTGTAAACGGATCGAGTCACAATGGAGGACTGAGTTACCGAGTTAGAGTCACAAAACTGGGCAGTTTCCACTTGAATTTTGAATTCAGGTGCAGTTTTGGTAACCTCCGACAGTTACATTTTGTTTGAATTCAAATGTTCTCAACCACTGGGAAGTTGCCAAACCGTTTTTGTCATGTTCAAAATAGGAGGTTGAGGTCTGGAGAAAAGACCCCCACTACCACGGTGGAGTCCAGCGACTAACAGCATAGAGGGGCATACTCTGTATGTTCCTTTATAACCCGACTAGTAGCAAGCAGTAATTCAGGGGACTGAACTACATGGTTCAGTCGACTGAACAAGATCCAGTTAAGAATTCAGTCGGCTGAACCATGTATTCAGTCGGCTGAACCATGTATTCAGTCGACTGATCTTTTGGTTGTTATGTATCTTTTAGTCTGTCATTGTTTGGTGAAAAAACAGAGAGTTCTTTCATGGAAATCTCTCCATTGACTAGCAATCAGATGGATATCAGGCTTGTATGGTTGGCATGTTTGGACGATGGTAATCTTGGCTTCTTGTGAAGTTGATCAAATGGTATCAGAGCAAGGTTATTCCGAAGTTAACACAAGTCCTGAAGAAAAAGGCAAGAAGGCCTCACGAAGGCAAAAGGAGAATTTGTGGTCCACTCTTTCCACGGTGGCCCAGAGTTCTTGGAGGCAGATGAGGACTAGAGAGACCACGTAGCCAAGGTGGAATCACCACACTAATCATGGAGACAGATACGGACGAGAGCCCACGTATCCATGGTGGAGAGTTGGTGCACTGTTTTTGGGAGGTAATTCCTATCCAAGAGAAAGAGAGGAGAGGAGTTGATTATCTCCCTCTCAAGTTTCAAGACTTCTTCAGGTGTAGAGAGAACAAAATGAGCAGTTTTGAAAACTTTTCAGGTTGCAAAGACAATAAAAGGAGCAAGTTTCAAGACTTCTTCAGGTTGTAGAGACAACAGATTGAGCAATTTTGAAGACTTCTTCAGGTTGCAGAGACAACAGAAGGAGCAAGTTTCAAGACTTCTTCAGGTTGCAGAGACAACAAAAGGAGCAATTTCCAAGAGTTCTTCAAGTTACAGAGACAACAGAAGGAGTAAGTTTCAAGACTTCTTCAGGTTGCAGAGACAATGGAAGGAGCAAGTTTCAAGACTTCTTCAGATTGCAGAGACAACAGAAGGAGCATTTCAATTCTCTTCTTTCGAAGCTTTTGAGGGACCAAAAGCCCCCAAATGGGGAAGGCATGATCCGTAAACGGATCGAGTCACAATGGAAGACTGAGTTGCCGAGTTAGAGTCTCAAAACTCGGTAGTTTCCACTTGAATTTTGAATTCAGGTGCAGTTTTGGTAACCACCGATGGTTACATTTTGTTTGAATTCAAATGTTCTCAACCACTGGGAAATTGCCAAACAGTTTTTGGCATGTTAAAAAGAGGAGGTTGAGATCTGGAGAAAAGACCCCACTACCATGGTGGAGTCCAGCGACTAACAGTATAGAGGGGCATACTCTGTATGTTCCTTTATAACTCGACTAGCAGCATGGAGTAATTCAGCCAACTAAACTACATGGTTCAGTCTACTAAACAAGATCCAATTAAGAATTCTGTTTGCTGAACCATGTAGTTCAGTCGACTGATCTTTGGGCTGTTATGTATCTTTTAGTTTGTCGTTGTTTGGGGAAAGTGCAAAGAGTTCTTTCATGAAAATCTCTCCATTGACTAGCAATCAAATGGGCATCAAACTTGTATGGTTGGCATGTTTGGACGATGGTAATCTTGCCTTCTTGTGGAGTTGATCAAATGGTATCAGAGCAAGGTTATCCGAAAGTCAACACAAGTCCCTGAAGAAAAAGCCAAGAAGGCCTCATGAAGGCGAAAGGAGAATTTGTGGTCCACTCTTTCCACGGTGGCCCAGAGTTCATGGAGGTAGATGCGGACTAGAGAGACCACGTAGCCAAGGTGGAATCAGCGCACTGATCGTGGAGACTGATGCGGACGAGAGCCCACATATCCATGGTGGAGAGTTGGTACAATGTTTTTGGGAGGAAATTCCTATCCGAGAGAGAGAGAGAGAGAGAGAGAGAGAGGAGAGGAGTTGATTCTCTCCCTCTCAAGTTTCAAGACTTCTTCAGGTTACAGAGACAATAAAATGAGCAGTTTTGAAAACTTCTTCAGGTTGCAAAGACAACAGAAGGAGCAAGTTTCAAGACTTCTTCAGGTTGCAAAGACAACAGAAAGAGAATTTCAATTCTTTTCTTTCGAAGCTTTTGAGGGACCAAACGCCCCCAAATGGGGATGGCATGATCCGTAATTGGATCGAGTCACAATGGAAGACTGAGTTGCCGAGTTAAAGTCACAAAAATCGGTAGTTTCCACTTGAATTTCGAATTCAGGTGTAGTTTTGCTTACCATCGATGGTTATATTTTGAATTCAAATTCAAACTCTCAACCGTCAGGAAGTTTCCCAACTGTTTTTGGATTAAAAGGTGGAGGATTGAGAGTTGGGGGCATCCACTTTATCCACAGTGGAGTCTCAGCTTCTTACAACGAAGAAGGGCTACATGCAGAGCAGTTTTGCAAGATAGTTCACTTCTGACCCAAATTCAGTCGGTTGAATTCCATGATTCAACTGAATGAAAAACATACTGGCCAAGCACAGATTCAGATCTGACTAGGGTTCAGTCGACTGAATCTTGGTATTCAGTTGACTGAATTGGACAATTTTATCTCTGATTCTTCTCTAAAGCTTCTGTCTATCTTTTGGGACATTGGTTTTTTAGCCGACAGTCAGTCAGAGTGTGATTGTCGCTAATGAGTTTGTATTCGACATGGTCCATTAGTTCAATGGGTCTAATATCTTTTAGACCGGTGTATGTTTGTAAAAACTCAATTCATAGTGGATCTTTTTGCCCATTCAGTGGGTTTACCACGTTAAAAAAAAATAATGTATTGTCTCAGTCCCTTATTCCATTTTGTGTTTGTGTGTTGCCGGAATACGATCCTAGATTTGAGTCCCGCTCTTCCATCCAAATGGGAGCGAGTAGGGGGGTCAAACATATTTTGGATCAGTTTCCCTCACCTAAAATTTGAAATTCACTAAGTACAGACACACCACCAATTCCAAGTTCCAACAAGCTTCAGGTCCCCAAATTTGCTGTCATTGATTAGAGTTTGGACCATATACAATTTTATTTTATTTAACTCCTTTTTAAATCAAGGAATTCAAAAAAAATATACCTCATTGGTTGTTTCTAAACAAATCAAGTCTAAGGGGTACTAAACAAAATACAATTAGTCTAAGGTTTAAAAGAGTTAAACAGAACATAATTTGACCTGTATTGTAGAATTTTCTGGTATTAACTGGGATCAAAACAGGGTCTTTTTTCATACATTGGGTAATTATCTGAGAGAGCATTTCAACGATATTTGATCTGTCCCAAACGGACGTTCCTAGCCCAAGTTATGGTCTAAATACTCAAACAAGTACACTGCTCAACGTTTGCAATTTCATCCAAGGTTTCTGTCTTACAAACCATATTTGACCTATCAATTTGATGATTTTCCCTCTTATACTTTTATTTCAGCTAGATATTTTTCTGGGCTTCAATTTAGGAAAAAAAATTTCATTATTTCGCTACTCAGAGACCAAGATAAAAATTCTACAATCTAGCACTATAAAACTATCCTTCAGCACTCTGAAACTAATTCCTACTTGCAGACGAGGTTTGGGGTATCAAACATCATCTATAATTCATCATATTTTATCTGGAGATATTTATCTAGAGATATTTATCTTGTTCTAGACCAGAATAGACACAAATATTGAATCATTTTGATATTGGGGGATAAGTTATGATTTATTTAGTAAAACCCATTGAAACTGCATCTCAGATCTGAACCTGAATTTGGTCCGTGTTTCAGATCAGATCTGGGGCATCAAATCACCTTATTTTGCTTCCAAATTCAAACAAAAACTAGATCAATCCAAATTTTAATCTAACAAAACAAATTTGACCAAAAATTCCATCGAGAGCCCTAGATATGGATTCTCTCACGACAAAGCGCAGAAAACAGGATTGCAAATCCGAGAGTTCATCTTGCAACGTGTTTCACCAATAAATTCATAATCTAAACATCTCCAATTTTATTTCTAAAGGTATTTTCTTTTTCTCCTAATCAATATTCGAATTTCACAATTTGGAAGAAGAAGAACAAGATGGAATTAAAAGAAAACAGAAAGGAAAATTGACATACCTCTAGGAAGAAGATTGAAATCCAATGACCAAAGCTTGGAGAGAGAAGAGAGTGCTAACTTTCGACCAAGGGAAGAGAAGAGTCTTGCAAAATTCGTGTATTGCAAGGCTTACACGAATTTTCTATTAACTAAAAGGGTTGGTCAGCCAAAGGAGAATTTTTCTCAGATTTTCTAGCACTAGTTTCTATTATTTTCTCTCCAAAACAAGATACTATCTAAAATACACAAGGTTTC
Organism: Chimonanthus praecox; assembly: GCA_022113865.1. Taxonomy (NCBI): domain Eukaryota; kingdom Viridiplantae; phylum Streptophyta; class Magnoliopsida; order Laurales; family Calycanthaceae; genus Chimonanthus; species Chimonanthus praecox. The sequence goes on from CM039095.1 coordinate 26,121,240, forward strand.
AACATGTAAGCCCTAATCCTCCTAATTCCAACGTGTTTTCGATATTTTTTGGGATTTAGACTTTTCCAAAACGTGTGGTGGTGTGTACAAGAAAAAAATGCTAAAATTTTGGGAAAATCCTAATATTAGGAAGGTAAATTTGGTTCAAGGTTGTGGGTCCCGCTAACCCATTTAAATTTGAACCACAAAATTCGAAATTTACAAACGAACTTTGGAATTGTTTCTCAACATTTAAATTCAAAGGAACTGAACTTTTATTTTTTAAAAAAATTATTATATATCTACCATATTTTTGAACAATTTAACAATGTGGGTCCCACCGGTGTTAAATTTTGAAAGTTTCCAAATTTGACTCATATATACCAAAATAGGATTTCAAAATTTTAAACACTTCAACATTCTCATATTATGTTGCCCAATTTAATAGACATAGGGCCCTCAGGTAAGCTAAATTTAGAAAATTCTAAATTTAGAAAGTTTTCAATTTTGGACACCTACCACTTTTGGAACCCCGATTCAAAATTTTGTTCCATCTCTGATGTTCAGTTTAGACTATGAGAAACACATATTGGGGGTCTAGAGTTCAAAATTTTATTTTCTGACACACAATCAAGCAATATCAAACAATTTTGCTAAAAATAACCGATTACCTGATTAGGATCTACCCTATTAATTTCTGACTTGATCATGATCTACTAGTTTGGGTCTGGTCGTTACAATAATACTCCCAACAGTAGGAAATACAAAAGTGGTCTTCATCTCTTTTCTATAGTTGAGGCACATCCAAGCCTTCCTGATCCAGGTTTCTTGAAAAGTAAGGGATGTGAGCTAACACAACCTAGTGAAGAGAAAATAATATATAATAAATCATATTATTATCATAAATATGTTATCACCTGTTAGTACCCTGGCTTGTTGAGTCCCTTGTTCGTCAATTCCATGAATCGAGAGAAGCATTGCCTAAAAGAATTGAAGACTCAAGTGATTCGAAGATTTGAATATCAAATTCAAGATTCCAAATTCATCATGTGTATGGCAATCAATCAAGGTATAATGGCCATAGATGACCTTAGGATGGAACCCACACCTTTAGGTGGACTTTTCCTAGGCTTAGAGAACATCTTGGTAAAAATATAATGAAGCCTAAGTGCACCCATGACAGTCGCAGAACCAGATAAACTGAAAATTGGAAAATCTGATATACTGTCGGTTGATATAGCTAGACTACCGATCCATCGATGAGACAAGACAGACCCATCGAGGTCTTCGATTCATCGACTGGAATGGTGAAGGTTCTGGTTGGAAAATACTGTCAAATTGGCTCGCTCTCAAATCGATTGTATCATGCACACCGATCCATCGATGGGGACAGGACCTACCAATCGATGCGCACGACACCGATCCATCGAATCTTTGCATATATTCGACTGGCCGACCATGGTCGACGAGTCGAATTGTTACAATTCCATCGCTGAAGTTCGATGAGTCAAAAATTTCTCCACCTGGTGGAGCAACATTCCATTTTTCAGGCATTTTTTTGTCTAATTTTTCTAGTGCAAATTAGAGAGAATTTTCATATGAAATTTTAACCATAGCTTCCGTTTAATGATGTTTAAAAATGAAAAATATTAAAACTATGGGAAGAGTTACCGAAATCTTCAGAAAATCTGAGAAAATCAACACTAAAGAACTTGATTGAAAAGCTCTGTTCTGCGTTTGCAGAACTGAGAAGAATGAGTAGTGAATGGAAAAGAGAAAAGAGTGATGAACATTGGAAATTGACTATTTTACCCAAAAAATCAGATAAGTTAGCCCTTGTTTTCTGTGTTTTTAATATCATTAATGGGATTTTTGGAGTTTTACAGGTATTTTTGGAAAATACAAGATATAAGGATTAAATGGAAGAAAAATGGAGAAATTGAGAAGACATTTATTTTTGGAAGTTGCTATTTTTGGGAAGAGATATTCTTGGAATGAACAGAATTTTTAATATTTATTTCATCACAATTTATGGTTTCACTGTAAACTAATTAATTCAAATCCAATTATGAGAGTTTGAATTAATTTAGTAATTTTTTAGATTTTTTATTTTATTTTCAAGTGGTGATATACATTATTAAATTTCATAAATTGAAGATATAAAGAAAACAAATATTCAAATTCAAGAAGGTGAAATTCAAGGAGCTCAACCATGCAAAATTCGCGACAGGCCATGTGGAGGAGAGAGAAAGAGAATAGCTAATAAATTTGGAAGAACTTGGAAGGAAAATTTTAACACACCTTCAATATTTTAGTCATAAATTTCAATTATAATATCCGATTGCATTGATTCTTTATGCGTTGGAAAGAAGATTTAAAGGACTACAAGGTTTATGATATTTCATGATTTAGATGTTAACTAGGTTAAAATTTAGCTGCAAGGTGGTACATGTGAAAAAATGGGATTTTGCAACCACTTTCCATGGTCTGTTCACACCATGCCGACTCAACCCCTTTGTGTTCACACCTTGCACGAATGTTAGTACTTTTTCCTCCTCCTTACACCCTTTAAGCCATTTTATGTTTAGGACAAACCATACCAGCCCTCCAAGTGTCCCTCTCTTTATTTAAATCATTAAATCCAAGTCATTCACTCCAGCTCCTTTCATCTATATATACTATCTCTCTCCCATTGAGAAAATTGAACTTGGACCCTTGAGATTTTGAAGAGCTAAGAGAAGGAGGAAAAAAGAAGGAAAAGCTAAGAGAAAATAAGAGTTTTCCTATTTTGTCTTCAAGGTTAGTGTTTTAATTGTTATTTTTTTTTATTGTTTTCACTATAATTAATTCCTTCAATTCCATGTCTTGTAATTTTAAGTCTAGCAATAAAATTCAGAATTTGAGGTTAAAGGTAGTGTTTTTATTTCCATGCATTTAATTTACTTAATTTAGATTTCATGTATTTATTTTCTTAATACCATGAGAAAATTCGAATTTTCCTATGATCTCCTTGTTTTTACATAAAACCAAAGTTCCAATGCATTGTAATTCTTAATTCCAATATTTATTAATAATTGAAAGGCAGAAAAACACTTAGTATTATGGTTTTCCAAATTTTTATTTTTATTACGATGGTTTGAATCATTCTAGTTCTTGACTCCTCCTTGGAAATTAATTTGGACATATGAAATAATTAGATCTTTTATTAACATTACTATTCTAGGTCTAAGGTTATTTGGAGCGAATGAAATAGTTAGATCGGAGAATTGCATGAATAATCCAGATCTAAGGTTCGGATTAATTAGGGAACTAATTTGATGAAATACTTGAATAAGATTGGAATTTTACGTGAGCTCTGTTTTCTAGGCCTTGATGTTGATGTGGAATAAAAAGTTTTACATTCATTTTACTCGCAAGCGCACGAACCATTAAATATTATAGCAATGTGAGTGCGAGGTCGAACCCAATAGAATTACGGAAAATATATGCATTCAATATTCACAATATTTTATTAATCAATTAAAGTAAAATCTAACTTTGAAACTTATGTTGGTGGTTTTAATTAGAAATATAGATGCACTTTAGATTTAACATGGATTTTAAGAAAAATTAATTAATTTAATTTCAATCTTAGTTTATTTTCCAGATCTTGAAATTTGGAGATTAATGAAAGAATGAAAGAATACAAAGAATCGAAGAATGTTTAAAAAATAAAGAAAAAAATTGAATAAATGATTAAAAGGAAGTACATATGATACATTAGAATTGACTTCAATCAAGATAACATCATTATCCAAGTTTTAATAATAAAACTAAATCCTAGAATACAGAGCTCATGTAAATCAAGCAATATTGTGTTCAAGCCATCCATTTAATAACATTTAAAAATTATACTCATGTGTTCCAATAAGGATACTCAAAAAGTTAGATCTTAGTCTAAGCAAGGGTTCGGTTTTGGATTCTAAATTTTCATTGCACCCATGAAATCAAGAGCCTTAGATCTCCAAAACGGAAGCCTTACTTAGATCTAATTTTTCATTGCATCTAATTTTCAAGCACACAATAAAATTCGGACATGAGATATAGTTTAAAAATAACTTTATCTAAAAATTTAATCCATGATTTTCAACCTTGAGCTATCTCCAAAATCCACTAAGTGGGGACTTACACCCTCACAATTAGAGTAAGAATTTCACCTCACTCAATCGGCTAGGAATTTCACCCACCACTGTCGAATAGGAATTTCACCTATCCATTTGGCTAGGAATTCCACCCACCACTGTGCCAGAGACTCCGCTCTAGAATTTTTTATAGTGGTTCTGGAGTACCTCTCCTCAATCCACTTTCGGAACAAAGGTTTAAAAAAAAAAAAAAAAAAAGAAGCGTTTACCTTTGAAGCTCTTTTTTCTCATGTGTGCTTCTTTAAGATCTCACCCAATGTGTACCAACGCTCCTCCTTGTAGCCGTCGTTGAGCAATCACAATCCAGGGTGTCAAGGAAACTGGTTCTACCAAAGGTTTCCTAATTTAAGGTTCTCTCATTCTCACTTTCTAACTCAATCTTTAGATTAGTTGTTTATGAGTTTTCTTCCTTCTCTTTCTCTCACAACTCAATCCATCTATTGGTTGTATTTGTTTCCCCTAGTATAAGCACAAGAGAGAGAGTGATGCTTCTGTTGGCCCTTGTTAAGCTCACTGATAAAGATGATGGTCCAACTGATCCTTCTGAAGGATACCAACTTGTTGCATAAGGATTGGTTTATATAATGAAGCCAACCACTTGTAGTAACGGTAATGTTCCAACAGATCGGTTGCATCGAGGGGTCGATGACTAAAAATGTTACAGTTACAAACCCGACCGTTGTGCATTAATTTCATTCCCAACAGTAATATTCTTTCTCGGTCGACATGTTGTTGTCATTGATGGGTCGACACTAATGGTACCGAGGGATCGGTCCATACGACAAGCTCATTCTGGTGCAAAACATGATTGACAATTGTTTCATCTCTTAGAAACCTGTTACCCAGAACGACTTGTCGCCCTTTACCGAGGGGTCGATCCTGGTACTTTTGATCGGTCTTTGATTACCGATATGTCTGTTTCTTCAAGACTCCACATGAATTGAAGGTTCCAGGCCGCAAGATCTTGATCGAGGAGTCGTTGACGATAAGGGGTCGTTTCAGCCTTTCACCGAGGGGTCGGTGTATACGAGATCCTCGATCAGAGACATACCCAGAATGATAGTTCAATGTTCCAGAACCTATGTCAATCTGGCCAACCAGTCCTTAACCACAATGGGTCAATCTTGTCTCTATCGAGAACAACTGGTCGAGCTGATAGTGAAACCAAATATATATTTCCAAGTTGGGTTCATATTCACTGTCAGCTTTCCTCTCTAGGTTTTTTATGATTTAACCATTTGTTCCACTAACCCTAGGGATAGTCCTCTCTAAGGTGCAGGTACCACCTAAGATCATCTATGGCCATTTTACCTGTTTTGTAATTTCCATAACTATGAGCTTCAATCTGGTGGAGCATGATCGTTTCTCTTGATCATCTTGGATCTTCAAGCTTCTAGCAAGTGCTTATTTCCGAGTCATGGAAATTGACAAACATAGGGACTTGGCCAAGCCAAGACACTAACAATGCATGTATGCAGTGGATTGACATGGATGCTCTAGGGTTTCCTAAATCTATGAATTGAAATGGTTGGCTTAGATTAAATGTATGAAATGGATGGTGGATCATGAAATTCGCATTGACTAGGGGAGACTTAGGCGTATGGCCTGGCCCAATGCTGGCATGTAAAGCTTAGTTTGGACCATATGAAGTGAATCTTTGGCCCATTGACTTGAAATTCAAGCTTTATCTCTTGAATTGCAGCTTCTTTCTTCCAAAATTTAATAATTAACTCACCGCTTAAAAATCTAAAAATAATTAATTAATCTAAACTCTTATAAATGGATCTAGATTAATCAATTTACATTTAAAATCCTAAAAAGTGACATGAATTAAATTATCAAAATCCTGGGTCTTCACTTTTAAGCTCTAAACTTGCAATTATCTGGTGATTTATGAATGTTTTCCTGTTCTTTCCATTTTTAACTACAAAACTAACAAACTACATTAAATGCATATTTTATTTACAAACTCAAGGCTAAATGATCCAAAATTAAAGGGTAAAAATGTCATTTTCTTAGTGTTAAACAAATACCCCTAAACTTAGATTTTGCTAGTCTTCGAGTAAAACGACCTAAAAGAAAAAAAAATCCTAATCTAATCCTAAACTAAACCTAGACTACTCCACTTTTGTTAGTTCTCTCGATTGCATTTAGCATATGCAATAAGCATTTAAACCCCTAGGTTTCCCCAAGTGGACGAGTTATAGTCTCATGAGGGCTTGCAGTGATGATACTCACAAACATCAACATCTTTAGTAGAGACACATAGACAAAAGATCTAATGATCATACAACTCTAGAGTCCATTTTACAAGGCTTATACCCCGAGTGTAGTGTATGCTTAGCCATTATTAAGATACACTTTATTTTCCAAATAGACAGAAGTTTTATTCACACCATTGGAAAATGCGCTGTGACTGCAAACCTCACTGGATATATCTCTCAGAAAAATTAACACTTAGAGGTTTGGGTCATTTTCTCTCAAATTATATGTGAGCGGAATTTATGTATTCTATTCAAAATATCTCACATATGTATTAGACAAAGACGGTTCATATCAAATAAAATGAATGATCTCATGAATAGATGCTACTTTCCTTAGAACGTTAAATCAAACATTATCATTTTTCTTCCTCTATTCTCCACGTGAAATTCTATATTTCGACTTAAGATCAATAAGACTTCCTAATAGGACGAAATGTGGCTTGGGATCGAGTCAAGTCAAAGAAGGATAGAAGGCTCTAAAAACAATACTTTGGAGATAAATGGTTAGAGGTCTTCATGATGTAAAACGGGATATTTTTCCTCTATTTTTCTTTTTAGCACTTTTTTCAAAATATTCTTTTTCTTTTATCGTTCACATCCTTCTTTTGATGTCAAGATGTTCCCTTTCTTCCTCTTTCTGATGGAATATATATATATTTTTTTGGCTATTTGCATCATTCCTTTTTTTTAAGTGCCTATTTGTTTTTTAGAATACCATCCCAATATTTCATCTCTAACCTTTCTCGGGCCCTAGGATAGGTCACATATATTTCAATGAGGCTTAACTCCATAACCGAAGTTAAGTATGGTAAACATAACTAGTTAATAAAGTAGGCTATACAGGTTCAATTGGGGAACTATCAAGATAAGACGACCAAAAATAGTAGGCTTGAAGGCTCAAACGGTCTAAAATTGGCCTAAATCATATCCTAAGCTTCTTACGGTAGTTTCCTTGTTTAAAATAATTTAGAAAAATTTCAAGTATAATCACTCAAATTTGATGGGGTTCTCAGTAACATAACCAAAATGAAGGATAATGAATTCAAGAACAACTCAATACGCATCTCAAAGAAAATAAGAGTACACATATAACCCTCAGAAAAATAGAATGGCTCTAAAGCTCACTAGGTATAAGTCTCCACTGGTATTCCTATGATTATCACTCGACTCATGAATAATTTTCATTTTCAGACTACACTTAATATGGCTGTGTATAGATGTTTTCAAGTATAAATCTCATAAAAAAAAATCCAAAAAAGTATGATACAAAGATTTTTATTCATGTTTTCGTGCTAAAAATTTGACTATTTTTACGTCAGATCGTCAAGATGCAGTTAATCGAGGAACAATCGGGGTTCCGATGTACCTTGGAGTGTGAATGAAATGATTTATGATTTCCTGGTCTAGACTGACTCAATGAAAACCCATACTAACTCAATCATAGACAAATGAGTAAGTGGGTCCAGGTAGAGAGGTGGATGAGTGAAATGGGTGGGGTGGTTGGGTAGATGAATCTTGGTGAATGGGTTTTCATATCAATCATGGTGATCAGGATCTTCAAATATAATCTCAACTTCTCCCTCAGGCTTTCCGAAATCTAAGAATGGTTTCAATCTTTGACCATTGAGTTTCCACACATGACCATTCTTAGGATGCTTGATTTGAACTACTCTGTGTGGAAGACAAAATGAACAATGTACGGACCAGTCCACTTGGATCTCAATTTTCCAGGAAAAAGATGCATTCGAGAGTTCTACAACAGGACCTACTGACCGATAGTGAATGATTCTCTCAAAATGCGTTTGTCATGAAAATTTTTCATTCAGTTCTTGTATCTCTTGGAAGTGTCATATGCCTCATTTCTCAACTCTTCCTGCTCAAAAAGCTGAAGCTTTCAGCAGAGGCTAGAGCAAGATTACAACGTTTGATAGACCAAAATGCTTTGTGCTCTAACTCTACTGGTAGATGACATGCCTTCCCATAAACCAATCTATAGGGTGACATACCTATTGGCGTTTTAAAAGTAGTTCGATATGCCCAGAGCGCATCAGTGAGTCTGGAAGACCAGTCTTTTATGCGAGGGATTGACTGTCTTCTCAAGAATGTGCTTAATCTCTCTATTCAAAATTTCCACTTCACCACTGGTTTGCGAGTGATAAGGAGTAGCAACTTTATGTAACACCCCCATATGATTTTAACAATTTATTGAATGCGTGGTTACAAAAGTGTTTACCCCTGACACTTGTGATGATACGTGGAATTCCAAATCTACAGAAGATATTTTCTTTGATGAAGTGGATGACAACCTTGTGGTTTTCCATGCCATCGCTTCAACACACTTACTGACGTAGTCGACTCATACGAGGATATAAAGATGACCAAAAGAATTAAGAAATGGTCTCATGAAATCGATGCCCCAAATACCAAAAAGTTCGACTAGTAAGATTGAGTTTAGTGGCATCATATTTCTGTGAGACAGACTACCTAATTTTTGGCATCTTTCGCATGTGACACAATAGGTATGGGTATCTTTGAACATGGAGGGCCAATAAAATCCACAATGCAAAATCTTTGCAGTGGTCTTTCTAGCACTGAAATGCCCTCCACAGGCCTGATCATGACAAAAACTAATGACACTGCGCTTCTCTTCTTTTTGAAACACAACGATGAATGACTTGGTTCGTACAAATATGGGTCATCCCAGATGAATTATCGGACCTCTCTCAGAAATTTTGACTTATCTTGCTTAGTCCAATGTAAAGGCATTTGACTAGTGACAAGATAATTTACTATGTCTGTAAACAATGGTACTTGGGACATTGACATGAGTTGTTCATCAAGGAAGGACTCAGTAATAGGAGGAGTGTCATCAGTGAATTTCGTTACCAGTCTCTAGTTAATACATTCGAAATTTAATGAAGAAAACAATCTCAACTTAACTTAAAACCAATTAATCAAGAAGCAAATAAAATATTCCTAATCTAGTTCCAAAGAATTTGAATGAATTGAATAGATGAATAAAAAAAATGAAAGAATTGAAATATGAACAAAAATAACATACATGTCTACGGTGGATCAGAACCATTCATTTCAATCGAACATCATACCCAATAAATTTAATAAATAAGAGATCTAGATTTGAAATTTGGGTAAAAATCCAAGATTTCAATTCAATTCTTTCATTAAAATTAAAATCCATATTCCCCAATTTAATTCAGTGAACCTTAGATCCTTAGATTTAAACAATTAAATTCAAAATCTAAATATTTCATTATGTCCCATCGGAACCATGGATCTGAATCTACTAAGTTCTAACTATTTCATTCTGCCCAAATAATTAAACAAAGAATACGAATTTAAAATTAAATCAGACAATCATAAAAGAAACTTGAAAATTGGATGTTCCAGGTTTCTAAAAGCTTATCTCAGATTTATTAAATGGAAATATTACAACTCTTTGGAAAAATACATCAAAAATAGAGAAATAAAAATAAAATTACAAGGGCACCTACTTGTAAATTCGAATTCAACTCCTTCTCTTGTCTTCTATGTGTTCCAATTCTAGATTATTCTCTTGCTCTAGGTTTGTTCGAAATTTACTGTGAAGTATCCCCTGGTATTTATAATTCTTCCACTGAAAAATCAAATCTGGAGATAAATATAGAGCCACACGATTTTTGGGATTAAAATTCCATGAATTTCGAATTCTATCTTTCTTTTAGATCTCTTCTAACTCACTGTTGACTCCTCTTTCCTTTTCATAATTCTTATTCCATAATTCTCTCAATTTCTTCCTCTCCAAGGCTTCACACGAAATTTGCAAGTGTCCTATAGGCTTGGGCGAATTTGACATTAAAAAGTAACACCCCGCCCATTTAACCAACAAACAGGGCGCTACTTAAGTTAAAAGGATCCGATCCGACATGAGACACACATTCATGGCTAAATTTTTTTCTCCATATAATAATAAGCATGGTTCACCAAAAATAATCAGATTGCAGAATAATTAATTTAAACAACGATGGACTCCATCTCACATATCATTTATCAAGAATGGAATATCAAACCATCTCCAAAATAACTAAATTATCTCAAAGGAATTAAATATCAAATCTCACATCCCAAGATAAAAATAGAATATGAAAGTATAAGTTCAATACAAACTCAATTGATACTCCATGTGTCTCAAATAATTTTAAACCAAATAAAATGTCTATAAGACTAATAAATCAATTAACTATACTCCTCCGTCCTAGCGGTTCCAAGAGTTATCCTAGTTCGGCTTTGAAGCGTCACCTTGGCCTAATTCCTTTGGAAAGCCTGAAATGTAAGGGGTGTGAGCTCCATGCCTAGTGAAAGATACAAAAAAACATGTAGTGTCAAACTGAATAGGATTTCCAGCATTATATAAAGCATAAACAAAATCCATAGTAACAGAATTAGATATGCATGTAATCAAATGCCAATGATTGCCCAACCCATGCAAACATCTAATCCACCAAACATCATATGCACATAACGGTCCGCAAACCTTCAAACAGCTCCGGCTAAGTACGACCATTCGCTCGGTCCATAGCCTTCAACCCCTGATTAAGTATGACCATTCGCTTAGTCTATAGTCATTCACTTGGCTAAGTACGACCCTCCGTTCAGTCCGTAGCCCTTCCCTTGACTAAGTACAACCTTTCACTCAGTCCTCAGTCATTCACTAACCTTCATCATCCACCCAATCGTGGATGCTCATGCATGATAACCAACCATACCATTCATGCATGAATGCCATAACCAAAAATAAATGTGGAGATTTCCAAATGTAAATATACTAATAAGCCATAACAAATCCACCAACTAATTTAGTGTGCTCAACACTAAATTAAATCCATACACATTTATTTCAAATAACATGTGCAACCACAATAGCTTATCAAATACGGCATATAATAACATAAATAATTATGTTAATCCGAATCCAATAAAATTCCAACACGAACTTAGGCAATCCCTATGTAAAATTTTGAATCCATGTCCTGGGTTTTTCAAAAAGATAAACGGGTCGAACACACAATCCAAGTTGACTGAGTCACTCACTGGTTTAAAACATTTAATCAAAAATCCCCTTTTACATTCTGTAAGAGGCAAAGGACTCATCCGTTTAAAAAGTAATTTCTCAATCCTTTTTAAATAAGCCCATTCAATGCATTCAAATACACCAAAATATTTATTGGAATCTAAAATAAAATAAATACATGTCAAAGTTTGTTTTCCTCACCTAGATTTTGCAATTCACCAAGCACAAAAACACCAGCAATTCCAAGTTCCAACAAGCTTTAGGTCTCCAAACTCGCTGTCATTGATTAGAGTTTTGGACCATTACAATATTATTTTATTTACTCCTTTTTAAATCAAGGAATTCATCAAATATGCTCCATTGATTCTGTCCAAACAAATCGAGTCTAAGGGGTACTACACAAAATACAACTAATCTAAGGTTTAAAATAGTTAAACAGAACAAATTTTGACCTATTTTGCAGAATTTTCTGGTGTCTTCTTGGATCAAACTGGGGTCTCATATTTGTACAGTGGATATGTCTCTAAGAGAGGATTACAACGATATCTGGTTCGTCCCAAATGGAAGTTCCTAGCCCGAGTTCTGATCAAAATACTCAGACATGTACGCTGCTCAATAGTTTGCAGTCTCATCCAAGGATTTTGTCTTACAGACCATATTCGACCCTTCAAATCGATAATTCTCCCTCTTATATTTTTACTGGAGCTATTTATATTCCTGGGCTTCATTTTAGATACAAATGTTTCACTATTTTGATGATCTGAAACCGAGATAAAAATTTCAAAATCCAGCACCGTAAAATTGTCCATTTTTCAGCGATCTACATCTAGATTTGACTTACAGACATGGTTTGGGGTATCAAAACTCATTTAAACTTCATCATATTTTAACTAGATATAGGTCTCATCGTTTTGATCAGAATAGACACCAATTTTAAGTCATTTCAATGTCAGGAGTACAAGTTATGATTTATTTAGTAAAACCCTACGAAACTGTATCTCAGATTTGAACCAGACTTTTGTCCGAGTTACAGATCAGATATGAGGCATTAAATCACCTTCTTTTGCTTCCAAAGTTCTACAGAAACTAGATCTATCAAATTTAAATCCAACAGAACAAGTTTTGTGAAATATTCCATCGGAAACCCCAGATATGAATTTTCAAGCAACGATATGCAGAATAGATCCGAGAAGCAGTCTTACTCATGTTTAACGAAGCAAATCAAATCCAATTTAATCCATCAAAACCCAAGCATCAGATCTGTGTAGGGTGTTTTTAATTAATTCCCTTACATCAGAATTTAATTAATTTTGTTAATAAATCCAAAACTAATTATTGGAGTCAAACCCTAATCCATGGAAATCAAATTCCATGGTCACCCCTACAAGAATCTTGACACACCCAAATTTTTTCTTCTTGATTTTAATCTCCATGAAATCCTTTTTCTCTTCTTTCTTTATTCGAATTTCTCATAGGAAATTCAAGCAACATTGTTTTAGTTTGAGAGAGAGATCAAGGAAGAAGAAGAAAAGAAAAAGAGGAGAAGAAAATCAATCATACCTTAGAGGAGAGAAAGCCTAGAGAAAGAGCCCATGAAGTCTCGGCCAAACACTTTAGAATTTTCGTTGGTGAGAGAAGGAAGGAGAGAACTTGATCGCATGGAGAGGAATGGAAATTTCGTGTAGTGTATTTTAATAGGTAAGGTCGGCCACCACTAAAGAGACATTGTTGTAGAGGTGGAAGATAAAAGGGGTAGGTCCAACGAAAATAACATGTAAATATCGGGAGAGGGGTAGCTAATTTCGTTTGGGACAAGCCTTCCTAAATTCCAACGGGGTAAGTTTTGGAATGGAATAGAACTTAGGAAATTCGAAGGTTGTAGGTTTGAGCAAAATTTGAATGGGTTAAGATTAATTTAATATTCAAATCCCAAGGTAGTAAAATCAAAGTTTACTCAAGATAAAATTTTTGGAAAACAATTGGGGAATGAAATTCGTCTAAGGGATGTGGGTCCCAAAGGGGTCCACACAAATTTGTGAATTTAGGGCAAATTATTTAAATTTTAGTTTTCCAAATAGTTTCTCACAAATTCCAAATTGATTTTTGTTTTATCGATAATTTACTCTAAATTGATTATTTTAAATTGTAACCACTCCCACTAAATTTATATTCATAAAAACTCAATTAAGATGAGGAAATTCAGAATTTAGGGGATAATTTCACCAAATTTAATATTATTATTATCCCTACTCCTCAAAATAAATTCTCATTAAATTGAAAATTTATTTAACTCGAGGGGATATAATACAACTCTCTGCTTGAGGAGAGGGAAAGTTGTTTCTAATTTCCAAGTAAGTTTTTCAAGATTTTATTTTCACACAAAAGTTACTCAACAAAATAAACACACAAATTAGAAATTTATTATCTACCCAATAAAATTCTACCCGAACAATTCTAATTGGATCAAAACCTACTAATTTGGATCGGGTTACTACAACATGTGCCCTCTTTGAATTAATTTCTCCCCAAGTCTCTTTGATTTCTAATCTCCAAAGATTTTTGTTAGTTGACTCAAAATCTCCAAATTCGGATGTAGCCTTCTCTGTATCTACAATCATTGCATTTTCTTCAATAATCTCATCTCCACATCAGCTTGACATGCACAATACTACATTCTAATTTTATCTGTTGACACTTGGCAATGTCCTGTTTCATGCAAATTTCATTGGACCCCTCTTTGAGCTTTTGGATTTGGAGTTTGAATTACAAGCTTGGGCTTCTGGGCTTCATTTTGAGCCTCAAACTTGGATCACAACTTGGACTTTCTTACAGGCTTGGCTCACTTGATAACCTTTGGCTCATGGACTCTAACTTCAATTGAGCTTGGACTTCAGACTTGGATTAGATCAGTGGGCCCATTGATATTTTTATAATTTTTTACCACCTTTACAATTCAACACAGTCTAAAAATATTACTATAATTCAAACTCCCATTTCCAGATCTGAATTATAATAATTTACAATAAAACCAAAATGAAATTATGTGGTAAAATTTACAACCTTTCTAAAAGTATGAATATGGCCCACTTTTCTGTACATCTTTCCATTTTTAGCTCAATTTCTTGTAATGTCCTTATTTTTCCTACAAAACTCAAAAATAATATTAAACATACATAATATACATAAAATCAAGGCCAACTAATCCAAAATTAAAGGGTAAAATTGTCATTTTTTAGTGCTAAAAAAATATCCCCAAACTTAGATTTTGCTAGTCCTCGAGCCAAGCTACCCTACAAACTAAGAGTTGGAAATTGAAAACCTAATATAATCCTAAACTAAACCTAGACTAAACCATTTTCGCCGGTACTATCGATTGCATTTAGCGTATGGAACAAGCCTTTACACCCCTAGGTTACCCCTAGTGGATGAATTATAGTCTTGTGATGGCTTGTAGTGATGATACCCATAAACATCAAATTTTCCAGCAAAAATACATGGACAAAAGTATAAATTTCATACAACTCCAACATTCATATTACAAAACTTATACCCGGAGTGGAGTGTGTGTAAGCCAATATTAAGATATTTTTCTTTTTCCAAATAGACAAAATTTTTATAACCACGATTGAAAAATACGCTTTGACTTCAAACCTCACTAGACATATCTCTCAAAAAGACTAACGCTCAGATGTTGGGTTTATTTTCTCTTGAGGTATATTTGAGCGGAGTTTATGTTTTCAAATCAAAATATCTCACATATATCTTAGAAAAGACGGCACAAATCAAAGAAAATAAAAGATCTCATGAATGGATGCCACTTTCTTGAGTACGTTGAGTTAAGCTCCATCATTTTCCTTCCTTTATTCTCTACATGAAATACCATATTTTGACTTAATATGAATAGGATTTCCTAATAGGAAGAAACGTGGCTTAGGACCGGGCTTTATCAAAGTAGGTTAAAAGAATCTAAAATAAATACTTTGAACAGTAAAAGTTATAGGTCTTCACCCTGTGAATCGTATATTTTTCCTTTATGTTCTTTTCAACACTTCAAATTTTCAAAGTATTTCTTTTTTTTCTTCTTTTTTTCACATTCTTCTTTGATGTCTTGATTTTTTTCTTTTTTCTGATGCACTATATTTTTCTTTTCTTTATTTTGCATCATTATTTTTCTTTATTTTCAAGTGTCATATTTTTTTTTAAGAGTACTATCCCAATTTTTCATCTCTAACCTTTTCTAGATACTTAGGTCACAGATATTTCAATGAGACTCAAACTCCATGTCCGGAGTTGGGTATGGTAAACATGGCTAAACAATAAATAGGCTCTATAAGGCTCAATTGGGAATTATCAAGATTAAATGACCAAAAAAAGGGAGGCATGAAGGCTCAAATGATCCAAAAAATGA